>OU015769.1:11405237-11652071 GCA_907173295.1 Fagus sylvatica
GGCTATACCAGTAATGACAACCATTATTAAAATCTCAAGTATAAATAGAAATAAATCATTATCTTATAAATCCGATATATGCATCTTCCCTCTCATGGATTGTAAACTTAACAACTGTATAGAGGCCACACTAAGAAAAAAATTATGCATATATCGGATGCATTAGATAATTTCTTGCAAAGGAGGAGCTACCAAGTAACTAAGTGGAGAGAAATCTGTGTAATATGGATAGATGATCAGCCAATCTAACAACATTAGCAAATGAACTTAAATCTAGCTGATTAAGGAAAAAACAAAAACAAAAAACAAAAGAAAAAGAAGTCAAATCCTGAAGATTAGGGCCATCTACTTGATTGCTTATCAAATGTGGGGAATGACCCTTGTGTTGCCGTCAAGTGTTGGTTCTTATCCTATAAAGTAATGAAATGAAATGAATAATGGAATGAGTATCATTTTGAACAATCCTAACTAGCATTACATCACCATAACAAACATGAGAAAAAGTATGAGGGGAAAAGACTTCATTTTGCAAGATGCATAATTAGTAAAGCTCAACTAGAAGCTACCAGGTGTATTTGCTATTAGATAATCAACGTTTGTGTTGACAATCAATTGAATACTTCACATGGCTTTACATATAACTCAGCTGCTACCATCAGACTTGAGGTCCATTAACCTGAGTCTCACCCTCTAAAAATCTTGATCATCCCCTTCCATCTGAACATCTGCTAGCATATTATGGAGGGCTCCAGAATCCGGATTTTCATTGTGAATATAATTTAGCAATCTTTCATGAATACCAGTTGAGAAAAGAGAATGTTTTTTAAGTAACCTCAAGATTTCCTCTGCCACTTCCACCTCTCCCTTCCCTTTCAAGTAGTCAAGACATGCAGCCAAAGTAAGACGGTTGAGCTTCCATCCTGGTTGACTTGCCAATATTGTTTTCTTCATTGTTTCCACTGCCTTTTCCATCTGACCATGTTCATGATATCCAGTTGCAAGTCGACCCCATGTGCTTGAGTTTGTCTCCTTCCCACACTCTATAAGCCTGTTTATATATGCTTCAGCTTTTTCGAAAAGACCCTTTTTGCAATAAGCAGTGATCATCACGTTTGGAACCCGAATGTCAAAGAATTTATTCCCAGATTCCCACTCCTCCAAGATCTTCTCAGCACCATCAATGTCATCCAGCTTCAGTAATGAGCTTATCATACAAAGATAGCCAGAGTTGTAGAATTTCTCCATATTTTTATACGAATTCCAAATACGGTACACCTCGTCTTTTTTATGAATAGCAGTGTATAGAGTAAGGAAGATTTCATAAGCAACCTTCCTTGCACTACTGCTAACAAGCTGCTCCGCTTTCTTCAGTATTTCGAAAGTCTTCTCATGTAGGCCAGCTTTTAAGTAGCCATTTGCTGCAGCAACATAAGCATTCCAGTCAATGGTGATTACTGGATCAGCTTCCATCTTCACCAGAAGCCTTTCGATTCCCTCTAAGTCAGAAATGGCTGCATAAGCATTCAACCTGATGCTAAACGTGAACTTATCCCACTCAATGCCCTTCTCTTCCATCTCTTGCAATAGAAAGTGTAGTTTCTCAGTTTCACCCATCCGAGAATAGAGGCTTAACATAACGTTATAAGACAGAGATGTTTTCAGAAGACCTAATTCCCTCATTTTCTGCAAGGTGGCCTCTGCTTTATCCAAAGATTTATTTCCTGCATAGCAGTTTAAAAGAGCACCATATACCTGGTAGACTCTTGAAGTGTTTGGGATGGTATCAAAATACTTCTCTGCTTCTTCTAGGCCACGAACTTTTGAGATCAAATCTAGTCGGATTGCAATGTCCCCAGGGGATAAGTCATAGTTCCTTTGGTCACTAATCCATTCAGATATCTGACACAAAATAGGATTCGTGAGCTTCAATACGAAGATTGTGATCACATTATACCAAACAAAGATAATCTGAGTGGAAAATCAATTTCATTTACAATTTATCAGTGCAACTAACTTGTTCAACCATGGAAAAAATAGCACACACGGGTGGCAAATGTTCATAATGGAAACCAATTCTCAATTAGCAATATTCAATTATAGAATCTTTTTAAAATGGCATTAACTTTGTGAAACTTACAGTTCAAAGTATCAGAAATATGAGAGTCAATAATTAAATCAATGATGGAAGTTAAATAATTAGAAAAATAAAGTTAATAATGTGTCATTTTTAATGGTATAGGCATGGCTGGACATATGAAATAAGTTAGAGTTTACATCATATAAGACTTGATATATGTAATATGTTATAAACCACAGTTGTTCCACTTCCATGTGACTTTCTTTGTTCACTTATCAATAAAACAATGTTACTTTGATAGTTACAATAGCATTTGAATATACAACGTATGTTCCATGATGATTAAGGGATTCGAATCCATGTCCCTTACTCAAGACAAAAGACTTTACCAGTTAAGCTAATTGGAACCCACATGAAACAATGTTACTTTGACATCAATGAATTATTTTCCTTAGGTTGATACCCCTCTACATATAAATATATAAATATATAAAGAAAAATTGAGGGAAATGAAACCTGTAGAGCGTGTGAGTAGCGACGGTATTTGCGAAGCTGCTTGATGATTATTAAAAGCTCAGATTGCTGGACGTGTCGTCCTTCTTCGAGCCATTGGTCGAGCACTCGAATGATCGGAACCCTAGGATTTCCGGCCTGAGAAATCCGAAGGTACAGAGAGTTGATTGGGGGTGATTTCCTTCCTCCAGTTCCTGTGGAGTAGTAGAATAGCGCACCCAATACCCTTGAAATGCCATTACCACGCCATGGATTTGAGCCAAGAAGCTTCATCAGGACTTAGCAGAGAGATGAAATTGGAAACCCTTACGATTTAGTCAGGGTTTAAGGCTTTAATGGGCCATTTTAGTCAAGCCCATGGCTTACTTATGGCCTATTTCTGGTGAGAATTTGGAGATTTTAATCATAATATTAATTACACAGAAAATAATTTATTTGGCCATTTTTTATTTGTTTGTATATATTAAAAATTTGCCATTTCGAAATTTTTTAATTAAGGAACTTCAATGGATGTCCCAATTGTTGACAAATTAAAGAGTTTCGTCTAAGTTTGGCGTTAATTCAATAGTTATTCTATTTTGGAAATAGTTTTCTTTTAACCCAGGTTATAGGAATCCTCCTTCAACTCACTACGTGACAAGCAAATAGACAATCTATATATGTATTTTAAATAGTCACATGATTCTTTTTTGCAAAGTTAGATTTTGACTATATAAAAGTTGGAAATAGTTTTCCTCCAACTCGGTTTGGAGGAATCCTTCTCCAACCCACTACGTGACAAGTAAATAGATCATCCACATGTATTTTTAGTCACATGACATTTTTAATAAGTCATGTGACTTTTTCAAATAATATATGTAGATAGTCTATTTAATTGACACGTAGTGGGTTGAAAGAGAATTCTAAAAATTAGATCTGTTAATACTCATTTTCTAGAAATAACACCGTCTTCTCAAATTCTCAAAATAATTTTGATGCAGGAGCATAACCAACAATTTTTCAAAAGTTATTACTATTTATTTTATATGTTGCATTGTTTTTAAAATTTTATTTAAACTTTTCAAATAGGGATCAATAAAGATTAGATTTCACGATTTTTCAAATTAGGATTTAGATTAGAATTATCTCTTTATATTTGAGTTTTAGTAGGAGACTTACTCTATTTTGAAGCTTGCAAGAGCTGGTTGTTTGTTTTTTTTTTATATTAGACTATTATTATTTAATAAAAAAGGGTATTTTCTTTTGTATACTATTAGGTCATGACATTGGAACAATGTATGAAAATCCAAGTCATCAGCACCAAATAAAGTGAACATACAAATAAAACCAATTTAGCTCAATTTTAGGTGCCTTTCTTTTTTCTTCTCCCCCACCACACACATGTTCAACCCCTCCCCCATTTCTCAGTTTTTCCTAGGGACATAAAATCCAAACATTACAAATAAAGTCCACATCATAACAAGTTTACATCAAATTTACACTTCACCACTCGAGTACTTTCCAAGTTATTTACTTTAAAAAATTAAAAGTTAGAATATAAAATATTTTGGAATAGAAATTTAAAATTTTTGAAGAATATATCCAATAAAAAAATATTTCAAGAAACCCGTTATTTTTTCTTTTCTTTTTTTCCCAGTTTTTAATACTAAAAGAAACAGGCTACTAAATTTTGAAAATATGGACCAGAATATCATGTTGTGATTTTCTATATTCTCATCACCTGAATTGTAGTGGAAAGTCAAAAAAAAAAATATATAGGAATTATTTTAAGTGCAGCGGTGGAAAGTTTGTCCTGCCAATACTTCTGTAACACTCATGAACCCAATCCACCACTCCCAAATCCATATGTCTAATGCATTAGAATGGGGTTGCTCATAACTCGTTGTCAAGCCTAATTTAAATGCTATCCATGAAATTATATATATTTGAAAATGTTACACATAGTGATTCTTCTCTAATAACATTGTGAAAAGTATTTGGTCAAGCCTAACAAACAAGTTCAGCGGAGAAGAGCATATTACTTAACTTTAATTAGAATATCCAACTGAAATTCTTAGACTTTTGATGATTTCATACGAGCAAAGATCAGATAATTTTGAAGAGAATCAGCAAAACTAGAGACACCATTATATAGTTTGCTATGGGGAAACTCCTGTGGTATAAAAGCGTAGGATGAGAACTCATCTTAAAAGCAGAGACCATACTACAGTACAGAACACGGTTATATGGTTTTATCATATCATTGATGAACGTTTCAAGATACTAGGACTTGAGATGGATAATAAAGACATTCAAAATCTGAGAGATCAATTCATCATCTAAGACCATACCTTGAACCAGCTATAACCTTTTAGGCTCACATTTATAGAGTTTCTCTAAGCTATAAACTTGGTTTTCTTTCAAGGATCTTCTGTGTTTCTTCATCAGCACTGCAGGGCCAACCCGAGATTTGGTTGTCTTAACCCATCCTAATTTTAGTTGTCCACTTACTATTTAATATTAAAAAAGTAACAAAAAGTCTTTTTTTTTTTAACGCAAAATCAAAGTTACATTGTACTTTTAGTTTAAACTACAAAAAATAAATAAAAATTGTATCCTCGTTTATGGGCTTACCCTAGGGCCGGCCTTGATCAGCAGTAAAACCATCCAATTTCATCTGACTAAGAACCTCAGAAACTGATTTTCCACTTCCAACACAAGTCCTCAGCAATCTGTCATACATATCCCTGCTCAAAGGAACCAAGTTCTTTAATATTCTTAAGAATTCTTCCATTCCTTCAACATCCCCTTGCCCTTCTAAGTAATCAAGACAGGCAGACAAAATGATGGGATTTGGTTTCCAATCCTGTCTTCCAACCATCAGTGCCTTCTTCAACATCTCAACTGCCTTGGGCATATTTTTATGCTCCATGTACCCTAAAGCTAACACACTCCAGGTACTAGCATAAGGTGTTCTTCCTTCCACTGTCTTTTTTACAACTGATTCTGCCTTATTGAAGAGACCCTTTCTGCAGTATGCCACAAGAAGGCTATTCAACACCCGAAAGTCATACACAGTGCATTGGGCCTCCCATTCCTCAAAGATCCTCTCAGCCCCCTCTACATCATCCAGTTTTGCAAGAGATGAAATCATGCAGGCATATGATACATCTATTTGTTTTCTTGATGGTTTGTATGTATTCCACACTCTGTAAAGCTCCTCCTTATGGCCAGTGTTTGCATAGTGCGTAAGAAGAAACTCGAAGGCCAATTTGCTTCCTTGAAGGGGCATCTTTCCCTCCATTTTCTTCAGCATTGCAAGTGCCTTTTCAATCATCCCAACTTTCAAATACCCACTTGCCACCATGGAATACACGTTCCAATTAACAAAAAAGTGCCTATCCTCCTCTATCCTATTCAAAATCCTTTCCATCCCAGAAATGTCAGATGCTGCAATGTAAGCAGCCATTCGATTTAGCATGGTATACTCATCTTGAGTAATTCCCTTCCTTTCCATCTCTTGCATCAACATGTCAATTTTATCATGTTCTCCAGTTTGAGAGTAAAGGTTAATCATCTTGTTATAAGGAAAGGATGATGCAGCCATATCCATCTCTTTCATTTTTTGCATAATGGCTTCGGCTTTCTCAACAGATTTCTCTCGAACATAGCCACTGAGAAGAGCACCATATGCATTAAATGTTTTTAAATTATTTGAAATATTATTGAAGTAATTTTCTGCATGCTCTAGTCCATGAACTCTGTGAATTAATTCCAACCTAAAAGCAACATCCCTTGGTGATAATTTGAAATACCTACAATCAGTCATCCACTGAGATATCTGAATGACCAAAAAAAAAAGAAACACGAATTCAGAACCATTAGCTTCAGCCCCTCCCCCAGTAAAAAAAATATAAGGGAACTGGGCAGTATAAGTACGTGACCAGTAGCGGTTAGAATTCAGCATATAGCACAGTACATCTATTTTATCAGGATATAAAAACAATATTGCCCAACCTGGGAAAAAAAAAAAAAAAACTACATTAATAGGAGAGGCAAATCAACGGCATTCGTGATGGTAAAGTGCTCAAAAAGCCAAATAGCCCCTTCATACAGTGACTTGGTGCATGCCAGATTAAAATTGCATAAACCAGGTGTTAAGTACTAGATTGAATGCAAGACAAAACTTAAAGCCCCCAGTATGAATGAAAGTAACTGCTATTCTCACTTCATATATAGTCAACAACTAATTGAAACATCATACAAATAATCAGATTTTTGGAACTACTGCAGTCTATCATATGGTTATGGCTCAAACATTAAAGGGATAAGGTAAGCCATGATTTGAAATCGGAAATCAGAAATGGGCAACATTTGATATGTTAAAGCTAGAAAGTAGACACTGAAGACGACATGAGTTGTTCCATAGATCAAATAGCCAAAAATAACTCGCATAACATACCCAAAGTGATAAAACTAATAAGATGGCAATGGATTTGAGTCGACAATCATGGGGCACACCGGAATACATAGGAAATTACAAGTTATTCAGGAACAAATTCCGTAAACAAAATCGGAAAACACTTAAAACGATTTCAGCAATTAGCATTGTTATTGCCAAAGTCACAGTAATTATGAGAACCAGCAATATTATATAGTGTATACACAATTTACATTCTCAAACACTAAATTTTCATCTTTTATTGAAAACTACAAAATTATTAACAAAAAATAATTAAGTAAATCGAAGTGGGTATGAATACTATGATACCATTCAATGAAATGATTCAATATCTCAAAGAAAAAAAATAAATGGGTTGAGAGAGAGAGAGAGAAAAAAAGGGACCTGGAGAGCGTGATTGAAGCGCTTATAGTCCTTCATGATTCGCACGAGTGATTGGAGGTTGTGTTTTTCAATGGGTCGTCCCTCATTGACCCATTGCTCCAGCACTGGAACCACTGACACTTTGGGGTCTCGGATGACTTGGATGCGGGAAAAGAGAGAACTGGAATTAGAAGAAGAAGAAGAAGAAGGAAGTGGGGTTAAGGTTTTAGTGGAGAAGAGTGAAGCTAAAGAATTTGAAGGGTTTTGAGAAAGAGTGGGAATGATATTGTTCAAGCACCGAAGCCTCATTTTCTGTGTGTGTGGATTCAGATTTCAGAACAAAGAGTGGGTAACGGAAGACAGGGTTCCAAGCTAAGCTGGTTTTATCGGAGAACGGATAAGCAAACAGAAATCAAATTTCTTCACAAAACTTGGTATGGTATCCACAATTGATCTCTACAATTTTTATTTATTTTTAGGGCAAATCGTACTTTTCCTCATTTAACTATTGGATCCATCTCAATTCCTCTTTTATTTATAAAACCGAACAATGTTATCTCTTATGTATTGAAAATATGCAAATCGTTTTCAATCGTCTAATTTTATGTTAAATCCAAGTAAAAAAAACAGAATATTTTTATGGTATATTATGATAGATTTTGAGTATTATGATTTGAAGTTGACAAAATACATAAAACATTTAATTTATTTTGCTGGAATTTAACAAAAAATTAGACGATGAGGTTATTTGCATATTTTCAATACATAAAGGGATACATTACTCGGTTTTATAAATAAAAAGGAAAATTAAGATAGACCTAAAAGTTAAAGGGGTAAAGTGTAATTTCCCCTTATGTATTTTAGAACTTTGAAAAATCATTTTTGAATAAAATTGAAAAAAAGAGACAAAATGAGCATTTTAGGTGTTTTGAAAAATTGCAAATTGAGCTTATGACTAAAAAAATTCAAGTCATATTTGGTGTCAAAGACAAACAAGGTCTTTTTCTAAATGAAAATTAAAGTTCTTGACTACTTTTGTAAAAAAACAAAAACAAAGAACTTAGTTTTGATCGGTTGAAATTTGGTCTTAAAAAGTGGATAGGCGTGGGATTAAAAATTTGAAACATGTTTTTAGTTTGATTGGTTATTAGGTGAACCAATAAAAATCAACCCAATGTTTGTTTGTTTGTTTTTTCTTTTTTGGTTCAACCAAAATACGTATTATGTTCTTGCTTGCACTTGATAATCCTACAAAATAGTTATTGATTTTTAATTATCAAATTATTTATTTGATTTTTAAGAGTAAATAATTAAATTGATAATCCCAAAGAACCCAATCCTATTTGGAGTCAATCCCTTAAAAAAAAACCAATCCCAACTGGATTTCATCTCCTAATTGGATCAAGTTTTACCAGATTTTTTTTTCTTTTCTTTTTTCTACTTTTCAAAATTAAAGTTTGGAGATTTTTTTTCGAACCAATATCACTCAAAGCACCCAAAGGCCACGAAGAATCCAAAAAAAACAAAAAAAAAATTATAATAATGCAGAGAACCAATATGATAAGAAATAGGAAACAAAAATAACATGTAGGAACTATGTGAATCAATTACTTCTTTAGTTTGTCTTAGCTTCTATAAGATGAAAGAAGCTGCTTGTGAATAACTTAAGCTTCACCTGTTAAAATACTCTCATTTGGAAGCCGAAGAAGAAAATCAATTTTTATGTTTTAACTTTTAACCTTCATTCTTGAGTTGGACCAAGCTCAAATAAACCAAGCTTAAGTAGTAGATAGTTCGAGTTCAACTCATTATAATACTCATTTGAACTAGTTTCAAGTTTGTTAACTAGATAAACCAAACTTGAGCTTTAGTTGAAGTTTGATCATTAAACATGACTCTGATACCATACCATGTTAACTTAATTTGGCTACAACTCATTCATATGTCTGGTCTAAACCTCCTCAAGGTTTTATTAAGCTGAATGTGGATGCTGCTACTACATCTACAGCCTCATGGCTTGCTGTGGTTGCTCGGAATGGAGAAGGTAAGTTGTTGCTCTGGTGGGCTAAAGGTATTCCCTTGTGTGATCCTTTATTTGCTGAGGCTAAGGCTGAGGCAGTATTATGGGCACTTCAGTTAGCCTTGTCTGAACAATTCCTATATGTCATCATTGAAGGCGACTCACAAATTTGCATGGATACACTCAATGGAAATTCCTCTTATGGTTCTTGGTCAGTTAGCTCAATTTGTAATGATATTCTGGCTTTGTGTAAGTCCTTTAGTGGCTGTAATTTATGCTAGGTTAAGAGGGAGGCAAACAATGTTGCCCACTCTCTTGCTAAATTTGCCTCGACTAGCCCTTTTCCATTAAATTGTAATATCTTTCCTATTCTCCCCTCCGGTTTAGGAGGCTTGGAATAAAGACACTTTTGCTTTTCTCTTTTTAATGGAAGTTTGGTTTAGCAAAAAAAATTAAGAGTAAAAAGACAGAAAATAATTATGTATTGAATATACTAATTGAATATGTACGATGTAAAACAATATATATAAGTCTAGACTAGTATAGGATATACTAAATATAAAAAAAGCCCTAGACAATAAAACCCATACATATATATGGCAACACAAATTAAGCTTGAATAAGCCAAATTCGAATAAACGAAGCTTGAGTTGTACATAGTTTGAGTTCAAATCATTATAAATTTATAATACACATTTGAACTCGCTTGTTAAATAAATAAACAAAACAAGCTTTAGTTGAAGTTTGATTATTATACAAACTAAGCTTTGTATAAACCTATGCTCAACTTTATATGCTCATGAACATTAAATTTTCAAATTTGATATGTTGCAACTTTAAAAAATCAACTTTATATGCTCATGAACATTAAATTTTTATCCTTTAATGGCTATACATGAACAAATGTGGAGAAATATGGGTTCCTAACGTAAAAGTCATAGCTGGTTGGTTTATATGCTTAACAAACAAAACTTGTGAACATTAAACTGGAGCTTGTTCTTAAACAAAAGAAGCTTATTCCAAGTACTTATTTCTTAACATCGTATATCCCAAACAGCCACATACATTGTGACACCAATCCCACCATAAAACTATAGTAAATGATAAATGAATAAAATTTCTAGGGGAAAAAAAATAAAATAAAAATCAAACATATTCGATCGATTCTTTCGATAGTACATGATGTAATGTACCATAACTTTCCAAGCATTTTTTTTTTTTTGCTAAATAACTTTCCAAGCTAGTACAATAACTTGTCTATAACTAGAACTACATTGCCATATTGGTTTGCTTTCGCTATACATAGCTTGAATCAGTTTATGCCAGGGCTCGGACCTGATGGTGGCACAGGACCTTTGGGAAGCATCGCGGTAAGTGCCCTAAGGTTAATTTCATATGTATTTTCAACTCTGAATCCTGAAACTTCTAGTTCTACCCCAGACAGTGGCCAAGCCCGAGAACCCGATCCCCCCATGAAAGAAAGAACCATGGCTAGAACCATTAGGAAGCACATGCATCGGTGAAAGTATCTCATTCTTTGAGTACCTTTTGTCTGATGCGTAATTGGTTTATATAGTGATGTAAGAAAATGACAAAGTCCTTCATGCAAGATGGGTGGGCCGGCTTGTGAACTGAGATTTTGTACAGGTAATCTTTTGTTAGACGTAGGAGCCGGCAGATAGTGAGGGAAACGAATTTCATATTAATATAAACGAAGGAGTTCAATGTGCCCGCTAGCCATTTTCCTATAGAATTTCTATTCATTCCGATTATCAAACTTGTTAAAGACTGAAAGTCTGTGTATTGTATTATCTGAATAATATAGTATAAGAGAGAGCCTTTATATAGGCAGAGGTGAGAGTAATGCACAAGTAATAAGAGTGCTATACAAGACAGTGTATTAGGCCTAAGACCCATTGGGCTTATATTCTAACATCTCCCTCAAACTCATGTTGGGTGAAGAGACACCAACTTGATACTATGTTAAAGACTAAAAGTCTGTGTATTGTATTATCTAAATAATATAGTACAAGAGAGAGCCTTTATATAGGCAGAGGTGAGAGTAATGCACAAGTAATAAGAGTGCTATACAAGACAATGTATTTGGCCTAAGACCCATTGGGCTTATATTCTAACAAAACTCAAACTCAAAAGAAAAATCCATTTGACTTTTGTTTATAACTCAAAATTGAAATATTCATGTTCTTGATCTCAAATGCTCCTATATCCTCTTAGAGAGAGGTGCTTCGTTGCATTAAAATGCACTAATTTCTGTAAATGCCTTACAAAAATAGTCATGCTACCTATGAAATTCTGGTGAGAAGCTCCACAGCCAAATGAACTAGATTATATCTTCTCATATTTCTCTTAAGTTTAAGGTAAGGATTTTGTTAACAGGTGTCCTTAGGACAATGGTTAAGGATCATTAAATGCTTACACTTTATAAGAAATAACAAAATTTTAATATTATAATAATGAATGAAAATACTAAAATACCCTTAAAAACTATTTTTGTATTATTTTAATATTTAAATTTCACTACTTTCTATAAATTATAAGCAATAAATGTTTCCTTAACCATTGCTCTAAGGGCACTCGTTATCAAGACCCAAAAGGTAATTACATTATAATTTCAAGGGAAAATAATATACTGATATATTATTTATTTCAAAGTGACAGATGTCTGTCATTAGGAAGCACATGCACAGCTGTGCATTGCCACCTATGCGTCCTTGACTGGAAAATTCTTGGCTTCAAAAAGTCATGTCTGTGCACAGCCAGCAATTGTATAAACCTGTACTCATATATTCCCTATTTTGAACAAGAACAAAACAAAAACAAGTTTGCTGTACTTAATACAAATAAAATGTACAATATACATATATATAAGGGGTCAATTCCAATAATTATTTTGATGGATAGCATGGTGGTTAGGATAATGCTGAATTTACAGGAAGAAGAAAAAAATTTGTAGTTTAATTCCTAGAAAGGAATAACAAAATTCATCCGGCAAGCACATTGGCTTCGGGAAACAAAATTCGTTGTCATTTAGAGTAACCTTGGATTCTATGCACAAATTTTATTATATATGACAATACAGGCTACTAATCCCATTGAAAAAGTAAATTGACGTAAATTCGCAGATATATTTCAGCAAAATAAAGAGAAATAACGTAAATTCTACTACATTTAAGAGTGAATCTGAGGTCAATCACCGATTCATTTACCATGCAGATATATCTCAGCAATGTACACTGATTGTATGCACCTCTGTCCAACAACAGGTATATACAATGTTGACGAAATCCAGGTTATATCTAAAATCCTACCCATGGTTTGTACGAGATTCATGATACTTGCATCAACAAAAGTTACATGTTAAAAGCAAAATCTACATGCTACTGTAAAACTAAAATCGGTACAAGGTTCAGAAGATCTTGTGGCTGATTTATACATCACATCCATAGAAACGCAGCAATTTCAGGGGTTTCACCGTTTCCTATAATCAAGCAATAACATCATAGAATTAATAACAGCAAGTAATATTTACATTAGAAATTGCACTAATCTGTAACAAACCTTAATTGTTCCTTCAGACTGGCAAGGGAAATGAAAACCTGTTGAGCAGTTCTCCAAAACTTCAGGACTTTTCATCCATGCTCTACGTGCATCACTCGCCTTAAGTTTACACTTGAACAGCTGATAGTAAATAGAAGATGAACAAAATTAATTAGAAAATGCGAATTTCTAATAATCTTATAAGAGAGAAAAGTTGCTGGGTATTTTAGCTAGAACAACAAATTGGCTCTCATTTTTAGTAGAAAGCTCTAAACAATTCCCAGAGTAGTGTACTTTTCATCATAGCTCAGTTCAACTTGAGTGATATTTTAAGCCTTTTTTTTTTGGTAATAATTTCAGTTAAATGTATATAAACAGAGCGAAAATGAAATGACACATACAATTAGATGAAATCTTGAATGAATTAAAAAACTATCCCATGGTGAACAAACCTCAGAAAGAGGGAAATCTGGTCTCTCCAGCTCATCTCCTTCAATTATAATTCCAGTACCCTGGCACTCTGGGCAGAAGACAGAATCAATTTGTTTTGTTGTAGCTTTTGCCTCTCCATCTTTTCCTCGTTCATTGCATTTAGCAGCATTATTTCTCTTAGATCTTCCTCTCAGTTTTGGACTAACTAAATCCTTTGTAATTATTTCAAACTCACAAAGAAGTATCCAGTGTATAAGGCAAGAAGTATGAGATACATGAAATGCCTGCATGTGAAAATGAAAATAAAATGTAAACAACTTTCCAAGTTTTTACTTTGAACAGAGCAATAAACCATGATGAGTACACCAGTTCTTCAAATGTATATATATAAAGATGAATAATGTTCCAGAAAAACACAGCTAAAACAAAGAAAGACACAAATTGCTAATAGACGTTTACCCCATAAACATTTCGACTACTGCAAACAAGCCTTCCAGTCTTCAGATTCATAAGCGCTGATACATCTTTCCCAGGAAGCATCCTGTGTTGACAGATATCACACATCCTATCTGCCACTGCACGCTGTTGCCGTCTCAACTCTTGCCTTATAGCCTTACTTGAAATAAACCTCGTATGCAGAAGCTGATCATCAAAGCGACTCAAAACCAATCTCGAAGAGGCATCAGTTGATGCTGAAGTATCTTCCCCAGGCGAATCATATTGATTACTCAAGGACTCACTAACATCCTCAGGGTCAGAAAAGGATACCTTTCTTTTCCTACCAGTGCCATCCCCATTCTCTGAGGGACTAGATGAGAGCATTGACTTCAAATCTTCAAACAATTCCTTTCTACTCATATCTACATTGTAATTGAAAGTAATAACAGCAAAATCATGCTCTGGAACCACAAACTTATCCTTATTTTCAGGACTTTTTTTCCCTAACCACTCACACCATAGTCTACTAATCCCATTTGAAATACCATCCTTCTCACGGAACCTAGCAGCAATTTGTCCAAAACCAACCTCCTGCACTTTTATATCACAAATTTCATCCCCAATCCGCACACCAGGAATTACCACACTGTCATTCCCCCCATTAGTATTCAAAGGCACATCACCAGAACTAATTTCAGAATCTGAATGAACATCATGCCCATTACTACTACTTTTCGAATTTTCACAATATTTGACAATTGAAAGATTGTTATCAAGATTGTTATCATCGTCTTTCCACTCCAACAACCTAGTTTTACTACTATTTGAAACCCCCAACTCTTTATCCTTCTCCACTGAGTTATCAAAGAACAGAACACCATCATTAAAGGGCCAGGGATTCGGTCCCATAAGTGTAACCTTGGCAGTAGATAACCTCTCAGTGTGAAGATTCCCCCTCAAGTGATCTAACAACACGGTATCACTATAACACGGCGAAAGACATAAAGTACAGAAGAAAATGAACTTTTTCCCATCTTCCCGAAGCTCAACATACGGATGCCCTTGAGACCTCACATTTCGGAGAATGTTTCTTGCCAATTTTTCCTTAAGACTAGAAGCACTACTCTTTGGAAACCCTAATTCCCACCTACCCGCCATTAAATTTTCCCGCCAAAAAAATTCAAATTCAATTTCAAACACCAACCCAGCTCCTTCAAAGATTACCTAAAATTCAGTGTTTAATTCTTGATAAATTCTTGGATATCCAGAACCAGAGTACTTACAAGAGCCATGTGAAACCCTAGAGAACTCAAATCTGACAAGAAATTCTTTCAAACCCTAGAAATTGAACTCAAACGTCCCCAAAACACAAACATTTCACGAATTATATGAAACCCTAGGGAGCTCAAATTTCACAAGAACTTTCCAGAAAGCCCTGGAACTGAAATCTTCAAGAAAATCACTAATATTCAAAAACTCTTCCCAACTGAAATTCACAAAATGAGTGAAATTCACCGTAACCCTAGAGTTCTTGAATTCAATTCCACGAATTTTCAGTTCGAAACAGAGATAAAAACAAAACCAAAAGAGAACACTTTCAAAATTCTAAAAAAAAGATCTTTAACAAACCGTAGCTTTACATATTCGTTGCGTACTCGGTATAGGCTTCTTCGAAAACAGAGGAGTCCGTCCATTGACCTTCACCGTCGCGCGAGCCATGGAGAGGAGAGCGTGAGAAGAATGCGAATCTTCCATAGCCATCTCCATTTCTCGCAGCGAAAATATAAAATTTCGAACCTGTTTGGAGGGAGAGAAAGTGAGGGAAAAAAATCAAAGAGAAAGAGAAAATTGAGAAAGTGTGAGAGAACTCTCTAATCTTTAACTGAATTTTAAGAGGCTTGAGTTTGTTATAAACTTTATATAGATCGATTCCGTTTTGCAATAAGTGTGAAAGTACGGGAATGATGTCAGATGTTGATTATTGACCGTTCGATTAGTGGTGATGAGAGAAGTGGGTGTGGGTGTGATTGAAGGTTGAGATTGGGAGTTGCAGTTTATGAGGATAAGGTAGATTCGGTGAGAGGATGCTTTTGGGAAGGAGAGTTGGTTAAGTAATTCATTATTAAGAAGTTGTTGGTTAAGATAATGGTTAAAAAAATATTTAATGTTTTCATTTTATAAAAAGTAGTAAAATTTTAATATTAAAATAATATAAAAACAATTTTTAAAAATATTTTAGTCTTTCTATTTATTATTTTAATATTAAAAAATTTGTTATTTTTTGTAAAGTATAAATATTTAATGCTCCTTAACTATTGTCCTAAGTGCACTGATTAACAAAATCTTTCATTATTACGTAACCTAGTTGTTAACTGCAAGTTTACTTAATATTTAAGAAATGGGGTTTGGATATGATGTGGGCGCCCTCATTTGTTTTACTATGTGATCTACTTATTTTTTTAAAATTTTTTATGTTCATTTATGTACAAAATAATAATGATAGTTGCATCATCATGCATGCTCCAAATGGTAAGGGAAATGGGAATCACATGAACCCATGTTCTCCTCTCCAAATGGTTTTATAAAATATGTTAAAACATGCTATGTTAGGAAGTTCATGATGAAATGGTGATTCTTTCCCATGAAGTGATAATTTTTATTACGAACATTTAAAAAAAAAAAAAAAAAAAAAAAAGCACATAAATTGTGAAGAATTTTTTTTGGCATATTGAATTATGGTTTTTGTGTAAACTAATTTTATAAATATTTAACTTTGGCTTTTGTTATGGCATCTGTTAAGGTTGGTCATTTATTATAATACCCCTGTTTTATGGGGGTAAAAGAGAATTTTTATTATTTTTGTCTTTTCTATCTGTTTTTTCGACAAATCCTGAAAAGTGTTAGCTTTTTTTCTCTTCCCCATAAAAGCAGCTGCAATCCCCAAAAATAATAATATTAAATTCCTCACCATCCGTTAACCTGACCCTTTAACTTTAGTTGTTTAGGATGTAAAGAAAATATTGTTTCATAAAAAAAATCATATAAAATAACAATTTATTTGCATGATGAATAAAATTCCAACATTTAATAACAATTTAAGTGGAAATCCAAATAATCACAATCCCCTTGGGTGGAAAGACTTTAAAAATTCTTCGGTTTTCTTAAAAACGTAATAAAATCAGACCCACTCAATTGCTAGTACCATTTAAATGGATACCAAATATTGAAATCTAAAAAAAAAAAAAAAAAAAAAATTGATCCAAATAATCCCCACCACCACACAACATCTAAACAAACATTGGCGTACCATTTTGGTATCTATTTAACTTATTGATGATGCAATAATATCCAATCAACTCATTTTATAATCTGTGAATATATAAATTCTATGATAAAGATATCCTAAGTCCTAAGTCCTAACGACCAGTTTGGGAGGCGTGAGAGGGAGGGTGGAAATGGGTGGAATGGATGTAATCTTCCTAAAATATTATTTTCAATTCCTTTGTTTGAGAACTTAAGTAGGAAGGAACACCCATTCATGTTTTTCCCTTGAAAACCCCAACTTTTCATTCCCTCAAAATGAGTAATGCTATAGGCACACAAATTTTCACAACAGTTGAGTTGACAGTTTATTATTAGTTCTCATCTGGACCCTTCATTGCCATTATTTTATTATCTTTTTATTATTTACCAATCACAACTTAACACCTTGACAACTGTGACTTTTTTTTTTTTAATTGTTGTATCTCAAGACTTACTGTCTCAAAATTATGAGGAATTGGAGGGAATGAAATGAAGTTTAATAAAACTTGACCTAACTTCCCATAATCCTAATTTGTACTTTATAAATTTCTTGTAATACCCATATCTTATTATTTACCTAATCTCATTTTACTCATTTCACATCTATGGTCCTTCTTTCTCTCACTCTCATATTATTATTGTAACAATAGTAGTAACTGTTTTTTTTTTTTTTTTTAAATGAGGAGTCGCCACTATAATAGTAATGTTGTTGTAATAGGTTTTATTTCCATTTGTTGTGCAAATAGCACACAGGGATTCAAACCAATGAATAGTAAAAACAAGATCAAATAACAAGAACACACAAAAAAAAAACATAAGAATTTACGTGGTTAGATAATCTGCATACATCCATGGGCGACAACATGAGAAAGTTAATTTCACTAAAAAATAGGGAGATTATAACATTGACACAAAGACTATCTCTAGAAACTCAAACATCAAATACACCCTTTGCTCTCTCTCACATAATGCTGGGCTGTAGGAATGGTGTTTTGATTTGTATGTTTCTCTATATTTTAGTAGCTTTGCTAAAATCTTAATTCAACCAAGTGGGCATGACTTATATATACTTATAGATACTTTATATACGAGTGGAGGAGATAGCTTGCTTATATAGATAGCATTTGAGTGTGTGTTTAGGATTGTTATTTTCTTGATTTACTTAACTCAAAAAGCAAATTGATTAAAAGTATAATTATACTTAGAAAAGAGTTAAAGTGAAACCAAATGAATGGCCTTAAGCTGATGCGTGAAAAGTTAGTTAAAGATTGCCATGGCGGTTCTTTTTTACACTTTTATGCTTCCTTTCGAAGCATGCTTTATTTCTTAGTGTATCTGTACTCTGTAGTACTTATTCAAGGTCTTTGAGTAAAATCCAATCGAGATGTTAAATACACTGCCAATTGGCCGAGGGTGTAGGAAATATGTTAACAGGAGAAAGCCTTATTTTGGTTCTGTTTCTCCGTTGCCTGTGAAGTCCCAGCACTAACAGCATCACTAACTATTCCATTACCCTTAGAATTATTATTCTTTTTCCTTTTTTCTAAGTGCCCGAATTGCCATGAGGAAAAGTTGCCAAGTGAGCACTTTCTGTCATTTCTTGTTTTATCCTTTCTTACATTGAGCAATGAGCTCGTTATGAGTCTTTTCTCCCTTTGAGTATTATAATTTATTTTAAACGAACCAAATTGTGTAGGAAGTGAAATCAAAATCCGATTAGAGCGCTCCCACTTATCATATAAGGCATTTTCATCAGCCGAGCTTTTATCAGTGAGTTTAGCTGGTTCATCAACCCGCAATGCAAAAGAACAGTAAAGACAAAAGAGAAACTCACAATTAATTATTATCCCATCCACTTTAATGCATCAATGAAAGGCGAACAACTAACTTCTCTGGTGTCCCTTCAAAGAATTTGGTCAAAAATGGGTTTGTGCCGCAGGTGTTGAACGATCTACTCTACACAGGAGTGGGCTGAAAAAATTACTATAATTATAATCATGTTATAAAATAAAAGAAATAGAAAGACATGACAAAGAAATGTGAGAAAAAAAAAATGATATCTGAACTTCTTTGTTAAGTGATCATTTACACAATATAATTTTGATATTGATAATTGTAATATACAATGAAATTGAAAGTTACTATATTTATAGACTTTCAAAGTCGGAAACTTAATTCTGCACCTAAATTGTAATTTGTGGGACAATATAGTACTGTTACAGTTAAAGGCAGAGCACCGCATAAAATTACAGTATTAAAAGCCATAACAAATTGCGGCTGTGATTTGGTTTAGTTGAGAATCTTGACATTGCACGGCATCCGAAGTTAGTTTGTTTACAACAAATCATGCATTATTATTATTATTATTATTTTTCGTTTCTTTCTTTGGTCTGACTTATGGGGCAATCAGTTAACCAAAAAACCCCCAAGCAAAATTATATTTATACATGTATATATATGTCTCTAATAATTAGGTTTGGTGAGAAACCTAACACATCATTGTAATGGGTTTTTTAGCCCAATAACCCATTTTTTTAAGTTATATAATCAAATAGGGTACTTTCAAAGTTATATCAAAAGATAGGGTACTTTTGAAAATCGTCTCTTGAAGAGACGATTTTCTTGAATTTTTTATTATTATTTTTTTATTTTAACGCCTTTTAAATATCTATTTAAAAATTAAAAAAAAAAAAAAAATTGAAATTGAAAATCGTCTCTTCCAGAGACGATTTTCCTTGAATTTTTTTATTTTTTTTTTTTTTTTAACACCTTTTAAATATCTGTTTAAAAATTAAATAAAAAAAAATTGTGAAAATCGTCTCTTGTAGAGACGATTTTGGTCATTTTATTTTTATATTTTTGCCACTGGATTTTATCAAAAATCGTCTTTAGAAAAGACGTTTTCTGAAAAAAAAAATTATATTTCCCAAAATTGTCTTTTCTAAAGACGATTTTTGACCAAATATTTCTAATTTTTTTTTTTTTAAATGTGAAAGTCGTCTTTTGTAAAGACAACTTTCAGGTTTGATTTTAAAAAAATTTGATCAAAAGTCGTCTTTACAAAAGACAACTTTAACAAATTTGATCAAAAGTTGTCTTTTGTAAAGACAACTTTTGATCAAATTTTTTTAAAATCAGACTTAAAAGTGTCTTTACAAAAGACAACTTTGACAAAATTTTAACAAATTTGATCAAAAGTCGTCTTTAGTAAAGACAACTTTTGATCAAATTTTTTTAAAATCAGACTTAAAAGTGTCTTTACAAAAGACAACTTTCTGACCAAATTTGTCAAAGTTGTCTTTTGTAAAGACGACTCTTAGTTAATTTTTTTAAATCAAACCTGAAAGTTGTCTATACAAAAGACAACTTTCACGTTTTTTTTTTTTTAATTTTAGAAATTTTTGTCAGAAGTTGTCTTTAGAAAAGATGATTTTGACAAATTTAAAAATTTTGTCATAAAACGTTTTTTCTAAAGACAACTTTTGGTTAATTTTTTTTAAATCAAACTTGAAAATTGTCTTTACAAAAGATAACTTTTGATCAAATTTGTCTACTTTCTCCATTTTAGGACCCCAAAAAAAAAAATTAGGTTTGTCAACTTAGTTTTTCTTCTCTAACATAATATTTAGCATTTAAATTCTTCATATAAATTAAAAAAAATTATGTATAATAAGGGAAACGACAATTTTTAGATCACATTCCCTACTCATTTCTCCTGATATTAGGTGCTCAACCTCAACTACATAACACTACTTCATTTATCTCCGGTCATATCTTCCTCATCATCTGCTCGTTTACAATATGCTTCAGTAGATCTCTATTAAGAAAAATTCTCATTCTGATGTGAAATCACAAATATGTGGTGAAATGTTAGGACATCTTTTTGGCCATGTTATTACATCATTGTTTTGCTTTATAACAACAAAAGTTATTTTTATTCACCAAGAAGATTCTATCATTTCTGATTCCTAAGCAAAAATTTAGGTGTAGAATGGGGAAGAAGGGAAACAAAAACAATATTCTTGAGAGCTCAGGTTTTGGACTTCTTGACCCACAGAGGGAGCCTGATTTTGTACTCTTGTGTTGGCTTTTCCTCTTTCTCCACTTCTTTCTCTTCTAGAACATCCTCGGAGAAGGCATTGGGGTTAGCTTTAATACAACTCTCAAAGCAACGAACGGATGCACATAGTCTGAGCCCTTCAAAGAACAAAATTTCTATAGGTTAGCCCCACCTTTGAAAGTTGAAGTGATTCTTAACAACAAAAATATAGTTGATAATTTGATCCTACAAAAACCATGCCCTAGTGATGCAAGACTTAATGGCCCTTAACTTCCAAGCATCCAGTATATAAATTTCCTGGCCATCAACCGTGTAAAAGCAGATTGACAGCATCAAATTATGTACAAAGCAGAACTGCCAACAAACTACAAAGATACGAGCCCTCGAACCCTACAATGTGCCATTTGGTAGCAGGGAAGACGGGAGACATGAATATTCAAGCAACATCTTAATTAGTATTTAAAAAATTAGGAAACACTCTTAATTGTGTTCTCCAATCTCCTCAATAGCCAAATGATCATTAAAGTAAACAAAAAGAGAGGAGCTATAAAGATCTATGATTTGTTGCCAGCTTTAATTTCGATGCAATACATCTTAGGTGTTATTTTCTTTCCTGCCCCTCCCCAACCCCAAGTTTTCCTTATCACATTTCAAGTATCTTACTAAGTGTTAATATCATAAAATATAGGAAGTAAGAACATGAACAATATACCTTTTCCTCGGAGCTACTCTTGAGGAAGCAAAGAAATGCCTCTGCAAAAATGAAGAAAATAACACGTGCATATACGTCAAATCAAAAGTGTATTCCTCACGTCTATATAATGCATGTTAACCCTCCACATTCTTTGCACATTCACTTCTCTAGAAATTCAGAAATTACAAAGAATCCCAGCTACACAATCTAGGACTACATTATATTAAAGGAATTTTTTTTATTTTTTATTTATTTACAATTAAGAAGGGAAAAAAGAGCATGTTTCATTAAGAAGCAAGAAAACCAAATCAACCTTAATTAAAGAAGCATATGAGGCTAAATGAATTTGAGTGCAAAAATATTCAGACTAACAACAGACTTGATTGGGCATTTACAGTGACTAGGAAATCAATCAAAGATTACAAATTATGATGATGGAAAGAGGAAAAAGAACTAAGAGCCTCACCAGCCAATCATTACTGTCATTTAGGACATTTGATAATTATAACATATTAGATATGAGAGCCGAAACCAGTATTTTTACACTTAAGTGAGTGCATAATGTATTACACTAACATCAGAGTATACGTTGCTCAATTTGACATAATTATTAAACACAAAGCTGCAACTGAGGTTGAATGATACTGAATTATAAGAACTTTTTATCACGTGATTATTAAAGAGAAGTTGGAGGTGATTTCCAATAGCAGCCAAAAATAATATTTAGTCTAAGTAATCTCATATTAGATTTTTTTTTTTATATATATAAGTAACGTATAATTTCATTAAAGACGAAACAAAGAAAAAAGTAGGAAAACAAGTATGCCCCACAGTGAACTCAGCTAAGAAGCTGTACATAGTCAGGTGATACATGGTAAAACCAATAACATCAAAGTCATGTTCAAGTATTGTCTAATCTGTTCCACTAATGCTCCAAGTCAAAATGTTCCACACCAATTAAAACATTTTGTTCCAATAAAAATCCAAAGATAAGCTCATCCATCAGCACTAGCTTAGAGAAAAGTTTGTTCCAATACGTATAATTTCATTTTCACTTAAAGTTTGATCCTTTGGAATTAAATTTTACAGAATACAAAATCAATACAATATTTTTCTTCTCCAACAGAAAATTGAAAAGAAAGTACCTTCTTATTGACCAAAAGAGTTCCCTTAACAGCACAACCATTGTTAAAGAGACGAAACTGGATTAGCAATGGCTGGAAAACAAACAAAAATTGAAATGAGAATGAATTACAACCCCAAAATAAACAAACTCAGAAAGAGAAAAGCAAACACCAGTATTAGATCAACATACCGGTTCTCAAGTTTTAGATTCTGGCTGTTGCATTGCCAAAAGCTTATCCTCCAGTTCAACAAGATTGGGATTTCTCTAACATATTAAAAGAGACATAAATCAAACAACAAGTTATGTACACAGAATATTAGAATACCTTTTTCTGTAAAAATACCTTTTTGCGCGTTATTACAATCATAAATATCACGTAATGAAGCACAAAGAAGAATTAAAATTGGAAAAATGAACCAATCAAATAATAGAATCACTAAGCTCACCTTCCAACTAGTCCTGATAGAGGGCCACTTGTGATCCTATAAATTGAAATATCACCAGGTAAATATTATACAGCGCAAAACTTAAACATATAAAATTAAAAGTTTGAAATAAAACTAAGCTAGGTCAGATTATAGGCATGACAGTGCCCTTTGAAATAACAGCACTTACCCACTTGTTAATCCCTATAAATAGAGAGTTGCATAGATGTTAATTTCTTGTTTGTGTGAATGTGATTCCACTTGCCCAACTTCCAATATATAATCCATATATTCCCATGTATCACTGCTACCATATTTGGACCTATCTCACCCCTCTCAAGTCTCAAGACTAACCAGTTCAGCCTGAAAGCATAATACCACTAACCAAGATCAGCTTAATGAACGAAAATACATGACATATTTTAAGTTCCCCTTCCCCTTCAGCATGCACGCCATCTCCCACTTCACCTCAAACTTTTTTTTTGATAAATTACTTCACCTCCAACTTAACATGATAATAAAAATCAACCAAGTAGTACACACATCAAAGAATACCCATATGAAATTTCAACTCAATTCAATAAATAAAAGCTTGGGACAAATTCTGCAAAACCATCTATTTTCAGATTAAAATGAAAGCAGGTCAGCCCTTTGTAAAATTCGTTTGACCCACTTAGAGTCATCCGATTAGCTTGAAAATTTATAAGGATGTACTTCTATATGTGTATAATGTACCACAGAAATTTCAGCTCAAAAAGAGTTCTACACAATTTATTAAAAATCCCGCAATGTGGCTGACTCAAATCTGACAGATTTGGAGTTAGCAACAATAAATCAGCACTAGTCAAATCTTCTGAGATGAAAAGCTTGGATATTGTGTGGATTAGCAAGAACACATAATTGTCAACCAAATATGGAATTAAAATACAAAATGCATCAAACTGATTTCACTAAGATATTCCCAACAAAAAAAAGAAGCTATTATATATGATTCTGCACACATAAAAGAGATCCATTTAAAATAAAAACTAAAAATTCCAAGTGCCATTTTTTAGATCATAATGCATATCAATTCAATGACCAAAATGAAAATAAATACATACATAACATGGTTGTCAAGGTCCAAAGCATATTTACAGTATATAACAAACTATACAATATCATAAAGCCCGAATACAAAAACTTTCAAACTGACTCTTGCCCAATTTGTTGTTCAAAAACCCATTCAAGTGATAAAAGTAGAGTTTGGACTTATTCACACCAAACTTCTTGGCTATCTGAGCTTTCAAGTCAACCAAATCAATTCTCGAGCTCTGCTGAGGTTGCATTTCTCGAGAAAAAGATTCATACACAGTCCACAGAATGAGAAACCCCACCCCCAGTAACCCCAATTCAACCTAAATTACACTTCTTTCTGTTTCCAAACCACCCAAAAATTTCCCTCCCACATATCATTCAATGTAAATCAAGTCTCTCAGTAACGAATCACTGAAACCCCCAATTCCCAACCGGAATACCGGTATCCTTATTTCCAAACAACCCTGAATTCACCCACCCACAAACCATACAATGCAAACCCAAATCTCATCTTCAATTTATTCAAAACCATACTCAATCAAAACCCTAAAGTTTTGAATCACCAAAAAAAAGAAAAAAACTTGGACCGTGGCTTTCTCACGCACTGCACAAACCACAAATTGCACCACTGCACCAACCAAAACCCCTCATTCCTTTTCACGAAATTCAAATGCTTAAAACTTCAACAACAAGAAGCAAAAAAAATCCGGAATTTTGAAGTCGAACAAAAGAGATCAGTGAGTTCGTCAAATTAAGACGAACAGAGCAGGAATTTTTTTTTTTGCAGAGAGAAAGGAAGCAACAATGAAGAGCAAAAACTAAGCTTGAGAGCGGGTTAGAGATTAATTGAGCACTGACCTTTCGACCAACTTCACGAATTGTAGAGAAATCGAACCTGACTCAGTGGGATCGGGTTCGAATCTGGCTTCGGCTCTCGCTCGCGCTGGCCGGAGTTGAAGGAGGTTCATCGGAGTTGATTCGGTGGTCTGAGTTCATCTGCCTGGCTTGATCTGGTATGAAGAAGAAAGAGAGAGAATATGGGTTAGGGTTTGTTCAGAAAGAGAAGAACGAGAGAGAAAAGAGGGAAACTGAGAGCCGGAGCAGAGAACAGCAGAGAGTGAGACATCGCAAAGGAGACCGCGAAGGACTGGAAGGGCCTCCGCGTGACGGTGAAGCTGACCGTCCAGAATCGCCAAGCGAAAGTCTCGGTGGTCCCTTCCGCCGCTGCCTTGGTCATCAAGTCCCTCAAAGAGCCAGAGCGCGACCGCAAGAAGACCAAGAACATCAAACAAACCTCGCGTTCTCTCTCTGTCTCAGTCGAGAGGGATCTCGACGTCACCGTCGGCAATCTCCTGCTGCAAATCCTTAGGGTCCTTGCCGTCGACGGTGCAGCCGACGGAAACGCAGGTGCCGAGGATCTCCTTGACGCAGCCACCGAGCTCCTTGGCCATGGACCTAGGGCGCATGACCTTGGCGATCTCGATGACGTCGTCGAGAGCGCAGAGAACTGAGAGAGAGAGTGTCGCCGGAGAGAGAGAGGGGGGAAAGTAAGTTTGGGAAAAAAAATTTACAATAAGAAGGCTGTAAAAAAATTTGGTGTTTTTTTTTTACGTTTAAAAAAATAAGAGTTTTAAAAAAAATAAAACCACCAAATCGTCTCTACAAGAGACGATTTTGGTCCTTTTTTTTTTTTTTTTTTTTTTTTTTTTTTTTTTTTTTTTTAACAGATATTTAAAAGGCGTTAAAATAAAAAATATATATATAAAATATTCACGGAAATCGTCTCTTCAAGAGACGATTTTCAAAAGTACCCTACCTTTTGATATAACTTTAAAAGTATCATGTTTGGCTATATAAATTAAAAAAAGGGGTTATTGGGCAAGAAAACTCCATTGTAATGAAGCCTTTGGGCAAGTATTACAACTGTACAACATGTATGTAAGTGGTTCTCTTAAAAATAAGGCCCAGTTGAAATGAATAACACAAAACTAGGCCCGACAAAACAAGTCCTCCTTTGGGCCTACTTTTGAAGGCATGGGTTAATCAGTTAAAAATCTTAGCTATGCATCACCCACGTTAACCACCCTACACCATCTATATCCAGCCGAACTAACAACCTTCCTTCGGCCCAATTGCCATTCGCATGGGTCTAGCCGCAACCAGTAAATCCAAAACAATTAAATGTTTATTGAAATAAGCAACATATAGCCACTCTGCTTCGGCATTTTCTGGATCTCAGGAACAATAGGATTTGTCCACAACGCCACGTGCCAGGAGCAGGTTGCCTTTCTCATCTCTAATTGCTAACGCCCAAAAGGAAATGATGCACGCCTGCGTCACTATTGTTAGCTTCTTCTAATTTGTTTTTTCCTCAAATTTCAGCATGTAACTATCTTTTGAATGAAAATCTTGTCATCTCAATTCTCACAAGATATTTTCGTTGCTCATTGAATAAATCTTTTTGACTTTTTCTTTTTTCTGTCTAAATCATGACGTGAGACAATTAAATTTTTAGAAAACAAACTTGCGAGATGGGTGATGGGTGTCTATCTCTAAGGTTTATTTTTCCTAATCTAAACTCACACGTAAGATTTAAGATCAAATTGGTTAAAAAATAAAAATAAAGTTTTAAGATCAAAGTTTTACATACAATATTATATTTTTAGAATGAAAAGTTTATAACTGACAAAAAACATTGTTTATTTTACTTTTATTTCATTTCATTGTCTTGTTATCTGAATATTTTAATGGAATAATGATGTGTTTCAGTCATTTATTTATTTTTCAGTTTTCTTGTTTAAATTTCTTAGATTAAAAAGTTACAACTCCAAAATTTAAAATATAAACCGCTCGATCTGGACTCATCCTCCCCAGATCGTGGTTCTCATTCTTTCATTCATATTGTCCGCTCTGATTTATACTAAGAATACGTCAACCTTTTACCCTTTTGCTTTTTCTCTTAGCTAAAATAAGAAAAAGAGGGATAACCAGCAATTCCAAGTTCCAACAACTTCTGAAAACTGGACAGAGGAAGAATGGTGTCACTATGTTTACTGTATATTGAAAATCGTTCTCTATAATCTTCGGTCATTAAATCTTTTTACTTTCTAGCATGCTAAACTTCAACAAAGACGGCTGAAAGTGATTTCTTTTTTTTCTTTTTTTTTATGAAACGGCTGAAAGTGATTTCAGTCCATAGAACAATTATAAATTGATTATATAAAAAAAAATATCAAATCATGATGATTAAAAAATCTCGGATGATTTGACCTAAACCTAATTTCCACTGGTGTGGTGTCATCACATAAAATCTTATCCTCACCACTTTGCATGGCTGTAGATATTCCTAATTGAAAATATTATTACCTAGTCTTCTCTTTATTTATTTATTATAACTATTTTTAATTCCTAATTGAAGTGGATGTCTTTGTTTATTGTTATTTTTAATTCTTAATTAAGGGGGATATTTCCAATCAGTTGAGCTACAAACACTTAAATAATTCGTAAACTTAAATCGAACAAAACTAAGAATTCCCACCATCACATATTACCATCATAGAGAGGGAAAATAATATTTTTTTCTACAGAAACAAAGCCAATAGAAACCAATAAGATCCAAAATTAAAGACCAACACAACAAATATAATATATAAAAAAGAAATACAATACAAAGCCCAATACTTTAGAGTTCAAATGAACCCAACAAAAAAGACAAAAAGGATGGACTCGGATCTTTACATTAAAGTCAAACCCATGATAATAATAACGATACCAAAATAAAATCGACTATTGAACTATCATGAAACATGGCCTGAGAACAGCCAAGCCATGCATGATATATGGCTTTAAAATCAACGTCTGGTATGCCTACCAGGCTTCACTTTATACCAGACTTTCCTCCATGAAACACCCACAGACCTGAAAGCCCACCTGATCTTTGACGAGATCGTGCTCCTCCCGTGGACCCTGTTCATCACCTGATGCTCAATACCAGCCATTTCTAGAGAGATATAGAAGCAAAACCCTTTAGAGAGATTGAGAGTGAATTGAGAGTTTAAGGTTAGGGGCTTAGGGCTTTTTATTAAGGTTTGTTTGTCTAGTTGGTTCCATAAGGAAAGGATTGGATCAGTGCACAAAAAGCATTGGATCGTTGAAATCTTAACATGTGTCTAGTTTTCTATACACGTGTAATGATCTTAACAGTCCAATGCTCTGTGCACGGGACCCAAACTCCTCCCGGTTCCAAAAGCTGTTGGTAGAAGAATCTGGAAGTGGTTTCTTTCTTGCGTGCAGGATAAGCATTAGGTGACCGTATCGTTACTCGTGTGGGCCGACATGGAACACTGTAGCTTTTATATACATGTGTCGGGCCAATTAAATACTCATAAAAAAAGAAAAGAAAAAAAGACACAGCTGTTGTCTTTTGGGAGCACTTTAGTTTACACGGGGACCACTCCTATTGGCCCAATAATCAGGCAAGAAAATTACGTTATGGTTTCGCAGTGGCAGGGTATCCACCACGGCAAATTAGTCTTTGTCTTCTTTACTATTTGTTAGTTGATATTTTGCAATTTTTTTGGCAAAGAAAATTTTCAACTAACGCTCGATTTGTTTCTATGTAAAACATCCTCCATTATAAAATGTTTGCAAATAAAAATGATCTCAGAGAAAATAATTATTTTTTCAGTGTTTGTTTGCACTTAGAAAAATAGTCCCAAAAATATTTTACAATGTTTGGTGCAATGTAAAATGAAAAAAAACACACACGTAAAACACACCCCAGCACCACCGGAATCACACCCCAGCACCACCACTGCCAGCCAACCACCCAAACCCACCCCCACTCCCACCCCGAAACCCACCCCACACCCACCCCGCAACCCCAACCCCACCCACCCACCCCCAACCCACCCACCCCGCCCCCACCCCCACCCCGAAACCCACCCCACACCCACCCACCCCACCCCACCCCGACCGAAACCCACCCCACACCCACCTCGCAACCCACCACCGGCCACCACAAATCAACCCACCACCGCAACCCACCCCGAAACCCACCCCGCTACCCACCACCGGCCACCACAAGAGAGAAAGCAGAGAAAGAGGAAACCGATTGGTGTCAGGATATTCTCGCCAGCCTCGTTGGGTTCGGATCTGGGGCGACGTCGATCTGTGCGTGACGCGCCGGCAGAGAAAGACGAAGCCACCGGACCTACAGAGAAAGAAAGCAGAGAGAGCAGAGACTGAGAATGAGGAGGTTGGGGACTCGAAGGAGACGCACACGTGTTTTGGAAAATGGTTTATGGAAAAATTTTCCATAAACCATTTTCCTTATTTTCGCTGCTGATTTTCTAGTCAAATTCAATTGTTTTCCGTTGATTTTCGGTTTTACCGCGTACCAAACGTCCGAAAATAATGAAAACGTTTTCCGTAAAACGTTTTACTTCCATTCAAACGGAGCCTAAATGGAAAATTATAGAATATTTTAAGAGTACATTAAATATGTATTCTTTTCTCTTAGATAATGATAGATTCCATAATGTATTTAATTAATAGGATCCACCACTTATGTGAGAGGAGGGAGTATGTATTTAATATACTCCCAGAATATTATATAATTACCCTAAATCGATTGATTAAGTTTATAACTTCAAAATTTTATTATACTAGACAATAACCTGCACAAACGTGCGGGAGCATGTACCTTTTAATTAATTAATTATATTATTTATAAAATTATTATAAATAACATGTTATAGTTGTATAATCCTCCATGTGAAGTATTGTGCATCATATTAGAATGAAAAAAATGATGTGATTTTAGATTTAATTAACAAATTAAATCCATAGCTGAAACTACCAAATATACTTTTCAAACCAAAAATATTTCCAATGACTAAGGTAATTACTTATTACTCATTTGCATCCTTTCTTCAACACCCAATGAAATCAACCATATGAAATTAAGATTAAATACATACAAACAATCAAGAATTTCATATCTAAAACATTTTTTTTTTATACTTCATACCTAAAAATTTACCACTAACTTTGATAGCACAACAACAATTAGAAAATGCCAACATCAAAATAAATTCCTTAGGAGCTAAACTCAAAAGATATTTTATCCCAATTTTTTTCAATAAAATTCACTTGAAAGAATCAATCTAAATTAGTAATTTGGTTGAATTCCAATCTAGATAGCTCAAAATATAATCGAAGAACTTGATCATAAACTTAATCAATATATAATTGAAGAACTTGACCCAATCTAATTTAAGAAATCCATCTAGAATATATGTATAACATAATTTGGGTTGAGAGATAAATAAATAAATGATACCCAAAAAAAAAAAAATCACCTCATTGTTTTTCCCCCTTTTCAGTGCTAGAAACTAACAAATAACATGCCAATTGCCAAAAATTCTCCTACATTCTTATTTTGTTAATTTTTCTTAGGAGCCAAACAGATTAATTAAGGAAAAAGAAAAAGAAAATATTGAAAAACGGTATTACCTTTGAGGAGCAGAATGTAGTAGTGAGTATTCATCACTAAACAAAGACCCAAAGTGAGAAAAATCATATTAAACCCATTAAAATCGTATTATTGAGTGCAAAAAATGCTTCTACCTTCTCATCATTTTGTTAAATTTTCTTGGTGATCAAATAGAGAATTAGGAAATGAAGAAGAAAATAAAATAAGTAGATAATGAAAAACGATGTTACCTTTGAGGAACATGACGGAGCTGTGAGTCTTCAAAGCTAAATAGAGCAAACTGAAACAAAGAACCAAATTGAGAAAATCAAAACCTATCAAGTAATATGGAGAAAAATAAAGACAAAACAAATACAAAAATAGAAAGAGTAGAGGGAATTTGCTTAAAAAAATATATTAGTTGAGGGAAATAAACAACAAAGGGAATAATGTGACACAATTAAGAATAAGAAGAGTAACGGATAACAATGAAGTTGAGGAGACTTGTCAAAAATAAAGTAATTAATAACTTTATTTTATTTTTTTTAATAATCTAAATAGTTAATAACTAAATATAAGATGTGTTTAGGAAAAAAAAAAAAAAAAACTTAATATTAGATGTAAGTACATCGTTTTGAAGTATGGATGAACAGTATATAAGGAAAACCCATGATTAAGGGGTAGAGTTAGTCAATAATTGAAATTAATTGGTGCAAATTTTATTAGAGCAAAAAAAAAAAAAAAACCATTTTTAATGTAATGCACATTTAATGTAAAAGGGATTTGAGGAGACATTTTTCCATTGAATTAATTTGGAGACACATATTCGGAACAAATGGTAATCCAAAAAAATTGATAATTACAAAAAAATTATTGGAGGTAAAGGAATCGGTTTAGTTTTGTACATGAAAAAAAAAAAAAAAAAAAAAAAACTCATTTAATGTAGAAAAGATTTGTAATGTAATATAAATTTAATGTAGGAGGGATTTAAGGAAACATTTTCCTTTAAATAAATATAAAGGAATAATTATTTAGGAAGAATAAAGTTAATTTATTATAGGCACATGACACATGTAAGCTAAAACCGACTTTCCAATGTGGAAGAAATATTTTTGGATTTTTTTTCTTTGACTCTCCAATTAATATGATGCGAATGGAAATTTTTTGAAATTTGTTTTCATGAATCTTTTAAATTGTGTACTGTAATCCCAAATAATTAGGGGTAATTATACTATACTCCGGGAGTACATTAAATGCGTACTCCCTCCTCTCACAGAAGTTGTGGGACCCGCTAATTAAATTCATGATAAGACCCACCACTTTTGTGAGAGGAGGGAGTACGCATTTAATGTGCTCCCAGAATACCTAATAATTTTCCAATAATTAGAAGGTTTTTTTGTCTTTCTTTTTTTAAATTAGTCGTCTAGTGAGCAATTTAGGGTTGTCCAATCAAATATATAATTTGAAGGGAATATGTTTGAAAGATTTTTTTTTAATAATATCGAAAGGAATATTTTTTGGTCGGTTACAAATGAATTGAATGTCTTAACATTAAATTTCATGATATGTTCCCTCAATAAAACTACATTCTTTTGAAACGTGATTAGTTTAACAGAATTTAATAAGATAGGTGGTTTTTTAGGAATAAATTAATAAGATTGATTAGCTAAGTATAACGTGAAAATGGGAGGTTTTTTAGGAATAATTTAATACAATTGATCAGCTAAGTATAACCTAAAATTTAGAGGTTTTTAGGAATACTTTAATAGGATAGATCAATACTACTTATTTCCTTCTATACCAATCATCTATAATAAAATGTCCACTACTATTAGCTCATTTAAATTGAAGAATTTTTTTTTTTTTTTTTTTCACACCCAAAACGACGTCGTTTTGGAGTGACTAAAGACACAAACATATTTAACCCGTGTAATGCTATGCCAAGGAAATTGTTTTGGGATTTAAAAAAATAATAATCGTTTAATAAATATTTTTAATCCGTGGAATATTTTTGGTAGGTTACAAAGTAAATGAATGACTTAACAAATTTAATAGATTAGATAACTACTATTTAATGTTTAATAAACATAGTTGTGGAAATTTTTTAAATGAAGGAGAAATTTATTTCCTTCTATATCAATCATCTATAATAAATGGAAGACTTTTTTTCTTCCCCTTTTTCACACCCAAAACGACGTCATTTTGGAGTAACTAACGGGAGAAACATATTTAACCCGTGTAATGCTATGCCAAGGAAATTGTTATGGGATTTAAAAAAAAAAAAAATCATTTATTAAATTTTTTTTAATCCGTGGAGTATTTTTGGTAGGTTACAAAGTAAATCAATTACTTAACAAATTTAATAGATTAGATAACTAATATTTAATGTTTAATAAACATAGTTGTGGAAATTTTTTAAATGAAGGAGAAATTTATTTCCTTCTATATCAATCATCTATAATAAATGGAAGACTTTTTTTCTTCCCCTTTTTCACACCCAAAACGACGTCGTTTTGGAGTAACTAAAGGGAGAAACATATTTAACCCGTGTAATGCTATGCCAAGGAAATTGTTATGGGATTTAAAAAAATCATTATTAAATTTTTTTTAATCCGTGGAGTATTTTTGGTAGGTTACAAAGTAAATCAATTACTTAAAAAAATTAATAGATTAGATAACTACTATTTAGTGATTAATAAATATAGTTGTGGAATTTTCTTAAATGATGGAGAAATTTGAAGGGACATTTTTAATGTTTAAAATAATTTATTGTCATATTTATATATACATAGATATTGACACCTATTGGCACGTGACACTTATGTGACTGTATCTGTCCAACTTAGCTGTCACGTGTCAAGCAGAATTTGTCCAACTAAGCTACCACGTATTGAGCAGAAGGCATTGTCATACATGCCAAATGGCAGAAATATGACAATGTCTTCTGCTTTAATATATATATATATATATATATATATATATATATATATATATATATATATATATAGATTTTATTTGAAATGAGTAAAATAAATTTTGTACATATATCTTCAATATTTAAACAAATTTAAAACATTTGTTTAGAATATATTTTTTTTAAATATTGATAAGCTAGAATCTAATTCAGTTATTTAATAATTTAAATAAATATCAAAATGTGATAATTAAATTTTATTAAAATATTGATATTCTTGAATCTAATTCGTTTATTTAAAAATGAATAATGAATGGATACAATTTTTATTCGAAGATAAAGTTATCAAAAGAATAAAATATTTTAAACCCTATTTATCAAAAAACAAATCTTAAACCCTTTGGAAGGGAATAATGAATATAGACTTTGATCCAAAGATGAAACGCTCCGCAAGGTTCCCAACTGTTAAAATTTAAAGCTTTTATTTTTTATTTTATAAGAATTCAAATTTAAAGCTTTACAGCATGGATTAATCAACTATAAATAATATGCCTGCTGTAAAGCCAACACAGACAGCTTTGATAACATAAAAAGAGGTACCAAAATTGATTTCACCAGCTGGAATAAGCTTAAGGACTAAGGAGTAAGGAGTCAAAGATGAGCCTTTTGATACTTTGAGGTCATTAAAATAGTCATCAATGACTTGGAAAGTAAAGCTAAAGTTGTAAATTTCTATGTGGCTAGACATTAGATTTAGTAATTCAATATTGAAAATGGAGGAAAAGATTTTAAAGTTTGGTAAGATGATTAGATTTGAATCCAGCTAAATTTGCCTGTCAATCAATCCAAGTTGAAGACAATGTTTAAGATATTGGGAATTTGGGACCACGACCTTTTTAGGAATTCTTATGAGATTGGGCCTATTGACCTAGTCTTCTGCTTTCTTTGAGACACAAATAATTTGTAAACATGCATTGGAAAAACTAACAATTCCCAACATTACATATTAACCGAATAGAAAGCAATAGAAGACAATAAGATCCAAAATTAAAGAGCAACCCAACAAATATAATATATCAAAAAGAAAAATAACACAAACCCCAACAACACTAGAGAGTTCAAAACTAACCCAAATAGAGATAGAATAACCAAGAAATAAGAGTAAAAACTTAAGAGTTCTCAGATCTTTACATTAAAATCAAACCAATGATAGTAATAAGGATACCAAGACTATTGAAATATGGAATGAGAAGAGCCATGCATGACTATCAGCGCCTGATATGCTTCACTTTATTCCAGCCTTTCTTGCAAGACTCCCCCACAACCTTCACACCCTTCTGGAAAAAGATCTTGAGCTCCTTGGCCCTCTCCTTCACCTGCTGCTCAAACCCAGCCATTCTTAGAGAGAGAGAAAGATAGAAACAAAACCCTTTAGAGAGTGAAAATAGAGACACAGAGAAAAAAGGGGTTAAGGTTAGGGCTCTTTATTTAGGTTTTTGTTGCTTTCTACAGTTGGCTCCGTGAGCTTGCGTGTGGTAGTCAAGGTGTTTTTTTTTTTTTTTAAATATTAAAAAAACGATAATCTCGTGGGATGATGGGATCCAACGAATTAGGCACACGTGGCGTGAATCTAGTAGCTGTCTCGGTTTTTGTGGATTTTGATTTTTTCTTTGTGATATTCCACGTTGATTGCGGGATTGATAAGCATGACAGAGTGTAGGATTCATGAATTCTTTTGGGCCCACATGGACCATTCTGCCCTTTTATTTTTAATTTTTAATTTTTAATTTTAAATTATTTTTTATTATTATTATTTTTTTCGTTCCGGCCCAACTCAACATTTTTTTTTTTGGAAATGATTTAATCAACCGTTTAGATCTTGATATAGTTTTTGTAAATGTGTAATGATCTTAACAGGTTCAATGCTTTTGTGCACTGAATTCAAGTTGCTCTTCCTTTTTTTTTTTAATAATAATAATAATAAAAAAAATGATGAATTCATGGAATATTTATGTACAATCAATAATGACTTATGTAAGGCTTAAAATGAAGTTCAATAGTTCATTTCCCAATGGATTGTGAATTATTTCACTACCAAACTACTCTAAATTTTGAAATTATCACGGAGGAAGAATTAAGATATTCTAAAGTTCAAAGTTCAACGGAAAAATTTAATGGAAATTTTAAAATTTTATCTATCGATTTTGAAATAAGTGGATTTGAAATAAGTGGATTAGATGTTATTACAACATCAATAATTTAAATAGATATCAAAATGTGATAGTTAATATATTTTTTTTTAAATATTGATAAGGTTGTAGAATCTAATAACCAATACTTATTTTGAAATGGATGGATAGAATTTTAAAAATTATAGGATGAATTTATTCTAAGAAATATGGAGGATTCTAAACCATGGACTTTTTGTAAACGCAAAATGCATCTGCGACACAATCCAACGATGAAACACTCCTGGCCAAGGTTTCCAACTGTTCAAATTTAAAGCTTTACACCATGGATTAATTTATGCCTACTGTAAAGCCAACACACAGTTATGATAACATAAAAAGAGGTACCGAAATTGATTTCACCAGCTGGAATGAGCTATAAGGACTAAGGAGTTAAAGATGAGCCTTTTGATACTTTAAGGTCATTAAAATAGCACATCAATGACTTGGAAAGTAAAGTTTAAACTGTAAATTACTATGTGCCTACATGGGTACACGTTAGATTTAGTAGTGCAATTTTGAAAATGGTGAAAAAGATTTTTCAAATTTGGTAAGATGATTAGATCTAATCCAGCAAAATGTGCCTGTCAATCCAACGTTGAAGATAGTGTTCAAGGACCACAATCATTTTTGGAATTCTTATGAGGTGGGCCTGTTGGCTTCGCTGTCAAATTTGTTAAGCATCAATAATTCACCATATGTGTGTGCCACAGAGAAAACTACTCGATGACAAAGACTTGGGACAAAAGCCCCATTAAGATTTCTCAAGAAGAATGATGGCATGAACCAAATTTCATACTGCCAAGTAGTTTTGTCTCCTTAATGTCACCATGACCCCATGAAGAAGCTTCGTGATTCATGAACACCAACATCTCCACGACATAGGTAACCTGAAAAAATCAGTGGGCTCTCTATTTTGAACAGTTTTATCATCCTATAGGTGGAGGGATTGAAGACAAGGAATCGTAGAAAAGGGCTTTTAGTCCGTAAGAGATGCTTCTTTAAATTAAAAAAAGGAAAAAAAAAAAAAAAAAACTTTTGTTATTGTCTAAAATTATATATAAATTGTGGCATATGCTAGTTACGTACAAAGGGACAAGGATTAATGTTTGCAACATTTTACTATGATATACTATCTTCTTTCTCTTGTGCTTGAGCCGTTGAGCATAATTTGATCACTTTAAATTGTAGTTCCAGGGCTCTAAAATCAAGTAAACAATGGTGATGCATTTTCTTTGACTAGGTTGCTCTTGGTGTTTGCAGTGAGGGATTACAAAGGAAGACTTGTAAATTGCAATGATCATAAAAATGTGACAACTTCAGCTCACAGGAAGCGTATGCTTTAAGTTTTCAGAAATTGTTTTTCATGTTGAAGTTCTTGAAGGCTTCAAAAGTGATCTTCGAATTTCACAATGATGTGCTAATCAAGGCACTGGAGGGTCCACAATTTCTTGGTAGAATAAAACTAACTGGCTATGATATTGGTAAAGCTCCAGGGAGTTTGGCTCCCTCCAAGGCACTCTCTGGGCTTTGGTCCTATGAGAATCTATTAGTCGTGTCTTATTTTGTTTTGTTGCTTTTCCTGTCTTTCTTGCATGTCGTTATCATATGGCCTATAGCTAGATACCTATATTACTATACATTAGTATAGGGAACAATTTAGAGAGCCTCTGCTTTTATCACAATGGACTTATTCATATATAAAGCATATGAAAAATTAACAACTAAAAGAAAATCTTGGGTTTGAAGAATCCTTGAGCTATGGACAACTAATGAATGATTTTATTTATTTATTTATTTTTTAATTTTTTTAAATTGACTTCAAGCAGCATACATCTTGTTATGCTTTTCAAACGTTGATCTCACAACATGATATTTATCCCCAAGATAGCATACTTGAAATTTTGCTACAAGAATAATTAAACAAGAAAGACTAAGGTGCTTTTAAAACAAATTACACAAAAGACAGAATGACCTGGCTTAGGAAAGATTCTTTTGGAGAATAGGTCATGGAGTTTTTCCTCCTACATATGCTTACAGGTCCAATTTCATAACTGAATGTAAGTGTGCACCATATATTATAGTTAGATGTGATGTCAATGATATAAGACTAAAGTAGGTCCAACTTCCACAAAAGAGGGGGAACCTATCAAAATGGCTTAAATTTAATATTTAGGACAAAAATGTTAACATTAGTGTCATGGCATTGTACAGTGAATGTATGAAAATGGAGCAACTTAAGTTTCCAGTCCAGCAATAAGAGCATCCAAGGACACACCCAATGATGAATAACTGTAAAAAGTTCTCACCGGAAAAGTGAGCTGCACTAAAGACGAAAGAGCTTATGAAGATTGCTCGCTGCCATTTCATCGTGGATGAAATTGATCTCAAAAGAAACCCCCTGTAAACACTTTCTTCCAAAAGGGGGGTTGTAATACAGTAAACAAGGAAACAAGCTGCTTTTGAAATGTTGCTGCTTAAGAGGATCTCCTTCAATACGGGGTTGTTCACAGCCTGCATGCAAATGTTATTAGAGAAGTTACTTGATAGAAAGCTGCATTTCCAAAAATTCAGAGCTCCAAGTTCTGTAAAAGCCAAGCCTCCAATGATTTACATATCTCCTTGGATGAGATATTTAGGAACACATTAATAAGGAAGAAAATAAAACTCAACAAAAGCATGCAAGTGGTAAAGAAAATTTTATGAAGTTCCTTCTACAGCAATAATGTGTTGTATGCTTACACCAATGCCTTCAAGCGCATTACACAAGCAAAAGCCCAAAGATAAAGTTCTAAGACAGGGCAACTCTTTTTGCCTACTGTATAGATTGAAGTATAAATGCCACCAAACTTATCGCTCTTTTTTCTTTTTCCTTTAATATATAATGAGGTAACACTTGAACACCTGTGGAAATCAAACTACTCCTTTTTGTTCCCCATAGCATTTGGAAGGAATATAAATCCTTTGAAATGAAGCCATCACCAGGAATGGTGATCAGGTGATTAAATATCAAACATGCAATCTTATAAAATTCTAAAATAACCCTTTATGCATGCAATAGCTAAACCCAATCCAACAGCTATGAAAATTGGAAAGTAAAACAGAGTTGCTTCAAATGCTTCACAGTCCTGCTTCCAAAATCTACTAAATTCCAGATCCAAAGAAATTAGGTCAGCTTCTTTGTGAGTGTAAATTCTCCAACCTTTGCAACACTTGACCAGCATGGTTAAATTCCAAAGATGCAATTAAAATGCTCATTTGAAGAATAACCTTACCATTGACAAAATGGCAAACTACAAGAGGTTCAAAGAAAAATTGAGATTACAGATATAAGATACCTAGAAAATACTACTAAATTTTCTTTAAGGTTATATATTGGTGGTTTGGTTAACCCACATTCTATAGGTTTCAGGAGTCAAGAATGTCTTGTTAATTTCTAGATATTGAGAACAGATGCTATAATGTGGTCTGCTCTCGGGTCAGACTTTGGACTAAAAGTTTAAAACTTAAGCTTATTAGTTGAGCCTTCTGAAGACTCTTAGATTTAAATTCGAGTCCCAGTCTCTGTTAGAATAAGAAGTGCCAACTGCCTAATTAAGTCAATCCATTAAATTTTCAGTGAAAAAGCGCAGCCAGCAGCTCAGAAGCTCCTTTTGAGGGTGTGATTGCATTCTTTGATAGAGCATATGAGTGATTGCTTAAGAAACATATGAGTGATTGTTGAGGCTTTTATCCTATATTTCTTCTTCTTCTTGAGCGCATTCCTTTTTAACTGCTTGGAAAACAGATGTGAAAATTGAAATAGTTCAACTAAACCTATAAAAATTCCTTGAAGTTATCCCCAAGGGGTAGCACTATTGGCTGGGACGATGCCTCATGAAGCTGAAGTTACTCCTAAATCTCTTCTACATGCTTTAATTGTCTGCAGAATTCTATACACCATAATACAAATAATTCCCAATGAAATGCTAACTTAGGAGACCCTACATTTTCATCATGCTCAACGCAGCGAATACAACCCTGTTCAACAACCTAATCTCATCTTTGATCATTTTAGAATAGTTTTCCATAATTCTTTCATCTCTATCATCTGATTGGTCCTCTCTCTTTTATTTTTATTTTATATTTTATAAAGGTTGTTTTTATCAAAAATCAATTCCTAATTATACTTGTACCCAAATTGGTTCACTATACCTTTTTTCAGTTTGTCCAACAATAAACATGTATGCATTAGGCAAATGAAAAAGCAGTTCCTCAGCTGTTGTCTATTTGACATGAATATCCCAGAAATCTTGGATCATATCGGTCTTTTATTCATTCAAAAGATTAGCTTACTCAATAGCTACCAATAATCTCATGAACAAAAAGAAAAAAATTAATCTCAAGTTTGGTGTTGGATCAGCAGAAAACAGGAATGCACCAACCTTGGGCCCAATCAATCTGTCAGCAAGAATTGATGTAACGAAAACCAACAGAAACAGAAACCCACATCCTAGTACTGATGCCAACAACCAGTTCCGCTCTTTTGACAACTTGTTAGCTTCAAAGAAGTTTATTAACTTATATTGTGGTTTAGCAGTCCACTGTAGTAGAAACAGAGTCCCAATGAGCTCTAGAATTTGAACTGCTAGCAGTGATAATATCTGCATGGGGGTCAAACATTAGTCATCAGTGTGCAACTTCATTTATCCGGAAAACAGACAAAAGTGATAGTTTGAACAAACAAGTCTAGCAAAAAAAACTTGAGACTCTCACAATTTGAACACAATGTGTGCAAGCGTGTAATAAAAAAGGAATCCACAAAAGAGTTAGTCTAAATTGTCTAATGCACTCAGCATCATCATTGACGGAAAAAACATGAAAGAAACAATTTTTTCATCATGAGACAACAAACTGGGTTACACCCAGATTTTCACACTATATTGCATGGCTTCTCATTTAAACTGAGTCTCCACATTATAGAGCCAGGAACATGAAAACAAGACTCACTGCCTTTAAGTAATAATTGTTCTAGGTTAACAGTGGGGTTTGGTAGGTACTTGATTACATGGCGTGCCATTAGCCTTACTTAACCGCAGATGCCTATTCAAACTTGTCCAATCGCAAACGATATTAGCCCCCACGCAAATGTACCTTCTGAGTTAGATAAACGACATTTTCTAAGAAACAAAGAGAGTTTAATAATAATAATAATAATAATATTGAAAAAAAAATAGCCACAATGATGATGAAGATTGGTTTCCTTTGTAAATCACTTTTCATCATTTTCTTCTCTCTTATCCCATTATTTCTGGTAATCAAACAGAGAATAATAAATGCCACTTATTGATCATAAAGATCAAATGCACTCACTTCAGTCTGTGGATCAAGATGAGGTTCATGCAATATCTCAGCAACCACAGACAACCCTCCAAAACTCAAAGGAATGTGCAAAATAAACATATAAAAAGCCATGGTGCTCCATATACTCCCACTATCCCATGGAATATCTGTTGCCAATGCTGAGAAGCCCTACAACCAAGGATCACAAAAGACCCCATTCCCGTATTAGTAACAAAAGACACAGACTTGAAAATGGTAGTTAAAGCTTACTAATTACTCTAGCATACATGTCACATGTCACAATCATATTCCAAATAACGATCTTGAACAGCAATTTTTAGGTCCAATTCCATCCATTTTTGTTACACACATAATCATCTGGAATCTACGATTATTTGATCACACAAATTAAAGTAATCATGTCTTCTACATTCAATTTTCATATTTCTCCTAGGCAAGAGCATAATCTGCTTAACCCATCAGGAGTGAATGTCCCTGGATTATTTGGCAACTTGTTTTGGCAGGTGAGGGCAGTTGCCTGTATGGTTTACTGCTAGCGGCGAGTCCCTATGTTATCAAAAAAATATTTAATTTTCATATGAATTTATGGAAATAAATATGCAGTAAACTGCCAACGGCATTATGGATCATTGTTATTGTCCGGTCTCCCTAATGTGAAGAACTCAAATCCCCATTTGCCCAATTGTTATAAGAAAAAAGGATACGCAGCAAACCAGTTACTGACAATAACAAAAAAAGAAAAGAAATTTATTACAGTATTTATTAAAACCAATTTCAAAGAACATAATGCCTAGCATGTTTTATTTTTCTCCAATAACAGAAAAACCTTGGCAACCGAAGTCTTGCACACCCATATATGTTTTTTAGTATGTCAGTCAGAGTAGTAAGAATTACTTATCAATATGATACGAATGGAATTAAATTAAGATTAAAAAAAAAAGGTAGTAATTTTGAATCTACCTGAGAAGAGGCTTCATTGGTGTTTTCATTTTGGGTGCAAGAACACTTGAAAGAAGCTTTGGAGATTAGCTTGAGTTTGCATTCTGAAGAAGAGAGAATAGCAGTTGGAGATGGAAATGAAGTTGGGGTTTTGCTAAGTTCTTGGCTCAATTTAGCCGGTGTTGGATAAACAGGATAGCATTGTAAGTGTAGAAGTATCATTTGACTCAGACGCTTTCCTCTGCTAGTCTCCAAAGTAAACTTGTAACAATAAAGACTCGTCCTTTTTTCTCTTCTGCTTTTATGAGTTTATGTGTTCGTTTGAAAGAAAAAAACACATTTTGAAAATGTAAAATCCAAATTTTGTATTGGTAAGAAGAAAAAAACATGGTTTGTAAAATTTTTCCTTCAAAAATCACATTTTGGGAATGATGTTCAAAGCTTCATTTTTAAAAAGTGATTTTAGCAAAAAACATAGTAAGGAAATGAGTTACCAAACAGACTCTATGGGCCTGTTTGGTACGTGTTTTCGTTTTTTGTTTTGGTTTCGTGACTTTTTACTTTATTGAAGTTGGAACTTTAATCCTAATTTGAATTCAAGATTGTAAAAAAAATTCTGTTTGGTACATAGTTTTGGTTTCATAACTGAAATCACAATTTAAAAAAAAAAATTATGTTTAGTACATAGTTTTGGTTTTTTAACTTGATTACACCAATAATAATTGTAGAGGATTACACCCTTATTTTTATCTTCTTATCCTAATATCCTCTTTCTCTCTCCACAAATCCCCCAAACCCAATTATATTTCAACACATAACCCCCCCTTCATCTCTTTAACCGTACCCACCAACCCCCCCCCCCCCTCTCATCTTTATATTTCAACACATAACCCCCCCTTCATCTCTTTAACCGTACCCACCAACCCCCCCCCACCCCTCTCATCTCTCTTTTTCTCCTTTTTGTACAGAGCCTACTCTCTCTCCCCCATTACTCTTTTTTTCTTCTTTCTTTCCCCTCAACCTCACTCGTACAGGGACTTCTTCTTCCCAATTTTTTTTCTTTTGCTCACTCCCATTTTTCGGTGGCTGTGTGATATCAAAACCTCACTCGTACAGGCGCCTCCCCCCTCCCCCATTTCTCTTTTTTTCTTCTTTTTTCTCCATCTTGACTTCTCTTTTTGTATTGGTTTCCTGGTAGTTTAAAAAAAAAAAAAAATTCTATCTTCTCTGTATTTTCCATCTTGACTTCTCTGTATTTTTTCTTTTCTTCAATACAAATTTCTATCTTCTATTAAAAAAAAAAAAAATCGTCCCCCTTGATCTTTGTCCAGTGTTACAGCATGTGGGTTTCAGTTTTTTTTTCAGTGGGTCTCTCTTTTTTTTTGGTCTTGTCGTGTTCTTGTTGGTTGAGCTTGATAGGTTTTGATTTGGAATGTTTTTTTGCTATGAGTTTTGCTGATGTCTTCTTGCTGCTGCTTCTTGCTGCTGCTATGAGTTTTTCTTTAGTGTATAGAGAGAAGCAGATGGAGGAGAGAGAGAGAAAATGGGGAGAAAAGAAAATACGTGGGCCCAATAACGGTAATAAACTGGGACCCACATGAATTCAGTCCGGATTTGAATCCGGCTTGGATTCAAAAACAGCTGAAAGGCTGAACTCAAATTTGGCATGGGACTCCACGTAAAATTCAAGTTGAGATTTCAATCCTCACTTAAAAATATGTACCAAACAAGTTTTTTTGATGTGGGACCCAGTGATTCTGTATTTGAATAACAGAATCCGGATTTGAATCCGGTGTACCAAACACGCACTATATCTCCGTTATTTTACTTTTATCTATGTTGAACCAACTCAAGGGGTGAGGGGGAATACCGGTCCAATACCATTGGGCCGAAAGCCCAAGTGACCGTATTTTTACTAGTTAACAAATCCATAGCCAAAATTACACCCATCTTGTTACACACCTATTATTGAAATCAAAATTTCTCTTTATATACTTCTCAAATATGAAATGACTCTGGTCAGCAATAAGCATATATGTTTTTTTTTTTTTTTTCAAATTATGATGTACAGAAATCAAAGATTATTATCATTTTTTTTTTAACAACGAGTTCATTTAATAAGTTTTTCTACTTCATAGAATCATAGGTGATTTATTGATTGTGAAAACTTATATTCATAATGGATTTGTTTTTGTCAACGTTGTGGATATCAAACCCTCTACATAGATTTTACACATGGATTTTTTTGTGTGAACAAATATCCGTCTCATTTATTTTCTGCACTTTTGGTAATTTCTGTTAATTGTTTAAACTTTTGAAATTTATTGCATAAATTGATTAATTAATCCAACTTGAATTAATTTGATTTGATATCAATTTAGTCGGAGCCTAAATTTCCTTTTAGTAACAAAGTGTTCATTTATCATATGACACATAATATATTCTATGATAAAAAAAAAAAAAAATCAATTCATGAGATGATACACATTTTGATTATTATGTTTTTGTGAATATTTAAGATATTATTCTTATTTTGATTGTAATTTGTTGAAATTATTTGACTTGAATGGTCATAAATTTTCAAAAGGGTTGTCCCTTGAGTAGATTTCTGTATTCGTTACTTGAATTAGGTTTCACACTTGGACACTTTATGTAATAAAGAATGCTATTGCTCGTTGAATTTGGAGCTAAACACTCAAGCATTGGTCCATAGCATGCATGCACGACAAGAAACTGGCTGAGTCTTATAATAACTTCTTAATTTGAGGTTGATGATCAGTCTTTTTCTACCGGTGAAGTGTAGTGAAGCCCTTCACTGCAGAATTGGTCAATAAAGTTGGCTAATTAGTAGTATTAAATTAATCCTATGATAAAAAAAAAAAAAAAATCAATTCATGAGATGATACACATTTTGATTATTATGTTTTTGTGAATATTTAAGATATTATTCTTATTTTGATTGTAATTTGTTGAAATTATTTGACTTGAATGGTCATAAATTTTCAAAAGGGTTGTCCCTTGAGTAGATTTCTGTATTCGTTACTTGAATTAGGTTTCACACTTGGACACTTTATGTAATAAAGAATGCTATTGCTCGTTGAATTTGGAGCTAAACACTCAAGCATTGGTCCATAGCATGCATGCACGACAAGAAACTGGCTGAGTCTTATAATAACTTCTTAATTTGAGGTTGATGATCAGTCTTTTTCTACCGGTGAAGTGTAGTGAAGCCCTTCACTGCAGAATTGGTCAATAAAGTTGGCTAATTAGTAGTATTAAATTAATCCTCTTTGTTACTACTACGCACTACCTAATAACCGGATACCCCTTGGGCCTTGTTGGTTGGGTGTGTTGAAGTCACCCTTCAAATCAAAGGTTCAAGAGCTGGTGATGGTATTTGTGTGTGTGTGTGTGTGCGCGCGCGCGCAGAGACGGAGCCACTTGGGAACCAAAGGGGGCCATGGCCCCCACTGGCTCTTAAAAAAAAAGATTAGAGTAGGTATAAAAAGTTAATTTGGTCCCCTCACATAATTTTTAGGCCCTGCTAATACTATTTTTTGACCGTTTCAACAAAAAAATTAGCTCAAAACAAAATAATCAAAATTATCTAATAGCGCAAATCACAACAAAAAAAATATAACTCAATCAAAATCATCCCAAGTCACAACAACAAATAACTGATAAAAAACTTACCCACAAATCAGCACAAATCAGAAAATGTTTTAATCAATTAAATTAAAAAAAAAAGAAGCTAAAGGTTACGCCGTAGTCCGTAGAGGAGCGAGAGAGGCTGCGCCACAGGCCAGCTGCGGAGTGAAAAGGACTTCTCTAGACTTGGACTGGCCATCGCACCTTGCCGGCTTGGCTTCGCCTGGAGGCTGGAACGCCGGAGGTAGATCCGCAGATCTCTATTTGCCGGCTTGGCTTCGCCTGGAGGTTAAAGGCTTAGCTTCGCCTGGAGGTTGGTACTGGTATCTCTCTGACTCTCTGACTCTCTCAATCACAGACTATTATCTCTCTGACTCTCTGACTCTCATCTCTCTCACTATCTATTTGCTTTTATTTAAAATGTTAAAAGTTTAGTCTTTTTTATTTATTTATTTAAAATGTTAAAAGTTTAGTCACTCTTAATCTCTCAGATCACTTATTCACTTTACTTTTAGACTTTAGTCCGACACTTATTCTTTTTTCTTTTTTCTCTTCAGTCTTACGTTTTCTCACATCTCGATACTTGCTTTTCTTTTTTCTTTTTGGGTGCTATGTACTCAGTTGTTGTGCTTGATTATTAATTGCTGACTTAGATCATTTGACTTGAATGCTCTATTTGTAAGTATTTGATTATTAATTACTTGACATGCTATGTATGATTTCAGTAATGTAAAAACGTGTCTACTTTTATTTTCTTCAAAAAATACATTATAATGTATAAAGAATAATTGTTTTGTATCTTTTAAATTATTGATGTTTTGTTAATACTATATGGATTTTAATTTGGATTTTCATGAAAAAAAAAAATTGGTTAATAAACCGACCCCCACTCATGTAAAATCCTGACTACGGTCCCTGTGTGTGTGTGATTGACAATACGCATTACCTAGTAAAAATGTAGTAACCACCCCCACTCTCCAAGGCTGAAAATTATTTTCCATTTTGTCTCGCTGCTTTGAAAATCATCTCTAGATCTATTTGCTATTCACAGCATGTCTCACAGTGAGGACGAGATAAAGATTGATGGAACTGTATTTCTCAACTTTGTGTCAGAAGATGTTAAGATTGATGTAACGAGACAAACCAGAATGGAGAGAAGAAATCCCAATCTGGCGACAAGTAGTTCATCGCAGTCCTTGGAAGAAGAGAATTATAATAGCACACATAGATTGATGGATCTTGACTTGTACAAGGCTGCAACAAAAGATGATGTTGATGGTTTCATTGATGCCCTTGAACGAATTTCAAATGAGAAGGAACTACCTTTGTTTGCCATTTTTGAACAAGTAAGCCCCTCCGGTAACACATTGCTGCATATAGCAGCTAGCTTGAATAACTGTAAGACGGTGCCGCTGATAATTAACCACGCCCCCTGGCTTCTTTCCAAGAAAAACTCCAAAGGTGATACGCCACTCCATATTCTCGCGAGAGCTGGACACCGAGACACTGTCATGAAGTTGGTTTCCAATCTAGAACGTTATGAGTGTTAGTATATATTATAGGCTTACTGGGCTTTAGGCCCAATATACTTGTACTACACATACTTGTACTGCACACACTACCCTGCCTATATAAAGACAGTTCCGTGTATTAACCTAATTGCTGAATATATTATACAGAGCTATTTTGCTCACTTTCAGTCTCTATTTTCTCTCTCTCTTCTTATTCTCAACATGGTATCAGAGCCACTTTCTTGTGGCCTTCACTAGGCAAAATCCGGCGTTCCTCCGCTGCTACGGGTTCACGGTCTCTTCCCCGAGATCGCAAACCCTCTCGCCGTTTCTGCCTTCCTCGGAATCCTCATCTCCGAGTTGCTGTTTGACTCAAAAACACCTTCATTGGATAGATCTCATCAAGATCTGTCCATTGCCACCAAAATCGGCCGGATCCAGCACCGCACGCGCCCCCACGCGCCGCCAGAAGTTTATGGTTCTCCAGCCACGCGCGCATGCGCTCCCACGCGCAGACCACCGCCGCCACGCGCCTCACGCGTGTTCCTTCTCTGCTGCCATGTCAGCCCTAGTGACGTCACGCTGATGTCAGCCCTAGCGACGTCAGTGCCATGTCAGCCCTAGTGACCGCCGCCGTTGACCGTTGACCGCCGCCGTTGACCGGACAAAAAAAAAAAAAAACTACTATCCTTCACGGTTTTTCGAGTAGATTCCATTTTTGAAGTCCGTTTTCTCATCCGGCTCTTCCAGGTATGGGTTCTACTTCAGGTCATGAGATTACACATCTCATCACTGTTATTCTTGATGGTCCCACTTCTTATCATGCTTGGTCCCAAAACATGACTGTTTTTCTCAAAGGGCGCCGACTTTGGCGTTATGTTACTGGTGACATTCCAAAACCAGTGCCTGGGCCTGTCACAGACTCCGATCATTCTGATGGTGACTCTGCAGCTGAAGCAGTTGTTCAGGTTGATGATTTTGAGGCCCGTCTTGAGGAGTGGGAAAGCATCCAATGCCGAATCCTTTCCTGGTTCATTAACACCTCTGTGCCTGCCATTAGCAGTCTCCTTCCTCAATTGGAAACAGGTTAAGCAGCCTGGTCTTTCTTGGCCACTCGGTACAACTGCACTTATGACTTTGCCTTGGAGTTTCATATTGAAGTCAAGCTTTATCAAATGCGCCAAGAATCAGGTTAGTCTATTTCTGATTATTACTCACAAACTGCTTCTATGTGGGAACAACTAGCTGCTGCTGATCCACCACTTCGATATGCTGAGGACATCGATCTTTTTGCTAAGTACAAAGATCGTCGTCGCTTCACACAGTTTATGATGGGTCTCCGTGAGGACTTTGAACCTACTCGAGCTGCTTTGCTTAGTCGTTCTCCTCTTCCTTCACTTGATGCTGCTGTCAAGGAGCTTATTTCTGAGGAAAATCGACGTCCTCACCATCATTTGTCTTCTTCAGATGTTGTCCTGGCTACACCCCGTCCTCCATCTTCTTCTGATCGACATCGTCGTATTTGCACGTACTATCAAAAACCAGGTCATGACATCACTGAGTGCTACCGCAAGAAAAAGGATGACAAAAGGAAACAACATCAATCCCGAGGTATTTTTCCTCGTCCACAAGCAGCCGCTGTGAGTTCTGCCCCTATTGATGATCCTGTGGTCACTGTCTCTCAACTTGAGAGTATGTTTCATCGGTATATGTCTCAACCTTCCCTTGCCCTTTCAGTCACCTCAGGTAACAAATCTTGGCTCTTAGACTCAGCTTGCTGTAATCACATGACTCCTCATGCTTCCCATTTTTCTCAAAAGACGCCTTTAGCTCCTTCCCCTATCATTTACACTGCTGATAGCTCACATATGTCTGTTAGTCACATAGGCACTATATCTTCTCCTGATTTGACTATCCCTGATACATATCTTGTTCCGAAGTTGTCCCTCAATCTTCTTTCTGTTGGTCAACTTTGTGAACTTGGTCTTGATCTCCACTTTTCTAATCGTGGTGTTGATGTGCAGGATCCACTGACGGGCAAGCTGCTTGGGACAGGCCGTAAGATTGGACGTTTGTTTGAGCTATGCAACTTGCAGATTCCCTCACATATGGTCTCCTCCTCTGTTGCTGCCACAACCACCTTATCTCCAGACTTGTGGCATTCTCGTCTTGGTTATGCCTCTTTATCTCGTCTTCAATTATTAGCTTCTCAAGGTCACTTAGGGTCTGTTAGTTTTAATAAATTTGATTGTATGTCTTGTCAATTTGGCAAACAAACAAAATTACCATTTAATACCAGTGACTCTTTTTCTTCTGCACCTTTTGACCTTGTTCATTCTGATGTTTGGGGTCCTGCTCCATTTACCACTGAGGGGGGATCTCGCTATTTTGTGATCTTTGTTGATGATTATTCTAAATTCACTTGGATTTAGTTGTTAAAGCATCGTTCTGACCTTGTTTCTATTTTTCAAACTTTCCACAAAATGATCCAAACACAATTTTCTCGCACAATTAAGGTTTTTCGGTCAGATAATGCCTAAGAATATCATGATAAATCTTTCCTCTCCATTTTGGATTCTAATGGCACCCTTCCCCACTATTCCTGTCCCTATACTTCTCAACAAAATGGTCTGCCGAACGCAAACTTCGTCACATTCTTGATGTTGTGCGTACCCTCCTCATATCTGCCTCTGTCCCTGAGCGTTTTTGGGATGAAGCGACTCTCACTGCCATTTACACCATAAATCGCATTCCCTCACCTACTACTCATAAGAAATCTCCCTTTGAGTTACTTTATGGCCAACTCCCAGACTATTCCTCTCTCGAGTATTCGGTTGTGTTTGTTTTGTCTCTCTTCCTTCCCATGAACGAAACAAACTTGAACCAAGGTCTCGGCTGTGTTGTTTTCTTGGCTATGGTATCTCTCAAAAGGGTTTTCGTTGCTATGATCCCATATCTCGTCGCCTTCGTATCTCCCGTCATGTTGAATTTTGGGAACATCAGACTTTTTCTAGTCGTCAACATTTTCCTTTGATCTCTTCCTCCATGACTCCCATTTTCACTGATCCTTCCATTGACCTTTACCTTGACCCTGTGAGGGACTCTGCCTCGCCTCCTAGCTCTTCAGATGTCCCATCTTTGGTTCTGTCTCCAGTTGCTGGCTCGCCTGATTCGGATCTTGCACCATCAGCACCATCAGAGTCTCCCATAGATATACGTCATTCCACTCGGGTAAGGGCTCCTCCTTCTCATCTTTCTGATTATCATTGTTATTTTGCTCTTGCTACCCTCCATGAGCCTCATACATATCGTGAGGCTAGCACTAATCCTCTTTGGCTGATGAACTTGATGCACTTCACAAGACTCATACTTGGGACATGACCACTTTGCCTCCTGGCAAGTCTGCAGTTGGTTGTAAATGGGTCTATAAGATCAAGACTCGGGCTGATGGATCTGTTGAACGTTACAAGGCTCGCTTGGTTGCTAGGGGATTCACTCAGGAATATGGCATTGATTATGAGGAGACTTTTGCTCCTGTTGCTCGTCTTACCTCTGTTCGATCCTTACTTGCTGTTGCTGCTGTTCGTCATTGGCCTTTGTTTCAGATGGATGTGAAAAATGCCTTCCTCAATGGTGATCTTCTTGAGGAAGTCTACATGCAGCCACCTCCTGGCTATCCTGATTCTCAGAATCAAGTTTGTCGCCTTCGCCGTGCTCTCTATGGTCTTAAGCAAGCTCCTCTGGCTTGGTTTGCTAAGTTCAGTTCTGTGGTTGCTCAGCAGGGTTTCACCCCTAGTTCCTATGATTCAGCTCTCTTCATTCGTCATACATCTACTGGTATCACTCTCGTTCTTCTTTATGTTGATGACATGATTATTACAGGTGATGACACTGCAGGCATCCGTGATCTACAGAAGTTCCTTAGTCAACAATTTGAGATGAAAGATCTTGGTACTCTTAGCTACTTTCTCTGTCTTGAGGTCACCTCCTCTTCTGATGGTTACTATCTCTCTCAGGCCAAGTATGCTTCTGATCTTCTCACTAAGGCCGGTCTCACTGATAGCAAGACTGTCTCCACTCCCTTAGAGCTTAATGTCAAGCTCAATACTACTGATGGTGAGCCTCTCTCTGATGCTACTTTATACCGACAGTTGGTGGGCAGTCTCATCCATCTTACTGTCACCCGCCCGGACCTTGCTTATGCTGTTCATCTGGTTAGTCAGTTCATGTCTGCTCCTCGCTCCACTCATTATGCTGCAGTTCTTCGTATTTTGCGGTACATCAAGGGGACACTCTTTCATGGTCTCCACTTCTCGGCACAGTCTTCCCTTGAGTTACGCGCCTATGCTGATGCAGACTGGGCTGGCGATCCCACTGATCGTCGCTCTACCACAGGTTACTGCTTCTTACTGGGTTCCTCTCTTATCTCTTGGCGTAGCAAGAAACAGCTTGTTGTTGCTCGTTCCAGTACTGAAGCTGAGTACTGTGCTCTCGCCGATGCCACCTCGGAACTCCTCTGGCTTCGCTGGCTCCTGGCTGACATGGGTGCTCCCCAGAACATCAGTACTCCTATTCACTGTGATAATCGTAATGCTATTCACATTGCCCATAATGATGTTTTTCATGAGCGCACCAAGCACATTGAGATCGACTGTCACTTCATTCGTCATCATCTTCAGCAGAGTGCTCTTCACTTACTATCTGTCCCCTCTGAGGACCAGCTTGCTGATGTCTTCACCAAGTCCCATCCACCGGGACGCTTACGCGATCTTGTTTCCAAACTCAAGATGGCTTCTTCGTCACCACCTTGTGTTTGAAGGGGGATGTTAGTATATATTATAGGCTTACTGGGCTTTAGGCCCAATATACTTGTACTACACATACTTGTACTGCACACACTATCCCTGCCTATATAAAGGCAGTTCCGTGTATTAACCTAATTGCTGAATATATTATACAGAGCTAATATTTAGGTATTGACAATAAGCCTGAAAGTGAAAGCACAGCCTTTTCTTTGTGCTTGAGGGCTCAAAATGATGAGGGCAACACTGCCTTGCACGAAGCCCTGATACATGGACACGAAATGCTGGCTTTTTCTCTAATATTCGTGCTCGTGCAAGACCCTGAAGCGCTGTATTATTTAAACAAGGAAGGGAAGTCACCCTTGTATCTGGCCACTGAAGCTTGTCTCTCTGGTTGTGTCAATCTTATGTTGAACCAAATAATTGAGTTTGAGATACAATTTGGAAGGCTAAAAGGAAAATCACCTGTTCACGCTGCCATTATGAAGCAGAACACAGGTATATATGCTGTTATTAACTTTTCTGTTTACTTTCATAATTTCTTTTCAAAATTGTTTGAAGTGGCAAATTGTAATTATTATACAATAAATTAAAGGTGATGTCAACTTGGGATCTCATATAAAAGTAATCTTTATACTAATCACAATCTATCATATTAACAAGTTGTGAAATTTATTATCTATAATCTTGATGTTGAATAGCTTTAGTCCTTAAGCATTTTCAATGATAATTTATTGAATATAACTCTTTTCACAATTTATTAAGATCACAAATTATAATGAAGTAATATCAATTTTCACATTACCTTATCATTGACATTATTTTTATTATCATCTAAGTGTTAGTCGAGTTGGTTGACTAGGGGGGCACAAGGCTCTAGGCTTGGCTGGGTGTCCCTAGTTCAATCCTTAGGTGAAGTACTTTGACTTAGCTTTTTACTATTGCAAATCTTTTAAAAATCATGTAACAGACCAATGAACCCACCACCAGGATGCCCTTGTGGGGGTTCACTTTATAATTAATAGTATGAAATTTGTTAATATGTCTTTGTTTGGTTCTAAGAAACTCTTAATAGGGTGAGCTTGCATTTTGGGTTCCTAGTCCTACACAATGGATTTGTCTTTAGCCTCCACTTTTCAAAGTATTGGTTTGACCTATTAAAAACCAATGTATTTTGATAATTAAAAGCCAATGTATTCTTAATTACTTATAACTATGCTTAAATTTTTTAAATGGCAGATATTTTAGATGTCATATTGAAAAAGAAGCCAGACTGGATCCATTTTCGAAATGAAGAGAGAAGGACTCCTCTCCATTGCGCAGCATCCATGGGCTACCTTGAAGGTGTTCGTTACTTGCTTGGTAGAAATGCTTCCACTGCCATTGAAAGAGATAAAGATGGTTTTTTCCCAATTCACATGGCCTCAGCCAAAGGTCATGTTCATCTCATTCAGGAGTTCCATAAGCATTGGCCAGATGTAAGAGAGTTGCTAAACAATAAAGGTCAAAATATTCTTCATGTTGCAGCTACAAGTGGGAAACTGAATGTCGTCAACTACATTCTTAAAACTCCTGAACTGGAGTCACTTATAAACGATAGGGATAAGGATGGAAACACACCCCTGCATTTGGCTACCATGCACCGGCTGTTAGATATTTAATAACTAATAATAGGTTGTAATAGTTAAATCCAGTAGACTGGATTTGACAGTTTTGAAAGTTTGGAGTTTCTGCCCAATCCAGTCTACTGGACCACCAATCCAGTCGACTGGATGAACGTGTATTTGGCTGATCCAGTCGCCTGGATTGGTGGTCCAGTCGACTGGATGTCGTGCCTGGGAGTTTCTGCCTGACTCAGTCGCCTGGACCACTAATTCAGGCGACTGGATCACGGCAGTTAAGGCAGTTATTGACCGTTAAAGGCTGAAATAGTGCCTTTTCATGGTGACTTTTGACTGTTATACACTTGCAATAAAAGGGATTTTCGTGTTCAGTCATTATAATGCAAGAAAACAATATGTTCTAAGAAGTTCTAAAGAATTAATTGATTTTTGCTATCATTAATTCTTGGCTTTGTTGTATCCTGGAGACTAATTTGCTTGAACCCTTAGCAATCTCTGAGGAGAGGGGGCAAATCTAGTCTTAAAGACAGCGATTTATCGTGCCTCAAAGCCTTTTGTTCTCCTTTGATTTCCCTAAAATTCCTAACAATTTTTAAGACTAGATTTCTGCAATGGAAGGAGAGAAAATGGCTTACAAGATGATGAATCAAGACTTTGTGAAATTAGATAAGTTTGATGGGTCAAACTTCATCCGTTGGCAAGACAAGATGAAATTTCTGTTGACTGCACTGAAGATTTTTTATGTTCTGGACCCCAATCTGCAGCCAATTCCGGATCCTACTCCTGAAGACACTGAACAATTGAAGCAACAAAGAATCAAGAGGGAGGAAGATGAATTGGTGTGCAGGGGTCACATTCTGAATACATTATCCGACCGGTTGTATGATCTGTACACAACCATGACTTCTCCAAAAGAAATCTGGAAAGCACTAGAGACTAAATACAAAACGGAGAAGCAAGGTACGGATAAATTCATTATTCAAAAGTATTTTGATTTCAAAATGTTGGATAATGTTTCTGTTTTGGACCAAGTGCATGAATTACAAATTCTGGTTCATAAGTTAAATGATCTATCCATCAAGATTCCAGAGTTGTTTCAAGTGGGAGCAATCATTGCTAAACTCCCACCATCATGGAACAATTATAGGAAGAAGCTTCTGCACATGGCAGAAGGACTTACCTTAGAACAGATTGGTACACACCTTAGAATCGAAGAAGAGAGTCGAATTCATGAGGGTACCAATTCTATGTCTAAAGTAAATGAAGGGACTGTTAATTATGTCCTAAATGGTGGAGTTGGAAGTAGTAAAACTAATAAGAGTTTCAGGCCAAACAAGAAAATTGTTAAGAAGACTAATTCCAACTAAGACAAGAAAGGTAGGGCCTGTTTTCATTGTGGAAAGAAAGGTCACTACATCCGAGAATGCAGATTCTTGAAGAACCAAATGAAAGAAAAGGAACTGAACACAAGTGAGGCAAATGTTGTTGATGAGATTGTGGCAATGGTGAGTGAAATGCAAATCGGTATGATTACCGAAGTGCATATGGCTAATGCAGCAGAAAATTCATCCGAGTGGTGGTATGATTCTGGTGCAACAATCCATGTTTGCAACAACAAGATGCTGTTCAAAGAGTATGTGGAAGCGGGCAATGGGTTAGAGGTCCTAATGGGCAATCATAACACCGCTAAAGTGCTTGGAACAGGAACTGTGGAGCTGATTTTGAGTAGTGGAAAGAAACTCAAACTCACCAATGTGTATCATGTTCCTGATATTAAGAAGAACTTGGTTTCAGCTAGTTTATTGTCTAAGAATGGTGTAAAAGCTGTCCTTGAGTCGGACAAGCTTATTTTATCTAAGTGTGGTGTGTTTGTTGGAAAGGGTTATTCTTGTAATGGCATGTACAAACTCAGTTTGATTATTAATAAGAATGATGTTGGTTGTGCTTATATTGTGGATTCTTCTCTATTGTGGCATGCTAGATTAGGACATTTAAATTTCAAGTATATGAAATATATGTCAAAGCATGGGCTGATATCTTATAAACAAGATGTGCATGATAAGTGTGAAATATGCATTGAATCTAAGATAAGAAAGAAGCCATTTCCATCCACTAATAGAGATTCACAATTGTTAGAATTAGTTCATTCTGATGTGTGTGAATTGAATGGTATTTTGACTAGAGGTGGAAAACGTTACTTTATCACTTTCATAGATGATTTCTCTAGGTATACTTATGTCTATCTAATGAGAAATAAAGATGAATCCTTTGATATGTTTAAGAAGTATAAAACTGAGGTTGAAAATCAAAAGGATAAAAGAATTAAAATTCTTAGAAGTGATAGAGGTGGTGAATATTTTCCACAAGAGTTTACCATTTATTGTGAGGAAAATGGACTAATTCACCAAAGGTCAGCCCCTTATACACCCCAACAAAATGGCTTAGCTGAAAGAAAGAATAGAACACTAGTTGACATGTTGAATGCAATGATAGTAAGTGCAAAGCTACCTTTCAATTTGTGGGGTGAAGCTTTGCTAACTGCATGTCATGTGCATAATAGGGTTCTATCTAAGAAAATTCAGTCATCTCCATATGAGTTATGGAATGGTAGGAAGCCTAATTTGAGTTATCTTAAAGTGTGGGGGTGTATAGCCTACTTTAGAGTTCCAGATCCTAAAAGAACCAAGCTTGGACCTAGAGCTATCAAGAGTGTGTTTGTTGGTTATGCAGTGAATTCTAAGGCTTATAGATTGTTGGATTTGAGTTCCAACACTATAGTAGAATCAAGGGATGTGAAATTCATTGAGAACAAGTTTATTAATGATTCTCAAATAGAACCAAAACAAACACAAGAATCTGACTCATTGGTTCATGATTCTCTTAGTGGTAACAAGAGAATAGAACCAAGTTCACCAAGTGAACAAAGGAGGAGTCAAAGGGTAAGAAAAGAAAAAGATTTTGGTCCTGATTTCATTTCATACCAAGTAAATGTTTACCTTGTAGAAGGAAACAGAGAAAAGGTCCTTAGCAAGCTTCCTTTTGTAGGAAATGTGGAAGAAGATCCAAATACTTATAGTGAAGCTATGGCTTCAAGAGATGCAGCTTTCTGGAGAGAAGCTGTTAATGATGAAATGGACTCAATATTGTCCAACAATACTTGGGTTCTTGTGGATCTTCCTCCAGGTTCTAATACCATTGGTTGTAAATGGGTATTTAGAAGAAAATATAGGACTGATGGAACTATTCAAACCTTTAAAGCTAGGTTAGTGGCTAAAGGATTTAGGCAAAGGGAAGGAATAGATTACTTTGATACCTATGCACCGGTTGCTAGGATCACATCTATTCGTGTGCTAATAGCACTTGCATCCATTTATAAGTTGGTGGTACATCAAATGGATGTAAAGACAGCTTTCCTAAATGGAGATTTAGACGAGGAGGTCTATATGGATCAACCGGAAGGCTTTGTGCTTCCTGGAAGTGAAAAGAAAGTCTGTAAGTTAGTTAAGTCATTGTATGGCTTAAAACAAGCACCTAAACAATGGCATGAAAAGTTTGATATTGTTATACTAGCTAATGGTTTCAAACACAATGGAGCCGACAAGTGTGTCTACTCTAAGTTTACTAGTGAGTATGGAGTAATTGTGTGCTTGTATGTGGATGATATGCTTATCTTTGGAACAAACATGTTAGGTGTATGTGAAACCAAGAAGTATTTAGCTTCGATGTTTAAGATGAAAGATCTTAATGAAGCAGATACTATCTTAGGGATCAAAGTTAAAAGACATAGTGAAGGTTATGCATTTTGTCAAAATCATTACATTGAGAATGGTGCTTTTTAAATATAAGCATCTCAATGTTAAAGAGGTAAATACACCGTTTGATTCCAACTATAAGTTAGTTGAGAATACTGGAAGGGCAATTGCACAGCTCGAGTTTGCAAGTGCAATAGGAAGCATGATGTATGCCATGCATTGTACAAGACCAGATATAGCCTTCGCAGTAAACAGACTTTTAAGGTATACTAGTAACCCTAGTGCAGAGCATTGGAAAGCCATTGCAAGAGTCCTTGGTTATTTAAAGAAAACAAAAGATTTAGGACTCTATTATTCTGGATATCCCGCTGTGTTAGAAGGATAGTCAGATGCTAATTGGGTGACTAGTGTAGGTGACAATAAGTCAATATCTGGTTGGATATTCACTCTTGGTGGGGGTGCAATATCATGGGCATCTAAAAAGCAATCGTGTATCTCTCATTCAACTATGGAATCTGAGTTTATTGCTTTGGCTTCGGCTGGTAAAGAAGCAGAATGGCTAAGGAACATGTTATATGATATAGAGTTGTGGCCACAACCGATGTCAGCCATATCTATTTACTGTGATAGCCAAGCCACGATGTCAAAAGCATACAGTAAAATCTATAATGGAAAGTCTAGACATATTAGTCTAAGACATGAGTACGTAAGACAACTAATAGAAGATGGTGTAATTTCTATTGTCTACGTAAAGTCAAGTGGAAATCTTGCTGACCCGTTTACCAAAGGTCATCTCGAGATATGGTAAGGGTAACTTCCATAGGAATGAGACTAAAACCTTTCTAAAAGAATCACCAACAGTGGGAACCCAACCTTGAGTAGATTTACTTGAAGAGGTTTAAAGGGTAATAACAAGCTGTTGATTTGTGATTAGTAAGAGCACTAAAACTTGTGTCCCATTCAGGATGGAATAGTGCAGTCTGTTACGTTAGGAGGATGAGTTTTTACTCTTAATGAAGTTCAAATCAAGTGATGTTTGTGTAACAGGGACATAAAGAAGGAACTTCACCTTTGTGAACATAGGAGTGGTGCCGCTTCTAAACAAGAGTTAAGGTTTTCTCTTGTAAATGTTCACTAAACCAGGTAGAGCACAAGGCCATTTAAGTGCTAAACTATAGGAGAACTTCTAATGTTAAAGATCATTGCTGTGTGTGTGTTATTTCCGGTTTTAAGGAAAAGAGTTTTGGTTTAAGCGAATGACCAACCAATAACTCTCTTGAAACTTTGAAGTAATTACACTAGGAGAGGGTTTAAGTTGAAAGACACCTTCTTTGATGCATAAGCTTTGTGTGTGCTGTAGACTGAACAAGAAATATTACAACCTAGTGGGGGATTGTTAGATATTTAATAACTAATAATAGGTTGTAATAGTTAAATCCAGTAGACTGGATTTGACCAGTAGACTGGATTTGACGTTTTTGAAAAGTTTGGAGTTTCTGCCCAATCCAGTCTACTGGACCACCAATTCAGTCGACTAGATGAACGTGTATTTGGCTGATCCAGTCGCCTGGATTGGTGGTCCAGTCGACTGGATGTCGTGCCTGGGAGTTTCTGCCTGACTCAGTCGCCTGGACCACTAATTCAGGTGACTGGATCACGGCAGTTAAGGCAGTTATTGACCGTTAAAGGCTGAAATAGTGCCTTTTCATGGTGACTTTTGACTGTTATACACTTGCAATAAAAGGGATTTTCGTGATCAGTCATTATAATGCAAGAAAACAATATGTTCTAAGAAGTTCTAAAGAATTAATTGATTTTTGCTATCATTAATTCTTGGCTTTGTTGTATCTTGGAGACTAATTTGCTTGAACCCTTAGCAATCTCTGAGGAGAGGGGGCAAATCTAGTCTTAAAGACAGCGATTTATCGTGCCTCAAAGCCTTTTGTTCTCCTTTGATTTCCCTAAAATTCTTAACACCGGCATCCCAAACTTGTTAGTGCTCTAACATGGGATAAGAAGGTGGACTTAAGGTTAGTTAACAATAGTGGATTGAGTGCTCTTGATTATGCTGAATACTACATTGAAAACCCGCGGACCTTTCGACAGGTATGAGCTTAAGTAAGACTAATTTGCTTTACAACAATTTTTATCACCAAATAAATAATAACACACATATATTTTGACTCATTCAATTTAGAGTGATCCATATATTCAATAGCAACATCAAAATCCATCATTTACAGGATATACTTATTAGCTCTGTTTTTATGCCAACCATGTGATGTGCATTAATTGTTTCGAACTGATATTAACGGACAATGCTCCTTTACTTGTGGCAATCATATTACTTGGTTGCAATACTATTAATTGTGAAATGAAACTCCATCAATTCAAATAGTAAGGGGGTATCCTATCAATTGAAAACTCATTTAATTAAGAATGTTAATCGATACTGATGTACCTCTGGAATCAGTGGACGGCAGTCAAGACGAGCAGCAGAGTAGACGACCTGCAAGAGAAAAATATGGTGATCGGAGGGGCACCGGTTTGGGGCCGGCCTAGGAGGCTCCGATGCCTTTGTTAGTCAAGGTCTTTCCGGTGATTAATGCAGAGAATATATTTTTGTATTTTTTCAGTCTACTGTTCATACCTGAGTACGGAAGGAGGATGGCCTTTTATGTCTTTCGGTCCTCCACGTGGCCTTCCAGAGGCCGTCCGATCTCGGGACGCCTGGAGTGCTTACGGCCCTTCATCTGGCAGGCAGTGGCTGGCTGGGGCGTGGTGCTGGGCGACGCTGCGAGGATTTCATCCCCGGGATTCTCGGAAGACACCTGTTCTAGGTGAGGTGTTGATTCGATGAGGTGTCCCGCTTGATACCCGTAGAAGATAAGGACGGATCTGAGTTTGGTGACTAAGCTTGTTGTGAGCAGTAGAAGGGAGTTGATCAGATGGGTGAGTTGACGGCCTTCTTCGCAGTGGAAGGTCTTCATCTCTTACTTGGGAGAAATTGACAAATATCCCCTTCAGATACTATTAATTGACTTTTACATGTTGCAGCGGCTAACATGGACTGCATTGAAAGCTGCTGGTGTGCCACGAAATCGCAAAGCCGGTGTTCAAAATCAAAGTTCTAATCAGTCCGAGCTGCAAAGCAGAGTCAACCTTAAAGACAAAGTTAACACACTTCTATTGGTGGCCACCCTTGTTGCCACGGTGACCTTTGCTGCTGTATTTACAATGCCTGGTGGTTATAACTCCTCTGGCGAGGATCAAGGCATGGCCATTATGCTGAGACAGAAAATTTTTCATGTCTTCATTTTCAGCTACATTATAGCAATGTATAGCTCCATTTTCGTTGTGGTCACCCTCATTTGGGCACAATCAGGCGACATCCATTTAGTACTTATCATGCTTAGAACAGCATTACCAGTTCTTGGAGTTGCTCTTGCTACGATGTCTCTAGCTTTCTTGACTGGAATATACCTGGTTGTGAGCGAACTCAATTGGCTTGCTAATGCTATTTTGATCATGGGCTCGGTGTTCTTGGTGGCTCTTCTATCGCTATACTTCCTTCTTTGGTTCCCAATGTCATCAAGTTATCAAATAATGCGTTACATATCTTACTATCCCTTTTGTCTTCTGATATTGGTGACTGTAAGTGATGATGATAGTGATTTGGAAGAGTAATTTGCTTAATGCCTTGAGTAGATCTGCAGTTCGTTGTCTACATCTTTTCCTATTTATAATGCATATCTTATATACTTTGCTATCATTATCACTTCGGGTGGTATGTGTAGCATTGTGATCTGCAGGAGAACAGAGTGGCAATTAGTTTGGCTAAATATGCAAGTTGTATTAATTCAGTTTGGGTTGATTAAGCACTACACTTCCTACTAAACCTTGTACATGAAGTATTTACTTCTACAAAATGTAATAAATAAAGATAGTTATCGTTTCAATAAAAAAAAATTATAAGAGTTTTTCTTTCTTTATATTTATTATTATTACAATAGTCTAGAATTCCAATGAGTTGAATAATTAATACTATATGAATTATTATATATAACTCATGCACTCATATTGGATAGGTGTGTTTAAGTAGCCAGTCTACCTTTACAAAAGTTAGGACCTTTTGTAGAGTTTACTTTAATATTAATAATAAAAAAGTAATTCATTCTATGTTTTTATAGAGATTTTGTGGACCTGATGGGCTACTTACCCAAGGCAAAACCTTGCGCCTATCGTGGTACACATGTTAGTAGGGTGTTGCGTGTCCCCCTGGGATTAGTCGAGGTGCGCGTATCTTCGAAAAACTGGTCCGAACACTCAAGGTTATCAAAAAAACATATATATATATTTGATGTGGCATCATATATAGTCTACCACGCTTTGTAAAATTATTGTAGTAAACACCCAGGCTTGGGCAAGGGCATGCACGACAAGAAAACTGGCTGATATCAGATATATATAAGGCATTCTTTGAGGTTGTTGAGGCTTTTTTCTTTCGTTGAAGGCAGCAACCCCTCACCGTAGCAGATCGGTCAATAAAGTAGGCCTCTTGTAATTAGTAGGAAACTTTTAGGATTTATTAGTACCCTCTACGGCTCTACAAGTCTCCAATACTGAAAATTTATAGTTGCTTTAAACATTATCTCTCTACTTTTGCTATTCACAACATGTCTTTCAGCGACGAAGAGTTTCACCTTTCAGGCTTGGTGTCAGAAGATGTTAAGATAGATCTAGCTAGACAAACCAGAGCGGAGAGAAGAAAGGAGAGAAGACGCAGGATTGAACAATTAAGGGCGAATCCTAATCTGGCGACAACTTCATCGCAGTCAATAACCTTGGATAATTCTTTGGAAGAAGAGAATAGTAGCACAGATAGATTCATGGATCTTGAATTGTGCAGGGCTGCAACAAAAGACGACGCTGATGGTTTCATTGATGCACTTGAACGAATTTCAAAGGAGAAGAAACTACCTTTACCTGCCATTTTTGAACAAGTAAGCCCCTTCGGGAACACATATCTCCATATAGCGGCTAGCTTTAATAATTGTAAGACCGTGCTGCTGATAGTTGACCTCGCCCCCTGGCTTCTTTCCAAGAAAAACTCCAAAGGTGATACGGTACTCCATATTCTTGCAAGAGCTGGACACCAACACACTGTCATGGGGTTGGTTTTGAATCTAGAACATTATGAGCATTCATCTTTTGGTAATGGCTACAAGCCTGAGAGTGAAAGCGCAACTTTGAGGGCTCAAAATGAGGAGGGCAATAATGTCTTACACGAAGCCCTGATACATGAACACGAAATGCTGGCCTCTTTTCTATTCGCGTTCGTGAGATTAGACCCTGAAGCGCTGTATGATTTAAACAAGGAAGGGAAGTCAGCCTTGTATCTGGCCACTGAGGCTGGTTTCTTTGTCTGTGTCAGTCTTTTGTTGGACAAAATAATTGAGTACGAGAACCAATTTGGAAAGCTGAAAGGAAAATCACCTGTTCACGCTGCCATTATAAAGCGGAACACAGGTATGCTGTTATTAACATTTCCGTTTACATTCAAAAAAAAATTTCTTCAAAATTAAAGGTGATGTCAATTGAGATTTCATATAAAAGTGATGTTATACTAATCATAATCTATTACATTAATAAATTGTTAAATATTAAAGTGAGAGTCTTGTCCCACATTGACCAAGTATTCTTAGGTTGTGCAATTTATAAGCCATGGGTAATCCTCATCTCTCAAGGCGTCTTTTGAGATTGAGTTAGGCTCATTGAACTTTAACATGGTATCAGAGCCACCCCTTGGGTGTTGGGCAGATCTCCCCCCTATTATGGTCCACGTGTTTGGTTGGTCCGCCACACGTGAGGGGGCATATTAAAGTGAGAGTCTTGTCCCACATAAGCCATGGGTAATCCTCATCTCTCAAGGCGTCTTTTGAGATTGAGTTAGGCTCATTGGACTTTAACATTAAATTAATTTGTTGTTTGATGTTGATTAACTTTACCTAAAACATTTTCAATGAAAATTAATATTATGGATTTTCTTAATGTGTCTTTGTTTGGTTATGAGCATCTTTTAATAGGGTGGACTTGCATTTTGGGTTCCCACACAATGGAAATGTCTTTAGCCTCCACTTTTCAAACTATTGGTTTGACCTATTAAAAATCAATGTATCTAGATATATATATGTATAAAGATGGTGTCAATTATTTCAAAAAAAAAAAAAAAGATGGTGTCAATTGAAAAGGTATAGCTCATCTTCCCTCACCACAAACACATAGGTGATGGGGTTCAACCAAGAGGTGGTGGCTAGAGTTGACTGTTGAGGATGGTGGTTACAAAAAAACAATACACACGTCGTCACTACAAAATACCACCACAAATCACCACACGCGATTGCAAAAGGCCTAATCGCCCCATTCCTGATATCTATTTTACCAACCAACCAAAAAGCTAGAACCTCATTTTTGCCTAGACTACTTGCCATCGATCCAACACAAAATCCCAAGTCGAGACACTAGTATATTGGGTTATAATTGATACTAAAATTTGAAATAATTTATTAAGCTTTGTTTAAAAATAAATTTTCTATATAACTCATTAGTTATAATTGTTGGAATTGAAATGGAGAGAAAATTTATCCATTGTGATATCTCGAAGGTCCAAATATTTTAAAGAACATGTCTGTTTGAAATTGACCAAAACCCCAAGTATTTTTTGCATTTTAATTTTTACCCTTGTTCTTATAACTATCTGCTTTTTTATTTTTTATTTTTGAATGGCAGCTGTTTTAGATGTCATATTGACGAAGAAGCCAGATTGGATCCATTTTCAGGATGAAGAAGGAAGGACTCCTCTCCATTGCGCTGTATTCATGGGCTACCTTGAAGGCGTTCGTTACTTGCTTGGTAGAAATGCTTCCACTGCCATTGAAAGAGATAAAGATGGTCTCTTCCCAATTCACATGGCCTCGGCCAGAGGTCATGTTCATCTCGTTCAGGAGTTGCTTAAGCATTGGCCAAATGTAAGAGAGTTGCACAACAGTATAGGTCAAAATATTCTTCATGTTGCAGCTACAAGTGGGAAACTGAATGTCGTCAACTATATTCTTAAAACTCCTGAACTGGAGTTGCTTATTAACGATAGGGATAAGGATGGAAACACACCCCTGCATTTGGCTACCATGCACTGGCATCCCAAACTTGTCAGTGCTCTAACTTGGGATAAGAAGGTGGACCTGAGGTTGCTTAACAATGATGGATTAACAGCTCTTGATATTGCAGAATGCTACATGGAAAACTCATCGACCTTTCGACAGGTATGAGCTTAAGTAAGACTAATTTGATCTCCAACAATTTTTATAACCAAATATAAATTATAACACACACATATTTTGACTTATTCAATCAAGAGTGATACAGATATTCAATAAATCGGTAGCAACATCAAAATGCATCATTTCATGGATATAGTTATTAGCTCCAACCATGTGATGTGTATTGTTTCAAACTGATATTAACGTACAATGCTCCTTTACTTGTGGCAATCATTACTTGGTTGCAATACTATTAATTATGAAATGAAACTCCATCAATTCAAATAGTAAGGCGGCATCCTATCAATTGAAAACTCATTTAAGAATGTTAATCGATACTATTAATTGAACTTACATGTTGCAGCGACTAACATGGACTGCATTGAAAGCTGCTGGTGTGCTACGAAATCCCAAAGCTAGTGTTCAAAAACAAAGTTCTAATTGGTCAGAGCTGCAAAGCACAGACAACTATAGAGACAGAGTCAATACACTTCTATTGGTGGCCACCCTTGTTGCCATGGTGACCTTTGCTGCTGGATTTACAATGCCTGGTGGTTATAACTCCTCTGGTGAGGATCAAGGCATGGCCATTATGCTAAGACACAACATTTTTCATGTCTTTATTTTCTGCGACACTATAGCAATGTAATAGCTCCATTTTAGTTGCGGTCACTCTCATTTGGGCACAATTAGGGGACATCCATTTAGTACTTATCACTCTTAGAACAGCATTACCACTTCTTGGAGTTGCTCTTGCCATGATGTCTTTAGCTTTCTTGGCTGGAATATACCTGGTTGTGAGCGAACTCAATTGGCTTGCTAATGCTATTTTGATCATGGGCTCGGTGTTCTTGGTGGCTCTTCTATCACTCTACTTTCTTCTTTGGTTTCCAATGTCATCAAGTTACCAAATAATGCGTTACATATCTTACTATCCCTTTTGTCTTCTGGTATTAGTGACTGGAAGTGATGCTGATAGTGATGTTGAAGAGTAATATGCTTAATGCCTTGAGTAGATCTGCAGTCCGTTGCTACATCTTTTCCTATTATGCATTCCTTGTACATGAAGTGTTTACTTCTACAAAATGAAATAAATAAAGATAGTTATCGTTTTTATAAAGGAATTTTGAAATAAAGAGAATCCTATTTCAAAAAAGCTATATTGTGTCTGACATGAACTACTAAAAAGAGAAACACTCTCTTCCTCTATTTTCCAAAAGAGCACAACTTGGGCAGAAACTGTCCAAAAAGAACACAATTATTTGGCCAGCTGCACGACAAATTCTTTGTTCTTGAATTTTACTCCAATTTATTTATTTTTTTGGGTGAGGGAGGCTAGGAGTGTGCATTCCCAATGGTATAAGAAAAAAATTATCCAAGTTGTAGCTTAAGGAGATATTTTTTGCCTAATCACTCTAAATCACACCTCACATAGGATTATTTATTTTCATTCTCCATTCTATTAAAATACTATTTCTTACGAATTTTTTAATCATTCTCTCATTTCTATTCACTCTCTTTGTTTAATACAACAAAATATCATTTTCTATCAAACATCCACAAATGAATCCCTCCTCCACCATAACATACAAACTAGTAACCCAACAAATCGTTCATAAAAAAAAATAAAAAATAAAAAATAAAATGGAAACCCAGCAAATCCTTAAACAAATTAAGGAGTAACCTTTTGCTTTTGGCAGGAAAAGAGAAAAAGGCAAAAGAGAGAGAGAATATACAGCTTTTTCGGAAATAATAAAGTAGTCAAATGTCAAATGAACAGTATTCTCTAAAAATAGAGAAGCTCTGTAGTGTATAATGGCTGATATGTGCCTAATTGGTTGGGACTAATTTTTGGGGTTTATTAGCCTATTTGAGCTGAATATGAATTTTGCTTACTCCATTATGAATGCTATTAGATTTCTAGATTGAAATTTGAATGTAATGTTCTTGACGCTTTCGTGAAGCCTAGTCAAAGTTTTGGTAAGAGCCACGAAATTACCAAATGAAACACACCCACTGAATGACGCCTATCTTCTAAAAAAAAGTTATAAAAATTGCAAAATCCATTTGACTCTCAAATCAGACAATTAACACATCAACATCGGAATCCAATTTCAATTTTCAACTGTTAAAAAATAAACAATAAATTAATAATTAGACCCATAATTTTAAGAATTAACAAATTTAAATTTTGAAACAATCCAAAAGAACATCAACCACCATAGTGTTAAGTCAACTGTTAACATACGTATATACACATGTATTGATAAAGATGTGAGATCGAATTGATTCTTAATTGAGTCAAATTTGAGAGATGAGGAATTAAATACTGAAGCAGAGTTGGAGAGAGAGAGATGATATGATGTCTTCTTTGAGGTTGTTGATGTTTTTTTTTCTACTGGTGAAGGCTGCAACCTCTCACCCCAGAATCGGTCAATAAAGCAGTCCTCTTGTAAGTAGTACGTAGTAATGCTTTATATTAGTAGGAAACTCTTCGGATTTAGTACCCTCTACAAGTCTAACTCCAATACTGAAAATTTCTAGTTGCTTAAAAAACCATCTCTTTATTTGCTATTCACAACATGTCTTTCAGCGAGGACGATATGGTGGTTATAACTAGCCTTGTGTCAGAAGAGATTGATCGAGCCAGACAAACCAGATGGGAGAGAATTCAGAGAAGAGAGAAGAGAAGACGCAGGATGGAGCAATTAAAAGCAAATCCCAATCTGGGGACAAGTTCATCGCAGTCAATAACCTTGGATCACTCTTTGGAAGAAGAGAATAATAGCACACATAGATTCATGGATCTTGATTTGTACAGGGCTGCAACAAAAGACGATGTTGATGGTTTCATTGATGCACTTGAACGAATTTCAAATGAGAAGGAACTACCTCTACTTGCCATTTTTGAACAAGTAAGCCCATCCGGGAACACATATCTCCATATAGCAGCTAGCTTGAATAATTTTAAGACCGTGCTGCTGATAGTTGACCTCGCCCCCTGGCTTCTTTCCACGAAAAACTCCAAAGGTGATACGCCACTCCATATTCTTGCTAGAGCTGGATATGAAAACACTGTCATGAGGTTGGTTTTGAATCTAAAATGTTACGAGCATTCAACTTTTAGTAATGGCTACAAGCCTGAGAGTGAAAGCGCTACTTTTCCTTTGTGGTTAATGAGGTCTCAAAATGAGGAGGGCAACACTGTTTTACACGAAGCCCTGATACATGGACACGAATCGCTGGCCTTTGATCTACTACTCGTGCTCGTGAAAGACCCTGAAGCTCTGTATTATTTAAACAAGGAAGGGAAGTCAGCCTTGTATCTGGCCACTGTGGCTTGTTTCTTTGTCTGTATCAATCTTTTGTTGGACAAAATAATTGAGTTCGAGAGCCAATTTGGAAAGCTGAAAGGAAAATCACCTGTTCACGCTGCCATCATGATGCGAAAGATAGGTAAAAAAGTACTGCTACTGGTTAATTTCTATCATTGTCCAACCCCAAATGCCTAGTAAATAAGTGAAAAGTTATGATTATGATTACTATACGATAGAAGTGACCTGAATGGTGAATTCATGAGAAAATGATGTTGCACTTATCATAATTTGTTATCTCACCAAATTGTGAAATTTGTTGTGTCTCAATGTTAATTAACTTTAGTCATTAAGCATTTTCAATGATAATTTATTGAATACAACTTTTTTCTTTTGTTCTTTCAAATTTGATTTTAGAAAAACTTTTTATATTAAATTTTATTTTCAAAATGATTTTATTAAAATTTAAAATAATTTTATTAAGCTTTGTTTAAAAATAAATTTTCTATATAACTCGTTAGTTAAATTGATGGAAGTGAAATGGAGGGAAAATTTATCCATTGTAATATCTAAAAGGTTTAAAAATTTAGGTAAATTACACTGACATCTCCTTCTTTTGGGGAAATTAGACTCGCTACATCCTAATTTGGGAAAATGACACTTCGCTCCAAATTTGCAAAATAATTAACACTCCGTCCCTTTTTATTTTATTTTGTTTATTTTTTATTAATTTTTTTTAACTAACCAAAGTTAAAAAGAAAAATTATATTCTAATTATTTTAAGTTTAAGTGAAGAATATTCCTTTAAAAATTGGGGAAAATGGAGTTGAGTATTAATTATTTTGCAAATTTTGGAGTAGAGTATCAATTCCCCAAACTAAGGTATAGCGAGTCTAGTTTTCCCAAAAGAATAGGGTGTTAATGTAATTTACCCAAAAATTTAAATTGACAGTACGAGTCTGTTTGAAATTCCAACTATTTTTATATTTTACCATTGTTTTTAAAACTATCTACTTAATTTTTATTTTTTCAAAAAATGGCAGCTGTTTTAGCTGTCATATTGAAGAAGAAGCCAGATTGGATCCATTTTCAGGATGAAGAAGGAAGGACTCCTCTCCATTGCGCTGTATTCATGGGCTACGTTGAAGGTGTTCGTTACTTGCTTGGTAAAAATGCTTCCACTGCCACTGAAAGAGATAAAGATGGTTTCTTCCCAATTCACATGGCCTCGGCCAAAGGACATGTTCATCTCATTCAGGAGTTGCTTCAGCATTGGCCAAATGTAAGAGAGATGCAGAACAATAAAGGTCAAAATATTCTTCATGTTGCAGCTACAAGTGGGAAACTGAATGTCGTCAACTATATTCTGAAAACTCCTGAACTGCAGTCGCTTGTAAACGATAAGGATAAGGATGGAAACACACCCTTGCATTTGGCTACCTTGCACTGGCATCCCAAACTTGTCAGTGCTCTAACTTGGGATAAGAAGGTGGACTTGAGGTTGCTTAACAATGATGGATTAACAGCTCTTGATATTGCTGAATGCTACATCGAAAACTCATCGACCTTTCGACAGGTATATATACCAGCTTATTATTTAAGACTAATTTTCTCTCCAACTATTTTATCACCAAATAAATAATAACACACATATTTTGAGAGTTCCATACACTCAAAGAAATAGTTAGGGATTCAAAAAACTCTAGACACCCTCATTTAACAAAATATGTAAAAATAAAATCCTTAGTAACATCAAAATACATCATTTACAGGATATAGTTATTGGCTCGGTTGTTATGCCAAACATATGATGTGTATTGTTTCAAACTGATATCAACATACAATGCTCCTTTACTTGTGGCAATCATTAACGAGCAATGCTACATACATAATATTTTACAACAATACTTAATGCTATATCGAAAACTCATCGACAGTGTACAAGCTCTTGATATTCATGGTTGAGATTTTATCTCATAGATCCAAGAGTGTACATACTGCCACGTCATTTAAAATTTTAAATGATGTTGCAGTTTGTACACTTTTAAATGATGTTGCAGTTTGTACACCGTTAGATTGGTAATATTTAATCTACACCTCTAAATAGAGACTCTCCATTCGAGAGGATCCTTGTTTTTTTATTAGTTATTATCTGGATCCACCACTTACATCATTTTATTATTTACCATACATGGATTAACACCTAAACATTATTGTAAAATTGTTGTAAAAATATTGTTTCCATAACTTACTTGGTTGCAATACTGCTAATTGTGAAATGAAACTCCATCTGCTCAAAATAATAGGGCGGCTTACTTATTAATTGACCTTTACGCATGTTGCAGCGGCTAACATGGACTGCATTGAAAGCTGCTGGTGTGCCGCAAAATCCCAAAGCCAAAGTTGAAAAACAAAGTTTTATCCAGTCGAAGCTGCAAAGCACAGACAACTATAAAGTCAGAGTCAACACACTTCTATTGGTGGCCACCCTTGTTGCCACGGTGACCTTTGCTGCTGGATTTACAATGCCTGGTAGTTATAACTCCTCTGGCGAGGATCAAGGCATGGCCATTATGCTGAAACACAGCATTTTTCTTGTCTTTATTTTCTGCAACACTATAGCAATGTATAGCTCCATTTTCGTTGCGGTCACTCTCATATGGGCACAATTAGGCGACATTCATTTAGTACTTATCACGCTTAGAACAGCATTACCACTTCTTGGAGTTGCTCTTGCCACGATGTCTCTAGCTTTCTTGGCTGGAATATACCTGGTTATGAGCAAGCTCAATTGGCTTGCTAATGCTTTTATGATCATGGGCTTGGTCTTCTTGGTGGCGCTTCTATCACTCTACATTTTTCTTTGGTTCCCAATGTCATCAAGTTACCGAATAATGCGTTACGTATCTTACTTTCCCTTTTGTCTTCTGGTATTGGTGACTGGAAGTGAAGATGATAGTGATTTTGAAGAGTAAATTGCTTAATGCCTTGAGTAGAGCTGCAATCCGTTGTCTACATCTTTTCCTATAATGGATATCTTGTATTATTTCCTGTCATTTTGACTTTGGGTGGAATGTATCAAAGTAAGATCAACAGGAGAACAAAGTGGCAATTAGTTTGGCTAAATATGCAAGTTGTATTAATTTAGTTTGGGTTGAGGAAGTACTACACTTCCTACTAAGCCTTGTACATGAAGTGTTTACTTCTACAAAATGAAATAAATAGAGATAGTTATAATTGTTTTCATAAAATAAAAAATTATAACAGATTTTCTTTCCTTATTATTATTATTATTATATATCACTGTCGTTTGGACTTCCATGGAGTACTTGAGTAATTAATATGGTATGAATTATTATATATAACTCATGCACCCACATTGGATAGGTGTGGATAGGTGTGTGCGCGTGTGTTTAAGTAGCCAATCTATTTTTACCAAAATTATGTCTTTTTGTAGTGTATACTTTGGTGTTAAAAACAAAAAACTCATGCCATATATGTTTTTGAAGAGATTTCGTGCACATGGTGGACTACCCTTTTGGTTATTATTATCATTATTATTTATACCTTGTTTGGGTGGCTTGCAAAAGTCACTTGATATTCTCTTAGTAAAAAAATTATTAAAGATAAAACTTCCATTTGAAAAAGAATGAAACCATGTGTTCCCTAAGATGAGTTAAGGTTTGCGTATCTACGAAACGCTAGACCGGATACCCAAAATTATCAAAAAAGAAAAGAAAAAAACACGTATTCAAAATACACATGCCAAACTAATTTTATTCATATAGGAACTTTAATATATATATATATATATATTAAATAATGTATATCTAGCAGAGGATGATAGTTTCTAAGAACCTATTAGTATTGTCCTCTTCTCTATTGAGTTTTGTACGATCTCTATCTTTCTTAGAGTTTCTCTTCTTAAATGAGGAGAAAAAAGAAAAAGAAAAAACAACCACACACAAGAAAATGGTGTCATTTAGGTATAATAATAAAATTTTAGTCATACTAGATAGACTATTAGTAGCTTTCCAGTTTTCAATTTCAACGTATACGGAGGGAGTGTTAAATTGTCATTTTTTATTTATTTATAAGATTTAGGGTTTCATATAACAAAAAAGAAAAAAAAAAAAAGGTGAGAGGTTTAATTAATTTGCTACAAAAAATAAACTCTGGAAATTATTGTTTTGGACTTTTACTAAAGTGAATTTTTTATTTTGAGAAAAAAAATAATTATTTTCGTATTGTTGTCTCTAAAATTTAAAATGTCAAAATTTCGTACTCTATCTACTTCCGTTAAATTTTTTGTTAGCGTGTCTAATTAATGAAATACACATTTTGGAGACGAAAATATAACTTAAATTATATTCTATGGAAAAAAAAATATAGTTTAAGTTCTATTATTGTCCCTAAAATATCATCAAAGTTTTATTTTTATTCCTTAAACTCAACATGAGAGTGCAAAATTAAGAAATATAACACATTTTAAATTTTCAAGGAGGAAAAAAGAAAAAAAAAAAAAACTTTTGACATGAATATATTTTAGTTACCAATATATATATAAATATAAATATATATATATATATATAAAAATATTTTAAACTCTTTTAATAAACAGTTTTTATTTGTTTTTCAGCTTAACCTGCAAATAAAACAGCGAGTAGCCACCATCTCGAAACCGAAAGTGGAGACAAACACTTGAAAGTTTGAAAGAGAGTAAACCAAACCAAGAAAAGGAAGGCCCTAACTCATCATCCATGTCGAGTGGGGTCATAGTGGAACTTCATAGAAACTCCACCAATTGGGCCAAAGTGGTGGATGAGATAGTGAAATTAGAGAGAAAGATATTTCCCAAACACGAATCACTTGCTAGATCCTTTGATGAGGAGATGAGAAAGAAAAACTCTGGATTGCTTTACATGGAGGTCGATGGAGAAGTTGCAGCCTATGTCATGTATTCTTGGCCTTCTTCCTTATTCGCTTCCATCACCAAGCTCGCAGGTTTCCACAACAATTTTTTTTTTTTTGTTTTTTATATACAAAGTTTTCATCTTATGAAATTTGATAGTTTCAATATATGTTAGATGGAACTCTTAGATACCCATTTGCTAGAATTGTCCAAAATTCATTATTTATATCCATTTCTGGACATTTGAAGTGCTAAAGTTTTGTGGGGATGTGAGTTGGTGAAACTTCAAACATGCTCTTCACCCATATGATGAAAGTATCAAGAAGAGATTAAAAGAAATGAAAATGAATTCATATGTGTTTGTTTAAGTTTTTGAGTCTTTATTGACCATAATCTAATTTCTTCAATTTGGGTGTTCTTTTTTATTGAAAACAAACTCAGTGAAGGAGAATTGTAGGAGGCTAGGACATGGAGAGGCATTGTTGAAAGCAGCAATTCAAAAATGTAGAACCAGAAATGTTCACCGCATTACACTTCATGTTGATCCCTTGAGGACTCCCGCTATGAATCTCTACAAGAAATATGGTTTCCAAGTTGATAACTTGATAGAAGGTTACTACTCTTCTGATAGAAATGCCTATAGAATGTATTTGGATTTTGATGCTGATTAGTGAAATAGAGGTCAAAACTTGGTCCAAAGTTTTGCAGTAATTTAATTGAGTAAAAAATTTTGTAGCTGTGTATTGAGATTACTGAGCACTATGATTCAATGAATCTCAAAGTGATATTGAAGATTGTGATGTGATGAGAAGCATCTGATAAATGAAGGAAATATTCCGTTTTCTGTTATTAAGAGATCAATGCATTTCTTAGATTGTCTTGCCTGTCAACATACATTCATGTTGCAAGCTTGATCTTGCCTATATAATGCAACTTGAAGTATACGGTAGCTTCTTGATTGCCCCCATTCTGTGCTTGCTCGTGTGTCTATGTATGCAAGAAAAAGAAGAAGAGGAAGAAAAAGTGTTGTTTTCCCTTTAAGTTCCTATTTCTTCATGATGGTCAACATTCCTTGCATATATAGATCTTGAATTTTATGCAGCCCTGCTCAACAAGAGAAGACTTTATAATTTAACTAAGAAAGACAATGTCTAAAGCTTTTAGAGCAATTTCATTGGGGGGAAGATTAAAGAAAGAAACAAAATGTCATTTTATTGGCTCAGCCATATACCATTTCACCCCTCAGACAGTTAGACTATAAATGTGTTTATAGTGGATATTTCAGGAGCATTAAACAGGGTTCACTTATGCACTTGATAAATAAAGAATTTATTCAGTCGTATAGACTTTTTGTGGGCATTATGAGTTGTTTGTATACAGATCTTCTAGCTGAGAATAGATTTTGACGCACTATTGAATCCAAATTTTGTAAAATCTTAAAAACAATGCCATTTTGAGGAAAGAAAAAAGAGATTCGACAAGAAAATTATCCAGTGTTTCCATCACTCTATGGATATCTTCTAAGTGATGTGTGCTTTATATCTAAGTGTGTAAAATTGGTTCCTTTTTGAGCTCACTCGAATTGAATACATCAGTGCATGTCCGGTACATGTGCTGTGTTTGCATAATAATTCCCTTATGTTATGTTATGTATTTGCAGAAACATAGCCATCATGACTTCTGTGAAGACTGATAAAACATAGACAATTTCGTCCTCTTATTCTCACATAAAGTGCATTATTTGTCTGCCTCCCACAAGAATAGCATGCCAGTATCTTTTGAATTACTTCTGGCAGTATTCCTTAGCTGAGAACTTGGGAAGTTCTTGTTCTTTTGCTAGTAGCCTGAAGCAAGTAGGGTCTAAGCAAAAGACAATTTTCAAGTTAACACAAGCAAACATAATCCTAAACCATACAATTTTGCTAAAATTACCCAGTTTGTTAGGGGCATATGATAATAATCTTTTGGAAAAGTAATCAGGATATCATTATACTGAGAACAATATGGGAAGAGAGGCATCCCAATGATATGCAAGCAAAATGCATCTGAAATATTGTCCGGAATAAAATTGCATTATTAATAGCACCATAGCTCTCGCTGTATTTGGCTCAAGTCAATAACTCATTTGCTGAGAGATGGCATTCTCTGTCCAAAATTTATTTTGACAATACAGATTCCATTCCTTCATAATCTGCTTGGATAATCTATCTATACTATAATGTAAAACCGAAGTTTTTTAACTTTTGGTTGACCTCATCATGTTGCGCCACATAAACTTTTGAAATCTCACAATTTTACACCTCATTATTTTAATATATATTTTCTAATTGAATTTAAATTTTATTCTATTATTAAACCTTCCATTAAAATTTTGACACATCATATTTTCTTTAATATAAGAATATATTATTCCATATATAAAACACAATCATAATTAATGTCTAATACTAACATATATTCCATATATAAACACAATATAAATATCTTTTAATAATAATCATAATTATCAATTTTCATCAAGATTTTTAGAGTTCTTTTTTTTCTTATGTATTTCATTTAATTTTGTTGCTGGCAATGGAGAAAGATGGATGGATTTGTTATAATGAAACCATGTGAGCTTGAAATGAGTTATGAAAATTATTTAGGTTTGATCATATAATCATGTGCCCATGTATTTATTTGTCATTCTTCTTATTTTAAGTATCATTTATTTTATTTTTGGATGGAAACATGATCCATATGGTAAATATAAACATGAATCATGTGTTTATAAAAATTGGAACTATATTCAACTTATGCCAAAAGAAAAATTACATTATATTAAATTTTAATTATCCTATAGTAAATACTTTCTTAGTTATTTTTTTAAACCAAAAAGTAGGATCTATCCTAAATCCGATTCGTAAAGTCTCTTTATCGATCTTGCCTTACAACATTTTGAACTACAAAAAAAAAAAAAAAAAAACAAAAAAAAAAGGAATCAAAATAAAAGGAATAATTTAGATTTTATTTTCAATAATTTTCCTGTGCATCGCACAGGTTTGCGACTAGTACTATAAAGTAAAACCGAAGCTTTTTTGACTTTTGGTTGACCTCATAATATTGCGCCACATAAACTGGTCCCACAATTTTACACCTTATTATTTTAATATATATATTTTAATTGAATTTTAATTATATTCTATAATTAAACATCTCATTAGAATCTTGACACATTATATTTTTTTTAATAGAAATAATATATTGTTCCATATATATAAACACAATCATAATAAATGTTTAATACTATAATATATTTTATATATAAACACAATAATAATAAACTTCTTTTAATAATTATCAATTTTCATATTTAGACAAAATATAAAAGACAAAAAAAATCATATTTAGACTAATAATAGATTTCATTTTAAGTAACTTTTCCGTGCGTTGCACAGGTTTGCGACTAGTGTATAATTAATTGAGGGACTCCATAAATTAAATCACAATCAAATAGGATAAAAGTACTATTGTTTTGGTTTGGATTTTTCAAAGTGGGTTTGATTTATGGAAAATCTAAATTGCGATAATTTATTTTCTTAGTTTTAAGAAAAATCTTAATATTATATAATACATGGATTGATGAAACAGTAATTTGAATGCAAAAATCAATTGGAATCAATTTTAAATATTTTAATCAATCCTCTTGACTCTTGAGTCTCATAAAATCCACACTAAACCACCCCAACAAAAATAAGGGAAAATTACACTTTATCACCCTTAACCATCGTCACTTTTTCAATCTCCCCCGAACTTCTCAAATGTACGATTTACTCCCAATTGCACTTAATTGCATGGCCGTTATCCCCTGCTACCAAAATCGCGTTAAAATGGACAGAAAAGTGAAACACGTGACTCGCACATGATTCACGGACCCACCAGACTAGCTAGCACCTATTAAAATTTATGAATAACCCGAAATACCCTTATTTCTAACCCTAAGCAATAAAGCATTAAAAATCTCTTCATTTTCTCTTCTCAACTGATCTCTCTCTTCCTTTTCTCTTCTCCACCGCTCCGATCCATCTCTCTCACTTGCTTTAGATAGTTCATTGCTTATGTTTGGTCCCCGCACAGGCTGCTAAAGAGGGAGATTAGAAGAATTACATCAGATGAACATATACGTCCAATCTAACCATTATCAAGTTTTAATCAATCAAATTATTACAATCTCCGTGATTTACTTTAATAGCTAAACCATTAGAGAGAGTAACTAAGTAGGCCATTGCAACAGCCCTAGTGTTCACAATACTAAGATTCATTGGGTAAGAAAAGAATGAATAAGTAAGATGCAACCACAATTTTGTTTGAAAGCAGTCAATCTCACCTGGAATAAAATCAGTAAATCCTAATAAAAGACAAAACACACACCGATTCTTTTTTCACTCCACAACCATTCCACTCCCATCTGGTACTTCCTCTCTCTCTTTTGAACTTCATATCTTTAATGCTTCTATGGTTGGAATTTAACGAATTTTTGGGTGTGTTTTTGTCTGAATTGTTCTTGAATCTTGATGACTAGTCAATGTTCCAATTTCTAGGGTTTTTCTTTTTGAATTTTCAATATCTTGCTTTCTTTCAATGAAGAAAATGGATTAATTCTGACTAGAGAATCAGGGAATGGAAAAAGAAATTCAATTTAGAACAAACCCATAAGTTTTTTAGAGAGAAAGGCATAGAGTTTTTAGAGAGAGAGAGAGAGAGAGAGAGAGAGAGTAATTTAGACAGGAGGAAGAAGAGACAGGTTGTTGTGAATTTAGATTTCAGGAGGAAAAATATCCATAAGTTTTTTAATTTCACATGTTTAGAGAGAGAGAGAGAGAGAGTAATTTAGACAGGAGGAAGAAGAGACAGGTTGTTGTGAGATGTTTTAGAAATTTCACATGGTAGAAATGACCAAAATACCCATAAGTTTTTTAGATTTCACATGTTTATAACGTGTCTCATATTTCTGTCCAAAATAACAGCAATTTAGACCTCCCAAAAAATAAACCACATAAGAATCATAAAAATTAAAATTTTCAAAATGTTGCTGCCCAGGATCGAACTGGGGACCTTCAGTGTGTAAAACTGACGTGATAACCACTACACCACAGCAACCTTGATGTTAAGTTAAACCAAAGATTATATTTTGTCAACACAAAGAGGTTGGGTAAATAAACTGAAAACCATCGCTGAAACAGTAACGCTTTCAAAAATAGAAATTTCATGGAAGCGCGTACGACCATTTCTCTAAAATTATCCCTTAAAATTCGGAAACCTTAAAATCTTCGAAACTTTTAAAAACCTTTAAAACCTTAAACCACAATTCGTTCTTGATAACCTTCGGTCTGTAATAAATACTTATCTTAGCGTACCTCCCCTAGATCCTTTTTTTTTTTTTTTTTTTTTTGGCATTATTTGTGTTTTTGGTGAATTGGGTGTGGGCAGAAAATGGGTAGGATAGTGAGGAGCTGCATGCAATCGATACTGAAGCTGGTCAATTCATTGATTGGGATGGTTGGGATGGCCATGATTTTGTATGCTCTTTGGATGATTAGGGTTTGGCAGAGGAACGTGGGTCACTTTCCCTTTGCTGGTGGCTCTGATTATCCAGCTCCATGGTATGAATTCATTTTTAGGCTTTAAATATTGCATTTTGGGTCTGTTTGGTTATTGAGAAAATGTAGGAAATGAAAAGATATATAAGGGGGTATCTGGTTGATAAGGCAATGTAGAATATGGAAATGTTTTTTTTTTAGGTATATCAACTTTCTTATGGCTGAGAAATTTTGTTTTTTTGGCAATAAACAATTTGCTTTTGCTTTCCCTTCTCAGCTTTCTTTTTATTTCATCTTCCATTTAGTTGTTTATTGGTCTTTCCAAAATTATATACTAGTTTACTAGGCTCAGAATATTTGTGCTCCTTTATCTGTTTCTATACGTCCTTGACAATCAAGCAAGGGGTAGGAAGTGACATTTGCTTGGCTTTTTCTCTCGAAACGCTTGTTAACCACTACCATCTAATTGTTTTTGCTCTTAAGGTTTCGTAACAGTTGATTTTTATAGGAATTTGGTTATTAGTTAGTTGGCTTGTACATCTATAAAAAAATACAGATAAAACAATTTGTTTATGGGGAGTGGGACTCCACAGTGCTTAGGACAATTCTTTCTGGAGTAAAATTAAAAAAAAAAAATCTTTCTGGAGTAAATAATAAATTAACCTGAAAGATTTTTGCCCCAAGACTATAATGTTTTCTTAGGTTGTGTTTGGTTGACAGGAATTTGAGGTTAGAATTTAAAATTCTCATGGGAGTTTGAAAATTGTGGATTATCTCAATTCTCTAATTTATGGGATTCTAAATCTTCACATAAAAGTTAGGAATTTTAATCTCCCACCTTGAAATTAATTATAGTCTCCTAAAATTAGTTAAAAACTTCTTTTTTTGATAAATAAAATTAGTTAACAACTTCACATTCCTTTTCAAGTCTCACCTACCATAATGGCCACATAACTTGTTTTCTTTCCATTAGATTTACATTAAACTCTTAGGATTTCTAAAAGTAGTCTCTTTAGGACCTACTGAACACTGAGATCCAATTTCTTTGAAATTCGAAATTCAAAAGTGTAGAGGAGTTTACACTCATGGGAATCTTAAATGCTTAATAATAAAAAATCTTACCAAAGGACAAGGCCCTTATTGCTGTTTTCATGCGGATTTCTTTTTCTGTTTGAAATGTTACTTTTTTATGTAGATAGATTTATGTGAAGGAAGTCTGGCTTTCTTTTCTTTGAGGAGTACTGCCTAATGTTTTCTTATTATTGCTTCATAAAGATAACCTTAAAAAAAAAAATGCTTCTCGCATGAATTGCAGGTTCATTTACACTTTCCTTGGCGTTGGGATCACTTTATGTGTGATCACATGCACAGGTCATATTGCTGCAGAAACTGCAAATGGTTGTTGCCTTTATTTGGTATCCTTTTCTTGAATGAATTGAGTTGAATATTGATGTTCCAACTTTTCTGCTCTTTCTAAAGTAAATGTTGTCTTTTACTTGTGTTTAGAATATATTATTCACTGCAATATCAACTATTTTAGTAACTTCTTTCAGTATTTTAACCCTCACACTTGAATGCCTCAGTAAATAGTCACAAAGTAATTTGCAATGAAGTCATATCTGTATAGGATAATTGGGTTCTCTGTCCAATTTGGGAGTGCTATTAGTATGATCAATCCTGTCTGCCTAAATTCTAGTAGTCCCACCCATTCTAAGAAAATCCAAATTTGATCCTATAATTCAACCTTGATTGCAGTATTTGTATTTGCTGTATACTTTGTGCTGTGGTTTGAAGTTTCAGTGCCAGAATTTTAACTGAACTTAATTCTACTCTTGAAACATGCTCTTTGCTTGATGGTTAATAACCTTTAGAAGCTCATCTTTCACCCCCATTGTAAAATTGGTGCTGTTCTAGTTAAAAACATAGTTTTAATTATGAACTTGTTATAGATTGTGCTTTAAATTTGAAAACCAAGGTCAAGTAGTTCAGCCTGAGTAGATTAGTTCTAAGATTTAGAATTGAATTTCGCCACCACAGCCATTTTGAATTATATACCCTGAATCATTGTCTTTATAACTTTGTTGCCCGTTTAAGGTCTCATATTTTACAATCTATATCTTGGGATAGCTGATATTATCTCTTTTTTGGCAGCTGAAGAATTTGTAATAGATTTCCAAGTCTAAAAACATATACTAATTTCTGAGATTCTTATGATACAAAATGTTTTCTTATATAACACTGATGAATTTAGGTTATCAAACCCTTCCATTTTGGTGGTGGTGGGGGGGATGGGATGCTAAACTAAAGTATACGACATAATGCATTCATAGTTGACCTTAACAGAAACAGTATATATTGTTTGTCTTTCTGCTCCTCCTGCTGGAAGCTGGAGTAACTGCTGATGTATTTCTAAACCGTAACTGGGAGGAGGTATATTATGCATTCAAACTCATTCTTTTATATCTTATTTAATTACTTTTGAGGTGATTGACCTTGGAAAGATACTTTATGTGGTAATTATACTGATTTCATTTAACCTGTGTCCAGGACTTTCCAGTAGATCGAAGTGGGAACCTTGATCGGCTCAAAGATTTTGTCAGGTCAAACTTTGAGATCTGCAAGTGGATAGGCTTGTCCATTGTGTCTGTCCAGGTCTCTCTCTCTCTCTTTATTTTGGCTTCTTTGTGAGGGTATTAACTTATGAACAAGGATACCGAGCCCTTGGCTTGGCTCAAGTGGTACCTCTGTACTCTCCCATTTGGTAGGGGGCATGGGTTTGATCGCTAGGAGATTTAGTCCCACCTTCACTTACTTGTAGGGGAAAAAATTTTATGAGAAAGGATTTTTATTAATCAATGTGTTTCAACTATTTACCTCCCCAGATCTAGTGAAACAAGTAGAAACTTTTGAATATATTCCTTTTTTACAGTTGTACAAATTACTGGGTCTACATATGAGGTCTGAGATGTATAAGCCTAAGATCATCTATTATTTGTTCTCCCCGAAATTGGCGCTTTGCTTTGTCACAATCAACCATTGCATTGTTCTTCTTATTTATGTCAATTGCCGAAGTTATAGTTGTGGTTAAACTTAGTATGGTGTTCATTTTTATTTTTATTTTTCTAAATTCCTAGGCGCCTTTTTTTGGTAGTTATGTTTTCCATGGTAATAAGATACAGAACTCTTTAGGTCCTTAAGAATGAAGTTGTTTTTATATTTCTTTGGCAGGGACTGTCTCTATTATTGGCAATGATTCTCAAAGCTCTTGGGCCACATCAATATTATGACAGTGATGATGACTATGCTTCTGATAGAGTTCCACTTCTAAGGAATGCTGTTCATCCACCTCCTTATGTTGTTGGTGACCCTGTCTATGGGTCTAACCATGATGCATGGAAAATTAGAATTAAAGACCAGGTAAAAACGCTTTAATTCTTTTTCATAAGTACTTTCTCCAACTCATTTTGTTGGTCATGTTTAAAAAATCCAACTGTTTTAATGTAACATCATGTAATGTCTATCTTTTAAATATAAAGATATAAGTTTCTAAAACTAGGCTCATTAATTTAAACTTTAGTGAACAAGGATTATCGAATTTTTAAATAAAGTAAAGAGTAAGTACAGAAAATTATCGATATTGTGTTATTTAACTTTTCAAAGAGTTAGAGGACCAACAAAATGAGATGAAGTGAGTAATAAAATTTATTCAAAAAACACAAAAATGATGCAACCTGATACACGGGAAGTATACAAAAGGAGTGTACAAAAAAGAAGTACACTATAACTTATTTAAGATTCATGAGATCCAAGAACTCTAATAAGTTCGAAGTAGAAAATGAAGTGGAATGTGAAGTCCAAAACAACAAGACTTTAATTCTTCAACTAATAGCCTTGCTTTACACAAGGCTTATTATACTATTCCCTGCTATCATTTTTTTTGTTTGTTTTTTGCTTATTCTTTTATCTGCCTTTAATTTGATACATACACATACATTGGCTTGTACCATCATAGTTACTTATTTCTAAGATAGGTTATCAGTGCAGCTTATGGTTTTTGTTTTGCTCATTTTTACTTTTTATGAATTAGACAACGAGTTAAGTGGATTCACATCAGAAAGGAGCTGACTTGTGGGTGGATAGGAAGTGCAGGAGCACAAAAGGCTTGTCATCTGATGTTTGTTAGTCCAGTTGACAGTGGGGGTTGAAAGTGGAAAACGTCCAAAGGACTTCCAGAAGAATTAGTGGTGAAATCATGTGCATAATACAATACTCTCCAACTGTTATTGCCCAAACTCATGACAATGAAATTACATCAATTTTATGTTTTAGATTTTGAGCTATGCATAATATATTCTAATAGTTATTTACGAAATATGAATTATTTATTTCTTTTATCTAGATCTGTATATTTTACTGGTATCTCTATGTGGGATGGGCAGGTTGCATATTATTCGCATCTAAGAATGCAGAAAAAAAAAATTGACAAATTTGAGGAATAAAACCTCCTTTATATTTTGAGGTTTTAAATGCACTCAGCCACGATTTGAAATGCATTTTTATTTTTTCGCAAGAATCTTTTTTATTTTATTTTTTCGTCCATTCATCGTTAATTGAAGTTAGGTCCAAAATTTGTTAACTAGAGCCTTGTACCTCAACTGACATTGTTTGGTCTCATTAATGAGGAGAATCAAGATTCAAATCCCCTCTACTCCAATTTATCAAATTATCCAAAAAAAAAATCTTGGCATTGTTTAAATGTAAGCCATTTTTTATGTGCAAAGTTTAAGATTATTATTATTATTGTTATTATTATTATTTATACTATAGTCATCCTATTAAATTTTGGTTTAATGTGAAAAAATGTATTATGCACTTCTCCAACCAAATGTAATTTCATTCAGCATAATTACTTCTAAGTTCTAAGTAAAAGTTTCAACATAATACCAAACACATTTTTTAGAAAAATACATTTTATTAGAACACATCCACAAAATGTATTCTGCTATAATGCTTCCAGCAAAATGCTCTCTTTGAGCAGAGTTACAAACGCAGCATTATTAACCAGAAAGTTTCTTCTCCTATTTGTTTGTGCTTTGTTGTAGCATCTCAACACTAGTTTCTTTCACTTGTCTATCGTTGATTCGTTGTCAACTTAATTCCCACTAAAATTCCTACATGCTGGACATTATTATGTCTACAAAGATTGGGATGAAGTAAATCATTAGCAAATTGTCGCATTTTACCGACAGAGTTCTTTTTTCGTGGCACCCAAAGAGCTTCAATGTATCAACACTGTTGTTTATTACTCGATTTTTCCTTAGGTTCAAAGTTCAAACTTGAACCAAAATTCCAACATGCTGGACATTATTATGTAAACAAAGATTGGGATGAAGTAAATCATTAGCAAATTGTCGCATTTTACCGACAGAGACATTCTATCAGAGTTGGGTCTTCTTTTTTCGTGGCACCCAAAGAGCTTCAATGTATCAACATTGTTGTTTATTATTCGATTTTTCGTTAGGTTCAAAGTTCAAACCTGAACCAAAACTCAAAATAGTAAACAATCAGATTGTAAAGCCGCATGTGGTTACCAACTCATCGAATAATCAAATTGAATCCAAACACCCTAGCATGGAATATTCATACAACCCGTAAAGATCCTTGACAACTTAAAGTCTTAAACCTCACGAGGCTAGAAATTAAAAAGGAAGGTAAAGAAATCAAATAAGGTGATTAAAAATTGACTTTTCTTAAGCTTTTTCTCTTTTCCCTTGATTTTTCCTTTTTGAAAGCATGATTCGGATACTCATTATGCGGACACACATGCTATATATTCTTGAATACATAAAATAAAACAATAACATGCAAACAAATAATAATTACATCATACATGCAATAAATTAATTGGTTTCAAATTTTCAATATAATTATTGGGAGTTTGGGACAGCTTGTGCCATTTGCTGAATGGATTCACAAAATAATCTTCAACGGTACCTACTTTAACTACCAGATAACATATTTTATTAAACATTATGGAGACGATCTTTTAATAACTTTAAGGCACTCTTTTTTTTACAAATCGATCGTGGGCCTTTGTGTTTCTTATTATATGTTTGTTTTTTTGGCTAATGTCTTAATTATTATATGTTTGTTAGGCACTTTGAACAGCACTTTTTTCCATGCTTACCCTACACATTACAAGTGAGAAAAGTTCATCAATCATGGAAGAGCGGGAAGAGGTAGAGCGCAAAAAATGCCTTCCTTTTCAATAATTTAATTTTATGCATTTTATTTAAATGATCTGCGACAAAATTTTCAAGATAGTCAAAGAAAGATAAAGGTAATATCATAATCTTCTTTTAACACCCACTAACCCTTTTATTGATTTGGTTCAATGGATTAATTTTAAGCTTTTGGATACAAGTGATTATAAGGACGATATTACAAATTTTATTATATAAATTTATAAATTGTTGTGTTAATAATAATAAAAAAATAATAATAATTTAGACATTTATTTATTATGTTGTTGGAAATTGGAATAGAACCAATCACATTTATTGTGACACTGTTAATATATATTAAAAAAACTAATATATTGGTAATTAAGGATAAACATAGCATAGGATTAGTGTTTAAGAGCATCTTCAGCAATGGTTCATTTGGCTCTCTATCTCCACATGTGGAGAGCTAAAATGAAGAAATAGTGCTCCAACAGCTCTCCATTTAACTCTTCAAATTGCCAAAATGTTACAGTAGCTCTTCACAAATAAAAAGCTACTATAACTCTTCATTTGAATAAAAAAATATTATTCAAAAGCATCAGCTTTCTCTCTCTCTCTTTTTTTCCTTCTCTTTTCTCCCATTTTCTCCAGCCCTCTCTTTCCTCATCTCTTCCTTCTTCTTTTTTTTCTTCTCCCATTTACATGCCTGAGGATGATTTTGGTTGATTTCAGAGTGGGTTGATGGGTTTTGGGTGTGGGTCTGGTGTGGTTGTGCTAAAGGAAGAGATGAGGAAAGAGAGAAAAAATAAAAAATAAAAAGATGATATGAAGAAGAGGCGTGGGTCTGGTGTGGGTGTGCTTGAAGGAAGAGATGAGGAAAGAGAAAAAAAAAATGCTATGAGGAAAGAGAAAAAAAGTTAAAATAATATAATGAAATTATTATTTTAATAAAAATAGAGAGAGTATAGAAAGTCTGTTGGAGTGGATTTCAAAAAATAATAAAAAACTCTCCACCACATGTGGAAATAAACATAAAGAGTCTCTTGGAGATGCTTTAAGCACAATCAATAAACATCGATGTGTAGCAAAAAGAAGGATGCTTGATTAATCCTGGAGCCGATATGGGGTCCTAGATGGTTATTAATTTCAGGCAGTCATCATGGTAGCTCTGTCGGTGTCAAAAGCACTAAATAAATCCAAAACAGTTGCTTCATTGATGATCAAATAGATCTTCTTTTCAACATTTTTTGCTTTCTTTCTTCTTTTGGTTGGAGGCAACATAATTGATCAATAGATAAGATAATAAATTAATAATAGAACTTTATCCCCACGAGAAATGACATAGATAGTTAGATTAGGTACATTCAGAATTGAAGCACAATAAGTCAATAACACAACCCCGGTCCCTTTGGAAAATTATTAAATCATAACACGTGCAACATTTGGATATGCTAATGTGAATTATTTATAATAATGAACTACATTAGGATTAAATACCAACAGAAACCATGGCTAAGCATATTTGATTGTTTGAAAGGAAGCTACTGACATTTGTTAGCCCACCAGCAAGTATAGCTAGTCACATGTGCTGTTAGAGCTTGCTGACAAATTTAAGAAAAATTTAAACACAGTAGGCTTCGAAATTGGCGGAGATTTTCCTTCTATTATGGTAATCAGCATCTTTTTCTAGAACGGTTAGGCTTTGGAACATACAAACAAAAGCGTGATTGCCTGTCAAAAACAACGAACTTCTTGGACCAATGTACGCTGCATTATTGCCCACTACTCTTTAGTGGAGGCACCAACACCATTAGTGAAAATAGTACAATTTGCATCTTTTATGTGACTCATGATGTTACACTAGTGCATATGTGAGTGAGGCTTAGATCATGGACAATACCAATAAATGTGTTGAGGCTTAGATCATGATGTTACATTGAATGAATTAGTGAACTATACACTTTGTATTTATACAAGTGTAGATGCCCACTTTAAATGAGGGACTCTTCTATGCTTAGACTAATCAGTTAGTAGTAAAAGTAACTCTAAAACAGAATCTTAACCACGTGTTAGTTACAAGAAATGACTAACAGGCTTGCTAACCAACTCTGTAACCACAACTTGATGAGTAATAATTAATGACCCATTGAGGATTAATTACTTCTAACAGTTCTTCGATTTGGTCTGTCTAAAGGGTGGTCCATTTAGGCATTTATTGAATAGATAAGATTCCAACACTAGACAAAAATCGCATCAATGGACCACACATTGGCCAATAATTCAGAACTCTAGTCCACAATTTTGTCAAGTACATCTTTTTTTTTTTTTTTTTTTTTGATGAAAAAAAAAAGGGACTCGCAGGTGCGTTCATTGTCCCGACCCACTTAAACCCGATTTTGAATGGCGTGGGGCACATCTGGACAATAATGGGGCGTACCACTACCTGAATCCACAACTCCCGGACTCGTAGGTGTGATGGGTCACGAGGGTTTTCTTCCATTAAGTCATCTCTCTAGAAGGCAGTTGGTGGGATTCAAACCCCTGCCCACGTGGTTAGCACCAAAGGTGCTAACCATTGAGCCAAGAGCTGAACCCCAAGTACATCTTTTTGACACTTCCATAGAAATTTTATATTATTTGTTTCCAAAGTTAATGCATCCATTTTACACTTTGGCGGTTTGGGCTCTTCATTTTGTGCGTGCGAGAAGAGAGAGAGAGAGAGAGAGAGAGAGAGAGAGAGAGAGAGAGAGAGAGAGAGAGAGAGAGAGAGAGAGAGAGAGAGAGAGAGAGAGAGAGAGAGAGAGAGAGAGAGAGAGAGAGGAGCCCTATGTAACTTAATTTCTGGATGAAAGTAATATTGGTTATGTTACCCTATGTAAATTAAGGTAAATCATTCAAAAAGTAATGGGTAAAAAAATTTTGATTATTAAATATACATGGTTGAATTTAATTATCAAAAACAAGAAAAATACATTAAAAAGGAAGAGTTGAAAACTTGAAATAGAAATTGGTCTCAAACCAAATAGATCAATTGGGAGATAGGTCAACAAAACCCGCAAAGCCCTTTTTTATATTTTTCACACCAGTTGTACTGAAAGAGAGAGAGAGAGAGAGAGAGAGAGAGAGAGAGAGAGAGAGAGAGAGAGGAGCCCTATGTAACTTAATTTCTGGATGAAAGTAATATTGGTTATGTTACCCTATGTAAATTAAGGTAAATCATTCAAAAAGTAATGGGTAAAAAATTTTTGATTATTAAATAAATTCAATCTACATGGTTGAATTTAATTATCAAAAACAAGGAAAATGCAATCTTAAGGGGTAACTCAACTGGTCCGGTCTTGGGTGTGTTCCCCAATAATCACTACTTCGAGTCTCCTCAAGGCCACCTACCCAAGGTAATGCCTTGAGTCTATTGTTCTACACGTGCTAATAGGGTGTTGCGTGTCCCCCTAGGATTAGTCGAGGTGCGCATATCTACGGAACGCTAGTCCAAACGCCCAAGGTTATAAAAAAGAAAAACATTAAAAAGGAAGAGTTGAAAACTTGAAGTAGAAATTGGTCTCAAACCAAATAGATCAATTGGGAGATAGGTCAACAAAACCCGCAAAGCCCTTTTTTATATTTTTCACACCAGTTGTACTGAAACATTGTCCAAGGTACTGCCTCTCCGGTTGCATAAAACGCTGCCGTTTCTCTGACTCTACTCTACTGTGGCCAATAGTATCACTTCCACTCAAAAACGCAGGAACTCACATGACACATGACCGTTCCCAGTATAGAATAATAGAAATATCAATTTCCGAAATGACCAAAACACCCTTACCTCTCTCAAGTCTCAACCCTCAAACTGACACATACGGTCAAGCGGAATTAACGCCTTAACGGACGGTGGGACCCAACCTTCACTGGCATTCCAGTAAATAAACCCAAGAACAATGGCTCACATGGTCATAAAACAGAACTGTTAGGTTTCTTGCGCTATATCATTATAACCTCGACATCCCTTCAAAGCACGAAGACACAGCTTATTCCCACTTTAGACTAAACAGAAAAAACTGTCGGCAAACCTCTCTTTAAGTACTTACTCTATTACAATCCTCTACTTTGTTTTCAACTGTTTTTTTCTTGGGCTTTGTGCGGGTCGGAAAACTCACACATTGTGAGCTGCGCGAGTGGTGGCGTCACCGACCATTATGAACTCCACAATGCTGCCTCACCATGGCTTTGGCTGGTTTTTTAGCTCTTGTATTTTGTTGGTGTTGTTGAAGGGTTTGGTTGTCTCGGCTCAGGTTCAGCACCGTGTGACGGACCTACATTGGAACCCCGCCACCGCCACCTGGTACGGCAACCCCGAAGGCGATGGTAGCGACGGTAGGTCCCACCCACAAGACCACATTACTTAGTTTTCAGATCTCTTTTTGTTGGGTTTTATTTTTTCACTTGGTACTTTTGTTGCTTATATGACTCGGCGTGTCAATCTTTTCTAGTCTAGTCAATCAACTTGGTCATTTATGGTAAATCAAGTTCTGTTCTCGAATTCTTCTTTGCCAAGTTCTCAATTTAGTTTAGTAAATTAGTTAGCATTTTGGAAAAAAAGAAAAATTTTGGTTCTCAAAGAGTGGAAAATCACTAATTAACATTTTGAGTATGCTTAGAAATATATGTTGTATGTAAAGAATGTAATGTCATTTAATTGTTTACGAATTTTGTGTAGGTGGGGCATGTGGATACGGTTCCTTAGTGGACGTGAGGCCTTTGCGGGCCAGGGTTGGTGCAGTGAGCCCAATACTGTTCAAGAATGGTGAAGGATGTGGGGCATGCTTTAAGGTTAGGTGTCTAGACAAGAGCATATGCTCTAGACGGGCCGTGACCATAATAGTCACAGATGAGTGCCCAGGATGTGCCTCGGATGGGCGCACCCACTTTGACCTCAGTGGCGCGGCCTTTGGGCGCATGGCTGTAGCTGGTGAGAATGGTCAGCTCAGGAACCGAGGTGTACTCCCAGTTATTTACCGAAGGTATGTGTTTTGTACTGTGTACAACATGGATCTCGTTCTTTGCTTTAATAACGGTCTCTGTTTTGTCACTTTCATTTTGTCACTTTTCGCTTATCTGTTTGGTAATTACTTAAGTAATTTTTTTATTATTGTTTTTTCATTGATTCTTACAGTCTGGCCAGCTAGTAACTAACATTTATTGGTTAAAAAAAAAGTAACTAACATTTGGCATGACGTAAACGTCCTTCTGGTTTTTATATCTTAAATTTGAGACTTAGGGCAAATTAGTCTTTAGCTTACTACTCATTAATTTCCTTTTTTGCTTTTACCAAGATTTTGCGGCTAGCTCGTTTTCATACTCCCATAGTCCCATGCATTGACTATTGCCACATGTTGCAACCTACAAAATTTGGTCATTTCTTTACTCAAGGAAAAAAAAAAGAAAGAACCCCTCAATAGATCAAATTAATCTTCATCGTAGGCTCGTAGCTGTACCTGTGTAAATTGTCTTCATGGTAGTAATTTTTTTTGTTTTTGATAATATTCATGGTAGTAATTGAGTAATTGTGTAAGATTCGATTCTATACATTAAAGACTAAGTCCCTTTTCCTCTTTTTCTACCCAAAAAAATTACTTTTCCCTAAAGTTCAATTTCCACGGTTACAGGCTAAAAAACAATCAAAATAAATTTGTATTATTTTCTCTTACATAAATGATAGAGTTCTTTAATTACATAAATGCATGATGAGACTCATCATTCACGCGAGATGATGATAATACATATTTATCGTGTTGCTGGAGTACCAAATAATTACTCTTATATGATATGCAATGCTAAATATTAATGATAAAAACATTTTTTTAAAGACCATTTTATTTCAACCCCTAGTATAAATGTGTGAAATAAAAGGGTTTTGCTTTTACTTGTCAATTGTTCTCTCCCTTTTTATATATTTTAAAAAAAATGATCGGACTTTTTTTTCTTTTAACTTTCCTTTCTAAAGCAGCATGATTTACTCTACACAGATTTGTCTTATATGATAGAATAATGTTAGAGACATAATATTTTTATAATTGTTAATATATTCTGTTTTTGATTGGATCATTATTACTTTCACAAGAATCTATCATTTTTGTTATACACTAATCATAATATGTCATGTCAAGATGAAAAGTAGTAAAAATGTTAGTGTTGCTACTTGCTAGACTTAATAAATGAAAAATTTTTCTATTCCTATAGGACACCATGCAAGTATCCCGGAAAGAGCATTTCCTTCCGTGTCAATGAAGGATCAACAGAGTTTTGGCTATCACTTCTAGTGGAATTTGAGGATGGAGATGGAGACGTTGGGGTCAATGCATATTAGAGAAGTATGTAGTTTTCTTCTTTTGTTAAATTTCTATCTTGTTTATTCTATTTTCTAGTTTTCGTACTTGATCACCCAACAAAAAGAGAAAGAAAAGTAAAAGAGTATGTCTGTGCACGCTCCACAGAAGTGCACAATGACCAAACTTCTCAAATCAATCAAGTTAAAGAGAATAGAGATGTTTGCCTAAAAGTGCCCCATAAACGCGCCCAAATATTCTGTGGAAATATTGGTAGTTTAATCTTATATTCTTATACTTTTTTAACAGTAGACAATTCCTCATATCGCGGATGTGTCGCTCCCTTATCATGTGCCAATGCTCAGCATTTCCGCCCTGCATTAAGCATATAATTCGCTTGCCTTTTCACTCTTTTTTTAATTGTATTTAGCCATTGTTAATGGGGCCAATGTGCAATGTGCGCAAAAGCACATTTTAGCCTTCTTTTTTTTATTTTTTATTTTTTTTATGTTGCCTTCTATCCAACTATTTTCTAGAAATCAAAGCATGTGAAATGGATAGGGGCCACGATCTTAAAAGTCACATTCTAAGCATGTTCAAAATGATATTTTTCTGCCATGGTTGCAATATTTTACCCAAACTGTTGACCGACCTGGATACAATACAAGATACATATATCTGTGAAAATAAACAGCTCCATTTTCTTTGTCCTTGACAAGTGTGTGTACATATTGCATACTATGTCTAATGTCCCTCCTCTTTTGAAGCCAAACCTTTTTTATTTGGTTGAATCATGTTTTAACCACCTTAGCTTTACTTTTTTGCTTTCGCACAATTTTATGTGGAAAAGGGAAAAGCTAATAATGTTAATATAGTAGTACAAAACTAGAAAATTATATCTTAAAGACTTTGAAAAAATAAATATTAATCGAAATTTCATCTCTTGTATCTTTATGTTGGGCAGGCAAGTTCTACACAGTGGCTACCGATGAATCATATATGGGGTGCAACCTGGTGCATTGTTAAGGGACCCTTGAAAGGGCCATTTTCTGTAAAGCTAACAACACTATCAACAGGAAGAACCCTCTCTGCCAGAGATGTCATTCCAAGAAATTGGTCACCAAAAGCCATATACCCCTCTCGCGTAAAGTTCCTCTCCTAAGCATATGAATGTGATAACTTGGTCTTTGACAAAGGGAAGAAAATAAGCACTTTCTTAAGCACTTTCTATGCCAAAAAAGGCTAGCTCCCTCTAGTACCCATGACAAAAGTAACCGTTGTCGGTTTGGTGTTGTTCTTTTTTGAAAGAAAGGTAGTCATTGGAGTGCATAAGAACAATGGCATCCAATGCTCTCTCTTTTTTCTTTTCTTTTTTTCCCTAGTTTTGTAGTGTGTGTAACCGTGTAGATGTAGCCCTCTCCAAAGGAGAGAGAGCGTATTTTTCTTTATGTTGGTCAGTTGGTGTGTAAGTTTGTGGGTCCTGTAGTTTTTTAATGAATTTGGACCGTTGAATGCATTTGTTTCTGTTGTCAATTTGGAGCTTTACTGATTAAAAAAAAATGGGAGATTTCCTGTTTTATTATTATTATTTTTCTTTTGGCTGGTAGCTATTTGCAACAAGTTGGTTTCAATTTCCATGAGGAAAAACTGAAAACACAATTCATTTAAGGTTCAACTGATTATCTTTCTCTTTGTTAAGAATAAAGAAAACAACAATTAATGTTTTGCACCTGCGCCGTCTGTGGGAATCGAACCCACGACCACATGGTTAAAAGCCATGCGCTCTACCAGCTGAGCTAAGACGGCTTGGCAACGAATTATTACATAGTTAAGTAAATAGATTAAATGAATGTAAAAGTGGGTTCAAATGCAAAATATACCTTATATATGAAAGGAATCCTAGAAATGCACATAATTGTTTCCGGACATGAGTAGACACTTATCTGAATTGATTTGGGAGATCTTTTTGTATATTGAAGACAAGCACCAGTGCACATGGCTACAAGAAGATATATCCCTGTGTGGTTGAAAGAATTTCATTAGGAATCCTTTAGATATTTTGGATGCCAGAAATTTATTATTATATTCAAAAGTGGAACTTCCATAAGTTTGGGGGATCCCACGAGCCAAAGATGTCTGTGCTTCTAAATGCATGATGTTGTACATTTCATAATCACTCACATGTATATGTAGAGAGAATTAAAGCTTTCACAAATAGTTTGGTTCGAGGTGACAAAGGTGTGACCACACGTGGAGGTGGTCCCATTAAATTGACACATGACTGTCTGATCACATGTGAAATGCCTTCAAGCTTTGATTCCAAGGATAGCATAGAATTCCTCTAATCATCTCAAGCATCGTCAACAAGCCAATGATTACAATCAGAAATCCACCTAAACAAAAACAATTACTTTTTTTTTTTTGGCACTTAGCCTTTTGTACTCAACAACGGTTCAATTTCAATTATGCAACTGTCTTATGACTCGAGTTTGTTAATTGCTAGGATTAGTTTTAGCTTGACTGTTTTGGTTATGCATTAGTTACTCTTGGTGTTGTACGAATGTAAAGCTCTTTATATTCCTATGAATAGTTTATATACAGGTTTGAGATTGAATATAGAATCATGATTTCTTCTACTGTAATACATTGAATATAGAATCATGATTTCTTCTACTGTAATACATCCTATACTTTTGTCTTCCCACTCATTCCATTTTCTTTTTCATTCTTCTTCCTCAAGTGCAACACATCTTTCAATCTAACCCTCTTTGTAAGAAGCTGTTTCATGGTAGCAAAGCACTTAAGCACCTAAGATTCACCATGCCCCTCTTCAACTTCATAGTTCCAAACTCTAACTCTGTTTTTTTTTTTTGATGGCCAAACTCTAGCTCTTAGACAAATTTCTCTCATTAAACTCCAATTCTCCTCCTTTCCAACATCTCAAAATTAATCCCTGTTAAATTGGAGACACCAATTACATTTTGTGGAAGTACCAAGTCACTTCCATTCTAAGAGCTCTCCTTATCAAAATAGCAAGCCCTAATATGGAGAAAATGAGAAGAGAGATTGTAGAGAAAAATGATGGAAATACTTGCTTAATTTTATTAAGAGATTCATGATAAGTTATATGGTATTCCTATACAAGTCATGTAGAACAAACCGACTCCAATACAAATAGGAAATAGTTTATCTCTAACTCGGTTTGAAGGAATCCTTCTTCAACCCATTACGTGGCAAGTAAATAGACTATTCACGTGTACTTTTAGAACACGTTTGATACATTATAATAAGTCCTGTAATATAATAGTTATTCCTAAGTTGTTTGGTTACGTTTTCATTATAGGGAATAACTATTCCTTAGAAATGGCTATTCTTCAAAATGAGAAATAGTTATTCCTTAAAAAAATAGGCGTAATAGCTATTCCTTAGATCACGTAAAATAAAGAATACATATTCAGGTTCTATTCATGTGTTGTCACCAAACAGACGAATGGTAATAGTTATTACATTACAGTTTCTTTTATTCTTTGTAATACTGATTCCTATTACAGTGTAATAACTATTATAGCGTACCAAACGTGCCTTTAGTCACATGACATTTTTAATGAGTTATGTGACTTTTTAAAATACACATGTAGATGATTTATTTGTTTGCTACGTAGTGGGTTGAAGGAGAATTCTTCCAAATTGGGTTAGAGGAAAACTATGTCTATACAAATAACAAACTCCACTAACTGATACAGCCAATGACAAAATACCATTTGTATTCCACTAACCACTATCACATTTACAATTGAACCACTTGAAATATATATATAATGAAAACGACATAGCATCGAGATATAACAAAAATTACACTCCATTGAACTACAAGTCGTATTAGACCGTTCTCATCTTACAATAATTAATTTTCTTTCCCAAATTATTTATCATTTTACTTATTTTAATGACCAAATTATTTCAATGTCTAGAGGAAACACAACAATAACGGCCAACAGGCAACTTCTTAGTGTGAGTACTGAACTCAGACTATCCTAAAGAAGTCGAATATAACTAATGACTTATCAAAATGCAACGCGTATGCCGCACATCCTAGCCACCAAAGAGACCCCCACAGTCAGATATTGCATCTTAGCCCTCTTTTATCTTTGACCCCATAAGTCTATTTAAATTTTTAAAAGGCAACAACTCAAGGTAAATGCCTAAATGGTACGGTAACTTCCTCTGAGAACCTTTTATTTATTTTTATAATACATTTTCTAGCAGAAAGCAAAACATCCTATGCCCTTTGCAAAATCTCTAGACAAATAATTCCTCCTCACTAAAAAGAATGACATTACAATATGTAAAGAGAAGATCCTGGAAATGATTGATGAATCAGATTGAACTGTCTAATGCTCAGCCCAATTTCCTTTCAACCACAAATGATCATGGTAAGCAATAAACAGCAATAGAATGCATAGTAAGTCATACCAGAATCATCATTGTTAAGTTAGATAAAAATTGGGAGAGAATATTTAGCTACATTACGGGTGTCAAAACAAGTGGAACACGAGAGAGAGAGGAAAAAAAAGGGGTGCATGTTAACGCCTACCAAATCCTAGGAAAAGAAAGTATGAAAACTCTTCATAAACCCATCTCGCGGACTCAAAAGCATCCACAGGTCGTCGTGCTTATTTCTTCATGACGAATGGTAAGATAAAAATGAAGTAATCTAAGAAAGAAGACAAGAGTATAGTGTGTCATGTCATCATCACTCAGCATGGGCTGGCTCGGTTCCAGCAGCTACTTCACCCTCAGAAGTAGCAGCAGTAGCAGCCTCTTCTGGTTTGGTTGTGTCAGAAGAACCATTAGTGGTGGCATCTTTTGCAGGTGAGGCAGGTGTATTTCCTTTTGCAACCTCTGTTGCAGTTGGTGTCTGGCTTTTCCCATTCTTGGCATCCTTACCTTCTTTTGCGTCCTTCCCTTCCTTTGCATCCTTCCCTTCTTTGGCATCCTTACCATCTTTGGCAGGTGCAGGTGGGGGAGGCATCATGTGTGGGGGAGGGTTTTGTTTTAGCTTAGAGAGAATTTGCCGCATCCTAGAAAGATCAGTGAGTTTCCCTGGCTTGGGACCCTGAATGACCACAACTGAAGGCTTCTTGTCAGCATCTTTCTTTCCTCGCCTCTTCTCAATCTTAGGCACCTCACGAGGAATGATCTCTGCTATTGCTTTCCAGTAGTGCTTGTCAGCTTCTTTGTGAAACTTCTCTTGGTTAGCCAAGTAAAGCTGCAAAAAAGACCAAATTCATTTTTCTTAAACTATAAAGCATGTAAATAAATGTCACTGTGTGTGGGGAGAGAAAAGACCAGATAGAGGATTAGCTGGGGGGAAGGGAAAGAACAATGAGATTTTGCAACTTCTACCTTCTCTCTTTCTCTGTTGTTAGCCATGTTTGTTTCACAATTCAGCTTCCTTTTCTCATAAAAAGATCGTTTATACTCTTCAGCTTCTTCAATAATCTGATTCCGCATCTCCTTCTCTCTTTTTTCCTTTTCCTCAAGAAGGATGGCATTTTGACTGCATCAATCATGTCAAAGGTTTTACAATGCACGAATTCAATGCCCAGCAGACAAAATAAGGCTAAAAAAAATCGTTAAACATGATTTTGAACCAATTTAACCACATAAGATCATGCAAATGATCAACAGAATTCATCATTTCATTGGCCAACAACATGCACCAACTGAATGTAAGCTTTCTCTGAAAATCGTTCTTGGCTAAATCTACAGTAGTATTTTCTATGCCAGAAATGAAGATCTATAATAAAAGCAAGAAAGCTAGACAAAGATGAGATGAAAATGAAAATCTGATGAGAAATGTCAAGAAACAATCATGTTTTAGATCAATCTCATGGGCCATCCCAAACTCATACATGATTCAAAATTACAATTCACTAATCTTTGTATTCCCTTTTCTTTGATAAGGAGGACCTATATATTCTACACGACTGCATAGCATGCCTAATGCTCAAATGCAGCAATAAACTTTCAATAGGCACATCACTAGCTAGATATGTGAACTCTAACCAGCTATGGCTTTGCTTTCAACATCAAATGAGAACTGAAGTAGTATGCATTGGTGCTCAACATAATTCAGATTTTCGGCTTCGGAATACAAACTCCCCACCACAAATTCCTCCAATAAAGCAGTACAAAAAAATGTGATTTCCCCATCCCAAATGAGAAATATCTTATGAATGTCATATACCGAAAGTGTTACTCCTTTAATAGAATGTCTGAGCAACTATATCTATAATCTACATGGCCATAATGAGAAAAAAGTACTTACCAAAGAAAATAATTATATAATGAGATGCAATTACCAAATTCATGAGGCTGCGCTTTTTTTTTTCTTTTCTTTCTTTTTTCTTCTAATGTTAAGTTGCAACACACTTGATGGGTCTTAAATCCATGACCTCATACTCTACTATGCTTTTACAAGGGAAGGAGATGCTATTTGACAAAATACACAGGGATGCACTAATTGCACCAGTAGCTATAGCATATGTTCCAACCTCCCATGCAACAGATCAAAATATATTACTACTTGAATTTAATTTAACAGAACCAAATCTAGAAATTTAACATACTAAACTATGATCCACATTCAAAAAGACCCTAGAGTATGTAATTACCACATTAAAGGACCATTTTTTTTGGTTGTACAATGATAAAATAATAGAAAGAAGAGACCATGTGGATGTGGATGTAAGATCCCAACAAAAACAACAAAGAAACATGAAAATTAAGGAACGAGAAAAACCATTAAATTTAACCTAGGTGTTGTTACTACAAAGTAGCAGAAGCACAAACATTGGCAAAAAAAAACTACACCATCACTCAAAAATTTCATTTAGGAATCCGAACATCTACTTTCTAACAAATAACTATAAATTCACGAAAGTCATGACATGTAAACCAAAATCACTGAGTGAACTAAAGACAAGTCTATGAAAACTAAAGCTACATCGCATAAATCATTCAAAAAAAAAAAAAAGTGCAGCGAGCAACTTAAATCAATTGAGACAAATGAACACATTTGCTGCACTTACATATTAGATGCAAACTATAATTTTATAGCTCATGCAAGTTCTGAATTAGAGTTACCCTTCTTGCTTAACCCAGCAACCTTGTTCCAAGATTGATTAACCCAAAACTTGATAAACTTTTTGTTTCAATACTCCATTTTTGACAATCTGAAAATCTCGACCATTTTCTTCTATTGCTTATACTTTTCGGAAGGCAAGATTGATTTTTGTGGATGAGTCTTACAGCTTAAAACTAGCTTATCAAATTCTAACTTCTGACTAAATCCCCATTGTTCCACATTTTGGGATAAAAGGCATACAGTGCCACATTCTCCTTCTGCATACACATTAATTAGAATTCTGGGTAACTTAGTTCTATATAGCAATAGGTACTGCATGTTTTACAAGAACAAACTATCCAACAACCCGAAACGGATCAACTAACATCAAAGCCACCATCATGACTTATCCTACAAGACTAGTTTTTTAAGGTTCTAGATATTGCTCATATCCTAACCATTTAAAATTTTCTAACAATGATCAAAATTTCCATTTGCTACAATGGTCCCAATTCAGAATAATAAAAATAAAGGATCAATTATTGCAGTTATCTAAACTATGGGAACATTTCCAATGTGCACCCTAAATTATAAAATTTCCCCGATTTGAGATTCATTGCAATGTCCACCCCACAGTCCAAATTAGTGTCTAAATTAACCAATCATGAATCAGCTCAAATCTGCAATAATCTTTAAAATTTTCCATTACCCACATCAACGAATCCAACTTCTGTATCAATTCACCTATTAAAACCCATTTATGATTGTATAACTCAAAGATCCAAGCTCATCCACAAAAAATCCAACTTTCCATTTAATTAACCAATTTGAAACCCAGTCATGCAATCATAAATCAAAGATCACAACCAATACAACATAATCATTCTAAAGATACAAAATTTAAGAAACTGACCGCCTCCACTCGCGTAGCTTAGAGCCTTCCTCACGCATCTCATCAGGTGGTGGCAAGATGGGCCCCTCTGAAGCAAAGATCCCACCATCATCTTCGTCCCCATTGGGACCAGACTCGAAGGGTGAAACGTAGTCCGGGTTGGAAGGAGCGGGAACCCTGTAAACGTCGTCGTTCTCTTCGTAACCGGTTGCTATGTCATCAGATGGAACAGGTGGAGCTGGTAGTGGGTCCCCAGCGTAGTCATCAGAGGGAATGAAAGTGGAGGAGGGGTCACTTTCGTAGCGTTGGGAAGCGAGACGAGGGTCGTAGCCGATGTAGCCATCATCATCGAAGGGACGCGAGGTTGGTGAATGGTGCTGCTGCTGGTGTTGGTGGTTTTGCTCGTCGCTCTCGAGCTCGTTGCTGAACGAATCAAACGACGCCATCTCAGCTCTCTCTGTGTCTAAACTCAGTTGTGGTTTTTGGTGTCTGTTGGATGTGTATGAATGAAAAGGTTGGATTTTGTGTTGGTCTAAGGAAAAAGTCCGTTGAGTTCGGATCGGTTTGGTTGTTTGTTGGGAGTTGGAATGGGATGAGAAGTCTTTGGTTCTTGTTTAATTATGGATTGATGAATTGGAACGTGTGTTAAATCATAAATGCATGTCAGATTAGACTTATCAAAAAAATAAAAAAATGCATGTCATATTAGCGTAGGAAAAAACAAACGTCGTCCGTGACGTTGGATTAACGAAATAATGGGAGAATGACATGCCATTTTCAGGACCTTATCAAAATCTGAATGGCTTATTTTTTGTTATGTAATGGGAAAGCATGTTGGGATTTGAAAGGAATAAAAAAAATTTTTGGAAAGATTATTACGTGTGCTTTTGAACTTGAAGTACGATGAGAATGGACTGATGAAAGATCTCTTTAGAGAATACATTTAATAAGGATAAGGTATAACACCTAAGTTTTACACACACCAATAATAACATGCCACCACAGCTTCTCCCATTTGATTTACATTTGAAAAAAAAAACTCATCCACACCCAATAATAATTTTGAAACATTACATTTACCGTCCCAAACCAAAAAAAAAAAGAAAATCTGGAGCAAAGTCAGCAAACCCGATCTGGAGAAAGAAGAAGAAGAGGGAAACCGTAAGAGAAAGGGTGAAAACCCATGTGACGTCGCGACCACCCACACCGACGCTAGTGAGTTCTTCTTCTATTTCTCTTTCTCTCTCTCCTCATCTCTCTCTCCAAATTGGGTTTGCTCCAGATTGGTTTTTTTTTTAGTTTTTAACCATAAAGTAATGTTTCAAAGTTATTATTATGTGTGGGTGAGCTTTTTTTCAAATGTGAATCTAAATGGAAAAGGCTGAGGTGGCATGTTGTTATTGGTGGGTGTAAAACTTGGTATTACACCCGGTCCTTATTGAATGTATTCTCATTTCTTTAACGTTTTCGTTTGGATTTCCGATTTCAACTTATTTTATATATATTTTTTAAAATTTGTTTAGTAAAAGAAGAAAATGAAGACAGAGAACAAAGATTTTAAAGTTGTTAAAATCCTTTTTATAAGATGAAAACTATAAGATTCTAGGTTTTTAGTGAATTAAATTAGCCATTATATATATGTTAGCTAATAAATAAATGTGTAAATTACATAATTTTTCATAAAATTTAAGAGTGCTTTCAAATATTTATTATATTTTTAAAACTATCAATTAAAAACTTAAAATTTTAAATTGTTTAATTCAACGATTCAATGAGTTATTGTGGTTCTCGTATCTCTTCTTTGTGTCTCTTCAATGAATTATTAGGGAGCATATCAGATCAATACAATCCGAATCTTCGACGTAGGTGAGATTCATTTGTCACTCCTGTGATGCAAGAAATTTTCTACTTTTAATTTATTTTTTAAATCGAGAAACACCAAAACGACGTTGTTTTGGAGGGGTCTAACGATGATTTGGACATAGCTTAACAAAGTAACTAAATTGAAACTGAACCAAAGTTAGATGATTAAATTAAACTTTGACTAAAGATAAATGGTGTAATTTATAATTGCTATTAGTTATTGTCAACTAAAATTAACCAAACATCAAGCAAGTTGCACATGAGACTACTATTTAAAGACATGTTACATGAACAACATGTGATATTTTTTTACCAACAAAAATGACAAAATGATTACATATTCATTAAACTGTATTTATCTATTATAATATTTTTAAAGTTATTTTGTAAGCTTTTCAATGTCAAAATGATATATGTTATTAACAAGAATTTTTTTGTGTGTGTCTAGATAGATTATAATTACAACTTACATGAATTTTCCGTCACCTTTTAAAATATAGAGTTTAATTTGGAAACCAGTCCTAAATTACAGAGGGAATTATGTAATTTATCCTTAATAAACTTTAGTTTTTAATATAAAATGATAATCCATAAGAGTTCATTTTAATATAACAAATTACCCAACTTCCTATACACTCATAATTTATAATATATTTAAGTAACATTTTTTCTTCTTCTGATTTTATAAAATTTCTCAATTCATCCATTGGTAAAAAATAGTTATGGCAACGAGGCAATATATAGTTTGGATCACTAGTGCCATGTTCTGCCCTATCTCCTTTTTCAGGGGTGGAAAAAGGGTAGATTGATATGGGTTGGGGCATAGCGAAGGCATTTTGCTTTCCCTAATGAAATGGCCCTCCCCCGACACGAGAGAGAGAGAGAGAGAGAGAGAGAGAGAGAGAGAGAGAGAGAGAGAGAGAGAGAGAGAGAGAGAGAGAGAGAGAGAGAGAGAGAGAGAGAGAGAGAGAGAGAGAGAGAGGTTTTAGAAGTTAGTAATATCATATGTATACAAATATTAAATTATACATCAAATTAATATATATATATATATACATTCGGGATGTAACAGGCAAAATCTATTTCCTCCCTATGTTCTGCCTTGTGATCTCCTCATCTGATATTCTTCGTCTTCTTCTTTGTCTTCTCCAACCACATGAACTTTGATTTTTAGTTCGTTTTGTCCTTTTGGTTGTTAGATGTTAGGTGAGTATGCACTTGTGTGTTTGGTCATTTCAATTTCCCTCTTTGAGCTAGGGTCAAAACAACAATTTTACAAAACCATCTATACATTCAGGACGTAACGGGCAAAACTTGTCCTCTCCCCATTTTTCACCTTGTGACCTCGTCTGATATTCTTCTTCTTCTTCTTCTTCTTCTTCATCTTCTCCACCCTCATGAACTTTGATTTTTATTTCGTTTTGTCCTTTTGGTTGTTAGATGTTATGTGAGTATGCGCTTGTGTATGTGATCTTTTCAACTTCCCTCTTTGAGCTAGGGTCAAAACAACAATTTTACAAAACCATCTATTTTGCCTATCACCTCACACATGAGCCATAAAATAATAATAATAATAATAATAATAATAATAATAATAATAAATAAAAATTCAAGTTTGTAATGGGCCAAGGTGAGTTTTTCACTCTCCACTGAATTTTTTTAATGTTTAAATTAGGGTCACGTGTACCTTTTATTTTTTATTTTATTTTTGTAGTTAAATTGATTATAACAGTGGTGAAAATATTATTGGCTCAGAATATTAGGCTGGGGCATGAGTTTTCATTTTTTTTTTTTTTTCTTCTTTAAAGTCTTAATAAATTATGTCTTTTTTAACTTCTAAGTTTCTAACATAGTGTGATGATGCATGAATTTTTCATCGTCAGTTGCACAGCCAAGTCAAGTAGTCAACACCTGCAAAAAGGAAGAAGAAAGAAAGGAATCGAAGAACCTGCCGGGGTGGGCCCCGGAGGGGAGTCTCCGATGCCTAAGTTAGCAAAAGATTTCCCATATTGAGAGAGATTTCTCATCAGATTGTGTACATACCTGGTTCAGGTGGCTCCGTTGGCTTTATATAGACCAAGAGTCATGTATAACATAATGAATGTCAGATATAAATGGCATAACGGTAGCATTAATAAGGGAATTGAGGGAGTTTATAGAGTGTAACGGTAGCATTAACAAGGGAATTAAGGGAGTTTATGGGTCTGTAACGGTCGTTCATCTAAGACATACTTTGGTACGTCGTATTTGGACGGCTTGGATTTTTTCTATACTCATCATAGTGTGTACCCAAGCATACATTTGTGTCATGTTAGCCATTCCCAAAACTTCTCCCTTACTTGTAAACTCACTACCCCTTCTTACTTGTGTGGTCTATGGCCTATGGGCTTGGCCATCAAAAGAATTGGTTGCTCTATGAGCTGTTGGAAGCCTGGAAGCAATTAATATGTGAATTTCAGAGAGGGTAAAATGTAAGATTTCCTCATTTGTTGCGAATAGTGAGCTTCCTATAAATCCAAGGATCTTCAAGGAGTTTTTATTTATTTATTTTATTTTTTTACGAGTACAATAATCCTCTATACGGTTTCCTTGTATTGTTTGTGGGTTTGGTTCTTTGCTCCAACAACTTAATGAAGAAAATAATACTAATTTGTGTGAGAACTAATTTGTTTGTGATATAAAAATGCTCATGAGCTATGAAGCACTTTGTGGTAGTTGGTTGTGTGCTTCTAAGAGCACTTCTTTGGTGGTGAGCTCACTTGTAAGTATAGGCTTTGGGCAAAGGCCCAACGTGTGTAGTAAAGCAATGTAGGCCAAGAGCCCAACAACTTACGAAGAAAACTAAATAAATTAGTGCCTGTTTGGGCCCAATACTTCATGCTGATATATTGCATGTTATTTTCTTGTCTGAATCTAAAGTTGTAGCTTGGCCAAAGATTTTATTTTATTTTTTTCAGAAAACAAGGATAAAGATCAAAATCGTGCCCAGAAGGCCAGATTAAAAAGGACATCTCGTCTACAAAGTAAAAATGTGTTACCACCACCAACGAGCAGTATCACGGTTTAATATTTCATATAGGTAGCTCAATTAAACCTTTCAATGTTGACAAGTGACAACAGTCGTTATTTGCAGTCTGGCCAATCAATTAAGTTAAGCAACTAGTCAAAAAATTCAACACCATATCACAATACAATGGGACAAAAACACAAAGGTTTCCTAGGAAAGAGAGCACCTAAGAACCACAAGTCTATCTTGGTTCACTTGTTATCATAAATTACTTATTACAGTTATTAACAAAGAAATGGAGGTGAAAAGGGAACAAAACAAAGAAAGCAAAAAAAGATGAAAATGATATTATGATTTCACTTGGCATAGTTGTCCCACATCGGATACATTTCATAATGTTGTGGAAGAGAGTTTTAATAAAAAGGATATTACTTGTGCTTAACAATCTACGCAGCCACGCGGTGAGCACAAAGCGAACTATTCTTTCGCCTTTTACTAAAGAATACCGTGTGCTCGCCGCAAATAGTGGCATACGCCTATTTTTGGAGGGGTTTCTCCTAGCGGATGAACCCCTAAAAGAAAGTCAAAACTTTAATCAATTGCTCGAAATTGTAAGGACTCAATTTTAGTCCTTGACTGTGTTGATTGGTTTAAAATGGCTTTTAGATGTGGACTTTGTTGGTTAAAAGGATACAAGAAAAAGATGATATTGTTATATGGGTTCTAGACGCAGTCAAATTTGCCAACAGACTCGGCACCATTTGCTCGCCACAAAGGCCAGTTATTGGAGGGGCTTCTCGCAATGGGTGCAGGTGTTAGTAATGAGTAGTTTCTCTACATTTTGATCTGTAATGAGATAATAATTACTCACTCGTGGAAGATGTGGTAAATAAGAGGAGAGAAATTGAAATATGAAGCTTGACAATTTTTTAAAGTAGGATGGATGATGTTTTGGGGCATAGGAAAGATAAATGTTTTGGGATACTAGATTTTCAGAAATAGCTGAATAGAATTTTAGTGAAGATCAAGAATAAACAAATCCTTAAAAGTATCTAGGCTTCTTAATGTCATTTATTATTTTCTTGCATATCAAGAAAGAATCAAAAGAGACGCTAAGATATCTAATCAATGAATGAAAACTTTAAAGTGACAAAGGAAAAGGCAACATGGTAGAGAGAGAGAAGCATATGAATCTAGATTGCTTAGCAAATCTCATTGCCATTCTTTCTCTTTTTTCTAATGTTTCTCAATTTTTGTTTGATTTTTTATTCTATTTTTTAAATAGGAGGGGAAAGTATTTGAGGGGGGTTTTCCCCTCCAATTTAAGGGATTTATAAGGAAAGAAATTCAAGTTTAATTAATTTTTCTAGTACTTCTTATTTTGCCTTTAAGATTTCTTAAATATAGAATTTAAAAAATGAATAATATAAATCCTAATTCATTTATACATTATCTTTTCCTCTTCTTCCATGCAACCAAATAAGGAGAGAGACATTTACTTTGATATGCTCACTTTTAATTGGTAAAACATCCAAAGAAGTATCTACTCTTCTCCTCTCTTCTACCTTCCTCTCTTATCATTTTACATGCTCTCGCTCTCCAAATTTCTAATATTTAAGTTACAAAAATATCAATTGCTTGCTGTAATAATTTTTTGTTCCTTTAGTAAAATTTAAATAGTTTCCAATACGATATTCATGACTTTGATATCAATACTAGGTAACATTTTATGCATTAGCTATAGCCTATATATGTAACCAATGTTCCAGACTCTTAAAACATATAGGATTCACATGTGTGATATTCATTAATTATGACAAATCGGTCGATCACAAGCAACTGATGTATAAGATAAATTTTCCAATATTTAGAGAGGTGGCCGATGAGAGTTGGAGGAGGTGGGTATTCGAACCCAGTGTTCCACCACCTATAAGAGGTGTTAGATTATTAGAGAGCAATTCATTTCCGATTATGGATTGTTGATGTCTACAATTTGATAGCATAATTCTACATGGTATCAGTCAATTCATAAAACAGACAAAATGAACCTCTCGAGTCAGAAGCTTGAGAGTCTGCCACGTCGAAAAAAATCTTTCCAACGTGTAGCAAGCTCCTGCTTTGATCAGCTCAGCTTCTGAAATCTGAACCCCGTAAACCATTTTGGTGTTCTAACGTCCACCACCTATCTACTCTGTCTCCGTCTTCATCTCTATCTCTCTCATCCTAACACTAACAGACCCATTCATTTCTCAACCACGAATTCTAGAAAATGGCCGATCGGTTCTTCCCAAACGTAATGCCAGACTTCATAGCAGAAGCAACGGCTGAAACCCAAGACAAAGAAGAAGACCCAGTTGTCTCTGCAACCCAAGATTCTCTCATGAAACTCCTCTCCATGCCTTACCCGTCTCTCTCTCAGCTTTTCAAACGCGCCGCTTTGGACCTCAAAGAAACCGTATCCATCTCACCCTCTTTTGCTCGCTTTCTTTGTTCTCGTGACTGAGTTTACTTTCATGCCTACCAAGTGTATGTGGATTTGTTTCAGATAATTTTGGAGACGTGGGGGATGACTGGCCAACACGTGCAAGACTTTACTCTGTATTGCGGGACTCTTGGGACGGCTTTTTTCCTTTTCAGAGCTTACTTAGTCACTAACAACCACAATGATCTTGCACTCTCCTCTCAGATTGTGAAGGCTTGTGACTCCGCTTCTATCAATTCAAGGTTCTCTCCTCACTCTTCGTACTCTCTTGCTTTGAATGTATCTAATACATGTTGAGAGTAAAAAATTTCTACATTTGGCAATTAAAACTTTGCATTCCTACATATAAGATATTGGGCCTGTCTACCCATTGCCAATTGGTTTTGAGGTTGGATGCTTCCAAATTCAATATGGTATCAAAGCGTGTTATTGTCTCCAAGTCATCCAATATAATCAGTCCACGTGTTTGACTAGTGTCGCTGTCGCCACAAGTGAGGGGGCTTGTTGAGAGTCAAATGCTCCAAATTTAATAATAAATGCATTATTATGGCTATGTGCAGTTAGCTGAGTCAGGGTGCTTATTGTAGGGATGTGACTTTTCTATGTGGGCGGGCTGGCGTATGTGCACTTGGGGCTGTGCTGGCAAAGCGTGCCGGTGACGAGCAGTTTCTAAATTACTATTTAGCTCAATTTAGAGAGGTATTTTAATGGCATTTGTCCAATCTTAGTTGCATTGGTTTGGTCAGAATTTGTTGTCACTCATGGATTGACTTATGATTTTGAGTATAGATTGACCTTCCAAGAAATCTCCCTGATGAGTTGTTATATGGGAGAGTTGGGTACTTATGGGCATGTTTATTCATAAACAAACATATCGGCGCAGGAACTATTCCTTCTTCCTACACTGTAAGACTTGCATTATGAGTTACTAACCAAACTGTACTTGATATTGTTATTTTTTTCATTGGGAGTGGTGTTGATATTATGGTAAACATGTGTGTAGTCTGCAGTTGTGAATGAAATCATCAAGAATGGAAGAGAATTGGGTAAGAGCGGAAGATGCCCATTAATGTTTGAATGGTATGGAGAAAAGTATTGGGGTGCTGCACATGGATTGGCTGGGATAATGCATGTGTTGATGGACATGGATTTGAAACCGGATGAGGTTGAGGATGTCAAGGGCACTCTTAGGTACATGATCAATAATCGCTTCCCCAGTGGGAACTACCCCACAAGCGAAGAGGATAAGAAGAGAGATGTTCTTGTGCATTGGTGTCATGGAGCTCCTGGAGTTGCCCTCACACTTGTCAAAGCAGCCAGGGTAAGACTTTTAATGGTTAACAATTATTCTAGAATTGAACAACTTAAGGAAGTTTTCACAGTGCTGTTACAAAAACTTTGCTTTGGCTTTTCATTATCATAGGTTGGTTATCTTGAATAAGATAATACTTGAAGTTTTTTCTGACACTTTGGCTTGAACCTTTAAGTAGGTAAGTGATTATATGTTTTTTACCCCCTGACAAAAAGAGGGGATCCAGGGAGGAATGACTTCCAATTCCAACTAGTCATTTTCAGTGGCCTGATTATGCATTAAATGTAATACTCAAAGTTAAAAGCCGAATATGGTTCATTAACTTACAATAACTTTATGATTGGTCATTTTTCCTCTAATTTTCTCCTTAAGACACTCCTAAGGTGGAAGGTGTTGAAATCACTTTTCTGTTTAGACTTAGAAATGATACAGAAGCAAAATTTGTGTTGGATTATAGATCATGTGGTGACATGGGAAAAGGTGTATATTTTTTATAAGTTAATTAGAAAATGCCGAGGGGATGCAGCCCAAGTATGCCAATTGTATACAAGGGTAGACTACTGTTGCAGTTATCTTAATTAAGAAAAGGTGTACTCTCGTCTTCTCTTAGTTAGTGAAACTAAATTCTTAGTCTCTTTTCTATAAGTTTTTTTTTTTTCCCTTTCTCAGTTCTTTTTCTTAATTGCGTTTATTGAATAAAAACTCTGCCAAATGCGCAGGTTTTTGGAGATAAGGAGTTTCTGGAAGCAGCTAAAGATGCAGCAGAGGTAGTGTGGAATCGCGGACTGCTCAAGCGAGTTGGGATTTGCCATGGCATTAGTGGGAATGCATATGTGTTCTTCTCACTTTACCAACTTACAGGCAATGTAGAGTTCTTATACAGGGCCAAAGCTTTTGCTTGCTTTCTACTTGATAGAGCTCACAAGCTCATATCGGAGGGAGAGATGCATGGAGGTGATAACCCCTACTCTTTGTTTGAAGGGATTGGAGGTATGTCTTATCTTTTTCTTGACATGATCGATCCTTCTCAGGCTAAGTTTCCGGCTTATGATCTCTGAAAATATTTATAAGATAGAAGGTAGGCCTTACATAAGTTGTTTATTTTGCTTAGAGTACTTCACTTTCTATAATGTATTTGATGAGTGCCTTTCAGTCTTTTGTACGATATGGAATGAATTAGCTTAGCCAAGTTTGGACAGCAGGTTCATACTTGAAACCTTTGAGGCTAGGTTTCCTGCTAAGGAATATAACCGGGTTTGGAATTCCATACTCATGAATTCATAGACTTACTTACACATGAGACTGACAGTTTCAACTTGGCATGAGATATAATCAGTTGCTTGTGCTTTCTCCTAGGTATCAATTTTTTGTATTGTAACAGGAAAATAATATCTAATCCTCAGCCTCTTAAAGCAAGCTGGATTTCATTTTACCTAGTGGCAGCTTAAACTTGTTTCAAGAGAAATGTATTCCATCTATATGTAATCAAACTCACATGCATACTCATGTATGTGTATGCTTCACAATTACTTGGCGGAATATTTTCTTTAATTAAATGGGAACTGTTCACTTCAGTTTTGCCCAAGGTGGAGAGAAGCGTGTCATTATGTTTGTAACCCTTTGCACCCTCTATTGTTTTATGCCCTTGTTTGCAATTCTAACTTCTGACAGTGCTGTTGATCATGACTCTGCACAGCTCTTAACAGCATCCACTAACGACGCTGTCCAAAATTTCACGTACAACTCTAATGTTCTCGGCATTTTCTCTTTTGGCAGTCTTGCTCTCCTAATTTTCCCCAGCTTAGACCTATCCAAAAAAAAAAGAATTTTCCCCAGCTTAGGTTTTCTTAAACGAGTTGTGAATGAAGAAATCCATTTAGCGATTTTGATAATGATTCATGATCAGGTTTGGCCCACCAATATCAGTGGGACTAACTTGATTGAATGAATTCCATAAGCTATGAGTTTTAATCTGACCGAAATTGACACCCAATGACCAAAATGCAGCAAATCCAACTTCATATTTATTTAGAGCCAATTAGAAGATCTGTTTAGCTAAGCTCATGGAGAAGACAAAGTTCCAAAAGAAAGAAAGAACTAGTCCTTATTCCAAAAGATGTACTTCAAGACACATACATTAGCATATGCCACCGCCCACGGAGACAATCTATTTTCCAGCATAGATTTTATTCTTGCACCTTGGGCACTCATATAGCATCCTCCTCAGGTACTATGTTTGGCAAGGAAGGTGATGATGAACTCATTCACCTGCTCTGGAAGTTGTTCATGCACAAAATGGTTCCCTTCAGGCATGAATTTGATATCTAAATCTGTTACAACATGCTTCATGGCTCCACTCCTTACGTAGTCCTCAATCCCTGGGAATTTCAGTACATAGTCCTTCTCACCCATAATCAGCAGCGATGGAGCTTTGACTTTTGGTTCAGTTATGCCACAATCCACAGTTAAAGTCCTGCCCAAATGGATTAAAAAGTCAAATGTATGGTTACCTCAAGGAATGTAAACTTTTGGGAGATCTTATTGGTTTCATTAGAACCTAATAGAGTTAGGTGGTCTGGGGATTTTACTTCAAAAATAAGCTCTCATACCCTGGACTAAAATAGTACAACAACAACAACCAAGTTTTAGTCCCACCAGTAGTTGGCTCTTGAAGCATTTTAGGATGATGTTTAAGGTATTTTCAAAGGTACAAAAAGAAGCTTTTCATATTGCCTCCAGCAACTTGGGGGAACTTTTGTTTACCTGTATGGAACCTGCAATGCAAAACGGAATCCAGACTTCTCATATAAGGATGCATAGACTGAGAGATCTTCCTGGGAGAACCATGGTGGAAGAGGAGTAGATGGGTCAAACAAGTCCATGATTTCCTTATTCTCGGCAGCAACTGGGACCTCACTCCCTGAGAAGAGAGTGTAGATGTTCCTTATCACTGTTTTCACATCATAGCGGCCAAAGTCTGCTTCTGCCCGCCCTGGCTCCTACATAGGAAAGAACCACCAATAATACCATTAACATATAAGTTGAACATTATAGTTGGGGAGAAAAGAAGAAGAAAATGTTTTCAAGTAAATGACTATTTTTGTGTCAAAACTCAAAATCAATATATACCTGCCACCTCGATATGTAGAAGCCTTCAGGAAGGAGATGATTTTGGACAGCAGAAGGACCAGGTAACATGAAAGGAACACCTAGTGTTATCACTCCTGACACCCTTTCTGGATGGACCACTGCTACCAGGTATGCTGGTATAGCTCCGAAGTCCTTGCCAATAAGGAAAGCCTGGTACCAAGAATCATCCAAGTTGTGGGAATGTTTTAAAGATTCAAACATAGCCCAAATAGCATTTCATTTCTAGAATTCTAGCGATGGCATGCAAGAGACAGCGGGTTTGATCCCACCAGCTAGTGTGTCTGAGTTACCTTTTCTGGCTTATCATAGCAAATAATAATATAATGATGTAAGGAAATGCCACTAACAGTATTTCAATTTCTTCCTTTTGTTTTTCTCCCACATCATTTTTAAGCAAATCTTTATAGTTGAAAAAAAAAAAAAAATCAGTTTTCTATGGATGGAGAAGAACTGAATGATTTTGCTACCACAGCGTAAGTGTTATCATGACTGGCTATATTATATTCTATGCTCTTGGGCGAAAGTCATTCTTCTATGCTCTTATAATCTTATTCACCTATTACTTACCGTTTTAATTTGCATGCTAGAAACACAGACGTTATGAAGAAAGGGAGAAAGGGAGAAACTAGTTGTAAAAGCATAACGCTAACAATTTAAAAAATCATTCCATTCGTAAATTGTGTTAAATGAGAATTTTCTACATTTGCATTTACTCACCCTTCTTACTCTATTACCCTTTTTTTTTTTTTTTTTTTCTTTCCTTGAGGAATGCTAGATTTCACTCTCGGAGGAAAGTGAGATTGAGAAATGTGTTAGATCCTTTCTTAATTGTTAGAATCCCAACTGTTGAGGTCACAAAATACAGTTGAATTTGTTAGGTAAAATTAGTGGCGGAACTAGAAATTGTTCTTGCGGGCCAAAATACCAAAATTAATAATATAATGATTTAAGTATTTTTTTTTTCCTTTGTATATACTATATTCTACTATGTAATGTAATATAAAAAAAATACTATAAAATAATTTAAAAGGTAAATTACTTTATAACCCAATATGTGTACTACAAAAGGTATATTTATTAATTTGACAAATTATGCCAAAAAAAGAAGAAGAAAAGGAGATGACAGTTTTAATTTACAAGACATAAAGTCTAAAGATCAAAACCATTATTATTATTATTATTATTATTATTATTTTCCCTTCAGTGTTAGATATAATTTTGTTAGATATAATTGATAAGATAAATCATTATAATTTTATAATGAATGTCTAATTAATTAAAGTAATTAGTAATATACCATTTATCATTAATGAGACTTTGACTCTATTTAGTAATAAGTAGTATATGCTAAATAGGCAAAACTAGTTTTCCTCAAAAGAGAATAGCATTTGGTGGACTTGGGTGGAGAACCCCTACCCACCCACTTTTCTTCCATTACCATTTTCTCTTCATCAAACAATAGAAAATTATCATCTCTTTTTCATTTTTCATCATCTACCTTTTTATTCCAACCAAACATCAAGGACATTAAAAGGCAAATGATATTTCCGGTATGGAAATATCAAAAAATGGTATACAAGATCACTCATTTCTTGATATTACAGCACTAAATAATGAGAAAATATTTGATGCAGAAATATTAAAAAATGGTGCGAAAATAACACTCTCATATTCAAATGTTAGGGGAAATCGATGTAGAATACTCTATTATGCACTTGTCAAGCCGTCCCTTAAGTCTCACCTAAAAGTCATTGAGGTTTTATACTTTTATATGGATGCAGAATACTATTTTGCTCTTGCCAAACTTTCTTTAAAAGTCTCACCTAAATTGTCGTACTCTATTCTGATCCTATCTAGCTGTATTTGTTGTCTTCCCTTAAAGTCGTCGATGTAAAATGGATATAGAATATCCTGTTCTTGTCAAGCTATCCCTGAAGTCGCATCCTTGGACAGATGGACAAACCATGTTCATACCTTAATTCGTAAGTCTACAATGAGGCCAATTCAATTGATGGATGTGCATTAATCGGTGAGGTACTACAATTTGGCAGCTAGTTTTTGTTTTGTTGGTTATAATAATTTTGTAGATGTTTCCGAGGATGACTCCAATTTATACTTTGTTTGCAATTTAAGACCCCCAAAAACAGAACAAAAAAAAAAACTCTGATTTCTGGAGTGGACTTGATTTGGGAGGATTGTGGTGTAAGCTTCAAAATTAGGCAAAGGGTGGGGAGATTTGTTCTATATTATCTACAGGTTTATTGAAAATGAGACTGTTGTTGAATTTGCAATTTAACAGGTATGGATGAGGTTAATCACCTACCCAAAAAAGTTGAGAGACTATTACCAAAACATGATCATCACCAATTTTGATTAACAAAGATTCTTGCATTTTTGAGTCATGCATTCAGCTGTGTCTTAAGGGAAAGTGAATTTGATGGCATACTACTTACCTTGCTGATGCCCAAAGAGTCAAGGAGGCTGACAACCTCATCAACAAGGTCATTGAAATTTGCTTTCTCTGGCTCGGATGGCTGGTCAGATAGTCCATAGCCTCTGAAATCAAAGGCTATTGCTCGGTAGCCAGCATTTGCAACAGCAATCAATTGGTGCCTCCATGTATACCATATTTCAGGAAATCCATGCAAGAACAGCACCACCTTATCACCTGATTCATGATTATAGAAAGTAGAAAATTAAAATTGGAAAGGGAAAAAAAAAAAAAAAAAACCTATGGAGTCTGGAAATGAAAGAAAGAACATGTTGGTAAGACATTCCTATGTCATACCACTTCCAATCTCGGCGACATGAAGCTTTAGTCCTCTTACTTCTACATGACTGTGCTGAATCTTTTCCATTTTGGAGAGAAGTGAGAAACACAGGAGAGCTGGTAACTGAGAGTGTGACTTAAATAAGAGAACTAAGATTCCTGTTCATCTATAGGGAATCTATCTTTCTAATAAAGTTAAGTAAGGACAAAACTAAGATTTTAACTTTGGGGTCAAAATATGAAAAAGAAAAAGTTTAGATTCAAAAACGAAAAATATACTAACATTAACGATTAAATATACTATGAAAACTAAAATTTGTATTCATTAAATGTTAACATAGAAAAAAGCCATTTGGGTATTCGTCTAATAGTCATCCCCCTCTCCAAAAAACCTCATCCTTTTATGAGGGTGTGGGTTCGATCTCTGGGATCTTCAAAATATACGTGTGTGTGAGTTTAGATTAGAATTTCTATCATATATTAAAAAAAAAAAAATACATAACATTTACGATTAAATATGCATTTGTTCCTTAATACATTTTAAATTAATCATATATCAAAATGAAATTTGGAATCCTTTTAACTCCAAAAAATAATCTATGATGGATTTTGTATTGAATTTGTAGTAATTTCCTTTTTAATGCACAAAGTCAAATAATCCTTTAAAAAACCATATTCGAAACTTAGTTTTGACTAAAAAAATTTGTTGTAATAAAAAAACATGTGTGCTTTGGATCTATTATCATCCTATCAAAATAAAATATTGATAAAAAAAAAAAATGCACATATATAGGAGCAAGAAACTATATAACTTAGAATAAAAATAAAAGAGTATTCTCGGTTTCCATTTAATTTTATAAAATATACATTTTTGCTTAATAAATTATTTTAACCGCATAAAATACCAAAAGTGTTGTTTATTTATGTTTCTTCATTAAAAATATTTTATTTAGAGAAAGCCACAAGTTTAGGCTTACTGATTTTTTTTTTTTTTTTTTTTACAACAATGCCAGGCAGCTAGGGGCACCAATTTAAAACCAATTAATTCACACGACTCTCTCATGCACTCTTCAGCCCATAACAAAGCCAAAAAAAACAAAGTGATAATAGGTGAAACCTTCTATGTTTATAGACTTTTCACTTTTTTTTCTTTTTTTAATATTTATTATAAACAAATTTGGAATTTGAGAAGAACAAAGAGATGCGGTGGGGGCGGGCCGGCGGGGGGCATGGCCCAACAAAGGTCAAGGACTTAAAATCTCACCGCTGATTCGCTGAAGAAACAAAAATATCCCAAGATTTATGAGTCACATTTGGTAATACACTTGTACAGAGTCCAAAGGGGTTCATAACTTCATATGGCTTAAGTAATTAAAAATTAAATTAAGCTAACTTTTATGCGATTGATCTGCCATCTCACTAGGATCTAGTGTCTTTATTTTGTTTTATAATATATTGATGTTGGGATAATACAAATTATTTATTATGTTTTTTTACTTTAACACCAATCAAATTTATTATTACCTCAGTTTGTAAGGTTTTTATAAGAATATTGGTAGTATCATAGTAGTTTTAGCATTATCCATTATGATTACTCTAGTGACATAACTTTTTTGCTTAAATAAATTATTGGTCTTTAAAATTTACTCATTGAGTGCTATTAGTTTCTCAAATTTGAAATGAACATTACTGAATTTAAAAACTGAGTGTTATTTATTCCTCCATCCAATTTTGTTATTTCTTGCATACATAACATATAAATGATATATTATATTTTAAAATGACGTGTCAATTGGACCCATATTAGACAAAATACCCGACCAGCACAGCAAAGGGACTATACGAGATTCGATTTCCCCAAATCGAAACAATCACCTCCATTCCTCCATTTCTAACGCCTTCGGGCAACCATTAGCTCACAGCTCCGCCCTATATCTCCTTTGTATTTTTCTTCCTTTCCTTATGCTGTATAGTCTTAATACCTCTTCATACCTTCTCTACCACCGGCACAACCTCAATTTTTGTAATCATTTTTGTTAGCCTCAAGGTTTCAATACCTATTACTCGGCTAATTAATCCAAGGACATTCATGTAGTTTTGATGATAACCATGATTTTAAGTTATTCATAAATGATATTTTCATATGAACTAACGATTTATGTTTAAAGCATAATGTTGACTATTAATTTAATTGGACCAACATGGCCAATTCAAATATCAAGCAAATTAATAGTCAACATTATGTTTTAAACATAAATCGTTAGTTCATATGAAAATATCATTTATGAATAACTTAAAATCATGGTTATCATCAAAACTACATGAATGTCCTTGTTAGCCTCAGGGTTTCAATACCTATTACTCGGCTAATTAATCCAAGGACATTCATGTAGTTTTGATGATAACCATGATTTTAAGTTATTCATAAATGATATTTTCATATGAACTAACGATTTATGTTTAAAGCATAATGTTGACTATTAATTTAATTGGACCAACATGGCCAATTCAAATATCAAGCAAATACAAAGTCGACAAGTTGCTGAAGATCAAAGTCATCAAGTCTCAAGACAAAGAAATCAAGCTCAAAGATCATGTTCCGAGACATATGAGAAGTAAGAGTTAGGTTTTGTAAAGTTTATTAAGATTTGATCTTTAAGGCTCAACTTTAAAACCAACTTAAATTGATTTTCAAAAATAACGGCTAGTTTGATTGCAATTCAATACAAATAAATCAATTACGGCTGAAAATTTTTTTGAAGGAGAAAAGTTTTCAAAATATTGACAAAGTCAATATTAATGGCTAGATATTTTGATATTTAAAGATAGCCATGTGAATACAAAGAAATCTCTTACGGTGAAAAATTTATGAAATAGAAATTTTTTCAAAATATTGACAAAGTCAATATTAATGGCTATATATTTTTGATATTTAAAGATAGCCATGTGAAGAAATCTCTTACGGTGAAAAATTTATGCAATAGAATTTTTTTTTCAAAATATTGACAAAGTCAATATTAATGGCTAGATATTTTGATATTTAAAGATAGCCATGTGAAGAAATCTCTTAAGCAGAAGAGTTTTTCAAAGAAAACAACTTGATTGATTGAAATTTAAAAATGCAAGACAACCATATCAATTACGGCTGAAGAAATCTCTTAAGCAGAAAAGTTTTCAAAGAAAACAACTTGATTGATTGAAATTCAAAAATGCAAGACAACCATATCAATTACGGCTAAAAAATCTCTTAAGCAGAAAAGTTTTCAAAGAAAACAACTTGATTGATTGAAATTCAAAAATGCAAGACAATCATATCAATTACGGCTGAAGAAATCTCTTAAGTAGAAAAGTTTTCAAAGAAAACAATTTGATTAATTGAAATTCAAAAATGCAAGACAACCATATCAATTACGGCTGAAAAATCTCTTAAGCAGAAAAAGTTTTCAAAGAAAACAACTAGATTGATTGAAAATCAAGAAGAATGCAAGACAACATAATAACGGGAAGAAAACAATTATGGCTATAAATACTACCCTTTCTTCATTTCTAAATATAGAGCAATACAAGAGAAATCAGAGAAAGAAAAGAAAATATCTTTTACATCAATCCATCATTCTCAAGCTTATATTTTCATATCATTCAAAATTCTTGATTGAAAATCAAATTCCTCTAAACACTTTTTGAGCCATATTGATCAAATTTTTGATATATTATTAGAGTGAGCATATTGTGTACAACTACTCTTTGAGAGAGCCATATTTTGTACAACAATCCTTTATTGAAATTATTGAGTGTTTTTGTTAGGGTTTTGGTATAAATCCTAAATAGTGAAAAGGATTTTTCACTGGGTGGTTACTCTTCACCGTGTAAGGAAGATTTGTGGGTTTTGGTATAAATCCTAAGGAGTGAAAAGAATTTTTCACTCAGTGGTTACTCTTCATCGTGTAAGGAAGATTTGTAACGGTTTTGATCTTCACCCGAAAGAAGATTGTCAAATAGTGGATTTGGGAATCCTCAAGAAGTGTTCTTGAGGCGGGGACGTAGGCGGGGAAGCCGAACCTCGATAACAATCATTGTGTTTGATTTTCTCTATCTCTATCTCTTACTTATTCAATTGCTTATATATGCTTGTGTTTGATTTTCTATCATATCTATATTGCAATTGAATTGTGTCTTAAATTTGTTTAATCAGTTTTTGCTAATTGAAAATAGTTTTTAATTCCGCATTTAAATCGAAAAAGTTTGCCTCAACCTAAATCACCCTCCCTCTTAGGTTGATATTTGGGTAACAATTTTTGGTGGGTTAAGTTTAGTATTTGATTAGAAGCGCAGTTGAACCATGCGTCTCAAGTAGAGCCACCATGCGCTAGCCAGCAAGCATTCCTTTAGCTATGAATCCGATTCGGGGAGGCTTTTAACGCTTAACATGGAATGTTCTTTGTCCTTGCTCTCATGCTGTTTTGTGTCGTTGAAGTTGGGAATTATTGCTTCCTTTCTGAGACAACATTGTCTTCGTTTGTCACTAAAGGCAAAGTCCAAGTCCAAGTAGATTTGAAACATATATAAAAGACATTAAAGGAATTTTGTAGACAAAGGAGCAGAGTTTAAAAAGTTTCTTGGAGAAGAGAGTAATTAGGGTTGCAAGAGGCAACCCTAATTGTATCTAGAACATTTATAAGTTAGGGTTTCTTACGGTAGTGGCATACGTTTGTATTTAACTGGTGTACGCCTGTATTAAAGTGGTGTACGCTACTTAGGTCAAAATTTGGGCTTTTTGGTTTATTAGGCTCTAAAAAATGGACTTAGCTCTCTGGGCTTTTGAAATAGACTTGATTTCCTAGGCCTTAGTGATCACTAAAAATTATCTTTTACTCTTAACTAGGGGTGGGCAAAGACCCGCGAAACCCGACCCACCCGACATAACCGGCCGACCTGAGCCACCGCCCGCTCGCCCGCGAGATCAGTTACGGACGGATACGGATATTATTTTTTATTTTTTTTTTTTGGGTTTCGGGTGGTCCACGGATTTTATGATTTTGGTCGGGTGGATACCCGACCTGCCCGACCAAATAAATATAAATAAAAAATACCCAAAACCCACCCATACCCGTGTTCTTCTCCCCCATCCTATTCAGTTTCTTTTTTTTTTTAAAACCTAACTCATAACTCAATCCCTCTTTCTCTCTCATTTTCGCCTCTCCCTAGCCGCCGCCGCCACTCCAGATCTGACACCTATTCCCGTCGCCACCACCACGAAGACTCCTTCACTGCTGCCACTGCCGCTACCCGAAGGCTCCCTCACCGTCGCCACTCCAGATCCGAGCACCTATTCCCGTCTCCACCACCACGAAGACTCCTTCACTGCCGCCACCGCTGCTACCTGAAAGCTCCCTCACCGCCACCAACTCAAATCCGTCCCTCACGAGTCACGACCTCACTTTACCAGATAAGATTTTGCTCTCTCTCCTCTCGAATCTCTTTATACCATGACTGAATCTCATGGATTTTGGATTGTTATCTGGGTTTGTAATGGTTTTGAAGTTCAAGTTTTGATTTTGATGAACTGATTGTGATATGTTTTATGTTTTTGGTGTGAGATTTTTGGTTGGGTTTATAGGATTATTTGATTGTGCAAACCCGACCAACCCGATTGTATCCACCCGAACAACCCGATCACCTGAACCGTCTGAACCGATTGGCTCTTCGAATGGTTAATGGATATGATATCTCTAAACCCGGCTTGGTCGGGTAGGATAAAATATTACCCCCAAACCCGACCCGCCTGACCCGTGCCCACCCCTACTCTTAACACAAGATTTTGATCATATCGATAGAGACCGGGGACTCAAGTTGTTGGGGACTCAAGTTGTTGGGGTACAAAATGCGGTGTCTACATATCGTAGCAACCACGGAGAGTTGTTGTATTCAAGATGAGTGAAAATCATAGCTGAGTGTGTATTAATCCCTAAGAAAATATACTATTGTGTTTGGTGTGGATCTCAAGTTAGGGAGAAACTTAAGAAGAAACTATTGTAATTGAATTTTATAATAGTGAATTTATTCGGTGTTGATCACTTGATCTTGTGGTTTTTCCCTTCAAAGGGAAAATAGTTTTCTACGTAAATATTTATGTTTTTGTGTGTGAGATTGACATCATATTGATTGATTAAAATACTTGTGGAATTATTTAAATTCACATAAGATTAGATTGTGGTCCCAACAAGTGGTATTAGTGCTTCCGTTATCCCAATAGGCAAAATTGTAGCCCGGTCTCTTTCGTGCATTCAACGATCTTTGCAAATTCATCCAAGCACCACCTAAAAAAAAGCCTATGTTTTTTGTTTTTAGAAATAATTGTGATTGCATATTTGGTTGCTGTCATGAGCTCAGGAGCAATGAATGACGTTCCCTGCTCAAGTCTTTTGTCAGCCTTAGAGACGATTTGTGCGGATTCTTCCCCCAACTAAAGAAGAGATCTTGGCGGAATTGCCACATATGAAATTGAGCACAATTTAGACGTCAAAGCCTTTCTTTTTCAAAGCATCATACAGATGATTCGTAAAGAAACTATATATTGCGGGGTGTCTCTGCCATAGAAACTTAGAAAAACTTCGCATTCCCATCGAGGTGTTGAAGAAGAAGATAATGATGATGATGAGGAGGAGGAGGAGCATGAGCATGAGGAGGAGGAGGCTATTTGATAAGTGTTTGTGGAAGCCATTGAAAACTTTCTAACTAGTTTGTTTATGCTACAAAGGGTGTTGCATATTAAACACAACCGAAATAAAAGCTAAGAGATCTTCATGAAAGACTTTTGTTTATCAAGGCTCACATTATAACGTTAAAGTACTTGTGATCAGCAAGGACTCCGTGTTTTGAGAGCCGAGAAGCTGGGTTTTGAATTTTGAAAGCCAAAGGTTCAAATGAGAATGCTTTTGCCTTTTCTCTTTCTGGTTGCTTTACCAGTGAAGTCGACAATTTGCATCTCCGCATACAAAGTACTAAGTACAAACCCCTACCATGGCACCGCCACCTGATTAAAAGTTAAGAAGTAATCAACAAGAGTATGTTTCGTTCACATACAATAGGTTTTACGGCTTTTTAATTTACAAATGTTGCACAAGACAATAGGTTGGGTTTGACTAGACCTGGCAAAATTTGACCCGAACCCATTTTTTGACCCGAACCCGAAGGAAAAATATGGGTATGGGTAAGGGTTTTTCGACCCGGGAACAAAGACGGTATCAACCCGTACCCGACCCGCAAAATGATGGGTCGGGTCGGGTCAACCCGCGGGTCACACGGGTCGACCCGTTTTTCAAATTTATTTTATTTTTATTTTTTTCCCCCCTCATGTTTTTGCTCTTTTTTTTTTTTGCTTTCTGAGTCTACATTATTATGTTGGAAATTAAAGTATTATGAGTGTTTGTTTTTTGAATGATTTGAAATTTGACTATTATAAAAGTTCACATAATACCAAATTAAAAAAACAATTCTTAAATTAAATTTGTATTTGAAATAGCCTAGACTTAACCAAAAGAAACACACAAAATTGGATATTCTCTCTTGGTAGAAAGAGAATTGCAATCTATTTTCTTAGTTTTATTTAACAGCACACGCTCCTGTGAGTATTACTATAACTGCGTTTACTTTTGAATCAACTTTTTTGCATTGGAGGTAAAATTCTTAGTATCAATCTTGTCTTTGGCCAAAAAGTGTAGAAACTTTGATTTGCACTTAAAGTTAATTAAATGGATTTGAAGATAATATCTAATCCATTAATAGAATAGTCATATTTATTAATTTTTAAAAATTTATTGACCTATTTACATTGTATACTAAAGTTATATTAAAACTTTGTATTGTAAATGAAAATATTAATGAAATTACTCACCAACTTGAGGTGCAATTTTCAAGTATAAATATTTTCACTACTAGAACTATTACCAATTTCGAATAGATTGAGGTTCAATTCATATTAATTTATTTACTTATTTTTCTTTACCTAACATATTATGTTTTATTCTTGAAACTTTATATGTACAGTCATCTTGATAGGTAATTTAATTTAATTTCATAATTTTCGACTAAGTACATCTAAGGAGGTTGATAATTTGATATGGTCTATGCGTCAACATCTAGTATTTTTTTTTCCCATATTCTTTTATTTGTGAGTGTTTTTGTTTATGTGTTATCTTATTTGTATTGAAAGGAAGACAAAGAAAACTAAATGATAATTTTAAATTATAAGATCAAGTTTATTTTCATTTTTTATATATATATTTTTTCATGTGTAAAAATACGGGTCAACCCAGTTTTGACCCAACGCTTAAAAGACCGGGTATGGGTCATAGGTTGTACAACCCATTTAGGATGACCCGTTTTGTGACCCAAACCCATTTGACCCGAACCCGTATGGGTCGAACCTGAACCCGGTTGACCCGACCCGTTTGCCAGGTCTAGGTTTGACGGTTTTACGGCTTGACCAAACCCTAATGGTAAGGGTTTGAAATTTTATTAAATGAGTTTGGAGAGGGTTTGATTTCAAATTTCTAAACCCACTGAGGCTTGGGTTTTACATCTAGGTTCCCAAACCCAACCCAATTATGCATTTAAATTATTAAAATGCCTTTATTATTAACTTTATTTCTAAAAAAAACTGAATAATTTCTCAAAAATAGGGATTTATAATAAATGAATGTTAGTAAAGGAATGTTATGTAAAAATTTAAGATGTTATTTGGATTTTTAGTATTTTTGTAGTGATTTCAACATAATAAATTGTTGAAAATTGAGTAGGTTACTTACTAATTAATTTAGTTTTAAATTTCTTACTAATCGTTAAAATTAGTCAAATAATATTTTATTTATTTAAATTTAGGTTAATTCGATTAGACTTAACTTGTTCGACTTGATGTATAGTAAGATAAGCTGACGGGTTTAGATTTTTCAAATATAAATGGGAAGAGTTTATGGAATTCCTAAAATTTAATAGGGTTTGATATATAAAATATTTCGAGGGTTTGGTTTTGAAAAATCTTCATTCACCCCAAACCTGACATATTGCCATCCACTTATTTTGAAGGTCACCAGTTAATTAACCTCCTCTATTGTTGAGAAGCTGAGTTTGAATCCATCATCTTCACTTATTATAAATAAATAAAAGTGATGTTATTTTGAAGAAATACAATAAAATTTTAACAGCGTCAATATTTACCCAATAGTTTTAAAAATGATGAGTGTTTATTAAGTAAAAATAACATAAACATATTTTTTGGAGCAAACTTAATTTTTATGAGGATTGTCGCCAATTTGTTTGAAGGAAACAAATAACTCACTTCAAGGCTTTTTACAAGCTTCAAATTCTATACGCAATTTGACTTTGAACTAAAAGAAAAGAATTGGAATTGCCTCAATTAAGAGGGCTTTTTTGTGTGTGTGTGTGTGTGTGTGAATAATACCATACTAAGTAACGATGATAAAAATTAAAAGAAAATAGTAAACAATAGCATAATATCAAGGTAAAATCTAAGTTATTTCTACCGTCATCGAAGTGATTAAGCAGTAACTAAAAGTAGCTCGAAGTGAATCAAAATAACTTGGATAAAAGTAAGTCATTGCACTAATATAAAACAACATCAAAGTGAACTATAATATGATCAAATTACAGAAACTAGAGTTTCAAAAAATTTGAGAACCTTCTTCACAGGAGAAATAATTTATTCTTCTCCCTCTTGATTTCCTCAACCTTTTCCAGATCTTTAGAACCTATGAGTAAAAATAGTAGGTTCTACTCTCTGTTCATCAAATCAAACTCAAGGTAAGTTCAAAGAGGGGAAGTGCTGCCCAGATTTCTTCAAAGAGAATCCATAAATTTCAAGAACACCAAAAAGCATACAACAATCCGTGGAGCAAAACTCCCTTATATGCAGGTGTAAATCTTCTCCATTTTCAATTCCTTTCCTATAACATGCTTTGAGTGATAATATGCGATTAATTTTTTTATCTAACATGTATGTTTGAAATATCTCAAATACCCTCGAAACCAAATGATGTTAGGTCTTATTTATTTCGATTAATATCAATTTTTATGTTTATATTAAGAATCAAGTATGATGTTGAGGAAGATATATTCTCAAAACCTTTTTCAAAACCCTAGGTGGTTTGATCTATTTTTGTTCAAGTAATGATATGAAATATTGTTTGTTTTGACATGTTTGGATGCACTTGATTGGTGACATGGATGAATGGCCACTGTTTCCTAGAAGATCAACTATGGTTGGGTGAGATAGGTGCCTAACACCATCCAAATGTAAAACAATTTTTATCCAAATGTAAATTTTACATTTTCAAAATGTAATTGGAGTTCAAATTTACATATTTTTCCTTGGATTGTATGTAGGATTATTTTCATGTAAATTATTAAACTTATGTTCAAATATTTAAAGTTGTACAATTTTTCTCAATCAATATTAAAATAAAATAAAATTTCAAAGATTCAATGCAAAGGGTTTTCTTATTTTTTCCAACCTTAATAAAATTATCAATTTTATGTTCAAATATTTAAAGTTGTAGAATTTTTCTCAATCAATATTGAAACAAAATTCAATTTCAAAGATTCAAAATAAATGGTTTTTTTATTCTTTTCCAACCCTAATAAAATAAGTGACTGACTCTATTTTCAAAACGTACAACTATTGATATAGATGGGAGTATATCCGCAAGTACTAACCTTATTTTTTAGGTCCATTAAATTAAAAATGTCAAATCATTGTTTTTAATTTTTAGACCCATTGAGGTTTCAAGTTATCGCTCTCACATCATTTTGGTCATTTTAAAAAATATTGAGAGCATGTGTCTTTTTTTAAATGAAATTACAAGTCACATGCCAAGTGGCTAAACAATTCCACAACAAGCAAATCTTAACAAGTCATTAGTTTTAATACAAAAAGGTTACTATGTGTTGACGAAAGGACCATATTAACACATTCAAGAAAAACAAGGACTAAAGTGACACGACAATATTTTCTGGGGCCAAATTTAAACTTTGTGAATTGTATAGGGACCAAAAGTATAGTTTAGTCTAAATATTATCTTATTTGAAATCAAGATGATTGATAAAATCAAAATGCTGTAAATACTTTGGCCTAATTTTCATTTATTTCTTTGTTTATATATCTTTCTATCTTTCTGTTTACATTTACAATTTTTTTTTCTTTTTTTTGATAATTACGATAGCATTTAAACATATGGAGTCCGCTCATGATGGTTGCTCTTATCATCAGGCCAAGACACCAATTGGTTTTTAGTGTAGACGGGATTTGAACCTAGGTCCCTTACTCGACGACAATAAACTTTACCAGTTGAGCTAACTGGAACCCACTTTACATTTACAATTGTGACTATGCTTTTGATTAAGTTTTGAATTATTATAACTTTTATAAAATGACCACAACACCATATGATTGGCCAAAACTAAGAACAAGATGAAAAGAAAGCCAACGCATGTAGGACCATTATCAAATTTTGAATTTTAAATTCAAAGAAAATCCCAAAAGTCCTACAAAAATAAAATACTGAGACAATGATCTTGAATCCCTTTTTTTGAAATCCAAGATACCTAGTCATGAAGACCTAAACAAATAACATTAGATGATTCACGTTCTAAATGGAAAATATACAGATAAATATTAATTATTATCGTTTAACTTATTATTTTGATTTTTTGAACAATTCCAAATATGCATTCCTGATATAAGTTAGGATAAAACAAATCTTGCATTTTTTGAGAACGAGATAATTAATCAGAATTAAGTGAATGTTTTGGTCTAATGATTATTTATTATATTTTATATATTTGTTTTGGGTTATGTTTATGTTTATGATTATGCATAAGTTTGTGCTTATGTTTTGCATTATCATAACTTTTCGTACTCTTTACATCATAAGATCACCATAATACTGTTCAATTTGACAAAATGTGAACAACAATAACAAAGGAAAGCTAATGCATGCTTGATCATGATAGGGAATTAAATTTAAAAATAAGAACAAAGTCCTACAGTCCTACAAAATTCAAGTTTTGGAGTGTGATTGTAAAGAATATTTTTGTTCATTATATCTCATTTTAGAAGAGATAAGTTCACTTATCAACTTCTTCATTGTCGGCTAATATGAAAAAAAGACAATTCATATTGATATTTCTAATAATCAACGTTGAGAGTCTTTTATATGTATATATATATATATATATATATATATATAATGTTGATAATGATTTCATTGTTGTTATATTAATTGAACTGTTACGTCAGTCTCTACGTATTACACGTATAAAAGCCTATAGTTGGAATTCATATAGCATGCATTGCGGCAATTGTGTTATTATTGAATGTTGAGTGTCTTCCTCTTGACTATATTTGGAGATGGGTTTGGGTTAATGGTAGTTTCAATTGGTAATTTAGATGGCCAACTTCATAATCAATGTGAAAAATTTAATATGGTAAAGTGTTGGTACCGTATTTAATCCAGCCTTCATTTACGTGCAACATTTAATTTTAGTTAGTAAAAGAAAATGACACTTATCCGGAAGCCAAGGGAACCACATGGATTAATTTTATTTATCCAAGTTGGACGTTCAGTTCACCAATTTTGCACTTTATTTTGTTACCATTGCCAACTATACCATTTAATAAGTTACAATAAACAAATTTTGTTTTATTTGAGATCGATAATTGATAAGAATAAAATGAAGTGAGGCCTAATGTTTATTTGTTGTTGTTTTTGTTATGGTTATGGTTATGATTATGCTCATGTTTGTAGTTATATTTTGGATAATTATAACTTTTCCACCAGATCAATAGACAAACACTTAGAGTGGCCCAACACAATTGACAAATCCTAAAGGAAGCTTCTACTGCATTGGAGGAACTCAAGAATGCCAACAAAGTTCCACTTCAGTTTCAACTGGAGCCACTTCTCAACCCACTTCAAGAACAATTAAAAGAAGCTCTAACTGAAATAAAAAGATCTCTTCAAACTTCCAATTAAAGCAAAGGGATTTTTTTTTTAATGCATGTTCCAAGTGGACCAATTTTTTAAATTGGCCACATCAGTAGAGTCAAATCAGTACAATCCGCACCAGTCATGTTTCTGCATGTATAAAGACAAGATTCATGCCAATATTCTTTTTTTATAAAGATGAGATTCATTTTTGCAATTAACTTTCACTGAGTTATATTTGGCAAAATAACTTTAAAATTATCATTTGTACCCAAAAGTGTCGCTTTTAGTCAGTGGTTAGCTCGGATTTGGATTGCCGAAAGAGCTTTAGACATTTATAAAAGTTTAAGTTGTTTGCATTTTTTTTTTTTTTCTAAAGCCACGGTTTTTTCTTGGTAAATATTTAATTGGTGAAGTGCGAACTTTCTATTTCGTAGTCTACTTGCTATCACATTCATTCCTCAATGAACATCCCACATATTTACTTCTTTTTTCCATTAGGCTCTAAAAAAGAAGTTGGTTTTGTAGAGAAACTAACCCATGAATTCCAACTTTCGCTCTAACATTACCTATAAAGCTGCTAGCTTCAAATTGATAATTAATTATGTTATAAACGACTTATGCCATAGTCGTTTTACTGATTCCACCCATCCTCCAAATCCCTAGGAAGTGAACATTATCCAACATTGTACCCAATAACTTGATCATTTCCTCCATGCCGGTATTTATCCCAACAAGGTCCTTGGAAATGCTAATGTTTTTATGATGCAACTCATTATAAATCCTTGGTTTATTTCGAAACGACAATAAACCCCAAACTTGAGCCGAAACGACAGACACACTCTTCAAGTTTGACATAAAACTATCATGAGTCTTTCTGTTAATAATCTTAACGAAATATTCTGTATTTTTAAAAAGATTATTTTTTAAAAGACTCTCTCTCTCTCTCTCTCTCTCTCTCTCTCTCTCTCTCTCTTTGGTTAGAGATTTGGTAAAAAAAAATCTTTTAAAAAAATGGAATATTCCGTTAAGGTTAGTAACTGAAAAACTCATGACATTTTTATGTCAAACTTGAAAGGTGTGACTGTTATTTCGACTTAAGTTTAGGGTTTATCGTCGTTCTGCAATACTTCAAGGGAGAATAATGTAATTTACCCTAAATCCTTTTAATGATTTTTCGGATAACTTCTGATTTAGCCTGTGAAGATGATATATAGGACGATAATTTAGTTGAGACAATGCTAGGCAAGATGGGACAAAATATTCATTTAATGCACAAAACAATTCAAAGTAAGATGTTTATATTATGTTTCAAATTTTTAATTTGACACTATTTTTATCATTTTTTTTTTCCTTCTGTTTTATTTAAGTCTTGGAGATATACTTATTGGTATATTCAAGAAAAGTTCAAATGTAAAAGATATAGCAAGTTGATATAAAATAATAATTCCTCAAATTTCTTATGAATAAGTCAAACATGAGAATTCATATATTCAGAAAATATCATTGAAACAACATGGGATCATTATAGCCATGTCATAAGCTTAGGATCATTTTCCCAAGAATCTAAATGTTAAAAGACATAATAAATTACTCAAACCTAAAGCCGCATAAGAATTTCAGTATTTGAAGGCATTTCCTCTTTAGGCTTTACTAGCCAAAACAACTCATCCCCAAAAAAAGGGGGGAAAGAATTTTTAAAAACTTCAATAAAATTTATGCAACCAAATGAAACTTCTTTTCTTTCCATATCCATAGATATCAAACAATCATGGGTTCTAGTTAACTCAATTGGTAAAATTTCTTGTCGTCTCATAAGGGACATGAGTTCAAATCATGCCTACACAAAAAACCAATTGGTTTCTTGGTTGAATAATAAAGAGCAATCATCATAGAGTGGACGTTATAGATTCAAATCATATCCTATCTATCAGAAGAAAAAAAAAGACATTAAACGATCTCTAAAAAAAATAATAAATAAATAAATAAAAAGTTTCCTCTTGAATCATTTTTTTTTCCTCCCACATTTTTTTTGATAGTTATGATAGAATTTAAACCTATGGCATCCGCTTATGATGGTTGCTCTTACCATCAAGTCAAGACACCAATTGATTTTTGGTGTAGGCAGGATTTGAACCCAGGTCCCTTCCTCCCACATTTAGTTAGCATAGTTAGTACGATATGGACTGGAATATATATGGAATATGCATGTATTTCATTAGGTTCAACGTTTTAAAATTTCCGATTAAAAAGAATTGGGAATAAATAAATAAATATAAGTACTTACCAATATATTACGAATTTGAATGAAAAAGCATGGACTAAAAGATTGTTATATATGTTAAATTATTACTTTTGTTATATTCCAATATCATAGCATATTATCAATTTCCGAAAATGGAAGTACCAATTTAAGTATAATTTATTCCATAGAAGCGAGAGCCTTTAATATATTCAGTATATATTTCTTATATTTTTGGTTAAATTATTTATTTCTTGTATATTGAAATTTAAAATATTTTGATTTTGATTTTGAATATATATATATATATATATGACATTAGGGTCATATATTATATAAAACAAAAGTAAAAGTTTTTTCTTCTTTAAAGTTTCCAAACTTTCGAGAGATATTGCTCACTTTTCTCAAAACCATGGTACATAGGCAACAAACTCCTCATCTGACAAGGATACTGCCAGCAATTCAATTGGGAAGTTAAGATAGTTATAAGACTCTTATCTTGTAATTCAAATTCAATAGACTATCTGATTGTGCCTAGTTATCTGTATTCCAAATCAGTATATATACAACACAACTACCACTGCAATTTATGTGGTAGAACAATACAAAATCAAGAAGTTTCTACATGTTATCAGAGCTTTAAGACTCATGTCATTTTTTTTTTTTTGGCATTTCCTCAAACACCTGCCCTGCAAAGTTTCAACAGAGAGAAACTTAGAGAGTGATGAAATAAGTGTTGAGCCTAAACACCAAAACCACACATAGAATGCTTGTCTAATTGGTTCTGTAAGTAGGCATCCTACAATCCTTTGGGAGGAAACAAATAGATACACCTGCCAAGACGAGAAACAAGCAAAGAACAGTAGTCAACATCTCAATGCTCAACATACACCACAAAGGCATGAGCCCTATTCAAACGTTGTTCTTCCAATCAAATTTAGAAAATATAGAAAAATGGCTTTAAAATCTACATATATAATATATATATATATATATATATATATATATATATATATATATATATATATATATATTATATAATATCCAAACATAATATCTCGTGTGGACAAGGTTTGGCTACAAACTAGTTTGTAGCCAGTTTACTACAACCCACTATGTGATAACTTATAAGATCATCCACATGTACTATTTAAAAAAGTCACATCACTCATTAAATAGGTCATGTGACAAAAGTACACATGGATGATCTTATTAGTTGACGGACATAGTTTTCCTCCAACCCGGTTTAGAGGAATTTTCCTTTAACCTATTACGTATCAATTAAATAGACTATCCATATGTATTATTTGAAAAAGTCACATAACTCATTAAAAATGTCATGTGACTAAACGTACATGTATATGGTCTATTTACTTGCCACGTAATGGATTGGAGGAAAATTCCTCTAAACCGGGTTGGAGGTAAACTATTTCTTTGGTTGATACGAGTTAAACTGGTTTGTAACTAAATTCTGTCTATCTGATGTATCTAGACAAATGGAGGTTCATCTATTACAGTGTAGAGATAGACAGATAGACAGTTTAAAAAAAAAAAAAAAACCATTCAAGTATTTTCACAAACAATTAATATGGCACCTTGTATGCGTTAGACATGGAGAAAGAAAGGGATTGTCAATTGTGTACTTTCTCCGGGGCAAGAGGGAGTCACAAAGTATCAAGAGCCTGTGAAAGAAAAATGCAATAACCTTACAAAAATTCAAAATCGAAAGCAAAAGGGAAATAGAGAAAATTCAATTAGAAAAGCCTCTTTGTATGCGTTAGACACAGAGAAAAAGAGTCAATGCGTACCTTTTTCCAAGGCAATAAGGCATCACAAATAGAAGCAACTGTGAAGATAAACATCATAGCCTCAAACAAAAAGAAAAAAAAGAAATAGAAGAGTATGAAGGATTAACCTTTGAAGAAACCAAGTACCAAGTTGACATCAGTAAAAGATCTGCAGTAAAGCAGTAAAACAGAACAAGCTTTTAACCGAGAGAGATAAGCTTGATAGAGATGAAGTTGATTAAAATGGCTTAACTTTCCATTAACCTTCAAAGAGTATTTATACAGAGATTAGTCTGAGTTGGTTAGTAACTAACTCAGACTTTCACAACAACTTAGCTCCTACACAGCTGTAAATGGTTATAACAGAATACACTTAATTTGGGCACATGTCACACACGTGACTTTTTAAGTTAATTGATCTTAAGCTAAGCTACTTGTAGTTTAGTACATGCTCAATCTGAAATGATCTAAACTACAGTAGCTTTGACACCATCTTCATCATCCCCCCTCAATCTTAGGGACGGGGACCGTGAGATTGCGCCGAAGTTCAAGAAACCGATGAGTAGAGAGGCTTTTAGTGAAGATGTCAGCTAATTGGTCAACGGTAGAGACGAATTTGACCAGGAGATCCTTGCGAAGGACTCGTTCCCGGACAAAGTGGAAATCAACCTCGATGTGCTTGGTGCGAGCATGGAAGACCGGATTCGAGGCAATGGCCAAAGCGGAGATATTATCGCACCAAAGAGTAGGTGGATCGGGGAGATAAATGCCCAAGTCTTTAAGAAGAGAACGAACCCAGCAGAGCTCAGCAGAGGCAATGGCCAGTGCACGATACTCGGACTCAGTAGAGGATCGAGACACAGTAGCTTGTTTCTTGGCTGACCAAGTAATGGCATTGTGGCCCAAGTAGACAAGAAAACCATATGTGGACCGTCGATCATCTGGGTCCCCAGCCCAATCAGCATCTGTGTAAGCTGATAAGGAGAGAGGACCAGGAGTAAACTCAATACCATGATTGAAGGTGCCCCTAATATACCTGAGAACACGTTTGGCAGCAGCAAGATGAGTGGTGGTAGGGGTTGACATATACTGGCAGACCTGGTGCACTGCAAATGAAATGTCAGGCCTGGTGAAGGTAAGATAATGCAGAGCTCCAACCATACTCCTGTAGGCATGAGGATCAGGGAGAGGATCTCCATCATGCAAAGACAAGCGAGTATTGGGGCAACTGGGAGAGGAAGCAGGCTTACAATCAAGCATATTATGCTTCTTGAGCAAGTCTTGAGCATATTTGGCCTGATTGATGTACAACCTAGATGGAGTTCGAGTGACTTGGAGCCCCAAGAAGTAGTGCAGAGAGCCCAAGTCTTTCAAATCAAACACTGAACTGAGCTTGTGAATGAGAGTATCCAAGAAGGCTGGTGTATTGCTGGTAAGTACTATGTCATCTACATAAAGCAATAGGTAGGCAATAACCTTGTGTTCCTTGTAGATGAATAAGGAAGAATCTGCAGTAGAGGCTATGAATCCCAAGTGGAGGAGTTGAGTGGTAAAACTCTCAAACCAGGCCCTAGGAGCCTGTTTCAAACCATAGATAGATTTCTGTAGTTTGCAAACATACTGGGGATGAATAGGATCAATATATCCCTGAGGTTGAGTCATGTAGACTTCCTCTTTAAGAGTGCCATGTAGAAAGGCATTCTTTACATCAAGTTGTCTGAGGGGCCAGTTGAGAGAGACTGCAAGTGATAGTATAAGTCTAACTGTTGGAGGCTTAATAACAGGACTGAAAGTCTCAGTGAAGTCAATGCCATGTTGTTGATGAAACCCCTTGGCAACTAGTCTTGCCTGATATCTAGCTATTGAACCATCACTATGAGTTTTGAGTTTATAAACCCATTTGCATCCTACCACATTTTTGGAAGGTGGTAAAGGAACCAAAGACCAAGTTCCTTGTTTTTGAAGAGCCTGAAACTCCTCATCCATAGCTGTGCACCAACTGGAGTGTTTAGAGGCCACTGTATAGGAGGTAGGTTCAGTAAGTGCATAGTCAATAAGGGCTGCATAAGTGAGTTTGGGTTTGACAATGCCACTTTTGCTTCTAGTTTGCATAGGATGGGGTATAGTTAAGGGTAAATGTGTATGAGGGAGAGGCATATCTGTGGAATGAGTGTTATCAGACAAGGGTACAGTGTCTGAATGGAGGTTGGGAATTGGATTGGTAGGCAGAGAAGTAGGTATAGGAGTAGGGTTATTAGTGAACCCAGTGGGTAAAGGTATGTGGGATAAGAGAGGCACATTGAATTCTGCCGTGTGGTCTGGTATAGATGCAGTGGGTAGTGGACTGCTATAGGGTGCAGTGTGGTCTGGTATAGATGCAGTGGGTAGTGGATTGCTATAAGGTGCAGTGTGGTCTGGTATAGGTGCAGTAGACAGTGGACTGCTATAGGTGGCAGTGGGGTCTGTAATAGGCACAGGAACAGAAGCAGTATGCAGTGGACATTGACCAGGAGGTATTGGACTAGACTCATGAGAAGTGGGTGAGATAACCAGAGAGTTATGACTGCAAGTGTGTTGTAAAAGCAAGAGATTAAGCCAAGAGTCAATAGATGGAGAGGCTGGAAACTGAGATGAACTAACAGTGGGATGTTTAAGACTAGGGAAGACTTTTTCATTAAAAAGAAAATGTCTTGAGGTATAGATGCGATTTGTAACTGGATCAAGACAAAAATAACCCTTAGTATGAAGAGGATAACCAATGAAAACACAAGGAGTGGTTTTGGGAAACAGTTTGTGTGAGGTGTAGGGTGTAAGTAATGGAAAACACTCACAACCAAATGTTTTTAAATGTGTTAGATCAGGTGAGACATGATAAAGAGTTTCCCATGGAGATTGATTACCAAGATTTGGAGTTGGTAATTTATTAATGAGATGAGCTGCTGTGGAGACAGCATAAGACCAGTAGGACATTGGCAATTTGGATTGAGAAAGGAGAGCTAGTGCACATTGCACTAAATGTCTATGCTTCCTCTCTGCAACCCCATATTGTTGTGGGGTGTGAGGACAAGATAATTGATGGAGAATTCCTTTAGACAAACAAAATTGATTGAAAGGAGTGGAAAGGAATTCACCTCCACAATCTATTCTTAGAATTTTGATGGGTAAGGAGAATTGAGTGTCTATCATGGCTTTAAATTGAGTGAACACTTGAAAGGTTTCAGATTTATGCTTAAGTAAATAAACCCAAGTAAACTTGGTAAATTCATCTACTAACACAAGATAAAACCTAAAGGAATTAGAAGCAACAACAGGAGCAGGGCCCCATAAGTCTGCATGTATCAACTCAAATGGAGAATTAACTGTTTTATTAGAAGTAGGGAAAGGTAACTGATGCATCTTGCCTGCCAAGCAGTGATGACAATGTTCTTGTACAATTTTTGAAGTAGAACTAGTATTAAAGCAAGGAAAGACATTGGCAAGAACTTTAGCACTTGGATGCCCTAGTCTAGAATGCCATAAGTGCCACTTATCTGATGAGATAAAGTGTGCAGCACAAGCAGTTTTATTTGCATTTGGTATGAACAATGATGATTGAATGGGATAGACACCATTGTTACTCAGGCCCTTGTAGAGAAGCCTCCCTATAGGTAAATCCTGAATCAAGAATTTCTTAGCATCAAAATAACAACTACAATTGTTATCTAGACAGAGTTTATGCACACAGAGAAGATTGGATGCTATTCTAGGGACATGAAGCACATTTCTGAGTTGAAATTGATGGAATTTAGTGTTTAATTGAGAGTTACCTATGTTTTGAATAGGAAGACCTTGTCCATTACCTACTGAGACTTGTTCCTGACCTTGGTAAGGTGATTGGTGGCTGAGGTTGCTGGCATTAGCTGTAATATGGTCTGTGGCTCCTGTGTCAGTGAGCCAGGCTTCTGCATTTTGTGTGTACTGCAGGTTGGAGGCACTAGCCATTGCAGCCAGTTTTGTGGTAGGGTTTTTGCCTTGATAAGCAAAATTCATTCTATGATAGCAATCAATAGCATAGTGTCCCATTTTCCAACAAATCTGGCATGTAGGCCTTTCATTTTTGCTTTGAAATGTAGTATGTGATGCTTGTTGTGCAGGAGGACTAATCTGCTGTTGCTGGTACTGTTGTTGCTGGTAGTGAGGAGTAGAGGTATTTAGAGAACTAAAGCCTTGATTATAGTTTCTTCCACCTCCATTTCTGCCTCTAGAGTAAGAGTTCCTGCCTCTACCTCTATTGAAACCATGATTACCATTGAAACTAGGTTTGTTATGAGAAACAAACATAGCTAAAGCTGAGTTGGACAAAGACTCAGTAGCCTCACTCATAGACTGTTCTTCAGTCTAAAGCAGAACAGAGAGTTTCTCCAAAGGAAGAATTGTATCTCTGGTTCTTATGGCTGAAGCAAAAGGTGCATACTCCTTTGGTAAGCCTTTAAGAATCACATGGATAAGTTCTTCATGATCTGAATGAACTCCAACTGCAGAGAACTTGTCTCTCATAGTCTTGATTCTCTGAAGGTATGTGCTAACAATTTCATTACCTGTTTTCTTAATTGATTGAAGCTCGAGCTTGAGGTTCAGAACATTGGATCTGGCAGTAGATGTGAACCTCTCTTCTAGTGTGTTCCAAACTTCTTGAGATGAACTCTTCTCTATAACCATGGCAAGGACAGAGGAGGAGCAAGTGGAGTAGAGTAAGGTCAGTAATGCCTTATCTTTCTTGTTCCACACCAGAAAATCTGGATTCACAGCTTGAATTCCAGTTTCTATAGTCAAGAATTGGTTTGGTTTAGGAATGGATCCATCTAGATGCTCTAACATGGAATAAGCATCCAAAACAACAGTGATTTGGAGCTTCCATATCATATAGTTTGAGCTATCTAGCTTTGTAGACATGAGGTTTGACATGTTGTTTAGTAGAAGCAAAGGTGATTGGTTTGAAGGAATGGTGATTGGAGAATTTGCAGAAGCCATAGCTATGGACCTTAGGCTCTGATACCATAAAAGATCTGCAGTAAAGCAGTAAAACAGAACAAGCTTTTAACCGAGAGAGATAAGCTTGATAGAGATGAAGTTGATTAAAATGGCTTAACTTTCCATTAACCTTCAAAGAGTATTTATACAGAGATTAGTCTGAGTTGGTTAGTAACTAACTCAGACTTTCACAACAACTTAGCTCCTACACAGCTGTAAATGGTTATAACAGAATACACTTAATTTGGGCACATGTCACACACGTGACTTTTTAAGTTAATTAATCTTAAGCTAAGCTACTTGTAGTTTAGTACATGCTCAATCTGAAATGATCTAAACTACAGTAGCTTTGACACCATCTTCATCAATCAGAACTAAAACCTACCTCAATTACTAAAACCCAAATACCCAGCCAAAACCCAGATCCCCATATCCTCAGAGACCTTAATTTGTGTCCGTCTTTTCCATTCTCTCCCTCCCACCGGTTCCTTGTAGTGAGCACAATCTAAAGGTGAAAGTATTGAATGAACTGCAAGACAAGAGGCAACGCTTATCAGAGGGGGATTGAGGCAGAGTAGAGAAAAGAAAAAAGACAAATCTAGGGCTGAAATTATAGAGAGGAAAGAAGGAGGAGTGTGAAGGAGTAGTTGGGAGAAGAAGCTCTCCCACACTGATCTGGAGCAGGTGTGTTAACCGGGTTCTCTCACTGTCTGGAGTTTGGAGCTATATCTTTCTCTCTATCGGTGGGTGTAGTTTGAGATGAAAAGAAAAACAGTTAACAAAAGTTAAAACAGTGCGTATTGGATGAAAGTTCTAGTGAACGAAAAACACAAACGAAAAAAACATCAATACCACACATGCAAAGAGGAAAAACTCAATCTGAAGAGTAGAGAAGTAGAGATCACTTTGTCTTTTGAATGTTTTTTCACTGAGAGAATTTGGAAGGAGGTTTTGAAAATATGTTTGGGTTTTAAAAGTGGAATGAAGAATTAAATGGACTGTCAATATTTTGAAAGGTCAGAGTTTCAAGTTATTCTGTAAACTTGCTTGGGCTTCTAGAATATATATATATATATATACCACCTTGACCTTTGGTTAGGCTTGCAAGAGTGTATAAAAGGCAGGTCAAGACAATAGAAGGCTTGCTTCAAGTCGTTAAAATGGATGTCAAATGTAGACTTGCTGCTAGAAGATAAAGAACTCTATTCAAATTAGAGCTCTTTGTAGTCTTTGGCACTTTCTTTTCTCTATGTTAATGGTTCTTAATTGCTGTGATTAGTTTTATATAGTTAGTTTGTAGTATGCAGCTTGAGTAGTTTTATGTAGTTAGTTTGTAGTATGCAGCTTGAGTTGCTTGTATTGACAGATGTGTTTCTTGTACATTGTTTAGAGGCATGTTCTGTTGAATGCTCTAGGACTCTAGGATTGATAGTTTAATATCTTTCAAAGTTTATCGAGCCTCTAACAATTAAGATTTCCCGGAACATTTCTAGTAACAAAGTCAGCAAAATCAGAACAGCCTAATAACCCCAATGTGAATACATTCATCTCATGATTTCAAAGGTAAATTAATCAAATAATAATAGATTTATAATTCAGATAAGCTCACAATATGCTCTTGACCAGAACAAGATGCATAAATTGACATAACGTTGTATGTGCTCCCTTCAGTTGCTAATTGATATCGATACTGAATCTCTCGTGTTGAAGACACCTATTCATGCCAGCTGCAAAAGTATAGTTTAGCCTAAATGTTATCTTTATTTATAACACTTTTGCCTAACTTTCATTTATTACTTTGTTTATATATCTTTCTATGTTTATGTTTACATTTACAATTGTGACTATGCTTTTGATTGGACAAAACTAAGAACAAGATGAAAAGAAAGCCAACGCATCCAGGACCATTATCAAATTTTGAATTTTAAATTCAAATAAAATCTCGAATGTCCAACAAAAAATAGGTTTTAGAGTGTGAAAATGATCTTGAATCTCTTTTTGAAATCCAAGATTCTTAGTCAAGAAGACCTAAACAAATAACATTAGATGATTCACGTTTTAAGGGAAAATATACACATAAATATTAATTATTATCATTTTTTTTATATTAATTTTTTGACCTTTACCAACCATACAATTCCTGATGTAAGTTAGGATAAGACGAATGTTGCCTTATTTGAGATCGAAATAATTGATAAGATTATAATTAAGTGAATCTTTTTGGCATAATGTTTATTTATTATATATATATATATATATATATATATATATATATATATATATATATATATAGTTTTTGGCTATACTTATGTTTATGTTTCCACTCATGTTTGTGTTTATATTTTGCGTTATCATAACTTTTCCTACTCGTGACATCATAAGATCACCATACACTGTTCAATTTGGAAAAATTTGAACAACAATAACAAAGAAAAGCCAATACATGCTTGACCATGATAACGATTTGAATTTAAAAATAAGAATAAAGTCCTACAGTCCTACAAAATTCAGGTTTTAGAGTGTGATTGTAAATAATATTTTATTCATTATATCATGTATTATATATTTAAGAAACGCCATAAAAAGCACTGTGTTACATTATATTATAGATTGATCATCTCTTATTCAAAGGAGCAAGAATTAAAATAACTTTATCACTGTCAACTAATATGGAAAAATACAATTCTTTCTTAAGTCTCTAATATTCAACATTATGGATCTTTCATATTTATTAACTGTTTTTTATAATAACATCATCTCGTTGTTGTTATATAATTTGCAATCTATCTTAGAATTTATTTGGGATGAAACAGGCAAGAATGAGGTATTTAACGTAGAGAAATTCCGCTTCGGAACAAGAGATGAAGGAGTTGGTTAAATTTATCTCAATATGAAAGCCCTGATTTCTTTTGTCCGCATCCTAATAGATATGTAAATTAACTATAGGACAGCGTTAATAATGTATTGAATTCAGCCACCATTTACGTGCAAAATTTAATTTGTGTCTGGAAAAATTATAGAAAATAATATTTTAATGCAGAAGCCAAGGGAACCACATAGATTAATTTTATTTATCCTAGTTGGACGTCCAGTTCACCAATTTTGCACATTCATTTTTTGACCATTACCAACCATACCGGTCATTCTTATTAATATAACTTACTATAAACAAATCTTGTCTTATTTGAGATCGATAATTGATAAGATCAAAATGAAGTGATTATTTTCGCCTATTTATTATTATATTTTATATTTTGTTTGTTAGGGTTATGTTTATGATTATGCTCATGTTTGCGCTTATGTTTTGCATTATTAAAACTTTTCCACATGCTCAAAAGACAAACACTTCGAGTGGCCCAACACAATTGAATGCTAAACAACTCCTAAAGGAAGCTTCTATTGTTTTGGAGGAACTCAAGAATGCCAACAAAGCCGGCACTTCATTTTCCACTAGAGCCACTTCTCTACCCACTTCGAGAACAATTAAAAGAAGCTCTAATTGAAACAAAAGGTCTCTTCGAACTTCCAATCGAAGCATTTTTTTTTTTTTTTTTTTTTTTAAATGCAAGTTCCAAGTGAACCAAGGTTTTTAATCCGGCCACATTAGCAGAGTAAAATCAGTATGGTCCGCACTAATCACACTTTTTCATAAAGACAAGATTCATGCCTGATAATGCCTAAAATTAGTGGGCACAGACACGTCTTGACTCGGACGGACGGAGCCTTCACTGACGGACGAGTATACCTGCAAAAGAGAGAAAATGTAAAAGAATGCACCGGTGGTGGTCCGGTGGGGGAGCCTCCGATGCTTAAGTCAAACGTTTGTTATCTGGAGTGAAATATCAGTTATGAGAGTATAGAGGTGAGAAAAAGACTGTGTACCTTGGTTTGAGGAGCTTTTAGCTTTATATAAGAGGTCTCAGGCTTCTAGCCGTTTGTTAGCATTAAATGGATTTTTATGTCTTGATTTGTAACCGTCTGGTCCTTGCTTTGGGCCCTTTAATTATGCTTTTGACTTTTCTAGTTTGGTTTTAAAAGGTAACGCGTTTGGCATGCGGGTTAAATGCTGTGTATGGTTGTATTTTTATACCCGTCGTCCACGCCGGGATAGTCGTCATTGAGGTTTGATTTTGGTTAGTATTAGATGCCCCTTACTCCGTATTGTCGTTATGGAGTGACAATATGTGGAGTATTGAACTGGCGCGGGGTTTTTTAAGTAATTTTGCTGTGCTTCTTGGGAAGTGGAGACTTCATTTAATGAAAAGACGTCGTTTCAGGCGGCTAACGACACGTGTCGTTATGCGAATGGTCAGAGCGTTCGAGGCGTCACTCCGTCAGCTTTTTGGCAGTTTTTTGAATTCGTAAGGTTTTTTGACAGGGCTTTTATATTGATTTGAATTTGGGGCTTTTCTTATTTACAAAAATTTTGAGGCGAGCGTCTGGGATTCTCTCTGCTTTTTCGATGAGTTTTCTCTCGATCTTTAGCCTTTTAAATTTGTGCTTTGTGAGTTTAGCTTTAGTTCATTCTGGCTTCGTTGAGTCAATCGTTTAAGTTGTTCTTCGTCGGCGTCTCTAGGTTCGCCGAGAATGATTTAGGTCTGCCTTCGTTAGAGGGTTTCGTTTCTCCTGATAGTGTGCTCCACCGGCTAGCGGTGGAGCTTTATTCTATTGTATACTCGGCTCTTAGTACTTGGGAGGCAGTTAGAGGTCGAATGGCGGCGAATGAGGTTGAGTGGTCGCTTCCGTTGTTCGAAGAGTTACTAGAGGGTTTATCTAGTGAGTCGGCTGGGAGGGTGGTGGGAGAGGTTTCGTCCGAAGCGACCCCAAGTACATTGGGGTCTCGTCCGTTGCCTAGGGTAAATAGGCCTTGGAAGGCCTTGTCTTACTTTAGTAAAATAAATCAGGACGACATAGATAGGATAAGGCGTCGTTATCAGATTCCTGATGATGTCGTCTTAAGGATCCCTGACTCTGACGAGAGGGCTTGTTGCCCTAAGTACGAGGGTGATGTTGCATTTTATGAGGCTGATCTCCGGGCCGGTCTGCGTTTTCCTATGCAACCTTTCGTGAGGGAGTTGTTAGATTATCTATCTTTGGCACCGAGGCAAGTGGCCCCAAACAGTTGGCGGACGATCATATCATGTATGGTCATGTGGAGGGTTTACGGTAACGGACAAGAGGACCTTACTGTGGACGAGTTCCTTTTCTGTTATGAACCCTGTCAGATCGCGCTTTCCCCAGGCTTTTGGACGTTTAAGAATCGTGATACCGACACTAAGATCGTCCAAGGGTTGCCTTCATCTGATAGGATTTGGAAGGACAAATATTTCTTCGTGTGTGGTGACAACTGGGAGAGGCTTCCACAAGAGGATCCTAGGGATTTTGTCAAAGTTCGTAGGTCGTGGGGGACTCCTTCGTCACCTGGTGTGTGTTTTTCCTTTGACTTTTATGTTTTAGTCTGTCGTCAATATATGACTTGTTTTATTTCGTTTTGTAGTATTGGATCGTCCGTTGTTGAATTCTGTGTGGAAGGAGAGGATATCGAGGATCTTGGAGATCGAGGATCCTTGATACACCATTTTTATTCAGCCGGACCTCCTTGCTTCCTTCTCCTTTGGACCAGTGCCTAACACTATCGTCAAGGCCTTATTGAAGGCTAACAAGAAACGTAAGTTATCCTTATGGTGCTAATGCGGGCCCATGAACCATTTTTTTTTTTTTTTTAACGCGTGTGTTCTTCTTTGTAGGAGCGGACACAATGAAGTTAAATAAGAGTAAATTGAGGCAACTCGCCCAGTCAGGTGAGGTAGCAGCTGCCCCCGTCGTCCTGAAGCGTAAGAGGGCTGAAGAAGTGCCCTCTCATCCTCCTACTCAAGACGCCGTTCCCCTTGTCAGAACTGTCCCACCCGTCATCATGGTGGATGTGGACCCAGCCCCTCCAGCAGATCCTTTTGTGGCCACCGTCAACCAGAGCCCTCACGTGGCGATGGACAAAGCTAAGGCCGCTTTCACTTCTAGGGACATGGACAACTATGATGCTGCCCATACAGAAGACGTTCATTATTTGTTGGTTCATTCCTTGATGCGTGTATGTCTTCTAGTTTTGTTGTTTTTCATCGACTTCCTTGTGTCTTTTGTTTTTAATTTCCGTGTACTTACAGGGTCTGAATGAAGCAATGGTGATGAGTCAGAGGTGCATTTCTGTTGAGGAGGACCTTGCTGCTCTTCAAGCCAAGTCTATGGCGAACGAGGCGGAAATGAAGAATGCCAAGAGGGCGGTCCTTAAGCTGACGAGGGAAAGGAAGGATGCGCTTGCTGAGGTGGAGAACTTAAAGAAGGACTTGAAGTCCAGGGATAAGGACGCTGAGGCGGCGGTTGCGGCCAAGGACAAAGCAGAAGCTGACCTTTGGCACTTGGTTGGTCAGGTTGAGGGGTCCAAAGCAGCCGCGGTGTCGGAGTTCTAGGCGTCTGAGGCCTTTGAGGATATCAACACGCGCTACTTCCTGTTTGGCTTCGAGGCTTTCAAGAAACAGGCCGTCCAACGCTTTCTCGACCTGAACTTTTCTGCCTTCCAGCAGTATGATGACAAGGATTCGGTGGTGGATGCTACTCAAGACCAGGCTGGTGATGACGATGTTTCGTCAAAATAGGAATTTTTAAGTTTTGAACATAAGTTTTTCTCTTTTGGTGAATGTATGAATCTTTTGAACAATTTTTTTGAGGTGCCCATGTTTTAGGCGTATGCTTAAACACTTCCTTTTTATCTTTCCATTGCTTGCTTGATTTACAGCTGTTTAGGTATGCTCTACTGTTTTGGACGATTGAAATGGATTTCATGACCAAGGTTTAGATTATATGATCTTGTTAAATTTATGTTTGGATGAGATGATTTTAATTTCCTTGATTGAGAGTTTTAGGTCTATTTTGTATGATGTGATTTCATTTGGTGACGCACTTTATCATTGAATGTTTAAAAGATCGCAGTTAGAAATATTTTTCTAAGTTAAAAGCTTGTTTTGGACGACATAGTCCAACTTTAAATGTTTATATGAGTTAAAAGATCGTGTTGGACGATGTAGTTTAACTTTGGATATTTTTCTAAGTGTTGGACGATGTAGTTTAACTTTAAATGTTTATATGAGTTAAAAGATCGTGTTGGACGATACAGTTTAACTTTGGATATTTTTCTAAGTTAAAAGATCGTGTTAGACGATGCAGTTTAACTTTAAGTGTTTACATGAGTTAAAAGATCGTGTTGGACGATGCAGTTTAACTTTGGATATTTTTCTAAGTTAAAAGATCGTGTTGGACGATGCAGTTTAACTTTAGGTCATGTGGGTGATGAGTTGATGTAACTGAGACACGTGATTTACCGTGGTTCGGAAATAGTGCCTACGTCTACCCTTATTTCAATCTTTTATTGATGGTACTTTTATTTTACAAGGTTGGTCTCTTTTTAGGGATAATATCTCCTGAGATGTTCGGCATTCCATGGGTGGGGTAATCATCGTCCATTCGTGTCTTCTAAATGATATGTTCCTGGCCGTCGTATCTCTACGACTCTATAAGGTCCTTCCCAGTTCGGGCCTAGTTTCCCTTGAGAGGGATCTTTAGTGGCTAAGGTAACCTTTCGTAGGACGAGATCGCCGATAGAAAACTGTTTGGGCTTGACCTTTGAGTTGTAGTGTCGCGCCATTTTTTCTTGATATCTCTTTATCCTTGCTTCTGCCATTTCTCTAACTTCGTCAATCAGGTCAAGGTTGAGGCGGAGCTACTCTTCATTTTGCAGGTCCTCATATGTCGAGGTTCGTAATGTCGTCAGTCCGACTTCGACGGGAACCACTGCTTTGTTTCAATATGTCATTCGAAATGGTGTTTCGCCTGTTGGTATCCTGACTATTGTTCTGTAGGCCCAGAGTATGCTTGGGAGTTCTTCTGGCTATAGCCCCTTGGCCCCCTCAAGTCGGGTTTTGATGAGTTTAAGTAATGATCGATTCGTAACCTCGACTTGTCCGTTGGCTTGTGGATGGCTAGGAGATGAATAATGGTTGTGGATGCCTAACTCTTGAGAGAATTGTCTGAATCTTGGATTGTCGAACTGTTTTCCGTTGTCAAACATGAGTACTTGTGGTATTCCGAACTGTTTGCCTTCCATACGAAGTTCTGGATGTTCTTTTCTGAAATAATTGCCAGTGGTTCTGCCTCCACCCATTTGGTAAAGTAGTCAATTGCAACCACTAAGAATTTGAGCTGGCGTCTTTCGATTGAGAATGGTCCCATGATATCCAATCCCCATTGTGCGAACGGCCATGGTGCCGTCATTGGTGTCAGTACCTCTGGTGGTGAGTGGAGTAGGTTTGCGAACCGTTGGCACTTGTCACAATGTTGAACGAATTTGTTGGCGTCTGTCTGTATGGACGACCAGTAGTAGCCTGCTCTGACGATCTTCTTTTTTAAGGATCGTGCCCCTGAGTGATTGCCGCAAATGCCTTCGTATATTTCTCTCATGACGTATTCGACCTCGTCTGGTGCTAGGCATCTGAGATAGGGAAGGGAGAAGCTTCTCTTGTATAATATTCCCTGCAACATAATAAACCGTGAGACACGTACCTTTAATCGTCTAGCTTCATGTCGGTTATCTGGTAGTATCCCTCCTTGCAAGTAGGAGATTATTGGCGTCATTTAAGAGATTTCAGCGTGGACGGGGTTCACCTCGGTCGTTTGCAGGCTTGACTGCTTGACGATTTTGATCTTATCGTCCGATATTGACGACGAGGCGGACTTGGCTAGTTGGTCTGCTTCTGTGTTTTATTCTCGTGGTATGCAACTGAGTCTTACCTCTCGGAATTGGCTTATCTAATGTCGGACAAGGTTCAAGTACTGCTGCATACGTCATTCCTTTGCTTCATAATCTCCGTTCACCTGCCCTACAACGAGCTGGGAGTCGCTAAGCATGTCTAGCTCGGCTGCCCCCAGTATTTTAGCCATTTTGAGCCTGGTCAATAGAGCTTCATACTCAGCTTCGTTGTTGGTGGTTGAGTACTGCAGTCGCACAGCTTGTTTGATGATGTCACCTTCTGGTGATTTCAGGATTATCCCGATTCCGCCTACGTTCTTTATTGACGACCCGTCTATGTTGGCCGTCCATTTCGATGTCTGTTCGACGTCTTTTGTTGGTTCATCGTCCTTCGAGGTGAATTCTACTATGAAGTTGGCCAGGGCTTGAGCTTTGATTACTGTTTGTGGCCGGTAGTTAATGTCGAACTCACTAAGTTCAATTGACCACTGAATGAGTCGTCCAGCAGCGTCAGGTTTGTTCATTGCCTTCCGCAGTGGGTGGTTGGTGAGTAGCACTATTGTGTGGGCTTGGAAGTATGGGCGAAGTTTCCTTGCCGCTGTCACCAGGGCGACTGCTAGTTTTTCCATAAGTGAATATCTTTCTTCTGCTCCTTTGAGTGCTTGACTTGTATAATAGACGGGTAACTGTCGCCTTTCTTCTTTTCGGATCAGTGTAGAGCTGACGACGGTTGGTGAGACGGCTAGGTACAGGTAGAGCTCTTCGCCTTGTTTAGATGGACTAAGCAATGGCGGTTTCGTTAGGTACCTCTTGAGCTCCTCAAATGCTTGCTGACATTCATCAATCCATACGAATGCTTTCTTCAATGTCTTGAAGAAGGGCAGGCACTTATCGGTTGATCGAGACATGAATCGATTCAATGCAACTACTTTTCCCGTCAGCCTTTGGATTTCTTTGGTGGTTGTTGGTGGCTGCATTTCTAAGATCGCTTTGATCTTGTCTGGGTTTGCCTCTATGCCTCTCTGCGAAACCATAAAACCAAGAAATTTTCCTAAATAAACACCAAATGCACACTTACTTGGATTCAGTTTCATTTGGTATTTGCGGAGTGTTTCGAATGTTTCTCTAAGATCGTCAAGGTGATCGCCTTCTTCCTTGGACTTTACCAGCATGTCATCGACATAGACTTCGACGTTTCTGCTGATTTAATCGTGGAACATTCTGTTCATTAGCCGCTGGTAGGTGGGTCCTGCGTTCTTTAGTCCAAATGGCATCATCTTGTAGCAAAAAAGCCCTCTGCTTGTGATGAAGGACGTCTTCTCTTGGTCGTCTTCATCCATCATTATCTGGTTATACCTTGAAAAAGCATCCGTAAATGTTAGCAGTTTATGGCCAGCTGTCGAGTCGACTAGCTGGTTTATTCTTGGAAGAGGGAAACTATCTTTTGGACAAACTTTGTTCAGGTCGGTGAAGTCGTCGCACATTCGCCATTTTCCGGTATTATTCTTCACCATAACCACGTTAGCCAACCAGTCGGGGTAGAAGACTTCCCTGATGAAGTTCGTCGTCAGGAGTTTGTCCACCTCCTCTATAATGGTGTTATTCCTTTTAGAGGCGAAGACTCTCCGTTTCTGTTTTATTGGACGAAGAGAGGGGTTAACATTTAATTTATGAGAGATAATGGAAGGATTGATACCTGGCATATCTTCGTGACTCCATGCGAAGACATCAATGTTGCTTTTCAGAAATTGGACGAGTGACTCCTTCATTTGTGGGGGTAGGTTAGCTCCGACTTTGGTCGTCTTTTCTGGGTGTCCATCTTCTAGCTCGATTGTGTCTAGTTCTTCAGATGGTTTTACCAGAATCTTTCGCTCCTCTATAGTCATTGTCTGATTCCGACCCTCTGATCCTAGGGAGGCGAGGTAGCACTCTCTGGCAGCTACCTGGTCTCCTCTGACCTCTCCTATTCCGTGTTCAGTAGGGAATTTAAGGAGGAGATGGTATGTGGAGGTCACAGCTCGTAGTCGGTTGAGCATAGGTCGTCCAATAATTTCATTGTATGCTAAAGGGCAATTGACGACGAGGAAGTCAACAGTTTTGGAGATGGTCTTTGGGTAGGTGCCGACTGTGATTGGTAGGGTTATGATGCCGACCGGGCAAACCTTGTCGCCCGTGAATCCCACGAGAGGTGCGTCCATGGGTCGCAGTTTGTCCTTATCGAGCCTCATTTGCTGATAGGTTGGAAGGTAGAGTATGTTTGCCGAGCTCCTGTTGTCTATCATTACTCGTGTGGTAGTGAACCCGGCAATGTTAATTGTTACTACGAGGGCGTCGTCATGGGGCTGATGGGTCCCCCTGGCGTCTTCTTCGCTGAAGGATATTACTTGATCGTCGAGGTGGGCATTCTTTGGAGGTCTTTGGACAACCATGATATTGTGTACCTGTCGCGCATATGCCTTCCTCGAGGCTCGAGAGGTTCCTTTAGATGCCGGTCCTCCAGTGATGGTTCTGATTTCTCCAACGGGTCCCGGTCTGTTGTTTTCAATCTGTTTTTTTTTGTGTCAGAGGTTTCGTTGGACAAGTGCTTGTTGGATGGCTAACGTATTTTTGCAGTTTACCTTATCGGATAAGTGTTTCCACTTGCTCCTTTAAGGCTACACAATCCTCCGTGAGGTGTCCATGATCCCTGTGGAACCTGCAATACAAATTTTTAGGTCGGTTGTTAGGATCTGAACGTATTTTACCTGGCCATCGAAGTGAGGGATCGTCTTGTATCTATAAGAGAAGTTTATCGATTGGGGTGTTTAGAGGTGTGAAGCTGCTGAATTTTACGGATGGAATGGTCGTCCGCTTGCGTTCTGGTGCCTCAGAGAACTTTGGGACTTTCTGCTTAACGGGTTCCTATTTACGGTCTTCAGTGTCTCTTCTTCTCTTTGGGGGAGGACCGTCCATAGATTCTAGGGCATCCTTGGCATTCATGTGTTTTTGGGCCTCGTACATTAACTCGGATAAGGTCTCCGGAGGGTCTTTGTAGAGGTCGTAGAGGAAATCCCCCTTTCGTAATCCTGCCATGAAGGCGGTCAGAGTGACGTCTTCCTTTGGCCGGTCGATTTTCATTGCTTCTTCATTGAAACGATGTACGTATGCCCTCAAGGATTCTCCTTCCATCTGTTTGACGCTGAGAAGGTGAGTGAGGGCTCGTCCTCTCCGTTGGCTTCCTATGAAGTGATCGATGAAGGCTCGGCTCAACTGGACGAACGAGCCGATAGACTCTGATTCAAGCTTGTTGAACCAGACTCTCGCCGATCCCCTTAGGCCCATGGGGAATGCTCGGCACATGATTTCTTCGGGGATGGCTTGTAGTTGCATGATTGTTTTGAAGGCCTCCAGGTAGTCGAATGGGTCTTTGGTTTCGTCGAAGTTTTTGAGCGGCGGTACTTTGAACTTGGGGGGAAGTGGGAAATTGGCAATACTAGGAATGAAGGGCGAATCTGCTCAGTGCACAAGGCGATCCAGGTTACGGGTAGCCTTCGCTTTCAAGCTATTCTTCATGTCTCCCATCTGCTTCCTCATCTCTTGTAGCTTTTCTTCTAGACGGGCCGTTTTATCGCTCGGACCTCTAGATGGACGTGCCGAATGGTCAGGTCGTCTAGTTGACCGATCTGGCGGCTTGGGTGATCGATCCGGCTGTCTAGACGAACGATCCGGTCTATCTGGCTATTTGGACGATTGAGCCGTTCTATTAGGACAACTCGGAGGGGTAGAGCTACCTTCATTCTCTGCCCTGTGCCTGCTGGGGGCCAGGCTTTTCTCTGCCTCACCATTTCTGCAGCGGGTTACTTGTCGGTTGTCAGCTTCCTGGTCGCCCGACCTGTCTTCCCTTCGTGGAGGGCGTTGGCCGTGGTCGTGAGGGGTTTGTGGCCCCTTCTTGATGGCGCTCCACAACTCCTTGTTCTGACGCGTCATTTCTCGAGCGAGGTCTTGGACACTGGTCGCAATGGCCTGCATTTGTCTCTCAATCGGGGTCATGGGAGGATCAACACTGGTCCTGTCATTAGGGGTTCCTTCCATAATCGCGGTCAATCCGTGTACGACCCTTTTTGCTCTAAGAACGACAATAGCCTACTAAGTCGTTCCCACAGACAGCGCCAACTGATAATGCCTAAAATCAGTGGGCACGGACACGTCTTGACTCGGACGGACGGAGCCTTCACTGACGGACGAGTATACCTGCAAAAGAGAGAAAATGTGAAAGAATGCACTGGCGGTGGTCCGGTGGGGGAGCCTCCGATGCTTTAGTCAAACGTTTGTTATCTAGAGTGAAATATCAGTTTTGAGAGTATAGAGGTGAGAAAAAGACTGTGTACCTTGGTTTGAGGAGCTTTTAGCTTTATATAGGAGGTCCTAGGCTTCTAGCTGTTTGTTAGCATTAACTGAATTTTTATGTCTTGATTTGTAATCGTTTGGTCCTTGATTTGGGCCCTTTAATTATGCTTTTGACTTTTCTGGTGTGGTTTTAAAAGGTAACGCGTTTGACATGCGGGTTAAATGCTGTGTATAGCTGTATTTTTATACCCGTCGTCCACGCCGGGATAGTTGTCATTGAGGTTCGATTTTGGTTAGTTTCAATGCCAATATCATTTTTTTATAAAGATGAGATTCATTTTTGCAATTAACTTTCACTGAGTCATGTTTGGCAAAATAACTTTAAACATTGCATTATTTTTCCCAAAAGTGGCTCGGTGGTTAGCTTGGATGTGGATTACGGAAAGAGCTTTGGACATCTCTTCAAGTCTTTTTTTTTTTTTTTTTTTTTTTTTTTTTTTTTTTTTTTTATATATATATATGATAGAAATTCTAGTCTAAACTCACACACACGTATATTTGAAGATCCCGGGGATTGAACCCACACCCTCATAGAGGAGTAGGGCTTTTTGGGAATGAGGATTACCACTGGGCCGAATACCCAAGTGGCACATCTCTTCAAGTCTAAGTTCTTTTGTTTGTAATTTTTTTTTTTTCTCCTAAAGCCAGGGTTATTTCTTGGTAAAATATTTAATTAGCGAAGTGCTATGCGTCTTAATGGATATGGAGGCACTTCTCAACTCACTCGAGAACAATTAAAAGAAGCTCTAAAGGTCTCTTTGAACTTTCGATTAAAGAAATATATATATATATATATATATTTTTAATGTGAATTCCAAGTGGCCCAAAGTTTTTAAACCAGCCATATCAATAGAGCCAGATCAGCACGGTTTGCACCAATCACATCTTTTATAAAGATGGGAGTCATGCCAATATCCCTTTTTTTTTTTTTTTTTTTTTTTTTTTTTTTTTAAAGATGAGATTCATTTTTGCAATTTAACTTTCACTGGGTCATGTTTGGCAAAATAACTTTAAAAATTGCATTATTTTTTTTTCCCAAAAGTGGCATTTTCCTTGGTGGTTAGCTTGGACTTGAATTGCGAAAAGAGCTTTAGACATCTCTATGAGTTTAAGTTTTTTTGTTTGTAATTTTTTTTTCTAAAGCCTGGGTTTTTTCTTGGTAAATATTTAATTTGTTAAGTGCTATATTTTTTGTTAATGGATATGGAAGAAAGTGTTATGTGTGTTGGCTTAGGTGTGATGTTGAAGAGAAGAATTACAATTTGTTCACAATTGTTCAAAATGGCATAGTTTTAATGTGTTAAAATTAGGTTGTTTTAAGCTTAGGATATAGTTCACCTCCAAAGTAGATCGGAGGAATCGTCTTCCGACCCATTACATATATTGTTGGCCAATTTTGTTTTTATTTGTTTCAAAATTTTGATCCCCTCCCTCTTATTCTGGGTCCGTTTGGATTTTGGCCCTCCTGTTTATAAAATGTTAATCCCTCATTGTTAAGTGCCAATTAAGACTGACACATGTGCTAGGTGGTCCAATCAAACAATATCACGTGTTAAAAGAAATTATTTCAAATATAAAAATTACATAAAATAATTTTATTTCATTTTTGTCCATTTTTCTTTTTCTTTTCATTTTTCTATTTTACATTCTCTCTCTATCCTCAGTTCTATTTTCTCTCTCTCTCTCTCCTCTTCTCCCTTGTTGCCGCCTCCACTGCCGAGACATGACAATCTTCCATGGTGGAAGTAGATCATCGCCTACACCTGTACCATCATCACAACCACCTAAGAGAGCTCCTGTTCCAAGTGGAGCCCACTCGCCAAGTCCATCAAAGTCTTCACCTTATACAAGATCACACCCTCCACCTCCACCATCATCGCACACATTTCACCAACATCTCCTCCCAAAAAGTCTCACAAAAAACACAAAAGTTCTCGCATTAAAGAAAGGCTAGAGACAAAGGATCACATTATTTCACAAAGTATAAAAATATTTAAAAAAAAAAAAAACATTATTCTCCATCTCAGACAAAGCATAAGGTACTGTCGTATATTCAACTCTTTTTTTTTTTTACTTTTTTTTTTTTTTTTTCATGTATACAAATTATCAAGATAATAAACCTTTTGGAAACTGAATCTGATTTATGTTTTTTTTTCTTTCCCTAAGCTCCGTAGCTTGGTTGATTGCTTTTTCGAGATATTTCTTAATTGGTCATTTCAAATTATCTCTGCTTTAATTTATGTTCTGTTCTTAACAATGATTTAGATGTAAAGCTTGAGCTACTCGCTGAATTTTATATAGCCGATCGCATCGAACTGCGTTTGCCTTTGGTTCTTGTTGAATCTGTGTCAACAGAAACTTGTTTTGTTTGAGGGAGGGAGAGAAAACAGATCTGAGGGTAGAGAGAGAACGTAAAATAGAAAAATGAAAAAAAAAAAAAAATGTAATTTTTATATTTGAAATATATTTTTTTAATTTTTTTAATATACTTGACACGTGACATGATTTGATTGGTCCACCTAACACATGTATTAGGTTTAGTTTGCACTTAACGTTTTATAGATGAGAGGGTCAAAATCTAAATGAAACCAAACTTAGAGGGTGTATAGTGCATTTTAGTCTATATTCTTTCATGGTTTGGAGGTCAAATTCATCCTTTAATAGCGTTCTAGGGATGGAAGCATTATCCCATTCAAATTAAGATACAAACACAAATATCTAGTAGGTTTGGACTTTGGAACTTGATACATACTGTGTAAATCAAGTTTTTTCTTTTCCATTCCATTTAATTTTTGTTGTTGATAACTCGATAGATGGGGAAACATTCCATTAATTTAAAGGACCATTTGGTATGCAATAATAAATTCAAGAATGAAATAACAATTCTTTTAAAATCATTATTAAGTTGTTTGGTTTAGTTTTCATTAAATGAAATAGGTATTTGTTGTTTCCTAAACTAAGGAATAGCTATTTTTTTAATCAAAAGATCGGTAATAACTTTTCTTGAAACCACTTAAAGATAGAGTTTATCTCCAAAGTAAATTGGAGGAATCTTTGCCAACCCATTACGTGACGATTTATAAAATCATCTACATGTATTTTTTAAACAAGTCACATGACTTATAAAATAAGTCATGTGACTAAAAGTACGCATTGATAGTCATTTGAGTTACCACGTAGTGTGTTGGAGTCATTAGTTATTATTCCCTACAAAAATCTTTTCTCTCTCTCTCTCTCTCTCTCTCTCTCTCTCTCTCTCTCTCTCTCTCTCTCTCTCTCTCTCTCTCTCTCTCTCTCTCTCTCTATCTCCTCTCTATCTATCTCTATCTCTATCTTATCTATATATTATATTCTTGGTATTAGTATTTTATTAAATAAAAATAGGTATTTGTTGTAATTATAAACTATTTTTTTCTTGATGTGTTAATTTAAATTTCAAATATGTGTGTGGGGGTCTTTTACTTCCACTACTGCCATGTGTTGAACAAAGGTAGGTTAAAACATGGGCTGATTTCAAAGAAGTGAGTGAACACCAAAACTTGACACCAAACTCACATGATTTCAAAAGTGTAATCGTAATTGAGTCATGTAAGTCTTAGTATGTTTGGAGACATGTACTTAATGACCAAGAGAAAAACACAAGTGGAGTAGTGCAAGGTTTAGTCAGCTCGACTACAACCTTGATAATCCTCAATCCATCAAGAGTTCCTAAAGCTCGATTGCAGTCAACCGATTGAGCCTCTACATCCAGGAATCCTAATTAAGGCCCAAAAACATGTAAAAGCCTTAGGATTCATGCCCTAGTAATCATACACAGACAAAGTGACCTAAGGATAACCACATAGAGGGACCACACATAAAAATTAGAGGTTTGGTTGCGTTCTATATGTGTAGGGTTTTTTAATCAAGCCAACTACTTTAATCACCACTACATATGAGGTTGACGATATTTTGAAGGCATTGCAACGTAATCAACAACAACAAAATGATGTTGATTAAAGCTTCAAGGTGGTCCTTAAAGTCGCGAACAGACTAGTTTTTTTGGAAGAACAAATTACATAAAGAGTTCAACCAGGGTGAAGCTATGTGGGGTCATGTTAGTAAGTTACTATTGGATTTAAGAATTTGGGTTAATTTCAGTTGTATAAAGTTTAATTCATAGTGGATTTGTTTTTCATTACGGTTTGTGCGTTAAACCCCCAAAGTGTTCTTCCTGTTTGGGTTTTTCCTTTGTAACTGTGAACATAAAGAAAGGGATTCGCCACCTAGTTTAGGTTCGGAAACTACTTTTAAAACTCCATTTGCAAATTAAGGCTTCATTGGTTTGGTCTGAGTTCAGAGTTAGGGTACAGATTTGGGAAGGTGTTAAGCACCTAATCACACTTAGTAATCGGCTAGCATTCTCCATATTATTAGGCTATGTTTAAGGAAATTTTTACTAAGGAAACCATAACATAATTACACAATTTAATATAATAAATGCGCACACCAGGAGAGATCACATATCAAATCAATCATATAGAAATCCCTAAATTGTGGGAACCCAAATTGCTTGTGGGAAAGTCAGAAAAAACATGTGACATAACTAACAAGGAAATGAAGCAAATAAAATTGTTGAAATTATATATATATATATATATGGGAAAATTACATTTTAAACTCTATAGTTTTGAGGGTGTAACACTTAAACCCTAAAATTTAAAAAGTAACAAATTAAACCTTAGAGTTTTGGAAAGATAACAAATTGGACCCCGGTGTTAACTCTTGGGGTTAAACCATACGCACCGTTTCACTTTAAGTGAGCTAAAAAAAAAAAGAGAGAGAGAGAACAGAACTCTCTGAGCCCGAGAACCAGAAGAACGAACCCAGCAACACCGTTTCACCTACAACACTTCCATTTCAACCATACTCAAATCAGATCAAACCAACTCCTACCAAAACCCAATTCTATTCAAATCAAACCAAGCCCCACTTCTCCTTACTACATAGATCTCTAATTCAAAATCCAAAACTCTAAAATTAATAATTAATATCCCAAAATTTTCTCTAATTCAAAACCCACCCTTTAATGGCCAAGGAATGGAAGCCCAACAACACCGCCTGAAATAGATCAACAACACCACCTCAATTCACGGCGTCGTTCTTGGTCTCGGCCTCCTTGATTCTGTCTTGCTCTCGCTACCGTGAACGTGTGCCGGTCTTGGTCACCGTCTCTCTATTCTTCGCGTCCCACTCTCTCACGTCGACGCCGTTCACCGGTGTCGAAGTCAGGCTCGAATCTGTCACTCCCTCTGGTCTCAAGCTCTCTTTCTCCTAGTTCTGCTCTCTTCCATAGTTCCATTTCTTTTTTCTCTGCTTAATTGAATGAAACGATGCGTATGGTTTTAACCCCAAAAGTTAACACCGTGAATGTGAATGTGTGTTGGAATTCAATTTGTTACCTTTCCCAAACTCTATTTTTATTTATTACTTTTTTAACTTTGGGGTTTAATGTGTTACACCCCCAAAGCTATAGGGTTCAAAATGTAATTTTCCCTATATATATATATATATATATATATAAATCTTCTATCTCACTTTATATTTTTCATTTTATATTCCATCAATCACAACTAGTTATATGTTAGATTGTGTTTGATTTTTTTCCATTTTAAATCTTAGTTATTTTATAAAGAAATGAAAAAACATGTGACAAGTTATGATTGGTGGAATATAAAGTAAAATACAAAAAATGAGATAGAGGATGTGTATTCTCCAAAAGGACCATCTGCTGCAATGGTTTAATATAAAATCTCTGTAATACTTTACCTAATAACACGCCACCTAACATGTCAGACATTGAGACAAATATTTTTATTTGGTAACATATTATTATTGGAGCATTACAAAGATTATATATTAAACCATTGTAACTAATATGCTCCCCATGCGAAATACATCAATTAAACATATTTGTAATTAGTACAATCAAGCCAAAATCGATTCCCTCACTTACCGTGCACGTCTAAACATATATCAAACTTGAACCTGGAAATAACTTCTCAATGGGAAAAACGTTGAACAAATCATATCAATCAAAATTGAACATTGCAATTGATTTCTAAAAAACCAAGATTTGGTCACGTGAATATACTTGGAATGAGAAACAGAAATTGATTGGAGACGTGGACCACCTTATATCAATCTCCTAATATAACCTGATTGCTTTGAAAAAACGGCCAAACTGTAGATATATGTTAAGACTTAAACCACACTATGATGAAAAATTATCATTGCCTTGTCTGCCTCATTGAGATTTCATCAGTATAACATTTATTTTACATAATATATATATATATATATATATATATATATATATATATATATATATATATATTTAAGTTTATGTGTTTTTTTATTAATATTTAATAATAAGTGAGAAACCAAAATCAGACCAGGCTTGGGCAACCCAAACCTCAGGACCGGCCCTGCACCTATCTAAGGCAAGGCCTTGCGACCATCGCAATACACGTGGCTAGTATGGTGTTATGTCTCCTCTTGGGATTAGTTCAACTAAAAATTAAAACGACAAAAAGAAACAAAAGGATTGCATTAACAAGAAAATAAAAGAGACAAACAAACAACAACTATGTAAAAATAAAAGAGAAATCACAGTACTCAACAAAAAAAAAAAAAGACAAAAAAAAAAAGAAAAAAGATTGCATTAACCAAAAAATAAAAGAGACAAACAATTAAACAACAACCAAGAACTTTCTGTACGGATCAGCGTAACCCACAATGAAATTGGTGTACGCTACAATTAAAGTGGCGTACGCTACTATCATTCAAACAAAATTCCTAGCAACAGAAATTTAAATGATTAGAAAATAAAGAGCAGAATGATAAGTAAACATAATTAAAATATTCAATAAAGTAAATCAGTAAAAATTAAAATGCAAATATAATGAACAAAATAAAAAGAAGAAGTAAAAAAAGATTCAAATAAAAAAAAATGAAGAATTGAGGAGTGTATGGTGTATTAAGAAGATCCATATTTTACACTTTAGAGCTTTGGAAATGGATGTCAAATGTAGACTTGCTGCTAGAAGAAAAAGAACTCTAATTCAAATTAGAGCTCTTTGTAGTCTTTGGCACTTTCTTTTCTCTATGTTAATGGTTCTTAATTGCTGTGATTAGTTTTATATAGTTAGTTTGTAGTATGCAGCTTGAGTTGCTTGTTTGACAGATTGTTTCTTTACACTGTTTTGAGGCATTTTTTAATGAGTATGCAGCTTGAGTTGCTTGTATTAACAGGTGCGTTTCTTGTACATTGTTTTGAGGCATGTTCTGTTAAATGCTCTACGACTCTAGGATTGATTGTTAATATCTTTCAATGTTTATCGAGCCTAAACCAAAAAATCAAAATGCAAGAACAAGCTCATAAAAACTGCAAGCTGGAGATCGTACAAGAAGATATACAATACTAGTAGTAATTAAGTTCTGCTGTGTGATCCCGCCTTAGCTTTCACCCATTGAAGGGTACACTTTATTAAGATTTCCCGGAACATTTCTAGTAACAAAGTCAGCAAAATCAGAACAGCCTAATAACGCCAATGTGAATACATTCATCTCATGATTTCAAAGGTAAATTAATCAAATAATAATAGATGTACAATTCAGATAAGCTCACAATATGCTCTTGACCAGAAAAAGATGCATAAATTGACATAATTAATGTTGTACGTGCTCTCCCTTCGGTTCCTAATTGATGTCGATACTGAATCTCTCTTGTTGAAGACACCTATTCATGCCAGAAAAAAGGTTATAGTTTGAAAAACCGCAACCTGCACAAATTAACCCGGCAACAATTCCATTAATTATGTGAAGATCCTGATCACATGGAAATTGTTCCATATCCTCTTTCAAACCAGTTAGTCACTAGACCTGGATGATTTTGGGCTCATCTTGTAAACCTAATCAACAAGTCATTGTTTCTGTACAAGATGCTCAACATCTCCCATCTCCACTTCACTTCCTTCATGTTGATCCTTAATCTGCTCCAATGATTTTCCTTTAGTTTCTGGAACAAGCGTGTAGATGAAGAGAACAGCAAGAGCAGAAACTGCAGAAAAGATGAAGAAGACTCCGGCCATGGAAATTGTACAGGACACGGAGAGGAAAGACATGGCAACAAGGCCACTGCACACCCTATTACGCACTGCCCCAAGTGCAGCTGCTTGGGCACGCAGTCTTAAAGGGAATATTTCAGTTGTCACAACCCAGCAAATAGGGCCAATTCCCACTGAAAAGAAAGCTACATTCCCACAAACAGAAAAAATTGACATGGCAATCCCAACCTGTCCTTGCCCCAGTAAAGAGAGAGATAGTCCCAAACTGAACAAACAAATAGTCATTCCAATCGTGCTTAGATAGAGCAAGGGCTTCCTACCAAGTTTATCAATAATAAAAATAGCAAACAATATAAAAACAGTCTTTGTAACACCAACAGCAACAGTAGCAGCAAGGAGATTTGAGTTCCCCTCAACTCCAGCTTGTTGGAAGATTTCAGGACTGTAATACACAGTTGCATCTATTCCTGTGATTTGTTGGAAACATTGGATCCCAAAACCTGTGACCAGCATCCGGAGAAGTGAAGGAGAATGGCTCAACACTTCACGCCATGTAAGAATAAGATGAAAATAAAAATACCAATATATATATAAAAGAGAATTTTTCAATTAATCCAAAATGAACCTTTCACCATATAAAAGTACACAACACCAAAATTCAGATAATTAACAAATTTACACTCGTTTAAAAATTAGAATCTGATAGATTTGATCTCAACGCTTTTTTTTTTTTTTTTTTTTTGAGATTTCTGGGAAATTGAAATTGTTGGCGAAGAGGTGGTGGATTTGGTGTGGCCATCGGAGGGGTTGAATGGCCTGAAGGTTGGGAATTTGGCTTCTTTGGTATCGTGTGGAAGAAGGGTGTGTTCCGCTTTGGGACTAGCGTGGGCCAATTATGTGAATTGGAGGATTTTCTTGTCGAGGAATGAAGAAGCTGTTGGAGAAGAAAATGGCTTGGTGGTGGATGTGAGTGCTTGTGTTGTGGTGGTGATTTTGTGCCTAGGCGAACAATGCAGCGACTTTATGTACGTTGTTTTCACGCCTCATTTAAATGAACCTTCTTTTGAGTTTGTGATCACAAGAGAAGAGGTTTTTGGAATTGAGAGTGGAAAGATGGCAATCTGCATCCCTTCCAACTTGAGCTCGTATGGATCCAAGGCTATTATTAAGACTTTTGTAATCTTTCAGATTTAACGAAGTAAGTCGCTTAATTTAGAGCTCCAACAGATGGGTGAAGTTCATACAATCTTGTACAACCTTCAAATATCAGCATTTCTAGGAAGTTCGGAGTCTTCACGCGTTGCACTGGAAAATGTAATTATTTTGTAACGTTGTATTCTGAATATTTTGTAGCTCAAATAATATACATATACTATTTTAAAGTGTCTTGAATTTGCATAAGTATTTTGCATTTAGCCATATAATATTATAAAAAGTTTTAGATTACATAATTATATGTGCAATAACAATATTTTACATTCTCTGAGACGTTTTAAAGTTATTTTATGAAGACTTTGTTTAATTTTACTATAGTTGGTTGAGTAATTTGTTCATCTCCAAGTCAATGGAACACAAAATTGCATGACATGTAATTATTCTTCTCCAAAAGCGTACGGGCGTTGAGGGTCTCAATGGCTAATTTTATTTTCTTTGCATGCTTGTTTGTTTGGCAAATAGATTTTTTATTTTGGTTCCAAGAGTGGTATATCATAGGATTTGTTGGTGTTTTTGCAGCATTTGTTTTCTATTTGGTTCAATAAGAATTGGTAAAAATAGTTAGTTTCTGAAGGGGATATTTCTCTGACTCTCCTAAGTAAGGAGTGACGACCTTCAACGTCAGGAGGAAGGCCTTCGCATCCCCCAGAGCGACTGACGCCCTTCTATCCGTGAACAACCTTTCAGTCATCCGGTTATGACTCATCTCTTATCTTCTTCGAGAATCAACCGAGACAACTCCTCCAGCTGGTCGCATGTCACGCACAGGTGTTCTCCAACGCGAACTTAGGGGGTTGAAGCCCCGTGACTCCACTCAGCACTACGCTCCAGAACGGGAACGGCCTTCTAGACGGAGGGTCACCAGCTCACCACGTGTCTTCAGATCTGACGGAGCCTAGAAGGCCACGTGGTCTGACCAGAAGGTATAAGAAACTATTCTCTCTCCTATTCTCAGGCATGAACAGTAATTGCAATACTAAAAAATAGAGAAAAAGAGTTTAAACAAAAGAAACTCCGACTAACAAAAGCATCGGAGCCTCCTAGGCCGGCCCCAAACCGGTGCAAGGTCCGATCAGTTCTTCCTTTTTGCAAGTCTTCCAGCTCGCGGCTTGACTGACTGCCGTCCACTGATTTCACAGCAACATCAGTTGGCGCCGTCTGTGGGAATCGCTCATTTTTGCCTTTCACCGCACCAATATAAAAGGACTGCATGGTCAGGACGCGATCGATGGAAATCCACGCTCAAGCCCTCCCCTCCAGTAGCCAACCTCCAGAAGTGGCGGCGATGGAGAAACAAGTGCGAGATCTCACTGCCAACCTTCAGGAACTTACCCGGCAGAACCAGGTCCTCAATCAGAGACTCCTGCAACACGAGACTGAGAAGCAGAAGGAAAAAGATAAGGGAAAGAGTAAGGAAAGAGGTGATGCTGAGTCTCGGCAAGAGCGTCAGCAAGAACAACAGCAGGAGCAACAGCAAGAGCAACGTCAAGAACAAGAAGGTGAGACGAAGGGCGAGAATACGAGAATAACCGTTGAACAGTCATCGGCTAAGTGGGAACAAGAAATAAAAGCGATGAGGGCACAGATGGGGGAGATGAAGGACGAATTTAAAGGACGAGCAACCAAAAATATCGACGATCTTGTCCAGGGAACGGATTCACCCTTCACGAAAACGGTAATCTCTTTTCCTCTGCCATCTAAGTTTAGAATGCTTTCCTTGGAGATCTTTGACGGATCGAAAGATCCCCTCGACCACTTGGAGTCCTTCAAAACTGTGATGTGCCTTCAAGGGGTTCTAGACGAGATTATGTGCCGTGCTTTTCCAACCACCCTTAAGGGTCCCGCGAGGGTATGGTTTAAAAAATTAATGCCTGGCTCAGTAGGATCCTTCGCTCAACTTAGTCGTTTGTTTTTCAACCACTTCATCGGTGGACAACGGTATGGACAACCTACCACACACCTCCTGAATGTCAAGCAGAAGGAAGGGGAAACCTTGAGATCTTACCTCACCAGGTTCAACAAAGAAACGTTGCTGGTTGACGGGGCAGATGACAAGGTGGTGTTGACAGCGTTCATTTCTGGCCTCCAATCGGGAGATTTCCTATTCTCAGTCTATAAAGATCCCCCGAGCACCATGACGGAGATGATGTATGAGGCTCAACGATACATGAATGGGGAGGAAGCCCTTCTAGCTCGTGATCAGACCACCAGAAAGAAGAGGAAAGGGGATCATGCCGACCGTCCAGCGGAGCCCCATGAGACAAGGCCCAAAGCACAGAGGAACAGAAACAGGAGGCAAGAGGATAGGAGTGGACGGGGATTTAATGAGAGGTTCAACCGCTTTACTCCTCTCAACGCTCCTGTAGACCACATCTTCATGCAAATAAGGAATGACCCGGCTTTGAAATGGTCAGGCAAGCTGTTGACGGACCCTGACAAAAGGCCGAGAGACAAGTACTGCCGTTTTCATAGATACCACGGCCACAACACAGAAGATTGCTACGACCTGAAGAGACAAATCGAGGAACTGATTAAGCAAGGAAAGTTGCAGAGATTTATTGAAAAAGGTCAGAGAGAAGGCCGTCCCCAGGGAGCCCGTCAACAACGACCTCTAGGGGAAGCGCCTCCAAGACCCCCACTGGGAGAAATTCACGTGATAACCGGAGGAATGGCAGCAGGCGGAACCTCCCGTTCCTCACGAAAACTTACGCTCGCCAAATACATAATGTGCTCGTCACGCAGAAAAGCAACAAGAAACCGAGGGTGGAAGACCTTCCTATTACATTTACAGAAGAAGACGCCTGCAAAGTCTTCCACCCCCATGATGACGCGTTGGTTGTCACAATGGAGATTGCTGGCTATTCCACCAGACGGGTTTTGATTGACAATGGCAGCTCTGCGGACATCATATATTTGACGGCCTTCCAGCAAATGAAAATTGATAAGGATCAGCTGCAACCCATCGAAACCCCTTTGGTCGGATTTGCAGGAACCAGTATCTATCCCCTTGGAATGGTCACCCTTCAAATCATAGCAGGTACTCATCCGAAGCAAGCTATAAAGAAGGTCAATTTCTTGGTAGTAGATTACCCTTCTGCCTATAATGTGATAATCGGACGCCCTACTCTGAATCGCCTTCGAGCTGTCACTTCCACATACCACCTTCTAGTTCGCTTTCCAACCGAAAATGGAATAGGGGAGATGAAGGGAGATCAAGCAATGGCCAGAGAATGTTATTTAACTACTGTCAATGCAGAGCAGGTCCACCAAACGCTGATCGTGGAAGAGCGGCAAAACATTGCTGAACCAACCAAAGAATTAGAGGAGATCGTATTGATAGAAGGCGATGAAAAGAAAACAACAAGGATAGGAACTTCTATGGCAAAAGAGATACGAGCTTCGGTAGTAAGTTTCTTGAGGGGGAATGCAGATGTCTTTGCGTGGAGCCATGACGACATGCCTGGTATTAGCACTGAAGTAATTTCCCACAAACTAAACGTCGACCCTTCCACACCCCCCGTCAAGCAAAAGAGACGATTCTTCGCCCCGGAAAGAAACACTGCTGTGATGGAAGAGGTTGACAAATTGTTGAAGGCAGGCTTCATAAGGGAGGTTTATTACCCGGAATGGCTCGCCAATGTGGTAATGGTCAAAAAATCCACGAGGAAATGGTGAATGTGTGTCGATTTCACGGATTTAAACAAAGCATGTCCCAAGGACAGCTATCCCCTTCCACGAATAGACCAACTAGTGGATTCCACGGCTGGACACAAGTTACTCAGCTTCATGGACGCCTTCTCTGGCTACAACCAGATTCAGATGACAGAAGGGGACCAAGAGAAGACGGCCTTCATCACAAGCAGAGGCCTTTTCTGCTACAAGGTAATGCCCTTCGGCCTCAAAAATGCTGGAGCCACCTACCAGAGACTGGTAAACAAGATTTCCATGATCAAATAGGGAGAAACGTGGAAGTATACGTGGATGACATGCTGGTAAAGAGCAAAAAGGATGAAGACCATCTCATTGACTTAAAAGAGACCTTCCAGACACTAAGAAGGTACAACATGAAGCTGAACCCCGCAAAGTGTGTGTTCGGGGTCTCCTCCGGCAAATTTCTGGGTTTTATGGTATCGCAGCGCGGGATAGAAGCCAATCCAGAAAATTAAGGCCATCCTAGACATGAGCCCTCCGAAGACCGTCAAGGAGGTCCAGAGCTTGATAGGGAAAGCAGCCGCTCTGAATAGGTTCGTTTCAAGATCTACGGACAAATGCCTCCCCTTCTTTAGAACTCTCAGGAAGGCCTTCCAGTGGACAGAAGAATGCCAGAAGGCGTTTGAGGAATTGAAGGCCTATTTATCCTCCCCACCGTTACTCAGCCCTTCCCAGACAGATGAGGAATTATATTTGTACTTGGCTGTGTCAACCTCCGTAATCAGTTCTGCACTAATCCGCGAGGAAGAACGCATTCAAAAGCCTGTCTACTACACTAGTAGGGCCTTGAGGGGAGCTGAAGAAAGATATTCAAATATGGAAAAATTAGCTTTTGCTTTGTTGATCGCGCCTAGAAAGCTTAGGCCGTACTTCCAGTCCCATCCCATAATAGTTTTGACTGATTACCCTCTCAGGAAGGCCATGAATAAGCCAGATGCGGCCGGGAGACTAGTATAGTGGTCCATAGAGATGAGTGAATTTCATATCGACTATCGTCCCCGCACTGCAATAAAGGCCCAAGCCTTGGCCGATTTTATCGCATAATTCACTCAACCATGGAAAGATGAAGAGGAATTGGAAGAAGGCGAGGCCTGGACAGTAAATATAGACGGGTCATCTACCAAGGAAATGAGCGGGGCTGGAGTCGTCCTTGTCTCCCCTGAGAAAGACAAATTCGAGTATGCGCTTCAGCTACGTTTCCGCGCCACCAACAACGAAGCGGAGTATGAAGCCCTTCTAGCCGGACTAAAATTATCCAAGAGTATGGGAATCGAGAACCTGACCGTCAAAAGCGATTCTCAGTTAATCGTAGGGCAAGTCAAGGGGGAGTATGAAGCTAAGGAAGATAGAATGAAGAGATATTTGACGGTCGTCAAGAACCTACTAACACAGTTCAAGAAGGTGGAATTACTTCAGATTCCAAGAGAAGAAAATGAAGCTGCCGACCGTCTAGCTAGGCTGGCGTCTTCAGGAGTGGAAATAGATGGCTTCGTCGAAATCCAAGGAAGACCGTCTACAGAGGAAGAAACAATAAATCCTATCGCATTCACTACGACGTGGATGTTGCCCATAATCCGATACCTCAAAGAAGGGACCCTTCCTGCAGATAGGGCAGAAGCACACAAACTTCGAATACGTGCTTCTCGCTTCCAGTTGTTGGGGGGCATCCTTTACAAGATGGGTTTTTCACGACCTCACCTTAGGTGTTTGTCACCAGAAGAAGCGAATTACGTCATCAGGGAGGTCCATGAAGGGGTTTGTAGGAATCATTCAGGGGCAAGATCTTTGGCGCACAAGCTCACAAGAGCAGGCTATTACTGGCCGTCCCTTCTACATGATGCCACCCAATTTATGAAGGCCTGCGACAAGTGCCAACGCTTCGCCAATGTCCCGAGGGTGCCACTGGAGGAATTCACGCCCATAACCTCACCATGGCCTTTCGCACAATGGGGGCTAGATATCATGGGTCCCTTTCCGGTTGGAACAAAACAAGCAAAATTCTTAGTGGTTGCGATTGATTATTTCACTAAATGGGTGGAGGCGGAACCCTTGGCAACAATTTCAGAAAAGAATGTCAAGTCTTTTGTCTGGAAGGCCGTCATCTGTCGATTTGGGATCCCACGAGTCCTGATTTCCGACAATGGGAAGCAATTTGATAATGGACCCTTCAAGGAATTGTGTGCTCAACTGAACATAAAAAACCACTATTTCTCCCCCAGGCATCCACAAGCAAACGGCCAAGTCGAAGTTACAAACCGGACCTTACTCAAACAGATTAAGACCCGGCTTGAGGGGGCAAAGAGTATGTGGGTGGAAGAGCTTCCAAGCGTGTTGTGGGCATACCGAACCACCGTCAGAACCCCAACAAAGGAAACTCCCTTCAAGCTCACCTTCGGCACGAAGGCTGTTATCCCCGTTGAAATTGGACTAACCACCCTAAGGACGACCTTCTACAAAGAAAGGGAAAATGAAGGGCAGCTTCGTTTGAACCTTGATCTCCTGGATGAAACAAGAGAAAGGGCAGCACGAAGAATCGCACTTTATCAAGGAAGAATGGCCAGATATTATAACGCCAAAGTAAAGCTCCGACGTTTTGAAGTTGGTGATTGGGTCTTGAGGAAGGTCACCCAAGCAACTAAGGACCCGTCACAGGGAAAGTTGGGCCCCAATTGGGAAGGTCCCTACAAGATCATCCAATATTACCGAAGGGGCACCTATCATCTGGAAGACCGTCACGGAAAAAAGCTGCCTCACCCATGGAACGCTGAGCACCTCAAGAAATACTACCCGTGAGGTACGTATATCAATTATCTTTTATGATAAAGAAGTTTGTATACCCAAACAATGTCTTTTATCTATGAATAGAAGACCGTCTTCACTTAAATAATTGTCTAAATATACTTGCTGTCGCCCAAATATTATCAATTATTATCTCGACAGGCGTCATTTAAACAAAATTAAACACCCACGAGGTGAATTCATAGTGGAAGACCGTCAAGAAGACCGCTCTTCTACAAATGTTAGACACCTTCAAGGTGCACAAGTCAGACACCCATGAGGTGCAAATGTTAGACACCTTCAAGGTGCACAAGTCAGACACCCATGAGGTGCAAATGTTAGACACCCATGAGGTGCAAGTGTTAGACACCTTCAAGGTGCACAAGTTAGACACCTATGAGGTGCAATTGATAGACACCTTCGAGGTGCACAAGTCAGACACCCATGAGGTGCATGTACCATGGAAGCCCATCAAGAAAATTGCTCCCCTACTCATCAACCGACGTTAGACACCCAAAGGGTGTATCTAGAGAAGAAGACCGTCAAGAGTGTCCCTCCTCTACCTATTATCAAGTGAGACACCCAAGGGGTGCATCTAGAGAAAAAGACCGACAAGAGTGTCCTTTCTCTACCTATTATCAAGCTAGACACCCAAGAGGTGCATCTAAAAAAGAAGCTCGTCAAGGACGTTCCTTCTTTGCCTATCTAGTGTGTTCCTCCCGTGTCTGTTATCAAAATTAAACACCTATGGGATATACGTATAAAAGAAGACCGTCAAGGACGTTCCGCTACATATTATGGTTAATTGAGGGATTCATCGGCAGACGGCCGTCAACAGCACAGTAAACACCACAATATGAGAAATCCACTTTTTGCTCAACACAGATGGGAAGAAACAAAGTAGCAATTCTAGAAGGGATAACGAAAGACAACTAGCATATAAACATCACATGATCCCAGTCAAGACATTGTCCACAAAAGTACGGGTCACACCCCTTCCATAAGGAGTAAACATGACCCTAGCTACGAGATTGTTTTAAGTATAGGTCACACCCCTTCCAGAAGGAGTAAACATGACCTTGTTAGGGCTACATTGCTGACAAAAGAAAGAAAAACAACAAACACAAAATGTCTAGGTCAAGATCACAAGGATTAAAATTATGGCATCTCGCCACCGGTTGGAGAAAGAGTAGCCTGATCGTCCACGGGGATAACCGGGTCGTCCACTTGAATAGTCTGGCCGCCTTCAGGACCAGCAACAGGATTGTTACCTTCATCACCATTTGGGGGAGTAAACGGGACATCAGTTGAAGCAACTGTACGATCCTTGGATTGAACATCATCCCCTTCCTCCTCTTCACCACTGTCTTCCTCCATCGCGGTGGTCTCTTCATCATCAAAGATTTTTACCGTCTGCCAATTGACAACATCCCCAAAGGCCTAGGCCGCCCTCTTCTTGAAATGTTCAAAACCCGCCACATAGTAGTGGCGAGTGGCATCATTGAAATCCTCGGAAGCCTTGAACTCGTTGACGGCCGTCTCTCTCGCATTTGCAACCTCTTCTTGTAGAGCTGCAGTCTTCTCCACCAGGTCACCACGTTCCTTCTCCAGGCCAGACAGACGGGCGTCCTTCTTCTTCAGGTCAGCCTCCAACTTCCTCACTTGGTTCTTCAGGGTCCCTCTCTCAGCATTGAGAACCTCCGTAGCCTCCTGATGAGCAAGAGTCTGAACTTTGGCCTCCTCGAGCTCCGCTTTAAGCTTCGCCAAGTCACAATCTGAGGAACGAAGACTGTTCCCCAAAATGAACATCTAACCCGCAGCCTGAGGAATAAAAGAAAAACTTCAACGAATAAAGTAAAATATATATATACATATGCATGTATGAGATACCATCCTCAAGAGGGAGAAAGAAGTCGACCTTCAACGAATCTTGAATCGATATGCGGAGAAGGTCCATGTTCTCAATGTGATCATACACCTCCAGATCAACCTTCTCATACATCTTGTTCACTTTGTCCATCGCCCTAGACGTGCTGTTATAGATAGTGGGTTGAATATCGTTAGAAGGACCCCCCTCCCTTTTGATGAGGCAACAGGAGAAGGGGGAATCTCATGATACACGTGAACCTTCTCGGGCATCTTCATTTTGGCAGCAGGAATGTATTTGTCATGGTGGCCACCCTTTTTAGAGCTAGCCCCCTTCTCCATAACGACCTTCTTCCTCGATTTGGCCTTCTTGGGAAAAAGCGCGCTCGCGTCAGGAAAGTCGTCAAGATTCTGGGCCGCCTCCATTAGGCGCTTGCGTTCAGCCCTGGTTGTCATTCCTGTAGCAAGGAAGGGCATCAAGAAGAGATAATGAAAAAGGTATTTAAGTCCCAAGATCGAGAAGAGAGATTACTTACTTAAGTTATAAGACTGTATCGCCTTCTTCACTTCTTCACTGGGTTCGGGACCCAAGGACCACTGTGCCAATGCGAACAGAGATAGAAGGTCGGCTAGCCGCACTGCCCTCTCCTCCTGAAAATCCACGACCACGAAAAGGCTTTCCTGTAAACGATTGGATAATGAAGGCCGACGAAAAGCTGCAGAGAGAAAAATTCAAGGTAAATGCCTGAAAGGCCATCCATAACAATATATATACATATGTGTAAAAAAATAAAAAATAAAAAAAAAAAAGAAAAAAAAAAAAAAAAAAAAAAAAAAAAAAAAAAAAAGAAGGGGGAAAAATGCACCATCAGCAGGAGGAATTCCCCAGGGACGACGAAGGCCACAAGGATCCTCGCCTATTGTCTCGCCAGAGGAAAATTCCCAATTCTCCCCACACAAGAAAAAGAATTTGGGCTTCCAACTCCGGTTTGAATTGGGAACACAAGGGATAAGCCTCGGAGATCCTTTATGGCAGGTGAAGCCCCAAATTCCCGGTGTGGACGGCATGTAGGTCAGTTTGTAAAGGAAAAGGAATTCATCGATGGTCAAATCATGCTCCCCTTCATGAGCCATCTTCCAAAGAACCTGAAGGCCTACTATTAACCGCCAAGCGTTTGGATTCAGTTGACTGGGAGCTAAACCGAAACGGTGAAGGAGCCCCCTCTCAAAAGGCCTAAAAGGCAATCTTAGGCCGGCAACCAAGCTCTCTTCATACAAGGCAACGTCTTCCCCATTAGACGTACATGCCCACTCACCATTTTCAGGAAGCCTAATCACTATGTTTTCCGGGATTTGGAAGCGACTCCTCAACCTTCCAATATCCTTCTCAACTAGTTTGGAAGGCACCTCTTCGACTATGAAGGGCTTGTTTAAGTCCCGACCTGGAATGGGTAAACTAACCTCCTGGGGCAAGGAGTCTGAGGTAGACGACTCCGAGGTCCTAGAGGACCATCCCCAGCTTCCGAAATCCTCAGATCCGGATAATGGTGCAGGTGAATATCTCTCACCGGAAGATGGTGACTCCACAAAGTCATCCACATTTGGAGCCATAAAGACTCGAGATGAAGTCCCTAGTGGCAATGCCGCACTCACCCTCGCCGCAAAAACCTACCGAAGTAAAGGAAAAGAGGGTAAAGGCGAAACCTTTTTACTCCTCGACTACCCAAAGAACAACTAAGACACTAGAAAATAAGACAGAAGAAGAAGAAAATGGCTTACCAATGGAAAAATTGTCGCCGGAAAAAGAACCGCTGAAGAACACGGAGGTCGCCGGAGCAAAGATCCCTTTAAGCAAGTTGAAAAGGAGAGAACTTGAAGAACTGAGGGAATTTTTTGAAAAAGACTGAAAACTGGCAAAAATAAATGAGGCTTCTTGGGCATTAAGAGAGACGGTTGGGGCTTTAAAACTTGCGCCCATCCCTGGACCAACACGTGTCTCAGCAACATTGAAACCGTCCCATCTCATTATGGCCACGGAGCTCGACGAGGGAAACGGGTGCAATTTACCTCCAGGACCCGGACTCTTCATATTCCGAAGGCCGTCAAGACACACGACCTTGGAATAGGGGGGCAACTGAAGGGGATATTTCTCTGACTCTCCCAAGTAAGGAGTGACGACCTTCAACGTCAGGTGGAAGGCCTTCGCATCCCCCAGAGCGACTGACGCCCTTCTATCCGTGAACAACCCTTCAGTCATCCGGTTATGACCCATCTCTTATCTTCTTCGAGAATCAACCGAGACAACTCCTCCAGCTGGTCGCATGTCACGCACAGGTGTTCTCCAATGCGAACTTAGGGGGTTGAAGCCCCGTGACTCCACTCAGCACTACGCTCCAGAACGGGAACGGCCTTCCAGACGGAGGGTCACCAGCTCACCACGTGTCTTCAGATCTGACGGAGCCTAGAAGGCCACGTGGTCTGACTAGAAGGTATAAGAAACTATTCTCTCTCCTATTCTCAGGCATGAACAGTAATTGCAATACTAAAAAATAGAGAAAAAGAGTTTAAACAAAAGAAACTCCGACTAACAAAAGCATCGGAGCCTCCTAGGCCGGCCCCAAACCGGTGCCAGGTCCGATCAGTTCTTCCTTTTTGTAGGTCTTCCAGCTCGTGGCTTGACTGACTGTCGTCCACTGATTTCACAGCAGCATCAGTTTCCATCCACGTTTCATTCGCATAATAAAACAATGGTAAATCCATATTTGGTGTCGGTGTCACCTTCTCTATTTGTATTCCAATTGTAGTATTGTGTGCTAAACATATGCGAGAGATCTTCTCCTTAGCTACAGTAATTGAGAAATGACATTTGAGTAAGCAAATTTTTTGGTTCCCTTAAGTTGGACATACAATGAAGGGGGTCCCATACCGTTTATAGTTTGCTATCTTATCCTTTATCTGCTCAAATGTCTATATGAGAGTGATATGCCAAAGAGAACCTTCATTGGACTAAAACATATTATCATATTCTTTCACTTTAGAGTCAAAATTCACATAAAAATTCAAAACCCAATATCTTTCTACTCTCATGTTTCCCACCAGACAAACAGGAAAAAAAGAAAAATAAAAACCCAACGATATAACCAAATCAACAAGAAAGTACAAGAAAAAGGAAAAGTGCACGCTGAAGGTGCAGAGGAAATGGGCATCTTGGGCGGAGTAATGCAGAAGGCGTCAATCTTGATATTCCTAGCTAGAAGCCAAATAAAGGACGAAAGGTGTGTACAAACTCTAGAGGATTCCTTGAGGAAATGGGCATCTTGGACCGTTGGGCGATGGGAACTTACTCTACTAAAGGAGGAGGAATTGTCAGTGGAAATAGTTCTTCTCCGACTTGGTTTGGAGGAATCCTCTTCCAACCCACTACGTGGCAAGTAAATAGACCATCCACATGTACTTTTAGTCACATGACTTTTTTAATGAGTCATGTGACTTTTTCAAATACGCATGTGGATGGTCTATTTGCTTGCCACGTAGTGGGTTGAAGAGGGATTCCTCCAAATCGGATTGGAGGAAAACAATGTTAATTTAAATAGAGAAAAGGGCTGGAGTTGTTGGTAAGAAACTGAAGAGCATAAGAAACTGAAGAAGTTATTCATTAAAAAAAATAAAAACAGAAAAAAGTTGAAGCATCAAATTTGGGGAGTGGAAGTCTGGAAGAGAGGGGAAAGACATAGAAAATGGAAATTAAAAAATGATGAGTAAGAAAATAAATAGGGTTGAATAAATGTTGATTTGTTCAACCTTTATATTGGGTTGTACCAATAAAACTATGGACACAATATTTTCACAATAATATTGAGATATCAAGCTGTGAATCGTAAATAATAAAGTGATTTAAGTAGTAAGTCCAAATGAGAATTAATAAAAACTTACCAACTTAGTATATTATTGTGAAAATATTGTGTCTGTATGTAATTGTGATTTATTTGCATTTATCAGTTGTGTATTTATTGCCAAAGAATAGACCGTTGGCCTTTTTGCTCGAGAGAGAAGGGTCTTTTTTGCAAAATTATTCAGTAGTCCCAAATTATAAAGAAGTGTGTAGTCCCCCATCTCACAAATGGTGGGTTCCACTATGAATTTAATTAGTAGGATCCCTTATTCATGTGAAGAGGGGATTACGCATTTATTTGTAGTCCTGGACTACTAAATATTGAATAATCACTTGTCTTTTTGGAGAGTTGGATTTAATAATCAATTGGAATAAATGAGGAGAGGAAAAATTGGAAGGGAGGAGAAAAAACTTGGGAGAGAGAGAGAAAAGATGAGTAGGCAAGAAAAAAAAGATTATGAAAAAGAAAGAAGGATATGTGGAATTGTATTGGGAGCCGTGATTCTGATGTAGTAAAAATGGGAAAGGCAAACAAAAAAAAAAAAAAAACGACAACAACTTGAGGTCTTATTAGTTATTGTATAGATTGAGAATCAATAAGATTTATGAGTTTTATCTCCAGTAAGTTCTGTGGGAAAACAATGAATAAATATGGAAAATTTTATGGTCTAAGATTTTGATCTAAATTAATGGGAAAAAGAAAAGAAGAAGCAGATTACTTGCATAAATGAAAATATTACACTAAGTGTTGTTTGGATCCTCTACTTAAAAGTGATTTTACGGATTTTTATGCATAAAATGCATTCTGCAAAAAATCTGAGATGTTTGGTTGGGATTTTGGAAAATGACAAAATGCATTCTAGGCAAAATGCATTTTGCAAATTCTCATTTCTAGAATAGAAGTCAGAATCCAAAAAAAAAAAAAAGGATTTTGATTCTGGCTTGTGATTCTCATTTTTGCTAAAGTAAATAGGACCCACTGATAGAGCATTAATTGCTCCTCATAAGACTATTTTCGTTCATTTTCTCTCTTTGCTTTCTTTTTTCTGTTTTTCCACACTATTCTATTTTCATTCCAGCGAGTAACGGAAATCATTGAAAAAACAGAATCACAACCACCAAAAATGAAAAAACTTCACAAAAAAAATTAAAATAAAAAACTAGATCTTGTGCGAGAATATCTGAAATCACATATACAGAAAATATGAGTAACAAAATGAAATCACACACACAAAAGTGAGCAACAAACCCATCAATGACAAATTCACAACAACAACAAAAATCAACTGTGTGAACAAAAACACAACTAACAACAAAATCACAAAGATAAACAAAAATACTCTTTATGCAGTATCAAATCCAAAAATAAATATTTTTAGTAAAGGAGAAAATAAACAAAAAAATAATAATAAAGGCTAAAGAGAACAGAGAGTGGGGCTGAAAAAAAAAGAAAAAAAAGAAGAGGAGACTTAACCGGTGAAAAAAGGGAGAGGGAAAAAAAGAAAAGAGAGAGAGACCCTTACGTGTATGGTCGGGACAAATGGGTGAGGGAAAAAAAAAATCAAAAGGGATAGGGAAAAAAAAACAAAAGGGAAAGGAAAAAAAGGGGAACACTTAGGCGCCACGGGACCCGAGACATGTGTTAATTTTGATAAAATTTTTGTGTTTTGTGGTACATGTTGTGTCCATATTGATATTGTGTTTATTGTTGTAAAAATAAATTGTGTGAATTTTGGTAGAATTAGTGATAAAGTTAACTTTATTACAAACTACATACATTTTATAACACCTAACAACATTTTATCAAAACACAGACAAATATTACAATTTTTGACATCTTTGGCAGGACGTACGGTCCCACAGCGGGACCTAAGAATTTCTCGGAAAAAAAAATAGTTTTATTGTTTGTTGGTTGCAAAGTGTAGAATTGTAAGTAAAAATAGTTTTATTGTTTTTTGATTGCGAATTGTAAATTTTTTTTTTTTATCGGAAATGATTTTTGTACATTTCATTGCACACACAATGCACACTTGTCCAGATTTTTATCACATTAAATTTTGTAAAAGTGTGCAATGTGGTTGTACACAAATTATTACCCATTTTTTTTTTTTTATAGTAGACATTAATTTAAATTACAACATAATACTTTATTTTTTGAATTTTTTTTCATATTAATGTTGAGAATGAAAAAATAAATAAAAATTTGTTGAGGATTTTTTTTTTGTGTGTGTGTTAATTTTGTATTGGTAGTAAATGTATTTTTAGCCTTGTCTTGAGACATTATTTAAAAAAAATTAATTGTTAATTACATAATATATCCTAATAATATATTATTTAATAGAAAAATTGCATTCTCTAAAATATCAACCAAACACAATTCCATTCAACATAATCACTTCTTAACAAAAGTTTCAGTATTTTGTCAAACGCACTATTTTTAGCAAAATGTATTCTAGAGAATGCATTATCTAGAATGCATTCTAGTGGGAATGCATTATCTAGAATGCATTCTAGTGGGAATGCATTCTCAAAATAAATGATCCAAACGCAGCCTAAATCACTCTGCTAGTTGCTTAATGCGACTGAGGCATAATGACTAATGAGTTCAACAAGTTTCTTCGGTTGAAAACTCTTTCGCATGGATTTCAAAAGATAAGCACGCCATTCTAGCAAGCGTACCTCATTGGAAAGATAACTGAGGCCTTGAGGAAGGTGCACATTATGAATTTTAAACTTAGTTTTTCCATCACTAAGAAGGTTTTGTCATTCAAGTCTTCTTAATGTGGAGGTGAGTTTCGCATTATGCCTTAAACTAAGGTTGTTCCCTAATAACAAAGAACAATGATTTTTTTTTTTTTTTTTACTAAATGGACTTTTCATTAAACAGAAGCATGGAAACCATCTCCCTTCCAAGCCTCCCAAACGGATGGAGGAAGAGAGGAAATATTACAAGAAAAAGTAAGTTTGTTGCAAGATGCAAATTTAGCTAAAGAGTGGGCTACAAAATTTGCATCCCTTTTGATCCAGCAAAAATTACAACTCACAAACTCCTTACTAAGTACTACCATATCATTACATCGAGATGATATAGCTCATGATATAGCTCAGTTGCACTTCTCCAAATCACCATTAAGAGTATCAAAACATACTTTTGCATCACCTTTTATAATGACTGAGTGAAAGTTTTCAGACTTCACAATTTGAACGGCCCATAGAATTGCTTTAGTTTCAGCTACTACCGCATCACAGCTACAGAAAGCCTTTGTCCAGCCTTTTAAAATAGAGCCTTGGTCATCCCTCGCAACCACCGCTAACCACAATGAATCACTTGAGCAGGCTGCATCAACATTTAACTTCACAGTACCAGGAGGGGGCTTAGTCCATAAAATTTTTTCTGGAGAAATCTGGTTAGCTATTTGGTCATCCACTATTACCATTTCATGGAACCTGTGATTCAACATCATAATAATAGCAATAATATTACATTTCTCACCTTTGAAACACACTTGGTTCCTTAGGTTCCAAATGGCCTCTAATGTTAGAGCTATCCTTAAAGAGTTTTGCTCCTGTGATTGTTTTGAGGACATATTTGCATTGTTAACTGCAGCTGGTGGATCAAGAACAAACTTAGCAATGTCAGCATTACACGAAATCTACACCTTATCAAGCCTTATCCCCCACATGCTTCCAAACAAGATGGCACAAGCAACATTACATTGGAAGAATAGGTGGGTACAAGATTCGATTTCTTCATGACAGAGAGAGCACTCTTTATCCTCCAGACCTAACCTTTGGGCTAAATTTTCTTTCGTAGGTAGAATGTTCACACCTATCCTCCAAACCAGCATTTTAACCCTTTCATGTATCTTTATCTTCCATAATTTCTGCCACATCACTGCATTGTCCACAACTTCTCGGTGCTTTTGGCTTACTTTATAAGCGAATCTAATAAAGAATTGGCCCTTACTATCCTTAATCCAGATAAGCTTATCAGGCTTTGGAATTATGGGGATGGGTATCTTTTTAATGGCCTCCACAGAATTAGCCGCAAAAAGCTCAAACAACTTCTCACATCTCCAAGCATGAGTAATTGGGTTAATTAGGTTGCTTACCATCATATGTGTAATGCTTACTGAGTCATCCTTAGGCTTTGGTTTAAAACCTTCTACTCATGGTATCCAAGGGTCTAACCACACATCAATTGATTTCCCATCACCAACTAAAAAGCAAGCTCCCTTCAAAATCAGATTTTTAGCCTTCTCAATAGCTCTCCAAATAAAAGATGCATTCCTTACTGGATCCTTTCTTAGCCAATTGCTTCTGACTTTATACTTACTTCTCAAACTTCTCATGCATAGGCTGTCTCTATTAGATGCAACCATCCAAGCAAGTTTAGCAATAAGAGCACAATTAAAGTCCTTGGACTTCCTGAACCCGAGGCCACCACACTGCTTAGGAAGACAAAGTTGGTCCCAAGCCTTTCACGCAAGATATCTTCCATTTTGCTTCTTAGGATTCCACCAAAATCTTCTCATTTGTGCATCAAAATTTTCACAAACTTTTGAAGGTAACTCAAAGTAGACATAGCATATGTAGGCAAGGCTTGTGCAACCAATTTAATCAATGTACACCTACCTGCCCAAGAAAGACACTTACTCCTCCATCCCTTCAACCAAGCCTCCAACCTATCTTAAAGGTATTTGAAATCCTTGGACCTATGTCTCGTGAGGAATAGCGGGGCCCTAATGTACATAGCATCATTTTTTAGGCATTTCATCTGCAAGATATGCTTCAAATCTCTCCTCAAACCGCTCTGTGATAGCTTAGAGAACACAAGACCAGATTTTCCTTTATTAATCCTCTGTCCAAACCATGTGCAATACAACTCCAAGCATTCGTTCAGAGTTTCTATCTCACATCTCTTTGCTTTAGTAAATAGCATAATGTCGTCTGCATACATAACGTGGGTTATGGCCGGACCCCCAATGTTCATCTTGACACCTCTAATTTTTCATTCCCTTTGCTCCTTTTCAATTAGCCGAGAAAGCATTTCTCGAGCAAGAATAAATAGGTACAGGGATAAAAGATCTCCTTGCCTTAGTCCCCTTGAAGGAGTGAAAGAAACAGTCTTGCTACCATTTACTAGAATAGCCGATGAGATAGAAGAGATGCATTCTTTAATCCACAACACAAAACGTTCGTTGAACCCAAAGTTGAGAAGTACAGCTTGGAGGAACTTCTAATTTACCATGTCATAAGCCTTTTGGAGATCAAGCTTGATTGCTAAGAACCCACCCTTCACTTTTCTTTTTTTGAAACTATGAAGTAACTCCTAAACAACCACCTCATTTTCAGCAATCTACCTTCCCGGTACAAAGGCTGATTGGCATGGAGATATTAGCTTTGGCAGCAGAGGTCTCAACCTGTTCACTAGGATCTTTGCAATAATCTTGTACACAACATTACATAAACTGATGGGACAAAAATGATTGAAAGATGTGGGATTTTGAATTTCTGGAATAAGAACAATGAGAGTATTATTTACCTCTTTGTGCATTTTCCCACTAAGGAAGAAGTCTCTGACTACTTTAACCACATTAATTCCAACAATAGGCTAGTATGTTTTATAGAATAACACAGGAAGTCCATCAAGGCCTGGAGCTTTTTGGGATGTCATGTTAAAGTGCGTTTCCTTAATCTCCCGTGGGGTTGGAAGTTTGCAACATTCATCATTATCCATCTCTGATAGGCTTGGTGGGATGAGGTTCTCAAGGTCCCATGGGAATTCCACTTCTTCTTCATGAAAAACATTTTTGAAGTTATTCAAGAAATAGTCACTGATTTTGCTCTTATCCAGGATCCATTCGCCATTTTCTGCCTTAACTGCATCGATCAAATTTCTTCTTCTATGAATGATAGTTGTTACATGGAAGAACTTAGAGTTCTTATCCCTTTCTTTTAGCCACATCTCTCTAGATTTTTTCCTCCACAAAATTTCATCACGCAACATCCACTCAACCAACTCATCCTGGAGGCTAGCTTCAATCTTAGAGTTTTCTTCTGTCACTTCTAACTTCTGAATCTCCTCAATTTTGTTTGTAAGTTCTTTGATTCTGACTTTGTAGTGCCCCAAAACCTTCCAATTCCATTTTTTTAGAGCATTCCTGGTCTTTTGTTGCTTTATGCAAAGCTTAAAGGCTTCATTTTTTGAGTGCCTTTTGTTCACATACCCTTAGGTTTTTAATTTATAAAAGTGAAGTTATTTTGAAGAAAAAAAATAGAATCTTAACAACCTTAAAAATGATGAGTGTTTATTAACTAAAAATAACATACACATACTGTTTAGAGTGAACTTAATTTTTATGTGGATTGTCGTCAATTTATTTGAAGGAAACAAATAACTCAATTCGAGACTTTTTACAAGTTTCGAATTAAATACGCAATTTGACTTTGAACTAAAAGAAAAGAATCATAATTGCTTCAATTAAAAGGTTTTTTTTTTTTGTTTTTTGTTTTTTTTTTTTTTTGTTTTTTTTTTTTTTTTTTCTTTTTCTTTTTTTGTGAATAATGGCAAACTTAGTAAAATAGTAAACGGTAACATAAGATCGAGATACAATTTAAGTTATTTCTAAGGCCATCGAAGTGATTCAGTAATTATGAGTAAAAATAGCTCAAAGTGAACGAAAATAACTTGGATAAACTAAAGTCATTGCACTAACATTAGACAACATCAAAGTGAACTACAATATGCATCAAATCACAAAAACAACTAGAATTTCAGAAAAGTTAGAACCTTCTTAACAGGAGAAATATTTTTTCTTCTCTCTCTAGATCTTTTGAACCTACGAGTGACAATGGTAGGTTCCACTCTCTATTTTTCCAAAAAACCCGAAGAAACTTGGACAATGTAGGACAAAACTCTCTCTTTTTAATATACCCCATCACGTACGTGTGACACGATAACCAAACACATGGATAACAATAGGGGAAAATTTGCCCAACACCTAAGGGATGGCTTTGATACCATATTAAAATCTAATGGACCTAACTCAATCTCAAAAGACGCCTTGAGAAATGAGGGATGTCCATGACTTATAAAGGATACATCCCAAAGAAACTTAGACAATGTGGGAAAAGACTCTCTTTTTAGTAGACTAAACCTCTCATATATGCAGGTGTAAATCTTCTCCATTTTCATTTCCTTGTATATAACATGCTTTGAGTGATATTTGAAATAACATGTATATTTGAAATATCTCAATACTCTCGAAATCCAATGATGTTAGGTCATATTTAATTTGATAAATATTCTCAAAATCTTTTTCAAAACCCTAAGTGTTTGATCTATTTTTGTTCAAGTAATGACATGAAATATTGTTTTTTTTTTTTACATGTTTGGATATACTTGATTGGTGACATGGATGAATATGATCACTATTTTTTAGAAGAACAACCATGGTTGGGCGAGATGAGAGCCTAACACCATTTGAATCAAGATTAATGGTTATAAACCAAATTTTTATCCAAATGTTTACATATTTTTCCTTATATTCTATCTAGGATTAATTTCATGTAAATTATCAATCTTAAGTTCAAATATTTAAAGTTGTACAATTTTCCTAAATCAATATTGAAATAAAATACAATTTCAAAGATTCAATGTAAAGGGTTTTCTTATATATGTTTTTCCAACCCTAATATAAGAAGTGGCAACTCCATCTCAAAACATACAACCATCAATCTATAGGGGAGTATTTCTGCAAGAAATAACCATACATTAAATTAAAAATGTCAAATCATTGTTTTTAATTTTAAGACCCGTTGAGGTTTCAACTTATGGCTCTCACATCATTTCAGACATTTTAAAAATTATTGAGAGCATATGTTGTTGTTGTTGTTGTTGTTGTTTTTAATGAAATTACAAGTCACATGCCAAGTGACTAAACAATTCCACATCAACACTTTTTGTAGCAAATGTTAACACGTCATCAGTTTTAATTTAAAAAGATTACGATGTTATGAAAAAAAGACCACATGAACACATTTAAGAAAAAACAAGGACCAAAATGACACGACAATATTTTCGGGACCAAGTTGAAACTTTATGAATTTTCTAGAGACCAAAAGTATAGTTTAACCTAAATGTTATCTTATTTGAAATTGAGATGATTGATAAAATCAAAATGATGTAAACACTTTTGCCTAACTTTCATTTATTACTTTGTTTATAGATCTTTCTATGTTTATGTTACATTTACAATTGTGACTATGCTTTTTAACTTTTATAAAATCACCACAACACCATTTAAATGGACGAAACTAAGAACAAGATAAAAAGAATGCCAACACATCAAGGACAATTATCAAATTTTGAATTTTAAATTCAAAGAAATCTCAAAAGGCTTACAAAAAAATATGGGATTTGGAGTGTGAAAATGATCTTGAATCCCTTTTTGAAATCCAAGATACCTAGTTCTCAAGGGATAATATACAGATAAATGTTAATTATTTTTTTTATTATTATTTTTTTTTTACCAATGCCAACCATAACAATTCCTAATATAAGTTAGGATAAAAAAAAGTTGCCTTATTTAAGATCAAGATAATTGATAAGATCATAATTAAAGGAATCTTTTGGCCAAATGTTTAATTATTATATATTTATATATATGTTTTGGGCTATAGTTATGTTTATGTGTATGCTCATGTTTGTGCTTATGTTTTGCATAATCATAACTTTTCCTACTCCTGACATCATAAGATCACCATAACACTGTTCAATTTAACCAAATTTGAATAAAAATAACAAAAAAAATAAAAAAAAAGCCAATTCAATTGAATTAAAAAATAAGAATAAAGTCCTACAGTCACTACAAAAAACTTAGTTTATTTCGATCCATTTATTTTGAGGGTTCATTAAAAACCCTCAAAATAAGCCTGGGAAAAAGGCACCATAATAAGCGGTGGGGTTTGGAATTTAAAACATAAAATAAGTCCAATTTATGAACCCGTCTCAACTGAATTCCACGTTATATTACATTTATATATATCAGCTGTTATATTATAAACATGCGTTGCGGTTTGTATTATATAATAAATCCACTTTTTTTAACTGCTTTTCGACCACATTAAATATCATCTATTAATCAAATCAAACATCTTATTCAGTAATACTTTATTCAACAATATTATTCAGAGATACATAAGAATTTCTACATAAAATGCGCTTTAATGAAGCGGCTGTCCCAACCTCTCTAAAACTAAACTATAAACTGGTTTAACATAGATTTCAATCAGTATAATAACAATATAAAAGCAGTTTATAGTTTAGTTTCCCCACCGCATTTTCAGCCCTTGCAGTTAACCGGCGCTAACCTCATGGGTCTAGAAAAATTCTAGAAAATGATGCTTTAATCCAAAAGCCAAGGAAACCACATGGATTAATTTTATTTATCCCAGTTGGATGTCCAGTTCACCAATTTTGCACATTAATTTTTTCCATTGCCAACCATACCATTCTTATTAATATAAGTTACTATAAAAAAAAATCTTGCCTTATTTTAGATCGATTATTGATAAGATCAAAATGAAGTGATTATTTTAGCCTAATGTTTATTTATTATTATATTTTATATTTAGTTTGTTATTGTTATGGTTATGTTTATGATTATGCACATATTTGTTCTTATGTTTTGCATAATCATAACTTTTCCTACTTCTGACATCATAAGATCACCATAAGACTGTTCAATTTAACCAAATTTGAATAAAAATAACAAAAAAAATAAAAAAAAAGCCAATTCAATTGAATTAAAAAATAAGAATAAAGTCCTACAGTCACTACAAAAAACTTAGTTTTATTTCGATCCATTTATTTTGAGGGTTCATTAAAAACCCTCAAAATAAGCCTGGGAAAAAGCACCATAATAAGCGGTGGGGTTTGGAATTTAAAATATAAAATAAGTCCAATTTATGAACCCGTCTCAACTGAATTCCATATTATATTACATTTATATCAGCTGTTATATTATAAACATGCGTTGCGGTTTGTATTATATAATAAATCCATTTTTTTTAATTGCTTTTTGACCACATTAAATATCATCAATTAATCACATCAAGCATCTTATTCAATAATACTTTATTCAACAATATTATTCAGAGATACATAAGAATTTCTACATAAAATGCGCTTTAATGAAGCGGCAGTCCCAACCTCTCTGAAATTAAACTAAAAACTGGTTTAACATAGATATCCCAGTTGGATGTCCAGTTCACCAATTTTGCACATTAATTTTTTCCATTGCCAACCAAACCATTCTTATTAATATAAGTTACTATAAAAAAAAATCTTGCCTTACTTTAGATCGATTATTGATAAGATCAAAATGAAGTGATTATTTTCGCCTAATGTTTATTTTTTATTATATTTTATATTTAGTTTGTTATTGTTATGGTTATGTTTATGATTATGCACATATTTGTGCTTATGTTTTGCATAATCATAACTTTTCCTACTTCTGACATCATAAGATCACCATAAGACTGTTCAATTTAACCAAATTTGAATAAAAATAACAAAAAAAATAAAAAAAAAGCCAATTCAATTGAATTAAAAAATAAGAATAAAGTCCTACAGTCACTACAAAAAACTTAGTTTATTTCGATCCATTTATTTTGAGGGTTCATTAAAAACCCTCAAAATAAGCCTGGGAAAAAGCACCATAATAAGCGGTGGGGTTTGGAATTTAAAACATAAAATAAGTCCAATTTATGAACCCGTCTCAACTGAATTCCACGTTATATTACATTTATATATATCAGCTGTTATATTATAAACATGCGTTGCGGTTTGTATTATATAATAAATCCACTTTTTTTAACTGCTTTTCGACCACATTAAATATCATCTATTAATCACAATCAAACATCTTATTCAATAATACTTTATTCAACAATATTATTCAGAGATACATAAGAATTTCTACATAAAATGCGCTTTAATGAAGCGGCAGTCCCAACCTCTCTGAAATTAAACTAAAAACTGGTTTAACATAGATTTCAATCAGTATAATAACCAGTTGGATGTCCAGTTCAGAAAATGATGCTTTAATCAAAAGCCAAGGAAACCACATTTTTTTATTTATCCCAGTTGGATGTCAGTTCACCAATTTTGCAATTTTTTCCATTGCCAACCATACCATTCTTATTAATATAAGTTACTATAAAAAAAAATCTTGCCTTATTTTAGATCGATTATTGATAAGATCAAAATGAAGTGATTATTTTAGCCTAATGTTTATTTATTATTATATTTTATATTTAGTTTGTTATTGTTATGGTTATGTTTATGATTATGCACATATTTGTTCTTATGTTTTGCATAATCATAACTTTTCCTACTTCTGACATCATAAGATCACCATAAGACTGTTCAATTTAACCAAATTTGAATAAAAATAACAAAAAAAATAAAAAAAAAGCCAATTCAATTGAATTAAAAAATAAGAATAAAGTCCTACAGTCACTACAAAAAACTTAGTTTATTTCGATCCATTTATTTTGAGGGTTCATTAAAAACCCTCAAAATAAGCCTGGGAAAAAGCACCATAATAAGCGGTGGGGTTTGGAATTTAAAACATAAAATAAGTCCAATTTATGAACCCGTCTCAACTGAATTCCACGTTATATTACATTTATATATATCAGCTGTTATATTATAAACATGCGTTGCGGTTTGTATTATATAATAAATCCACTTTTTTTAACTGCTTTTCGACCACATTAAATATCATCTATTAATCAAATCAAACATCTTATTCAGTAATACTTTATTCAACAATATTATTCAGAGATACATAAGAATTTCTACATAAAATGCGGTTTAATGAAGCGGCTGTCCCAACCTCTCTAAAACTAAACTATAAACTGGTTTAATATAGATTTCAATCAGTATAATAACAATATAAAAGCAGTTTATAGTTTAGTTTCCCCACCGCATTTTCAGCCCTTGCAGTTAACCGGCGCTAACCTCATGGGTCTAGAAAAATTCTAGAAAATGATGCTTTAATCCAAAAGCCAAGGAAACCACATGGATTAATTTTATTTATCCCAGTTGGATGTCCAGTTCACCAATTTTGCACATTAATTTTTTCCATTGCCAACCATACCATTCTTATTAATATAAGTTACTACAAAAAAAAAAAAAAAATCTTGTCTTATTTTATATCGATTATTGATAAGATCAAAATGAAGTGATTATTTTAGCCTAATGTTTATTTATTATTATATTTTATATTTAGTTTGTTATTGTTATGGTTATGTTTATGATTATGCACATATTTGTTCTTATGTTTTGCATAATCATAACTTTTCCTACTTCTGACATCATAAGATCACCATAAGACTGTTCAATTTAACCAAATTTGAATAAAAATGAAACAAAAAAAAAGCCAATTCAATTGAATTAAAAAATAAGAATAAAGTCCTACAGTCACTACAAAAAACTTATTTTATTTCGATCCATTTGTTTTGAGGGTTCATTAAAAACCCTCAAAATAAGCCTGGGAAAAGGCACCATAATAAGCGGTGGGGTTTGGAATTTAAAACATAAAATAAGTCCAATTTATGAACCCGTCTCAACTGAATTCCACGTTATATTACATTTATATCAACTGTTATATTATAAACATGCGTTGCGGTTTGTATTATATAATAAATCCACTTTTTTTAACTGCTTTTCGACCACATTAAATATCATCTATTAATCAAATCAAACATCTTATTCAGTAATACTTTATTCAACAATATTATTCAGAGATACATAAGAATTTCTACATAAAATGCGCTTTAATGAAGTGGCTGTCCCAACCTCTCTAAAACTAAACTATAAACTGGTTTAACATAGATTTCAATCAGTATAATAACAATATAAAAGCAGTTTATAGTTTAGTTTCCCCACCGCATTTTCAGCCCTTGCAGTTAACCGGCGCTAACTTCATGGGCCTAGAAAAATTCTAGAAAATGATGCTTTAATCCAAAAGCCAAGGAAACCACATGGATTAATTTTATTTATCCCAGTTGGATGTCCAGTTCACCAATTTTGCACATTAATTTTTTCCATTGCCAACCATACCATTCTTATTAATATAAGTTACTATAAAAAAAATCTTGTCTTATTTTAGATCAATTATTGATAAGATCAAAATGAAGTGATTATTTTGGCCTAATGTTTATTTATTATTATATTTTATATTTAGTTTGTTATTGTTATGGTTATGTTTATGATTATGCACATATTTGTGCTTATGTTTTGCATAATTAAAACATTTCCACATGCTCAATCGACAAACACTTCGAGTACCCTCAACACAATTGAATGCTAAACAGCTCCCAAAGGAAGCTTTTACTGTTTTGGAGGAACCCAAGAATGCCAACAAAGTCGACACTTCGTTTTCCACTGGAGCCACTTTTTCAATCCAGTTCGAGAACAATTAAAAGAAGCTCTAACTAAAATAAAAGGTCTCTCTGAACTTCCGATCAAAGCAAAAAAAAAAATTTATTGCGAGTTCCAAGTGAACCAAGTTTTGTTAGCCGGTCACATCAGCAGAGTTAAATCAGCATGGTCCACACCAACCACGATTTTTTATAAGGACAAGATTCATGCCAATTTAGTTTTTATAAAGATGAGATTCATTTTTGCAATTAACTTCATTGAGTCATGTTTGGAAAAATAACTTTAAAAATTACATTTTTTTTTTCCCCAAAAGTGGTATTTTTGCTCCGTGGTTAGCTTGGATTTGGATTGCAGGAAGAGCTTTAGACATCTCTACAAGTCTAAGTTTTTCTGTTTGTAATTTTTTTTCTAAAGCCAGTGTTTTTTCTTTGTAAATATTTTAATTAGTAAAGTGCTATGTGTCTTAATGGATATGGAGCCACTTCTCAACCCACTCGAGAACAATTAGAAGAAGCTCTAACTGAAATAAAAGGTCTCTTTGAACTTCTGATTGAAGCAATTTTTTTTTTTTTTTTTAATGTGAGTTCCAAGTGGACCAAAGTTTTTATACTGGCCACATCAGTGGAGCCACATCAGCACGGTCCGCACCAATCACTTTTTTTATAAAGACGAGATTCATGCCAATATCGTTTTTTATAAAGATTAAATTCATTTTCGCAATTAACTTTAACTTAGTCATGTTTGGCAAAATAACTTTAAAAATGGTTTTTTTTTTTTTTTTTTTTTTTTTTTTTTTTCAAAGTGTCATTTTTGCTCGGTTGTTAGATTGGATTTGGGTTCTGGAAAGAGCTCTAGACATCTCTATGAGTTTAATTTTTTTTTGTTTGTAATTTGTTTCTAAAGCCTAGGTTTTTTCTTGGTAAATTTTTAATTGGTTAAGTGTTATATATATATATATATATATATACACACGTGTGTGTGTGTGTTTTAATGGATATGGAAGAAAGTGATGCGTGTGTTGGCAGATTGGGTGTGATGTTGAAGAGAAGATGGTAGAGGACAGTGGCGAAAGAAATTGGCTAGTAGGAAGAGGGAGGGAGACAGAGAAATACGAAAAATAAAAGAAAATGGAAAACAGAGAAAGGAAAAGAATTACAATGTGTTCACACTTGTTTAAATGACATAGTTTTAATGTGTTAAAACTAGGTGTGAGAACCACGGCCCGAGGGTCAAATGGGCCTCAAAATATGACCCAACTGACAATGGATCAACCCTCTCGATTTGAAGGTTGATTGTACATGTAAATGGAGTCGCCACTTATTTTAATTATTTGGACAAAATAAGAAATTCCACAATAACAATAATTCCTCTTTATTCATCTTTGAATTTGTACAATTGCCAATGAATTTGTAAAAAGAAATAATTACATGTAAATAAGTTTCCTAGTTACAGTCTAGTAAAAGGGAAAACTGTTTGTTTACAAGACACTTTGTAATACGAACCCTAAATTCAAGATTCGGAGGCTTGGTTATAAAATGGGAAGGTGTTTGCACCCCATTTTACCCGACATACGTCGGTCTTCTAGATTAAACTTGGCCAATATTCATATCATGTCAAAGTACATAAACTCATGTTCGCATCAAAATCCAATTTTAATGTTCAAGTTGTTGTTTAATTTATTTCATGTGAAATATCATGTTATAGTCATATAAGCATGGTATTCAAGAATAAAACAAAACAATCAAATACAAGTAATAAATTTTAGTCTAGAATTTATACCTGTATGCTTGTATGGCTTGTAAAGAATACCTCAAGATTGCTTGTATAGCTTGAGAAGAGTTGCTTGTATAGCTTGAGAGGAATGCTTGTATGGCTTAGGGTCAAAATGTAATTTTGGGAATTTTGGGGTCAAAATGTAATTTCGGGAGAATTTGGGGTTGAAATGTAATTTTGGGAATTTTGTGGTCAAAAATGTAATTTTAGGAGAATTTGGGGTTGAAATGCAATTTTGGAAGTTTGAGGGTGTTTTTGCAATTTATGTGAAGTGTGGGCTGATTGGGTTTTGGTTTTGGGCTTGGATTGAGTGTAGGTGTGAATGTGAGGCTTTCTTTATTTTGGGATTGGGCTTAATGAAATGGGTTTTGGATTGGGTTATGAGGAAAGTGGGTTTAATGGGTATAACATAGGGTTGGGCTTTGGTTTTCGGATTGGGCTTGATAGAATTGGCCCAAGGTCATTGTTTGTGACCCACGGGTAGGTTTTCAATAAAAGACCGGGTCGGGTTGACCCGACCCGTCTCTTTCTTGCTCTTTTTTTCCCAGCCGCCTATCTCATTTTCCTTTCTTCCTTTTCTCTCTCTCTAATCTCACTCTCTCTCACCTGGATCGGACCAAGGCCACCATGGCCAAGGTCATTGTTCTCTCACCGGCACCATGCTCCGCCGGCGCCGCACACCACCGCCACCATTAATGGAGGTTTTTGGCTCGGCAAGGCCGAGCCTTGCCTCTCTCTCTCTCGGCTTTTCTCTCTCCCTCTCGGTTTCTCTCTCACGGCATTTCTCCTTTCTCTCTATCTCGGCTGCTCTCTCTAACTTCTCTTCTACCACCGAAACTCTAAGGCATCCATGGCCTGAACAGGAGCTCTCACCCTCTCATCCTTATGGCTCCAAACCTCACGGGTTTGATGATGGCACCACTGTGATGGTGCGTGGGTAATAGATTTGCAAGATGAAGGTTGTGGGTTTCGTATTCATGGTGGTGTGGGTTGATTTTTTTGGGTGAACCCGTGTGGGTAGGTGGTTTGTGTGAAGTCAAGACCAATGAGGTCTTAGGTTTGTGGATTTGTGTATGGGTTGTGGGTTTTGTGTGAACCCGTGTGTATTGTTGAATGGTGATTGGAATTGATGATGGAGGGGGGACTGTTGTTCTCTGTTCAGTTGTTTGCTGAAAATGAGTCTGTGTGTGTGTGTGTGTTCAATTGTGTCCTGTAAATGCAGGTGTTCGGGTAATGGATGTATTATGAAAATGTGAGATTCAAGTGTATGTGTGTGAGTGATTTTGTGAGCAGATTACCATTTTGTATTGCTGTTGTTGCCATGTCTGTTCTTTTGATTCTTTCCCAATATTTGTATGTGCCTGTGTATTCTCCTGAAAAAACCAAGCAATTGAGAATAATGTTAGAACAGTATGTTTGAAACAACAAATGAAAATACCAAGAAATTAAAGGAAAGTTTAGTTTACTCCCTTTCTTTTGTTGTCATGCCTTTGTTTGTGTGCTCTTGTTCATCATGGTTGTGTGCTCCCTTACCTTTGCTGCCCCTGTTTTGTGACTCTCTTCCCCTTTTTATATAAAATGAATCAGTATTATCTGTTTGTTTAAAACTTGAATTTCAAATTATTGCCAGTTGATTTCCAGATATTATCAGATAATTGGTGATTTTCTTAACTCCTTAAAACACTGAATGATTTAATTCAAATGTTTTAATTAATTAATTAATCAACAATTATCCAATTAACTTGTTCAGTTTATCCAATGTGCTAGAGTCCATGATAATTTAACACTTTGAGCCAATAAGATATTTACACCTTGTTAATTAAAATTAATCCAATTAATGGACCAATCATAATTAATTTGGATTAATCTTATGTGCCCAATGCCATTTAATTATTATGCACTCTGTTCATTAAAACTTCAACCGGATATAATTTTCACACACGTGGTTCGATTCAAACACGTGACACGTCATTTCAATCGTCTCAACTTAAAGATCTGTTTGATTACTTTTAGTTGTCGATCAGACGGTCAAAAACACTGTTGGTTTAAAACCCTAATTTAGGCAAGTTGTGCACTTTCCGTTTTTAGAATTTTAATTTGTAAAAACCCTAGTTTGTGTGAGGGTTAGAATGTACGTAGCAAAATGGGGTGTCAACACTAGGTTGTTTTAAGCTTATGATAGAGTTCACCTTTAAACCCATTACTTGTATTCTTTCATAAACTGATTTGGATGTAAATTTTTAGCATTATCCCATTCAAAGATACAAACACAAATATATATATGGTAGGTTTGGACTTTGGAACTCGATACATATTGATTGTGTAAATCAAGTTTTTTTTTGGACCGTTCCACTTAATTTTTATTGTTGTTGATAATTCGATAGATGGGGGACCGTTCCATTAATTGAAAGACACATTTGGTATGCAGTAATAAATTCAAGAATGAAATAACTATTCTTTTAAAATCATTAGTAAGTTGTCTGGTTTAGTTTTCATTAAATAAAAATAGGTATTTGTTGTAATTATAAACTATTTTTTTCTTGATGTGTTAATTTAAATTTCAAATATGTGTGTGGGAGTCTTTTACTTCCACTACTGCCATGTGTTGAACAAAGGTAGTTTGAAAACATGGGCTAATTTCAAAGAAGTGAGCTCACACCAAAACTCGACACCAAACTCCCATGATTTCAAACGTGTAATCGTAATTGAGTCATGTAAGTCTTAGTATGTTGAGAGACATCTATAATCTATAATCTACAATATAAACTAAAAGGGGAAGCTGAGAGAAAATTTTCAGCCTTCTCCAAATACCGCCACGTCAGACTTCTGCTTCCCACAAATTTCCATGTTTATCCTGTTTTTTCAATTTTTTTTTTTTTTAGTTTCCTTTTTCTCCTCCACACTCAATTATCCCCTATTTATTTTTGGTCCCATTATATGTATTAAATACTTACTCTTTCCTAACGTTACATTTACACTCATATTTTAACATTGGCATCTTCCTATTGATTACTATTTATTATTTCCTTTTATTCATACCATTTATTTGTTTCAAAATTTTATGTTTCTTTCTTTCATGCTTATCGGTTAACCCTTCACTGGACTCCTCATCTCCCATCACACCCGTTGATTCAGCCCTCCAACTCTCTTCCTCCCTTTTTGGCCTATTCCTCTCCCCCATTAAAACCCATTGATTTAATTCAACCATCCTCACACTCTTCCTCTCCCTTAGCTTTCATTTTTTTCCTTTTTCTTCATGGCTAGTGTTTAATGCTTCCCAAATTTTTCGGTTTCCCAATTTTAATTTAGTTCACCGTTACTACTCTTATACTTGTGTTTAAATATTCAAACCATATCAACAACCCTTTTGTGCATTTCCTTTTCCGAGCACACCTTCTGAAATCTCAATCTCAGGTTGCTTTTGAATTCTCTTGATCAGTACATGAGTCACACCAATTGGTAGCTTAAATATTATTTTGCTTTCTTATTATATTTATTGCACTATCCAAATTTTAATTTTCAAGTTTTATCCCGGCTGGGTATGCTTAAATCTTTGTGGAAAGTTGAATTTTTTTTTTTTTCCTCTTGAATTCTGTCTCAAGTGATGATGCCATGAAGGCTTTGGTTGTTTTGGATTCAATATTTTGAGCACTCTGTTGTGCATGAAACCACTGTCGTCTTCAGCCAAGCCAAGTCTATAGTTCATAAAGATGAGAGCTCTATTGGAGACAATGGGTCTGTGGGTTCAAAGTTTTATTCTTTTGATTTTCTTTATGATCTAGGATTTTATTTATTTATTTTGGATTTGGATTTGACTTTGGGTTTTGTTTCTTTCACATTAAGACTTCCTAAGGTGTGTTTGCTATTTTTCTACTTGAATTTTTCAGTGTTAGATCTTTGTTATTGTTGCATGCCATATGTTTGGTGAAATTCCTTTAGATATGTGTTGTGTTATTATGTGTTTCAAATTTTTTGTTATTTTCCTTTTTCCTACACCGTGTAAGAGCGCATCAAGAGGAGTGTGATCAGGTCTAATAGCCTCTCATGTGGTAGATTTTGGTTTGCCTTCTGAGTCACAAATTGGATGAAGAATGAATTGTTGGCATAAAGGTTGTGTTCTTGGAATTATCATGCTAAGAAAAATGCTATGCATAAGTGAAGTATTGGTTCTTTGTGCAACACAGTTCTCTAATATTTTACCCATGGTATTTTTCTAAAAGGATGTCCAATAAAAATGAAAGTTGTATTTTGTAGTAAACTTGAGTCATAGTTCCATCATCCATGATGATGCAAAATGGAGGCATCACTGCCATTACCTTTGTCCCAATCATCTGTGAATTGTTACATAAACTCCTTAAACCTGTAAACATGAATATGATCTTTTTAAAGTTGATGTTTATCATGTTTTATAACATTTTTAACAATCTTACGGTTGTACCTTGTCTTGAGGGTGTTTGAAATTTTAACTCATACACCTCTTTGTTTGTTCTACTTCCACCATTCTTCACTTGAATCAAATTGAGTAGAGTTAAATAAAATAAAAAAAATGTATGAACTATGCATGTAAGCAGCATTGATATCTTGGGATAATTGAGATTTAAGACTTCAAACTTATAAGTTTAATGTATTTAATAAACTTTTGGGTCACCTTAGTCGCTTTATGATTCACATGAGAATTGTAAATTTATATGTCACTGTTACAATTTAATTATAATAAATAAAAAAAAATAGACATTTACCAATTTTAGCCTTTTCGGCTTTCCCTCATTTCCCAAAACAAAATTAACAAATAAAATGAAAGATGGTTAATTTGGGGTAGAATAGGACATGAAACCCAAAAGAGGCCACTATGCTTGAGATATTAACCAAGTTGTTAAAATACCTATACCTCTTTATAAATACTTTATGAATAGTCTTTACCAAGACATACTTTTTTTTACGGCGAGAGAGCCCCCACGTAATGAGTCTTTTTGTATCGCCTATTTACAGCTACGTTATGAAATATCATTGTAACAACAAACTTTGCAATTGTTAATACAATTATAATCACCTTCATAAATCATAAGTCGTACTATAAATTTAAAATGAATTCTAGCTTCTTCTTTCTTTTCTTTTTTTCTTAATAATTCAATAGTTAATGGAGAATTTGAACCATAATTCTTCTCATAAAGGAAATCAGCCTTCCAAATTTTTTTCCTATTTTAATTCCTTCCAATTTATTTTTATCCTTATCGGTAAGGATTTCCTATACAAACACAATTTTGAAGATCCCGGAGATTAAACCCACACACTCATAAATGAGTGAGGCTTTTTGGGGAGGGGAAATACTACTAGGCCGAATGCCCAAGTGGCCAAACACAATTAATTCAGCAATCAAATTAATTATTGTTTTTTTCCTCTCTAAGGCATGACTCATCATCTAACACTATCTCTCTCCAATTCAACCATATTTTCACTCATCTATTTAATTAATTCCATCATTCAATTTCTTTAAATTTATTCCACCTCATACTCTCTCTCTTCATCACAGGTTTGTTTTTGTTTTTTTCTTTTTCCCCTTCCTCTCTTTTCTCTCTCCTTCGGCTCCTCACCTCCCTACTAAAAATTCTCATTAAGTCCACACCCGTATTAATTTGCCGGTTTCTATTTCAGAATATTCCTTTTCGAATCCTCCCACACCACAAGAAAGTCCACCCTTATTAGATTTTATAAAATGCAAGGTCTCATATGTTATGAAATCCGATTAGTCAATATATTAATGATATTTAACCTTTTCCATTTTCATATCAAATACGCCACTAAGGCACTAACGTTTGAAAAGTGGTTGTAGGTAATTAATGTTTGTCAACAATGATTGAGATATATATATATATATATATATATATATATATATAATAAGCTGTCAGATATGAAAAGAAAATTTTGAACAAAAAAAAAAAAAAATGAAAAGAAACTGATGCCATGAAAAGAATATTATTACTTTTATTTGAATTTTAATTAAAACCGATATGCCATCAATGAAAAAACTAATTTTATTTTTCCCTTTAAAAGATCATTAAATCAATATTTGAATGAAATGTAATTCTTTCACATCTTTTCCTTCCCATTGGTTCTTCAATTGTACAGTAGCTACCAAGATACAGTCAAAATTGGCACCTCTTTCTGAAGTGATTTTTTCCTCATTTTTTGTTCAATTTAGTTTTCGATTAATTTTGAATATTTTTTTATTTGCTTTGCAACTTCCTTCTATTCATGTTTTTTCTTTTTTTTTTTTTTTCATAAGCGTTTTGCCCATAGTTATAAAAACCATATCCGAACTAGCGGTTGAAACCTTAAACTGATGAATTGTACAAAATTTCGATTCGGAATGAAAGAAATACAGAAACCGATTTACCCATTGAAATTATAAAACATATCTCTTCCACTTTTGCGGTAGCTATCAAGATACCATCAAAATTGGAAATTCCTTCTAACACAAGTTTTTTTTTTTAATTTAATTTTTTTAATACGGATATAAATTTCTGTGCATCGCACAGGTTTGCGACTAGTCTAAATTAAAACTCGAAGTAGAGAGAAAAGTTTTTCCCTCCTCCAAACACCGCCACATCAGATTTGTTGCTCCATGGCAAATCCATGTCATTCTTCCCTCTTTTTGATTCATTCTCTCTCACATGTCATCCAATTAATTATCTCTTTAATTCAATCCTCTTTTCTCTCTCTTTCGCCTCCTCAACTCCTCAATCCCCATTAAACACAAATGGCTAACTTTTTCCCTTTAATTCAGCAATCAATTCAATCATCTCAACAGTTTGTAACATATGAAATTAAATCCCTTATCTCCAACCTTTCCCCTTTCCACTCTCTCGACTCCTCCTTCTATAACGCTCATCTTCCACCTCTTTCTCTTCCCATCAAAACCTTCAATAACCCACTGATTTATTTTTTCCTATATATTTTCAACTGCTCTCTCTCAACCTCCACAAAAGTCGCTAACCTCAATGTAGGGGGCAGCAGGCTTGCCTCAATATCAGTACAGACAGAGGGCTAGGAAACTACTTTCTAATAGAGAGGCGGAACACAATCAACACCCTGCCATACGAAACAGGACTAAAGCAGCATACTTCCTCAACCAAGCTCCTACTTTCTGGATTTGGGAAGGTTTTTTTTTTTTTTTTTTTTTTTCCCCTTTGGTTTTTGCAGTATAGTTTGTGTTCTTCCCGTTTTTTAATCACTGATTAAGATTGATTGTTACAGTTGGTCGTCGGATTACAAGCATAATCGGAAATTCCCTTTGATGTAATGAGTGTATTATTTTGATTTAAAATGCAATAGAATATCTTAATTACATGTACATAAGTTATGATAATATTCTTGAGTAATCTTTGGTTTTTCTTTTCTTATTTTTGGAACTCAAACACATGCAAAGTGATTCGGAGGAATAGAAATAAGGGTGGTGCGGGTGGTTCTTTTTTAATTTGGAATTATGGAGGGTGGGTTGCTTTTGTTTGATTGTTGTAATGAGTGTATAACAAAGCTACAATGAAGGTTTCAGGGTTGCTGAATCATATAGTGAAAATTCTTGCACAAGAGCATTTTGTTTGAGAATTTGGCAATTGATGGAGCTTGCATATGTTCTTTTTGAAAAATAAAGGGCTGACAATTTTTGGTTTTGAAAAATTGGTAGAGTTTTGTGAATGGTTAAAAAGCTGAACAAATTTTGTGGAGGTATTCCTTTGAATTCTAATATTCTTCTTTTAGATTTGGTAATTTTTGGAATAGAAATTAAGGAGGGCGGTGTGGGTGGTTCTTTTTTAATTTGGAATTATGGAGGGTGGGTTGCTTTTGTTTGATTGTTGTAATGAGTGTATAATTGACAAAGCTACAACGAAGGTTTCAGAGCTATTGAATCATATGGTGAAAATTCTTGCACAAGAGCGTTTTGTTTGAGGATCTAGCAATTGATGGAACTTGCATATGTTCCTTTTTTTTTTTAAAAAAAAAAAAGGGCCGTCAATTTTTGGTTTTGAAAAATTTGTTGACTTTTTTGAATGGTTAAAAAGCTAAACAAATTTTGTGGAGGTATTCCTTTGAATTCCAATATTCGTTTTTTGGATTTTAGTTTCTTCTTTGAGTGATTTTAATATCGTATTCAATAGCTTTCTAATGCATCGCACGGATTTGCGACTAGTATAAACTAATAGCTGAAGCATCTAAGATTTTTTTTTGCCTCCTCCAAATGCTACCACTTCAGAATCCCTATTCACACAAAATTCCACATCATCCTTCTCTTTATTTCACTCTCTCCCTATCACCTCTTCATCTCCCCCTCTCTCTCCACTCACCTCTTCATCTCTCTCACCTCTTCATCTCCCTTATCTCTTCATCTCCCCAACTAATTGTTCCCCTAATCTCCTATTTAAACCATGAGCTCGAATTTTATTTTGGCCCCTTTGTGGTTCTATTGCGGTTTATGTTTCAAAGGTTCAATATTTTTCTCTCTTTGCTTCTTGATTGGATATATTTGTGGATTCAGGTTTGTATTTTTTTATTGGATTTGTGGGTTCTAAACCATGGGTTGTGGTTTTGTTGTATTTGGTGTTTTTTTTTTTTTCCCTTGCTTTTCTAATTGGATTTGTGTGTTTTGTTTCAGCGTAATTGCCATTGTTCCACCCAATATCTTATATTAACTCACCAAACTGCTTTTTCACATTCAGGCCTTCATGCCAGTTGTACCACAAGCTGGGGTTAAACCAAGCCATTCAATTAAAGAACTCACAAAAAGTAGGATTAGAGAGGCTAAGAAGGGTAGGTTGACTTTCGGAGTGGTATGAACTTTCATGTATAAAACATTCTGGTGCATCTTCAAACGGATTGTTCTAAAGTCGATTTTTCTTTAAAAGGAAAAAATGAAATTGAAATCTTTAGGTCATAGCATAAGGCTTTTTTAGGACGTGGATAAAGATTGTTTGAAACTATTATGTAAGATTCTTTGTCAAACTTCTTTTATTTATTTATTTTTTTATACTATCATTTGATAACAATTGAATATATAGGTTAATTTAATATATTGATAGCTAAGACATCAATTATTTATATTTCATTTTTAGTAAGTTTCTTGTGCATCGCACGGGTTTGTGACTAGTGTACTTAATGACCTAGACAAAGACAATTGGAGAAGTGCAATGTTTAGTCAACTCGACTTCAACCTTGATAATACTCAATCCATCGATAGTTCCTGAAGCTCAACTGCAGTCGCCCAATTGAGCCTCTAGATCCAGTGCTCAACCAAAAATTAAAAGGACAAAAAGAAAAAAATTCGGTTTAAAAGAAAATAAAAGAGACAAACAAACAACAACCAATAAATTTTTGTACGAATCAACGTAAGCCACAATGAAACTGGTGGCATACGCCACAATTAAATTGGCATACACTGCACTTAAAGTGGTGTACGCTATTGTCATTCAAACAAAATTCCTAGCAACAAAAATTTAAATGATTGGAAAATAAAGAGTAGGATAATAAGTAAATATAATTAAAGTATTCAATAAAGTAAATGACTGAAAATTAAAATGCAAATATAATGAAAAAAAAAAATAAAAAGAAGAGGTAAAAAAAATCTAATAAAAAACATGAAGAATTGAGGAGTGTTTGGTCTATTAAGAAGATCCATATTTTACCCTTTGGAGCTTTGGAAATTGATGTCAAATGTAGACTTGCTGCTAGAAGATAAATATCTCTATTCAAATTAGAGCTCTTTGTAGTCTTTGCACTTTCTTTTCTCTATGTTAACGGTTCTTAATTGCTGTGATTAGTTTTATGTAGTTAGTTTGTAGTATGCAGCTTGAGTTGCTTGTATTGACAGATGTGTTTCTTCTACACTGTTTTGAGGCATGTTCTGTTGAATGCTCTAGGACTCGAGGATTGATAGTTTGATTCCCCAAAAATCTGGAAAGAAAGCCAAGTACTGCTAATCTCTTCTTGAGTTTGAGTAAGCCAACTAGGTTCTCACAAAACACAACCACAACAAACCAAATAATATCTTTCAATGTTTATTGAGCAAAACCCAAAAAATCAAAATGTAAGAACAAGCTCATAAAACCTGCAAGTTGGAGATCGTACAAGAAGATATACAATAGCAGTAGTAATTAACTTCTGCTGTGTGATCCCTCCTTAGCTTTTATCCATTGAAGGGTACTCTTTATTAAGATTTCCCGGAACATTTCTAGTAACAAAGTCAGCAAAATCAGAACAGCCTAATAACCCCAATGTGAATACATTCATCTCATGATTTCAGAGGTAAGTTAATCAAATAATAATAGGTGTACAATTCAGATAAGCTCACAATATGCTCTTTGACCAGAACAAGATGCATAAATTGACATATATAGGTGCTCCATTAGGTTGCTCACTGATTTTGATACTGAATCTCTCTTGTTGAAGACACCTATTCATGCCAGAGAAAGGTTCTACTTTGAAAAACCGCATCCTGCACAAATTAACCTGGCAACAATTCCAATAGTTATGTGAAGATCCTGATCACTTGGCAATCATTCCACATCCTGATTCAAACCAGTTAGTCACTAGACCTGGATGATTTTTGGCTCATCTTGTAAACCTCCTCAACAAGTCATTGTTTCTGTACAAGATGCTCAACATCTCCCATCTCCACTTCACTTCCTTGCCATTCATGTTGATCCTTAAATAGCAATTCAATCTGCTCTAATGATTTTCCTTTAGTTTCTGGAACAAGCATGTAGACAAAGAGAACAGCAAGAGCAGAAGCTGCAGAAAATATGAAGAAGACTCCGGCCACAGAAATTGCACGGGACACAGAGAGGAAAGACATGGCAACCAGGCCACTGCACACCCTATTACCCACTGCCCCAAGTGCAGTTGCTTGGGCACGCAGTCTTAAAGGGAATATTTCAGTTGTCAAAACCCAGCAAATAGGGCCCATTCCCACTGAAAAGAAAGCTACATTCCCACAAACAGACAAAATTGACATGGCAATCCCAACCTGTCCTTGCCCCAGTAAAGAGAGAGATAGTCCCAAACTGAACAAACAAATAGTCATTCCAATTGTGCTTATATAGAGCAAGGGCTTCCTACCAAGTTTGTCAATAAGAAGAATAGCAACCAATATAAAAACAGTCTTCGTAACACCAACAGCAACTGTAGCAGCAAGGAGATTTGAGTTCCCCTTAACTCCAGCTTGTTGGAAGATTTCAGGACTGTAATACACAGTTGCATCTATTCCTGTGATTTGTTGGAAACATTGTATTCCAAAACCTGTGACCAGCATCCGGCAAAGTGAAGGAGAAGGGCTCAACAGTTCACGCCATACGGCTTTCTCTTCGTGCTTCTCTACATTACCAATTCCAGCAGCTAGTTGTATTTCTGCAAGCCTCTCCTCAACCTCTCTCTCACTGTCATTAGTTTTTAACAACACTGATCGTGCTTCCTCAACTCGGTTCTGAATCACCAGCCACCTTGGTGACTCAGGAATTATGAAAAGTGCAAACCCAATGAAGACTGAAGGTAGGATTCCCACAGCAAGCATTATCCTCCAATTTATGTGTGCCGGAAAACCGGAAAACACATAGTTTGAGACATAACCAAGTAGAATTCCTAAGTTTATAAAAACCTCTGGGAATGAGGTAAGTGCGCCTCTGGCAATGGTGGGTGATATCTCAGCAATATAGACAGGGGCAATCATGACTCCAAAGCCAATTCCAATCCCAGCTAGGAGTCTTCCGATCATTAGTATTTCGAATGAAGGAGCAAGAGTCATTATCACTGCTCCCATTTGAAAGATAACAGCAGCTAAAGCCATTGTCCATTTTCTACCGATAGCATCTGATGTTCTACCACCAGCTAAACTTCCAAAAAGTGAAACAATGCTCAAAATTCCAACAAGTACTTCCTCCTGCACCTCAGTTATCTTTAGATCTTCTTGAATAAATATAATTGCTCCACTCATGACCCCTACATCTGCATATTGAAAGAAACCCAATTCATGCCCATTAATTTTATGAATGGGACAGTACTATCTGAAAAGCCCCTAGTGATATCTAAGTATGATGGATCATGCAGTTTAGCCATCACAAATGGCAATTATCATGAAACGAGCATAACAAAACTTAAAGCGAAACTACGATTGAATTTGTTTACCCAAAAAAATGGTATGCAAATAATCCAATTGTATTTTCCAGTATAAAATTTGAAATTTGAAATTTTTTTAATGTTTAATCATTTTCCACTCCTGATGTATCCAATAACTTCAAGAGATTGATATTCCCATGGGCATCCATGTCAATAAATATGTGCAATGAAATTCTGGAAAGCCATATAAGGAAAGGTTCATGCAAAATAACAGATCCAAGCAAATAGATTTTACATCAGCAAGGTAAGTCTCCGGAAAGATTTAACCTGAATAAAACCAGAAACTACTTACCCAAACAAGTTGTCCTAAATTATCACTAATTAAATTCAATGAATAACCGTGTGGGTTGGTGGTCAGTCACATTCCATCACTTGCCCTGATTGAGGATTCTAAATTATCATTTCATCCAAAAGCTAACCATAATTTTACATTTTTATGCACGATCTTATTGTTTAATTGCAAAGAATGAACCATCAAACCAACTACCTCAATCAATTTCAACTTTATACCAGAGAGAAGAATATAAAAAAACCATTCAGCAAAACATGATAAAGAGTCCTCGCTACCTTCCTTAACATGTCAGTTCCGAATGATTATCAAAAAAGCAAAAGATGTTAAATAAGCATTGGAATCATATAAAGAAGTTATCATTTGGATTGACTGTCACAAGGTACCAAGGTTAAAGTTCCCTATTAATTCTCTTTTAATCATCCACAAATCAAAAATGAAAATATATTAGAAAGACAATCAGACACAAAGCAAGAATGACTGATACTGATTAATTTACGTGTTCTTCTACAAATGGAATAGACGAGTCTATGGCCAAATAAGCGGTCAACCAAAAATAACAGATCATAGAGAGGATTCATAAAAGCAGCAACAACAACAATGTTAAACAAAACTTTTCCAAAAGTAATGCTGCAAGGATTATTTCTAACCAAAAAAAAGAACTTGACTGATTAAAGAACTGAAAAGAATCAACAACTACTCAGAGAAGCTAACAGATAAAAGCATACCATAGCCAAGAAGAACGGAATTGAGAGAAGCAAAGACGGCACAAGCAAAAACATATCGCCTGGTACTCTTATTCGTGTCCTCTTGATGATGTTGGTTTGAAGCATCATCATAATCCTCTGGAAGCTCAGAGTTCATCCTCTTATACTTATTCTTACTCCCCAATGGAACACCAGCCAATCCCATTTCTCCATTCCCATTTTGTTGAACACCCACCAATCCCATCTCACTTTTCTTTGTTTCTCTGCCTGTTCTCAACTAGAAAACAGAGAAACAAGACAGACCCTGAAGTTGTTTTGGGAGGGGTTTTTGACTGCTAAAACTATATAACCTAAGGTTAGCCAAACCATGGATTGGGTTATAGATCTGAATGAGAACAGAGAGGGAAGGAGAACTAGAAGACTCAGCAAGTGGGACCTTTGTTTTTAACACGCAAGCAACTCCACTTGCAATATATTATTTACATGTGCAAATGGTAAGCATCACATAACCTTGACCTCCTACTTTAATAAGCTTGAGTGGTTCTTTCAAGGTAACACCAACACGACAGGTGTTGGTGTCTTTGTGTGTAAAATATGGAAGTCAAAAATAACTATTAATGCCCAATGAATTCTTCTCCGTTTCTTAAGGAATGAATTGAAACAGCTTTTAATGACTTCTTTTTTGTTTTTTGTTTTGGTTTTGCTTTAGTTAAACTATAAATAAATTGTCGGTAGTTTTAAGATGGTGTTTCCCATCATCGAGTTGCAATCGATAATAGAAAATTATGACCAAACGTGGAAGAAGACGAAGGAGATACATGTGATGGCTTCAAGATGTGTTGTTGTGTCACTTCGTTGAAAATGATTTGAGCTACTAATTTTTAAGATGCTTTAATCCTACTAAATCGATGATAGTTTTGTTAATCACGACTAATTAAACAGCTTATTTTCATATAAATGGTATACAACCTAAATAAAAGAATAAATAAATGAAATTTGGGGGCAGAATAGAATCCAAAGAGGAAGCATATTTAGAAGAAAAAAAGAATGATTGTCTTACAACATTTTACATACCACTTAAACATAGATATATATTCATAAATTATGAATATTTATTAGTGTTGATATCCACAATTTGTAAATGTATGTTTATACCTAAATAAATTTGATGTGAGTAATGTAAGGAAAAATTTACCCAAAACTAAAGGAAGAACCTAAATTCAAGTTATTAAACATGTAATTACGATTTTCATTTTATCTTTATTTATATAGAATAGTGATACAGTCATACAGCCATACAGGTACAATAATTTTCAAAATAGTTGAATTGAATTTTTTTTTTTATTATTAGTTCTTATGATTTGGATTCATTTCTGACATAATTTTATTATCTACTATTCATAGTTTAACACCTTAGCAATTTTGTAAAAATATTGTGGCGGTTAAGTCAGTAACTTTAAATTTTCATTTTATCCTCTTTTATTTTTATTTTTTTAAGTTTTTGTTTTATCCTTTTACCTTTTTTTTTCTGTTTTCGATAAATTCATTTTATCCTTTTTTTGCTAAACTCCATGTGTTTTAACATAACAACAATGTTAAGTCACTCTGTTATGATTATGGTCTTTCACAAACCCTCTATGGCTCTATCCTTTTATTCTTGATAAAAATAAATAAATAAAAACGATAGCAACAATGTTGCATATGACGTAATAGACTAATAGGTATGTGACAATATCAAGCAATGTTTAATAAAATATAAAAAAAATATTATTAAGCAATGTCATATAGCGGATTAATTTTAGCATCCACGAAGTAGGGGAAGACATTGGGCACGCAACGAATGGCAAGGCTAACTGTTCAGTTGTCAAGGTTAACATTGGTTTGGAAGGCATGGAACCTGTCAACCCGCCCAAATCCAAATCTAAAGAGAAAAAAATGGGTATAGAAAGAAGAATTTTCTGACAAATGGAAAAATGGGTCAACCTAAAATTTTTCCAATAGGTTGACATGTTGATTTGACGAGTTCAAACACAATTTTACTTAATCTCCAAACAACAAAAAAAACACACAACACACACAATTTTACCATAAATTTATCATAAATCAGTTGGTAAAAGGTCTTTTTATGTGAATATTTAAGACTATCTTCACATTTTTTGCTTACAATAAGTGGGAAGAATTGAACCCAAATTTTTAATTATTAGACGGGGGATTTCAATTGAGGCTTTCCTTATTTTGACAATCGAGCAATGCTATTGATCTATAAGGATCATCTTCTCATTTTGGTTGTAATTTATTAAAATTATTTGATTTAAATAGTAGTAAGTTGTATTAATCTTGTGATAGAGCACCTACCAATGGAGATTTTGTTTGTTCTTGGTTGTTAGCATCTACGCAATCTGTACAACAACTATACAACTGAAACATAACGTTTTAGTGTCACCTATTGATTATAAATATTATAAATTCATTTGTGAATGATATATTTACTTAGATTTTTTTTTCATAAGTGATGATAAAATAAAGGGTAAATTAGTAAATTATACTACCTTCCCTTGAGATTTATTAAAATGACACTCTCTCTCTAAACGTTTATAGAAATGATTTATGCAATCGAATTATCCAAAATCCAATGTAAATTGTTCTCTTATGGAAAAACAGAAATAGGCCTTCCATATAATAAAACTTCAGGTTTATAGTAAAAGATGGGTGAGAGGTCTAGAATTCTTAGTTCATCAAAACGAGATCTAGATTACATTAGAAGACTTAATATTAAATCAGGTGCGTACCTTTATGCTGAATACTCCAAACAAAGATGTCATACCTTGTTATATGTGACAATATCAGACTCAATTCTGTCTCAAGTGTAAGTGTGTAACTACACTCTTTTTCTTTCATCGTTGCATTATCTTGTTCTAAGCTTGCCTTTTGCTATATATCATCTCAAGTTAATTAATGCAAAAACTTGGTTGTAAAAAAAAAATTAAAAAAAAAGGATGATGGAAATTGAGATTGTATTTGTACCGCACGCCCTCAATTTTTCAAATTGATTTGATCCTAGTTCTATATTTTATGCTAAGAGATTTTACAATTAAAAGTTGGCTAGTACTATACTGACTAGGCTTAAGTCTTATAAATGTACTCAAATATATCTCTTCGTGCATTGGAAATGTCAGTGTATGATTTTTAAGTGGTTTTTGCATAAATAAAATATTTTAATAAGAGACCCTACCTCCACATTTAATTATTACTATCAAAATGTGGCTCTTTCATGATTCTATGTATAGATTGCGCTATAAAGAAAATTATCTTATCAATAGTAAAACCCTTTTGATCTTTTGAGTGATTATTGAGATAATTTAAGTTACACCTCTTAGTTAAAAGTCACTTAACCCAAAAGGGCCAAATTCTTCAATGAAAATGATGAGTTTTTGTTGGTTTATTTATAAGCGGAGTATTTTTTTTTATAAGAATAAAACACCTTTCAAACTAAAATATCCTCTTCACTTTGAATGGTTCTTCAACACTAAAAGTCAAGAAAATCTAGTCCTCAGCGTCATTATTCTTTAAGGCCTTCTTCAATTTATGCTGCTCAGCAATTGTTTTAAGGGGCATTCTTGGGTACGAACATATAAAGCCGACTGTATTGAATAAACATCAACAATGACTTTTACCAAGTCGTGGACAAACCTAATACCTTTGAAATTTTGGTTTGGACTTTTGAGTGCAGGTAGCGTTAGAGAAGGTTACTTGACGCGCACTCCGTTAGGAACTTTTGGGCACCAATTACAAGAGGGCTAAGTGAAACTTCGTGAATGAAAGTCACTGTCTTGGGGATGAGGGTGAGCATCATGCACTCTTGGGTGGGAAATGACCCCCGTTAAGTAACAACTTCATTGAGTACCAACTTCGTATCATATCATTTTAACGGAAATTCTTAGGTCCACAGCGGGACCGTCCTGCCGAAAATATAAAAAATTATAATATTTGTGTGTGTTTTGATAAATATTGTGTGTTTTGATAAAATGTTTGTCGGTTCTTATAAAATATATGTAATTTTGTAATAAAGTTAACTTTATCACAAATATCACTAATTCTACCCGAATTCACACATTTTATTTTTACAATAATAAACACACATTTATCAATACGGACATAACATTTACCACAAAACACACAAATTTTATCAAAATCAACACTATCCCCGTGGCGGGACCTAAGTGTTTCCCATCATTTTAATTACTTCCACTTCCTCCGTCGAAAATGGTTTGTCCAATTAAAAATTTTCAATTTTTCATTTGCCTTCTTTTATTCAAACTCTTTAAAATAAATAAAATAAAAAGTAAGTTAGAAATGTTATAAATAAATATGGGAAATTACATAAAAGATTTGGAGTTTATATAGTGTTAAATTTGAAAAAAAATAAATAAATAAATTAAATCCAAATTGTTTCTAAGCTAAGCGTGAGTCAGGTTCGAGCAGGCTGGTGCCCAATCCGCCACCCAACCCGATGGGATCATTAGGTTTCAATTGGCCGGCATTGGTTTTTTGGATTTCCCTTTAATTATATATATATATATATATATATATATATATATATATATATATATATATATGTGTGTGTGTGTGTGTGTGTGTGTGTGTGTTTATTGACTTCCCTTGGAAATTTTGTTTTGATGGATTCGGACTCCGCATCTGGTTTCAATAGTCTTAAACCATTGCCAACTGAGAAGTTAAGTATTTCTAACCGCATTTTCGTTATGAGTTGTCGATTGAAGTCAGTTTGTTTCGTCGAGCGAGAAAGCAAGGCAATGTCGATGAGGAAGGGGAAGCAGGAGGATGAATGGCAAGGGAAGGGAAGGGATGACAAAGCATGGTGCAGGCATGGCAATGCTAGATCTGGCCCCCATGACCATGACCTTTCTCCCACGATGGTGGTAGTGGGTGGTGAAACCTAGATTTGGCCTACCTTCAATAAAATGGGTTCAGTCGATCGGATAAGGATTCTCTCCATTTGAAATAAAATGGAGAGTCTTCATTTCATGGTCCAGATTAAATATCACAGATCTAATAGTGTTCAGACTGCCACGTCATTTAAAATTTTAAATGATAAGGCAGTCTATATATCGTTAGATATGTGAAATAAAATCTTAACCATGAAATGGACAAATGGAGAGATTTCCAAATGGAGAGGATTCTTATCCCAGTCGATCAGCTTTGGCAGTTTAAACCTACTAACTCGACATTTGACCAAAAATATTCAAGTTTCAAAGGCATGAACCCGTCCCTGACCACCGTAGCAATCAAAACTCACCAGGTTAGCCCAAGTTAGATGGGTGGGTCGAGTCCCTCTGATGCTTAGCCCTGATCATTTCAATTTGAATCTTTTATTCATTACCATTATTCTTAGAAAAAGAAAAAAAAAGAAGTGAAAAATCGTTGATAAAATTATGCGTTTCACCTAGAGCTTTTTCTAAATAAATTTTGCAGTCATTAAACATAGATGGTAGATAAATAAAGTTTTGTTTAAGGAGAGAAAGTAAAAATAAATCTTCAATGCCAAAAAAGCAAAAGCTGATTGCTTAGGTGAAATGCAAAATTTTATCAGTGGTTTTTCATTTTTTTTTTTCCTATTCTATTACTGCCTAGAATAACGGAGATGAACATAGATTTAAAATTAAAACGTACGGTTTCATAAGCTTATGACTTTAATTGATGAAATTGAAATCCTAGGACCTAATCTCAAATAAGGTATAAACTTTTATGTAATTGACCTTCAAAACTATTAATGTTTTAAGGGCAAATTACACTTTTTTCACCTTAAACTTTCACCCCCAACTATCAATTTACTCGATTGACACCCCAAGTTAAGAGAATTGTCTCAATATACCATTTAACATAAATTAGACAGAAATTCTGATTTTTCATTTCAACCAATGAGTGTAATTTTCTAATTACACCAAATTTACGTCTCATTTAACTCCTAATTAGGGGTGGTAAAAAAAGCCCAAACCCATTAGTCCACTCAAACCTACTCACTAATTGCCCAATCCAAACCCACTTATTTAATAAATGGACAAATGAGTGCTAGTTCAATTAGACCCAATTAAGTTGAGTTTAATTAGATTTTAATTGGGTTGCTTATTGGGCATCAACAAAAGCCCAAACCAAGCCAAAAAAAAAAAGTATAGGCTTTAAGGGTATTTTGGTAAATTTCAAGGTTTTAGGAGTATTTTGATCATTTTAGAGGTTTTAGGACATTTTAATTATATATATGCATAAAATAAATGGGTAAATGGGTAGGTTGAGTTTTAGCTTAGATAATTGGGTTGAGTTGGGTTTAGGTAATATCTACTTTATTAAATGGGCTATTGGGTTTTAAAGGCCCAACCCATTTAATACCCATCCAAACCCACCCAAACCTACCCATTTGACAACCCTAGTCCTAATTTAGACGGCATTGAGGTTATTGATACAATTCTTTTAAATTTAGCATGAATTGAGCAAATTGATAGTTTGTGGAAGGTATTGTAAATGTGGCAAAAATTTAAGATGTAAAAATGTAATTTTCACAAGTTTTAAAGTATATAATATTTTGAGACATTTCAAATGAAATAATTAATAAACAAAACTCTATCATTTGTAACAATCCAAGGAAAGCGCTAGCCACATCTGCGTTTATACCCCAAAATGACTAGTCAACTGTCAAGTTATAATTGGGGCTCCTTGCAATTGTTAATAAAGCCTAGTTCGACCCAATATATACCCGATGTGGGACTCAATACACACACATATTTATCAGAATTTGGGATATCACAATCTCTCCTACTTAAATCCCTAATGTCCTCGTTAGGACCCATATGTCCAAGCCCACACGCCCTATGACGGGAGTAAAAAAATTGCTTTTTATTATATTTTGGGGGTAATCTATCATCAATTTTCGCATTAATATATTTTTGGTTCAAATCCTACAATAATAATGTATACAGTGCACTGCCCTCTTTCTATATAAAACTTGCAACTGAAACATTCATGCCACGGTTACATGACTTGTTTACAGAATGTGAATATATATTATTTATGGCATATATAACTCAAACCACATTTTGTTTAATAAATAGAATCCTCAACTTGATAGTCAATCCATTAAATTTACAGTTTTTCTTAAGCTTCAACGTAGAACAAATTATGATGCACCGACAGTCCAAGTTTGGGACACCTCTTGCTGTAAAGGCCTACATCAGTACCTTATGTTGTTGCTACTTGCTCAAATTCAGTAGGTCCATGTATGTGCACTATGGCGATGGAATCTACAATGATTAACAACTTGGAGTCCTGGACAAAAGATTAATTAATTAATAAGTAACATGTCCTTGAAAATTCGTGAATATATGTTGGCTCAATATCAAAATAGTTTCTTGTAGTTATCATTAGAAAAAGAATTGCCGAATGAATTTGAAATGAAAGATTACGGACCAAATAGTGGCGTACATCACGGGGAAACGAATACATGAAAATTCCATGGAGCATCTCCCGAATGATTGCTTGTCCGATGGTTAATTAGTACACCAAATTTTTTACAATCATTTTCACATCGGGTTCACAAGAAAAGTTGTGATTGAATTTGGAGCAACATAACTTTTATCCATCAAATATTGACACCAATTTTATTAGGGACAAAATTTGGTTACAAACTAGTTTGTAACCAGTTTGCTACAACCTACTACATGACAACTCATAAGACAATTCACGTGTACTTTTAGTTACATGATTTATTTAATGAGTCATGTAACTTGTTTAAATAATACATATGGATGGTCTTATGATCTGTCACATAATAGGTTGTAACAAGCTGACTACAAACCGGTTTGTAATCAAATTCTATTCTTTTATTAGTACCAACCACAAAATGTTATCTTAATAATTGTAAAAAAAAAAAATAATAAAGAATTATGTCTCTAGCCTTATTCATTGCGGATTGCATGACAAGCACTTCTTTCCAGAAGGCAGCCAATCATGAAAGTTATGTGATCTCCACTGCATAACACTTAGCAGTTATCCCCTGGGGTTCGGGGAACCTACTCCAAAGTTTAGGAAGCAGCAACTAACCTTTTAAATTAAATCAATTGGCATGCAGCAGTTTTGGTTTTAGGCTTCCAATTGCAAATTTTATTGATCAAAAGATTAATGACCCTAGTTCTCATATTTGCAAATGGCCATTGGAGGACACTAACTGATCCAAGATTCCACACCATCCACAACACGTTATATACCATTAATTACTAATTAGTGCCCCACTAGTAGGCTCCTCACATTAAGCCCATGTAAACAGTGATTTGCATATGTTTTAGTTTAGGAATTTGAATACTATGATCCTCTAGAGATTTATTTATGTAACGAAGCCAAAAAAAGCATGGTTAAAAAGATATAGACAGAAAAGAAATCGACATTGGCAACGACAACAACGACAAAAGGACCAACGTTAGTTCAACTAAAGAAATTTTGCTATGGCTTGACTTGAGAGTAGAGAGAGAAGAAATGCTGATTTGCTTATGTTGTAGCTGCAGGCCTCAAGTGCTTCGGTTGAGGCAACCTATAATTCACGCCAAACTCAATTTTTAATTTTGGGCTCAGAACAACCACAATTAAACCCAACCAAATGCAATGTTATAAAAACCGAACTGTAGGAGGCAAAATTAGCTCTTCCAATCTATTTCTAGGGTTGGAACTGCAAAAATGGGCTTTGGCTTGGATGGGGTTAAAAAGAGATGAATCACAACGTATTTACTGTGGTTCTGTCAATAGTGCCTACATCTATCTAATCTTTTCTTACTATTATTAGCCATCCTTTTACAATAGAATGGAGAATTTTTTTATAGGCTACATAGGAAATAGGAAAAGAGAGAGAGGTACACAAATAATTGGGACTAACTTAAATAGGTTGGCTCAAATATACAATGGGTTGGGCTTTTGGGCCCTATTACAATTTGACACCCCACATGAACCATTTAACAAATTAGAAAGTAGAGAAAAGCTTTGTGGTCAAACCATGATAATACATAATTAATTTAGTAATTGAGTAAAATAAAAAAATAAATAGAACAAATCTATATATATATATATATATATATATATATATATATATAAACCTTGACTAAAACCAGTTGATACAAATTTAAATAATTTTCCAATGTGTTTTGAAAATTACATAAGAAAATAGAGAATAATAAAACTTAAACAAAAAAAGTAACATTAAAAAAGAAAAAAGTTATAATGTCTTTTGTATGATTTAGCAGCTGTGGCTTACATCTTCTTGAATTGGTTGCATGCATGTTAAAATTTGTACCACACAAATTGATAGGAGGAACTGCTCCCGATTGTGCGGTCTAGCAATCTACAAACAAAAAATCCCAGCAGGAGAAGAAAGAAAGATAAGCCTTGATCATGGATAGCATCAAACAGATCTTAGTCACTTTCAAAAATCACAAATTAGATATTCCTCTTGTCCCATATAGAGAGGCGGTCATTATATTGGTGAATAAATATGCTTTCTATTTCATATACCACAGGAATAGGTTTAATTTATTTTTCGCGCATTTGGTGGTAGCTAGGATATATATCCAATCTTACATTGCTCATGAATCTTTTGCCACTAAATATAAATTTTGATAAGTATCACTTTAAGAGAGGGTTTAAATTTCCGGCCCCCATTATCCTGTTTCTGGATCCCATCTCATCTTATTCATTGATGATAGAACTTCGTCCTAATAACATTCCTACAAAAGTAACCTAGATACCTCAAGCATTTGGATTCCCTTGATTTACAACCAAACATGAGAATGTTATAAATTTTGATAACATTTATAGGAATCTTAAAAGATTATCCTAGACCAAACGCCCTTAAGGGAAATATTTAAATTGATAATAGGTAGATATATTGTGTGCTCTGTCTGAATAACTGTCCAGGTTATCATCCTGCAACTATCACTATGCTTCTGCCCACCAATGCAGGCGTGACATCCATTCAAAAAATTAATAAAATATTAGTCTCAGTTTTGGACCATTTGAGGTTTATGTAGCTGGTTTTAAAGAATTTGAGCTCCTTATAGTTACTTATCTTCTTGCCTAGTTGAAGTGTATATAAAGGGGAGAAAACTTTTACCGTTTCATGCAACAAAAAGTTTCTACATTTATACAAGGGGAAAACATCTCCCGGGTACTTAAGATTCTTTTAGGTTCATCTTTCCTTGACATAGGCACATTGTTGAGAAATTTATGTTCTGGTGCTTACTTATGCCAATCCAACTAGCTTCTCACTGATCTCCCATACTTTCCGTGCTTTCTCCGCATCACTGGCTTCTTTGGAGAGCTGGTTTTGGAATGAGGCCGAATTCTTGTTCCAACTCCAGTAAACACCTGAGTTTGTGAGGCTTGGATCACCCACAACCTGAATGATCAAGGTTTCATTTAGTTTGTGTTCAACATAGAACTTCATTTTACACACACACACATGCCTATGTATATATGTATCTATGTATTCTTTCTTGCATTTGAGAATTCAACTGACCTGTGCAAGTCTTTTCCCAGCTTCCTCTTCAGAAACATAGCCTTTAGTGATGTACTTCTGGAAAGGTGGAAATAGAAGCCTGAACAAGGGTATGTGCTCCCTAAACAAGCCTGTTGTAGCAATGCAACCAGGGTAGAGAGAAGCAAAGGTGATTCCTGTCTCTTCGTGGTAGCGCCTGTGGAATTCTTGCATGGTGAGCATGTTGCAGACTTTGCTGTCTTTGTAGGCCTTGGCACCATCAAAATCTCCTCCATCTATCATGGGTGAGCTATTTAGCCTATTCAAGCCTCCTGCAAGACCTCTCAGATCCCCAAGGTTTGCTTTTGGTGGCACATTCCCAGCCAATGTGTTTGTATTCCCTAGAATCGCATCCATTGCAAAACCACATTTAGAATATATCTTGTCATTGTAACAATTAGTTCTAGATTGCTTTTAATAAACATCTATTCTAGATTGCTTTTAATAAACATCTAGATTATTCTGGGCCTTTTTAAGGTACGCTTCTTATATAATCAGTTGTATTTCAGTAGTTAACAAGTCAGAATGCCACAAGTAATTTCCTTGGCCAAAAACAATTACTGACAATGACCACATTTACAGTACGTATCTTGTCACTGTAACAATTAGTTTTCAATTGCTTTGATCAAACATCTAGCTTATTTTGGGCCTTTTTAAGGTACACTACTTATATATTTAGTTATATTATAATTAGTTAACAAATCACTTATGAATGCCACAAGTAATTTCCTTTGTCAAAGAAAGTAAAATAAAATTACAGACAATTCCACAATATGTAATGCTTTCTGCGTATGCTTTTTTTAAAGGACTTTTTCTAATCTTCGAAAAATATTTTGCCAGATTTTGATGTTAAGACTAGCTTAGAAGCTTCTAAATACTCTCCCCTTATAACATATAGGTCCAAAATTGGTTATTGAGGTTTGATTGAGAAATGCTGAATTGAACGTATTTGAAATTCATATTGTGGTTGGCAGTTAGTACCTGTGATGGAACCAACGATGATGACACGCTTGGATGTGTAATCAGATTGCTTCATGTCATCAAGCAGCAGCCGAGAGAGGAGGAAGTGTCCAAGATGGTTTGTCCCAACACTCAGTTCAAACCCCTCGGCTGTGAATGATGGCTCCTTAGCTGTGGGTAAGTAGACAGCAGCATTGCAAACCAGCACATCAAGTGGCCTACCTGAACGACGGAAATTTTCTGAAAATTGTCGGACACTGTCAAGGGAGGCAAGATCAAGATGCATAACAGTGTAGCTCTCCTTGGCAATGCCAGCTGATTTAGCTGCTCTCTCAGCCTTGAGGAAATTCCTACATGCCATAATTATATGCCATTTCCCTGTTTCAGCTAAAGCCTTGGCTGTGGCTAGTCCTAACCCAGAGGAGGCTCCAGTGATTATGACATTGCCCTTTCTCAAAGTTTTCTTTGCTTCTAGTGCAGCCTGATCGATTGTTGGAGTTGTCGTTACTGTTTGGGCTCTAACAGTTCCAACAAGTAGTTTCCTTTTTCCAACTTCCTGCAAATGGAGCCCATTGTTTATATCAATAAATCAGTTGGTAAAAGGTCTTTTTATATGAATATTTAAGACTATCTTCACATTTTTTGCTTACAATAAGTGGGAAGAATTGAACCCAAATTTTTAATTATTAGACGGGGTATTTCAATAGAGGCTTTCCTTATTTTGACAATCGAGCAATGCTATTGATCTATAAGGATCATCTTCTCATTTTGGTTGTAATTTATTAAAATTATTTGATTTAAATAGTAGTAAGTTGTATTAATCTTGTGATAGAGCACCTACCAATGGAGATTTTGTTTGTTCTTGGTTGTTAGCATCTACGCAATCTGTACAACAACTATACAACTGAAACATAACGTTTTAGTGTCACCTATTGATTATAAATATTATAAATTCATTTGTGAATGATATATTTACTTAGATTTTTTTTTCATAAGTGATGATAAAATAAAGGGTAAATTAGTAAATTATACTACCTTCCCTTGAGATTTATTAAAATGACACTCTCTCTCAAACGTTTATAGAAATGATTTATGCAATCGAATTATCCAAAATCCAATGTAAATTGTTCTTTATGGAAAAACAGAAATAGGCCTTCCATATGATAAAACTTCAGGTTTATAGTAAAAGATGGGTGAGAGGTCTAGAATTCTTAGTTCATCAAAACGAGATCTAGATTACATTAGAAGACTTAATATTAAATCAGGTGCGTACCTTTATGCTGAATACTCCAAACAAAGGTGTCATACTGGAGGTGGGGAAATCAAGATACGAAATAGGCCCATAAAAAGGGTAGCCCAAACCAGAAGTCAAGATATAAAGCTCGGCCAAGCCCACATCAGAAGTCAAGATATAAAGCTCGGCCAAAGCCCAAACCAGGAGTCAAGATATAAGGCTCGACCCAAGCCCATATCAGAAGTCAAGATAATTAAAGAATAACGAGATACAAATAGAATGTTGTACTTTTTTACAGAAGTTTTGTACTTTTTTGTAAAAGACTGTCCCACATTAAGAAGAGAGAACAATACACAAAACACGATGTAATATAAAGTCAAAAATAGCTAATAATGGAAGGGGATCTTTTTTTTTGGAAAGTCTAACAAAAGTACTTCTTACTACTTTAAGAAATTAATTGTAACTTAAAAACTTACCCACTACAATTGGCGCCGTCTGTGGGAAAGTACTTTTACAAATACAAAATCCTGAAGAAAATAACTAACCGCATAGAAAAAGTGACCGTATACTCGGGCCAAGGGAAAGGAACGATGATCCCAGAAGAGGAAAATCCACTAATAGAAACCGACCTCTCCTCCAACAATGATAAGAGGTGGCCCGAAGGTACTCCTTCCGAAAAAGCACTCCGAAGCCGAAGAATCGTCATTAGGTCGGAGATCAGGAGAGAACAGAAGCCTGAACCATCCCATCGATATCGTGCACCCTCCAAAATCAACAGAAGAGCCAGAATAACTGAAGAACCCAGAGCGGACAGTTCGACTAGCGACCGAACCTGGGACGAATATAATGAAGATACGGTGGAGGCACTACAACAACAGGTTCTTGACTTGAAGAAGAAGTTAAGGAAAAATAAACGATCCGGGAGACCACAACATTCAAGCCGACCGAAGATTAGAACCAAACGGGAAAGATGTTTGTCATCCGATAGCTCCAGTAGGTCCACCGCGGAAACTGATGAAGAAGAAAGCTCTGACGGAAGAAATAAAGGGGGAAGAACTCTGGATAGAGGATCTAGGGGCAACTGGTCTGAATCCCCCTCAACTGTGAGACAACCATATGGAGAAAGGAGAGAGCGAGAAACAGTCTGTAAAGCCCTTCACCAAATATCATATTCTCCATTTTCGAATGAAATAGAGAGAGCCCGTCTGCCGAGAAACTTTTCAGCCCCGACCTACGTGATGTACGACGGCAAGGCCGACCCTGTCGGACATATCAGTCATTATAGACAAAGCATGGCTCTACACCTCGGCAACAACGCTTTGATGTGCCGAATGTTCCCTTCAAGCTTAGGGCCGATGTCCCTTAGATGGTTCAACCGCCTACCACATTCCTCGATTTATTCTTGGAACGAATTAGATGAGGCATTTGTTTCCCGATTCATAACCAACAGTCGGAAACCTAAGGAGTTTGCCTCCCTAATGTCTATGAGAATGAAAGACTCAGAATCGCTAAAGAACTATTCTGCCAGATACTGGGAAGTCTATAACGAGGTGGACGGTGGTACGGAAGATATGGCCATGAAAATCTTTAAAGAGGGTCTACACCCAGAATCCGAATTAAGACACAGTCTCTCCAAAAGGTCGGCTAGAAGCATGCGAGATCTTATGTCGCGAATCGAACAATATGTACGGGTGGAAGAAGACAGAGCAAGAACTGGGGCAACATCTACGCAAAATCGACCCCCAAGAAGGCCCAACAATACGGAGCAAAAAAGGGCCGAAATACCGCCAAGAAATCTTACCCGTTTTCCAAGACCCAAAGAAGCAAGCAGAATATATACGGTTTTTAACCAACCAATCTATCGCATCATGGGTGACATAAAGAATGAACCTTTCTTCATGTGGCTTATTCCCCTAGGTGGAGACCCAACGAGAAGAGATCCCAACAAATACTGTTCTTATCACAGAGAGAAGAGGCATATGACCGAGAAATGTTATACGTTGAAAAAGAACTTAGAAGACTTGGCTAAAGCCAGACACCTGCACCGCTACATAAGTGATGGCCAGAGACAGCATTACCATGAGGGACCAACAACTGTCCACAACACCAAACCTGCTGCAAGGGTCATAGAAACGATCCATACATCTCGGTCGAATGGGCATTCATACGATCGACTGAAGTCCGACCTGAAGAAAGGTCAACATCTTCGGGAGGTTTTTCAAGTATCTGAAGGATCGGTTATGTCCCAAAAACCGAGGATGGATTTCCCAAGAAATGAACAGCAGATTTTCTTCTCCAACGAAGATTTGAGAGATGTCCAGACTCCACATGACGATCCACTGGTGATCAAATTAAGGATTGGAGACTCAGATGTCAAACAGGTACTGATAAACCAAGGCAGTTGTTCTGAGATAATGTACCCAGACTTGTTTCACGGGCTCGGTCTCAAACAGTCCGACCTCCAACCTTACGACGCACCCCTATTTGGATTTTCAGGAGAAAGCATTCGGCCAATGGGCCGGATTACATTGAATGTCCATACTGGACCAATCAGTTTGGAAACCGAATTCATAGTAATAGATGAGCCGTCCCCCTACACAGCAATTATGGGACGAAGATGGCTCCACAGGCTGAAAGCTGTGCCATCCTCTTTCCATCAAAAACTCCGTTTCCCAACAGATTTCGGTATAATGGAGATCAAGGGTGACCAAGTCGCTTCCAAGCAGTGCATCATGGCAGCCATCAAACAGAGTCCCCCAGAATCTAAGCAGAAGGGGAAAATGGCGGCACAGTGCTCCAAAGGCTTATAGCAGTCAGAGGAGGCAGGAGAAGCCTACACAGAAACATACACGTCCTGTGAAGAATTAGAGACAGTAACTTTTTCCTCTGACCCAGACAAGTATTTTAAGATCGGCCGGGAACTGAGTCCAATCGACCGAACCGAACTTATAGAATTCCTCACAAACAACGTGGACGTGTTCGCATGGGACCCCTATGAAGTACCAGGAGTGAATCCCAACTACATCGAGCATCGATTGAATACAGATCCTCATTCCAAACCAGTGCAGCAGAAGGCAAGAAGATCAGCCCCGATGCATGCAGAGGCAGTACAGAAGGAAGTAGAGAAACTATTGCAGACATGAGCAATACGAGAAATTCAATATCCTACTTGGCTCTCTAACACGGTGGTAAATTCAATATCCTACTTGGCTCTCTAAACGGTGGTAAAGAAAAACGGGAAGTGGAGAGTATGTGTAGACTTCACTAACCTCAACCAGGCATGCCCAAAGGACCCGTTTCCCTTTACCCAAGATCGATCAGTTGGTGGACGCAACAGCCGGGCATGACCGAATGAGTTTTCTAGACGCATTCCAAGGGTATCATCAGATTGCCCTTATCAACCGAAGATCGAGAAAAAACCGCCTTCATCACCCCGCTGGGGATATACTGCTACAAGGTAATGCCATTCGGTCTAAAGAACGCCGGAGCCACATATCAGCGGATGGTCACCAAAATGTTCAAAGATCAAATAAGGAAAACAATGGAGATATATATTGATGATATGGTTGTAAAAAGCAAGTCGTCCCAAGACCACTTAAAAGATTTAACGAAGACATTTCGGATATTGAGACTACATAAGCTGCGATTGAATGCTTCCAAATGCGTATTTGGGGTCGGCTCTAGAAAATTTCTGGGTTTCATGGTATCACATAGAGGTATTGAGGTAAACCCAGATCAAATCAAGGTCATCCAAGAATTGAAAGGCACCGCGAACTCACAAAGAGGTTCAACGGTTAACAGGTATGACCGCGGCTTTGAGCAGGTTCATCTCTAGGTCGGTCGATCGATGCCAGCCTTTCTTCCAACTCCTGAAAAAGAGCACTACTTTCAAATGGGACGACAGATGCATTTCAGCTTTTGAAGATCTGAAGAAATATCTCTCCTCCTCCTTGCTTTTGTCTAACCCAACACCGGGTGAACCGCTTTTTCTATATTTGGCCGTATCCGACCGAGCTGTAAGCGCCGTGTTGATTCGAATTAAAGATACTGTCCAGTGTCCAGTATATTATGCGAGCAAAACTATGACAGAGGCAGAAACGCGCTATCCCCCCCTGGAAAAGGTCGGCCTAGCATTGATTACAGCGGTAGCCAAGCTACTGCAATATTTTCAAGCACACACCGTCTACGTGGTAACGTAGTATCCGATACAAGCCATGTTTAACAAGGCCAACTTCACGGGACGGATTTGGAAATGGGGAGCAAAGATTAGTGCCTTGGGCGTAAAATACCTCCCAAGGACTGCCATAAAGGGGCAGGTGCTGGCCGATTTTGTTGCAGAATTCGCACCGACCTCCGAACAAAAGAACATAGGCGAGACAACGCCCCAAGAGGATTCGCCCGAATGTACGGGTTGGTGGAAAGTGTATGTAGATGGAGCTTCCAACGCCAAAGGGTCAGGAACCGGGGTGGTCATAATAACACCGGATGAGAGAGTGATTGAACAGTCAATTTGTCTTGATTTTAAAACTTCTAACAACGAGGCCGAATATGAAGCGGTCCTGGCTGGATTGAAATCGGCAAAAACATTGGGAGCCCGACGTCTGATCGTCTACTGCGATTCATTGTTGGTAGCAAGTCAAATCAATGGGGAGTACATGGCCCGAGATGAGCGTATGGCGGCCTATCTGTTGAAGGTCCAAACAGCCATGCCCGACTTTGAGATAGTAAGAGTCGAACAGATCGGCCGAAATTTGAATAATCATGCGGATGCATTGGCAACGTTGGCGTCTGTTCTTAGTGCTGATTTTAAACGACTCATACCAATCAAGACCCTTGCAACGCCCAGTATTGACCTACCTGCAAACTTCGTAAACATTATCACGGTTGGCCCATGTTGGATGGATTCCTACGTCATCTACCTTAAAGAGGGTATCCTACCAGAGCAGAAAAAAGAAGCCGAGATCATCAGAAGGAAAGCTCCGAGATTTTGGTTGTCAAAAGACTCGAAGCTCTACAAACGGTCCTTCTCAGGACCCTATCTTTTATGCGTCCATCCTGACATCGTCGAAGACTTATTATATGAAATACATGAAGGCATCTGTGGAAGTCATACTGGGGGCAGATCTCTGGCACACCGAGCCCTTACCCAGGGATATTGGTGGCCCTACATGCAGAAAGACGCTGTGAACTACGTAAAAAAGTGCGATAAATGTCAAAGATTCTCACATTCGATTCATCAACCGGCCGGATAGCTACAGCCGTTAGTAAGTCCGTGGCCATTCGCACAGTGGGGCATGGACTTGGTCGGACCCTTACCAAAAGTAACAGGTAATAGATGCTGGCTGATTGTCGTTATAGATTATTTCACAAAATGGGTCGAAGCCGAACCACTGGCAAACATTAGGGACAAAGATTCAATTAAGTTCGTCTGGAAGAATATTATAACCAGGTTCGGAATACCCAAAACTATCATCTCTGATAATGGGACACAATTCACCAGTAAACCTTTCACGAAGTATTGCTCAGAACTTGGCATAAAAAACATTTACAGTTCACCGGCATATCCTCAGAGTAATGGACAAGCCGAAGCCTCGAACAAAACCGTGTTAGACGGGATCAAGAAAAGGCTGGAAGATGCCAAGGGAAGATGGGTGGAAGAATTACCTAATGTCCTATGGACTTTCAGAACCACTCCACGGAGATCAACGGGAGAAACCCCATTCTCGTTAGCATATGGTTCATAAGCAGTCATCCCACTAGAAATCGGACTTCCCACCCTCAGAACGTCGGAATGGGACCCAACAAGAAACGATCTGGCCCAATCTCAGGCTCTAGACTTTACTAGAAGAAAGAAGAGAACAAGCAATGATCAGGTTAGCCTCCTACCAACAACAACTGAAAAAAGGATACAACAAGAACGTCCGACCGAGGTCCTTCCAACAAGGAGACCTGGTCCTCAGAAAGGTTTTGGGCAACACTAAGAACCCGACCGACGGCAAGCTTGGACCGAATTGGGAAGGACCCTACCGGGTGCGATTTGTCACAGGAACAGGGGCTTATCACCTAGAAGACTTAAATTCCTTACCCCTGCCCCGGCCATGGAATGTCAGCAATCTTCGAAAGTATTTCCATTAGTTCATATCTTTTTCCTCCCTTCTTAATAAAAATAAAAAAAATAAAAAAAAAAGAGGAAGAAGAAGAAAGGAAAAAGAGGGGATATATGTATATGGATAGTGCAAGTTGTAAACCAATGATGAATAAGAAAAGAACTAGGTGGACGTAGGTCCCCATTGGCCGAACCACGGTAAATCTGGCGTCACTACCATTTCACTACCTTTGTTCGTATACACCTCAATAAAAAATAACTTGACTTAGGCTTCGGTCAACCTAAACGGTTCCCAAGCACTGAGGCCCAGGGGGACTGGCAAGTTAAAAGTTAAAAATAAACTTGACTTAGGCTTCGGTCAACCTAAACGGTTCCCAAGCACTGAGGCCCAGGGGGACTGGCAAGTTAAAAGTTAAAAATAAAACTTGACTTAGGCTTCGGTCAACCTAAACGGTTCCCAAGCACTGAGGCCCAGGGGGACTGGCAAGTTAAAAGTTAAAAATAAAACTTGACTTAGGCTTCGGTCAACCTAAACGGTTCCCAAGCACTGAGGCCCAGGGGGACTGGCAAGTTAAAAGTTAAAAATAAACTTGACTTAGGCTTCGGTCAACCTAAACGGTTCCCAAGCACTGAGGCCCAGGGGGACTGGCAAGTTAAAAGTTAAAAATAAAACTTGACTTAGGCTTCGGTCAACCTAAACGGTTCCCAAGCACTGAGGCCCAGGGGGACTGGCAAGTTAAAAGTTAAAAAATAAACTTGACTTAGGCTTCGGTCAACCTAAACGGTTCCCAAGCACTGAGGCCCAGGGGGACTGGCAAGTTAAAAGTTAAAAATGAAACTTGACTTAAGCTTCGGTAAGCCAAAACGGTTCCCAAGCACTGAGGCCCAGGGGGACTGGCAAGTTAAAAGTTAAAAATAAAACTTGACTTAGGCTTCGGTCAACCTAAACGGTTCCCAAGCACTGAGGCCCAGGGGGACTGGCAAGTTAAAAGTTAAAAATAAAACTTGACTTAGGCTTTGGTAAACCTAAACGGTTCCCAAGCACTGAGGCCAGGGGGACTGGCAAGTTAAAAGTTAAAACTAGGCCTCTGACAATCTAAATGGTTCATAAGTGCTAAGGTCAACCTAAAGGATTCCTGAATGTTACAATTAACCTAAGGATTCCTTAGTACTAAGGTCCGGAAAGACTAAACCAACCTGAACTTCGGTAAATCTAAACGGTTCTTAAATACTCATCTAGTTCGCAAGATATAACCTAAATCATAAACATGATCGCACAAATATCAAATTCCAAAAAAGGTATTAAGTCATCGAAATATAAAATAACAAAATATATGTTTTTCCCCCCTTCTTATGAAGGAAACAGGGAACAAAAAAAACAGATTGTATCATTCCCCCCTTCTTATGAAGGAAACGAGGAATACAAAACAAGTCATTTACATCTAAACTAGTCAACTACATCTATGAGAACTGTACTATACTTAAACTAGTCAATCACATCGATGTTTTCGTCATCAGAGCCGTCTTCCCCTTCTTGAGGCTCAACCGCCTGGATTTGATCGCCAGCCTGATCTTCGGGCATCTCAGGATCTTCAGCTAATATGGGCTCGCTCGAGACTTCATGGGACACAGGGATTATAGGGTCCTCAACGGCATCCCCTCCGGCCTCCTCATTACGCTCCTTTGACGCAGAATCCTCGAAAGGTCGATGTCTCCACGCCAAGTCATATAACTCAGACGCGTCATCAACTTCGGCGTTGTCAAGGGCCTTAGTCCATCCTAGGACAAAATATGTATTACACTCATCCTTGAGTTGTGACATTAAAGAGTCGGTTGCCTCACTGAAGCCCTGATCATAGTAAGCCTGAGCTTGCTCTTCAGATTTTTGAACCTTCGCCTCAGCCTCGGTTAGAGCGTCTTTAAGCTGGCCATTCTCAACTCGAACTTGAGAGGCAGACTAGTATTCCCGATCCAACCTTTTCTGAAGATCGGTCAACTGATTCTGCAAATTTAACAAACCGGCCTCAGCACTCTTTTGGGCGCTTTCGGCAGCACGAATCTTTGCAGAGGCTGACTTCTCAAAATCTGTGAGACGTTTGATTTCCTCTCGAGACTGGTTGAGGCGGCGTTCGGTCTCCAAAAGTCGGTTGCCAGCCTCAAATATACCTTGGACGGCCTTAAAAAAAAAAAATAAAAAAGAAAAAGAAGAGTATATAAAGAATGAGGTAAAGTGAAATATAGACATATAAATAAATAATTCATCTAACGTGTATAATGAGACACTTGAATATAAAGCTTCAAAACTCACCAGGATGGAGTCGCGCTTTAAGTTCTCCAGCATATGCTTAGACCTCTTCTCCTGCCAGACCTTCATGTCTTCTGGAAGGAGAAGAGCCTTTCCAACTACTTCGGCCACTTCTCCACCTCGAATCCCCTTCCCACTCTTTAAGACTGAGTCTCCTTCATCGACCGGTCGGTTTTCAAGAAGAAAAGTACAGCTCCACGGCTGTCTCGAGTCGTCTTGATGCATAAGTCTTTGAGAGACTTGACCTGTGGCCTTCTGGAGATCTCGGTCATTCTTGCTTTTTCCCCTTTTTGGGGCCTTAGCCTTTGGGAGTCGAGACGGAGATGACCCCTCCTGGCCGCTGACATCGTCATTCTGCTCCTTTCCTCTCTTTCTTTTCTTCCTCATAACATCCTCTCCTTGAGAAAACCCAGGAGGAGGAGCAGGGGAAGAAGCACGAGGAGAAGTCCCGGACGTCTCTAGGTGGACGTTCCAAGCACAGACGCGATGTTAACTGATCGTTTCTGGATCGGCATTTCTTCAGTTGGTTTGGGATCGGGGTCAAAAAAGGACGGGAACCGAATAATTGGAAGACCAACCTCTGAAGACTTAAGGGAGGGAACGAATTCTGGATCACTAAGAGGCGGCACAAGCTGAGGTACCTGCACTCCCCTTCTAGCTGTCACGGGAACCGCTTGAATGATTTCCTTTTGATCCTTCCTAGGGCGCACGACCGAAACCTCCTCTTGTCTAAAATGTTTTACGGTGGGTCCTTTTTGGAAAGACTTATACGAAGGCACGTAGTCCAGCAAGATGGATGCCGCACGTGGACGACCACCCGAATCGATGAAACACGGCTTTGCCAAGAGATGTTCGACCGTCTTCCTTTCCACAAATTCTACCTTCTTAGCAGTAAATTCCTTGTCTGAAAAGAGAGAAGGAGAACACTCAGTCAAAACGGACAAAAAGAAACAAAAATGCATTGCGTAAAAGACATGAAACAGTGAAAACCTGGTACACCGTCCCTCAAAGGGAAATTAATAAGGGGGTTGTGCTAGTTCCCCGTGAACACCAAAAAATCCTCATCTCGGCCCTTGCTGGAGTCCGGAAGCCCGGTCACCAGTTTTCTATCGACATTACGGGCAACTAAAGTATACTGATCCCTACCGGTCTTTTGAAGATAATACACGTAGGTTATATCATGTACAGTGAGATTTAGGCTGAGTTTTTCCATTAGAACGGCCGTCCCCATTACTATCCTAAAAACGTTGGGGGCACACTGAAGAGGATTTAACCTAAAATGAGTTAAAAACCGAAGTAGGAAAGTATGCATGGGTATTCTTACCCCTCCCTCAACTATTGCTACTATTGGAAGCACGAGATCTTGACGCTGGAGAAGCGCAAGATCGCCGTAAGGAACGTACCGAATATGTACGTCCTCGGGAATACCATAACGACTTTTAAATTGTGCGATTTTCTCTTCGGTATTTACGAGTTTGGCAAATTTACCCATGACTTGAAAACCTAATGGACCGAAGAGCACAACTAGGATAACGGAAGGTAAATACAAGAGTAAAAGGAGACTTACTAGCGTGAAGACGGCACAGAAGAGTTAGAGAAAAGGCTGACTTAGAAGTTGAGAGGGATGTTTTTTATCTCTGGAAGTGAAAGTAAAGAGTGAAAATGAAGTGGGGTCTCCCCCTTTTTATATACAAGGTTGAGTAGGACACGGATACTGGGACCTAGCCGGTCATGGGTCGGTAAAGCCTAAGGAGTCATTAAAATAACTCCTCCCGGCCCCCAAGAAATCTCATTATGATTTGATGGTTTGGGGAACACCTAACGGCGTAATAAATGAAGCCAGCCGTCATTCATTTATCAGCCATAAATCGAAAAGACACCAACGATAGATCTCCATTAATAAAGATCTGCAGTATACCAAAAAGGTGAACCCTACCTTTTCATGTGTCATTTCAAAATTAAGACCGACCTGGTCAATGATCATCTGGTTTCTGAGTTACGTCACTAAGTTCGGTCTATTCAGACCGAACACTCACTATGAGGACCTTATGATAGACATAAAATATGTTTCGGTCCATATATCCCAATTCAGACAAAATTACATCCAAATTATACCAGCCGAAGATAGTCGGGGCAACGAAATAAACTCGGCCCCCCCTAGCGATAAACGGACTTGTCTTTACGAAGCAAAGATAAAACAAACCTGTATATAATTCGGCCCAAATCCATAGACAACGTGATTGACCCAGCCTTTTAAGAGATTGTTTACAAAAAATTTTGAAATGATTCCCAAATACTGAAATTAAGAATGACACTCAGATTAGGAACGTGACAAATCCATTTGAAGTTATGAAAAAACAAATTCAGAAAAAATTGAAGATCGGTCAATATACGGAAATGTTAAACAAAAATGGTGAAGGAAAAACTTTTATTCATAAAACAGAACAACAGATTACATCGTGACGCCTCCCCCTTTTCTTTTAAAAAAAAAAAAGGGAGGCCTGTTACATAGGTAAACTCTCCTTAATCATCAATGGCATCGCATTCTTCCAAAACCTCAACACTCGTCTCTTCAAGATTCTCAGTAACAACAAACTCTCTGGAAGTTCTGTTGTTGGTATACATGGAAACCTTTATGGTGATCTCAAGGACATTTGTCTCTTCAAGATTCTCAGTAGCAAAAAAGTTTTTGGAAGTTCTACTGTTGGTGTACATGGAAACCTTTATGCTGATCTCAAGAACATCCTCGAGACTTAGAGGCTGAGAACTCCAAATGAATGGGATAATATGTCTGTTTGGTGCGATTTGCTTCAATGGAGAAATGAAATGTATAATGCGGTCATAGACGCATTCAAGGATCATAGGTAGACTCTCCTTAATCATCGATGTTTACATCGTCTTCTTTATCGGAGATGCCTTTCTCCACATCTTGAACCTCTTCGGTCTGAGCGCGCTCTTGATGATCAAAGACTTCAGCAGTTTCCAGAGCCGTAAGGTCATCAACGACTTCACGATCTTCCAAAACCTCAACATTCGTTTCTTCAAGATTCTCGGGGGTTTCATTATTGAAAGGCCGATAATGCCGGCCCAAAACATAAAGTTCAGAGTTGTCATCAACCGCAGCCTGCTCAAGAGCCGAAGCCCACCCTTTCAGAAAATAGATATTACACTCCCTACGAAGTTGAAGTTTCAAAGATTTTGCAGCATCTTCAAAACCCCGGTCGTAGACGGCCTGAGCTGCATTCTCAGCATCATTAGACACCCGTCGGGCTTCAGCCAACTCGGCCCTGAGCTAATCAATTTCCGCCTGAAACCCACTGGAACGGTCACACTCTCGTTCCAATTTTGTCGAGATCTCCACCAATTGGCACTCAGCCATTTGAAGCCCCTCCTCGGCAGTTTTGTGTTGACCCTCGACCTCCCGAATTCTAGCAGAAGTTGTCTTTTCAACTTTGCGCAATCTATCGTTCTCGACGAGAGACTCATTAAGAAGACGTTCGGCTTCTATCAACCGATATCCGGCTTCGAAAACCCCTTGGACAGCCTAGAAATAATCATCAGAATAAATAAGGAGGATGATAGATTATTATAATAAAAGAAAAAATAGAGAATAAAACTCACCACGACCGAGTCACGCTTCAAACTTTCAATCATCTGCGCTGAGTTACTTCCTTTCCAAGACTTCATGTCCTTGGGAAGGAGAAGAGCACTCCCAACGGCATCAGCTATTTGCCCACCCCTGACGTCCTTACTCTTCCAAACCGAATCATCTTCGTTCATCGGTCGGCCGTCTACGTAAAACTCACATTTCCAAGGTGCTGGTGGCTCTTTCTGATGTTTGCGTTTGTGTGAAATGTGACCGGCGGCCTTTTGAGGAGTTCGGCTGTCTTTGCCTTTCCCTTTTTTGGACAAGGACTTGGTCGCGGAAGGTTCGGCTTGAATCAGGTCCTTTTGTTCCTTCGCTGCTTCAACTTCTTCCTCTCCCTTCTTTCTCTTTTTCATAACGGATTCCCTCTCGGAGAACCCGGGAGCAAGAGGAATATTAGAAGTTTCTGACGGCTCTGGGGCAAGCGTCTCGAGCACCGACCCTATGTTGACAGTCCTCCTTTGAATAGGCATTTTTTTTAGTAAAGACGAACTAAACAGAAGAAACAAAATTCTGATTAGTAAAAAAGTTCACAACTGGAGGAAAAGAATAAATTTAAAGGTAAAGACAAAATGTGGGGTCTCCCCCTTTCTTATATACTACCAGCGGGACCACAGGCAACTGGGAGCCAGCCGGTCATGGGCCGGTAAAAGATCTGTAAAAAAAATTAAAAAATAAATAAATAAATAAATAAAAAAAAAAAAGAAGAAAGAAAGAAAGAAAGAAAGAAAGAGGAGATTTAATTCTTGGTTCGCAATAAATCCTCAGAGATAGAATGTCTTTGGGGACGCCAAACGGCGTATTAATTATGGCAGACGGCCGCTTCCAAGATAAGATTGAATTAAATTGTCATCGAATCGTTTCATCTGCCAATGGATGATAAAACGTTAAGTAAGAAGGATTTACTTTATTACCGCAACATTCTGGTTCGGACTTCTCGAAATTAGTAACCGAACTTCCGACCCATAGAATCGAATGATTTGTTCTCATCCGAGGTCAATAACGGGGAACCGAACCATATTCTTTGATAAAACGACCGACCATATTATTCTGCGTTTCATCCAGAAACTTTAAATGGCGATATGTATTTCTCCACTGTTTTGGTCAAATCTCTCTCTTCGATAAAGAGTAAAAATTTGAGGGGCAATTGGAGGTGGGGAAATCAAGGTACGAAATAGGCCCATAAAAAGGGTAGCCCAAACCAGAAGTCAAGATATAAAGCTCGGCCAAGCCCACATCAGAAGTCAAGATATAAAGCTCGGCCAAAGCCCAAACCAGAGGCCAAGATATAAAGCTCGGCCAAAGCAAGATATAAAGCCAAACCAGAGGATATAAAGCCAAGAAACCAGAGGCCAAGATATAAAGCTCGGCCAAAGCCCAAACCAGGAGTCAAGATATAAGGCTCGGCCCAAGCCCATATCAGAAGTCAAGATTATTAAAGAATAACGAGATACAAATAGAATGTTGTACTTTTTTACAGAAGTTTTGTACTTTTTTGTAAAAGACTGTCCCACATTGAGAAGAGGGGAACAGTACACAAAACACGATGTAATATAAAGTCAAAAATAGCTAATAATGGAAGGGGATCTTTTTTTTTGGAAAGTCTGACAAAAGTACTTTTTACTACTTTAAGAAATTAATTGTAGCTTAAAAACTTACCCACTACACATACCTAGTTATATGTGACAATATCAGACTCAATTCTGTCTCAAGTGTAAGTGTGTAACTACACTCTTTTTCTTTCATCGTTGCATTATCTTGTTCTAAGCTTGCCTTTTGCTATATATCATCTCAAGTTAATTGATGCAAAAAATTGGGTGTAAAAAAAAAAAACAAGGATGATAGAAATTGAGATTGTATTTGTACCGCACGCCCTCAATTTTTCAAATTGATTTGATCCTAGTTCTATATTATATGCTAAGAGATTTTACAATTAAAAGTTGGCTAGTACTATACTGACTAGGCTTAAGTCTTATAAATGTACTCATATATATCTCTTCGTGCATTGGAAATGTCAGTGTATGATTTTTAAGTGGTTTTTGCATAAATAAAATATTTTAATAAGAGACCCTACCTCCACATTTAATTATTACTATCAAAATGTGGCTCTTTCATGATTCTATGTATAGATTGCGCTATAAAGAAAATTATCTTATCAATAGTAAAACCCTTTTGATCGTTTGAGTGATTATTGAGATAATTTAAGTTACACCTCTTAGTTAAAAGTCACTTAACCCAAAAGGGCCAAATTCTTCAATGAAAATGATGAGTTTTTGTCGGTTTATTTATAAGCGGAGTATTTTTTTTTTTTATAAGAATAAAATACCTTTCAAACTAAAATATCCTCTTCATTTTGAATGGTTCTTCAACACTAAAAGTCAAGAAAATCTAGTCCTCAGCGTCATTATTCTTTAAGGCCTTCTTCAATTTATGCTGCTCAGCAATTGTTTTAAGGGGCATTCTTGGGTACGAACATATAAAGCCGACTGTATTGAATAAACATCAACAATGACTTTTACCAAGTCGTGGACAAACCTAATACCTTTGAAATTTTGGTTTGGACTTTTGAGTGCAGGTAGCGTTAGAGAAGGTTACTTGACGCGCACTCCGTTAGGAACTTTTGGGCACCAATTACAAGAGGGCTAAGTGAAACTTCGTGAATGAAAGTCACTGTCTTGGGGATGAGGGTGAGCATCATGCACTCTTGGGTGGGAAATGACCCCCGTTAAGTAACAACTTCATTGAGTACCAACTTCGTATCATATCATTTTAACGGAAATTCTTAGGTCCACAGCGGGACCGTCCTGCCGAAAATATCAAAAATTATAATATTTGTGTGTGTTTTGATAAATATTGTGTGTTTTGATAAAATGTCTGTCGGTTATTATAAAATATATGTAATTTTGTAGTAAAGTTAACTTTATCACAAATATCACTAATTCTACCAGAATTCACACATTTTATTTTTATAACAATAAACACACATGTATCAATACGGACATAACATTTACCACAAAACACACAAATTTTATCAAAATCAACACTAATCCCGTGGCGGGACCTAAGTGTTTCCCATCATTTTAATTACTTCCACTTCCTCCGTCGAAAATGGTTTGTCCAATTAAAAATTTTCAATTTTTCATTTGCCTTCTTTTATTCAAACTCTTTAAAATAAATAAAATAAAAAGTAAGTTAGAAATGTTATAAATAAATATGGGAAATTACATAAAAGATTTGGAGTTTATATAGTGTTAAATTTGAAAAAAAATAAATAAATAAATTAAATCCAAATTGTTTCTAAGCTAAGCGTGAGTCAGGTTCGAGCAGGCTGGTGCCCAATCCGCCACCCAACCCGATGGGATCATTAGGTTTCAATTGGCCGGCATTGGTTTTTTGGATTTCCCTTTAATTATATATATATGTGTGTGTGTGTGTGTGTTTATTGACTTCCCTTGGAAATTTTGTTTTGATGGATTCGGACTCCGCATCTGGTTTCAATAGTCTTAAACCATTGCCAACTGAGAAGTTAAGTATTTCTAATCGCATTTTCGTTATGAGTTGTCGATTGAAGTCAGTTTGTTTCGTCGAGCAAGAAAGCAAGGCAATGCCGGTGAGGAAGGGGAAGCAGGAGGATGCATGGCAAGGCAAGGGAAGGGACGACAAAGCATGGTGCAGGCATGGCAATGCTAGATCTGGCCTCCCATGACCATGACCTTTCTCCCACGATGGTGGTAGTGGGTGGTGAAACCTAGATTTGGCCTACCTTCAATAAAATGGGTTCAGTCGATCAGCTTTGGCAGTTTAAACCCACTAACTCGACATTTGACCAAAAATATTCAAGTTTCAAAGGCGTGAACCCGTCCCTGATCACCGTAGCAATCAAAACTCACCAGGTTAGCCCAAGTTAGATGGGTGGGTCGAGTCCCTCTGATGCTTAGCCCTGATCATTTCAATTTGAATCTTTTATTCATTACCATTATTCTTAGAAAAAAAAAAAGTGAAAAATCGTTGATAAAATTATGCGTTTCACCTAGAGCTTTTTCTAAATAAATTTTGCAGTCATTAAACATAGATGGTAGATAAATAAAGTTTTGTTTAAGGAGAGAAAGTAAAAATAAATCTTCAATGCCAAAAAAGCAAAAGCTGATTGCTTAGGTGAAATGCAAAATTTTATCAGTGGTTTTTCATTTTTTTTTTTCCTATTCTATTACTGCCTAGAATAACGGAGATGAACATAGATTTAAAATTAAAACGTACGGTTTCATAAGCTTATGACTTTAATTGATGAAATTGAAATCCTAGGACCTAATCTCAAATAAGGTATAAACTTTTATGTAATTGACCTTAAAAACTATTAATGTTTTAAGGGAAAATTACACTTTTTTCACCTTAAACTTTCACCCCCAACTACCAATTTACTCGATTGACACCCCAAGTTAAGAGAATTGTCTCAATATACCATTTAACATAAATTAGACAGAAATTCTGATTTTTCATTTCAACCAATGAGTGTAATTTTCTAATTATACCAAATTTACGTCTCATTTAACTCCTAATTAGGGGTGGTAAAAAATGCCCAAACCCATTAGTCCACTCAAACCTACTCACTAATTGCCCAACCAAACCCACTTATTTAATAAATGGACAAATGAGTGCTAGTTCAATTCAACCCAATTAAGTTGAGTTTAATTGGATTTTAATTGGGTTGCTTATTGGGCATCAACAAAAGCCCAAACCAAGCAAAAAAAAAAAAAGTATAGGCTTTAAGGGTATTTTGGTAAATTTCAAGGTTTTAAGAGTATTTTGATCATTTTAGAGGTTTTAGGACATTTTAATTATATATATGCATAAAATAAATGGGTAAATGGGTGGGTTGGGTTTTAGCTTAGATAATTGGGTTGGGTTGGGTTTAGATAATATCTACTTTATTAAATGAGCTATTGGGTTTTAAAGGCCCAACCCATTTAATACCCACCCAAACCTACCCATTTGACAACCCTAGTCCTAATTTAGACGGCATTGAGGTTATTGATACAATTCTTTTAAATTTAGCATGAATTGAGCAAATTGATAGTTTGTGGAAGGTATTGTAAATGTGGCAAAAATTTAAGATGTAAAAATGTAATTTTCACAAGTTTTAAAGTATATAATATTTTGAGACATTTCAAATGAAATAATTAATAAACAAAACTCTATCATTTGTAACAATCCATGGAAAGCGCTAGCCACATCTGCGTTTATACCCCAAAATGACTAGTCAACTGTCAAGTTATAATTGGGGCTCCTTGCAATTGTTAATAAAGCCTAGTTCGACCCAATATATACCCGATGTGAGACTCAATATACACACATATTTATCAGAATTTGGGGCATCACAATCTCCCCCACTTAAATCCCTAACGTCCTCGTTAAGGCCCATATGTCTGAGCCCACACGCCCTATGACGGGAGTAAAAAAATTACTTTTTATTATATTTTGGGGGTAATCTATCATCAATTTTCGCATTAATATATTTTTGGTTCAAATCCTACAATAATAATGTATACAGTGCACTGCCCTCTTTCTATATAAAACTTGCAACTGAAACATTCATGCCACGGTTACATGACTTGTTTACAGAATGTGAATATATATTATTTATGGCATATATAACTCAAACCACATTTTGTTTAATAAATAGAATCCTCAACTTGATAGTCAATCAATTAAATTTACAGTTTTTCTTAAGCTTCAACGTAGAACAAATTATGATGCACCGACAGTCCAAGTTTGGGACACCTCTTGCTTTAAAGACCTACATCAGTACCTTATGTTGTTGCTACTTGCTCAAATTCAGTAGGTCCATGTATGTGCACTATGGCGATGGAATCTACAATGATTAACAACTTGGAGTCCTGGACAAAAGATTAATTAATTAATAAGTAACATGTCCTTGAAAATTCGTGAATATATGTTGGCTCAATATCAAAATAGTTTCTTGTAGTTATTGTGTTGCGTAATTTTTCACACGAAAATAATATCGAGAGCTTCACCAGGAGATGTCTGGAATATTGGCCATCAATTGCTGCAAAAATCCTTCCTGTAAAACAAATAAAGATTCTTTAGAGGTGGTGGCGATTTACGCCTGATCACCCTCCGAAGATTAAGTCAGTTTAACAGTTTTTCTTTAAGAGAAAGTGTATAAGCTTTTTCTCGTAGTATTTGCACGTACCCCTTTTTCTTTGTTTGTTGCTCTATTTATAGTATGGTTCTTGCCCCACTTGTGCTTCACCAGCTCGGAGGCTTTCACTTTGAGGGTGATATGACATGTGACAGTCCCTTTTTGGATGATTTGACATTGGTACATAACGTATAAAACACTATAGCCATACTCATTCAATGAATTTGGCTAATCAGTCACGTGTGGATTGTCTCGAGATACGCACTGGACAGAGACTGCCAAAATCCCACTAACCTCGATTAATGCATCTGAGAGGTCGGTGCTATTTGTTCCGGTCAAGGTGTCCGGTTATCCGTTCAAGGTAAACTACATGGGTTAGGATCTTTCCTTTTTCTCCGATGAAGCTTTGAAGCATTGGTTTCTTGGGCGGATCTTCCAATGTCACAAAGGGAATCGATTTGAATGACCGGCAACCGATGCAGTTATGCCCGGTGAACGGTTCATCATATGACGTGTCAATGCATATTGAACATTTAACCTCAATTGGGCCTTACCCAATTAAATGCTTGTCTTCATTTTCTAGAATGGGCCTTAGCCTCCATTGTGGGCTCAACGCATCCCATACTTTCTATGGGCCTTTATATATATAAAAAATATTTCCTCACACAATAGCCCCTCAGAACGGATTACTCCCGTTCAGAAAACCGTCCTTCAATTAGGGTTTCTTGACGCGGATGATTCGTTTCTGACACGTGTTGAGATGCCGATTCGTATCTCTGAGGATCTCTTCAGATCGTTTTTGTCGTTTTGGTTTCCACGTTTGTCTTGAGCAACGGGTCGTGTACTGTATTTATGAATCATCATTGCATATCTCTTCCGTCTCTTCGCACGCTGGGACTTGATTGGTGGATGTGACCTTTGGCAGGTAGCTCATAAATGCTGGATTACGGTTTCGAGACTGTCCTCCTTATATAAGCTGGCCTCCGGCTCTTTGTTCTGGCTTCTACTTCCTTCTGACTCTCTTGTCTTCTTCTCTGCTCCCTGTGCTCTTGCTGCCCTCGCCTGAACATCGCTCCCGAACCTGTTCTTCAGTCCTCTCTGCAACCTTGACCTGTAAGTTCCCTCACTCTCTCTTTATTTCGTCCTCAGAGAAAACCCTTAGAATGGCTAAAACAAAGAAAACCCAGGGCAAACTAGCCCGATATGTAAACACCCCAGAGGCCATGGCAAGATTCCGCCGTCATTACGGGGTTCCTGATGACGTGTATCTAGAATATAGGTTCTGGGAAAATGCCATAACCGGGGAACCCGGGGATCTTATTATCCCAGTAGTAGCCATCATCGAAGGCGGAGTCCGTTTTCCGATTGACCCCCTTCTAGCTGACTTCCTAGATTACTTCTGAATAAGTCTCACTCAAATCAGCCCCAACATTTTTAGAATAGTGAATGGGGTGGCAGAACTCAACCGCCGGTTAGGTTTTAACCTAACCGTGCACGACATAGTAGCCACCTACTTCCTCCGTACCACCCAACATGAAGCCTTCTCTCTGAGGCCCAGGGATGTTAATAACACCCTGGTAAATGTGCCTTCCTGATTCCTGAAACTTCAATAAGGAGATGACGGATGAAGAAAATTTCCTCCTTGGAAAAACGAATCAGAGGGAACTGGTATTTCCCTGGTCACCGGTGTCCCACCAAAGACGGGAAACCAGGTTAAGTTTTGTTGGACGGTGGACTTTCGTATGGTATTTATTTCGGATTTTTCCTTGAAGGGAATGGTATTTCCCTGGTCACCGGTTCCCACCAAAGACGGGAAACCAGGTTAAGTTTTGTTGGACGGTGGACTTTCGTATGGTATTTATTTCTTTTTGATCTTCTTTTCTGTCGTATTATTCTTTTTTTCTTTTTCTTTCTTTTTTTTGTAGAGGAGAAAAAGAAACAAATCCAGTCCCACCTCACTGATCCTGTTGCCCTCCAAGCCGTCTACGACAGTGAGGTCTGCGTGGACGAGTACGCAAATCCCCGCTCAGCCTACAAGCTTCTCCGGTACATCCCTTCTGCACGGTCCTTTTTGCAGTGCAGACAGGTCAGCAACCTAGCGGAAGCCCTTGCAAATCCTGCTAACAAATCCCCTCCCGCCCACGACATCCGCGCAATGGCCGGCATCAACCTGAAAAAGCTCCTGCCCCCCCGACCTCAGGCCGAGACATCCGAACCTATCCTCCCGCTGAAGAGGAAGCGAAAGGGTGCCCCCAAGGGAGGAGGCCTCCCAGGCAGCAGCTCAACCAAGAGCTGGACACTGCTGCTGAGGGGCCTGCTTGAAAGGTGCCCCCAACCCGGAGGCCGTTGACCAGGTTACCCTCCACTGAGGACGAGACGTGGAGATGGTCACTTGCAGTCCCTGCCGGGACCCAATCAACCTCAGCTTGGCCACCATTTTGGGCAGCTGGCCCTTGGAAGCTGACCTCAGAGAAAGGGTGAGGGTGATGCCAGGCCGTCCTCTGGCCGACATCCAGGCCGTCCCTGGAGTCCGAGGGCACCATCCCTCTGCCCCCAGCTCCTGAGGGGTGCTGGCCCTTTTTGTTGGCACGTTACCCTTGGCGTGCTTGGAGATGCATGGACGTGTGGAGAAAATCTCCTCAGGACGGTGCTGGCCCAGCACCAGCACTCTGCCCTTTGTGAGAAAGTGAGCACCGTCACAGGAGGGTCATCCAGCACCGCCTCTGCCCTTTGTGAGGTGGCACGCCTGCCCGTTGACATGGACGTGTGGAGAAAATCCACCAACCAGGAGGTCATCAACAATCTTCGCCGGGGTCTCATGATGGTAAGTCGCGCTTTTCAAATCCCTTCTTTCATTCTTATGTTCATCCAACTGATAAGACAAAAATTGACTGTAGGCGGTCCAGGGCTCTCTTGAGATAGGTGAACGGTTCCAGCGCCAAACTGCTGATCTGGAGAACTCTCTGAGGGTAGCCACTCGTTCCGTTCATCTTAAGAGCGAGTCTGAGCTGGAGGAGGGAGGTGGAGGCCAGGAAGAGGTGGAGGCCAGGACTTGCAAGGAGCAAGAAGGATGAGGCTGACCTGCCACCTTAAAGAAGAGATGACGGCGCAGGACCTACTCCGCAATGCACTGGAGGAGAACTCCAAGGCTGGGGACTCCGAGGAGGAGAACTCCAAGGCTGGGGAGAGGATCCAAGCTTTGGAGGCGGAGATAGCTGCTAGGGAGAGGCGGCTTTTAACCGGGGGTCAGTGGAGGCCCAAACAACAATGACAAAGCAGCTCCCGGGTATTTACAACGAAGCCTTTCAGGTAGGTTGGAAGGCTTTGTACTCCTGGGAGTCTGACGATATGCCCCCACTGCCGCCCCAAGAGGTCTTTCCTTACCCAAACGCCCCATTGGTGTCCCTTGGTGTCCCTGAAGAAGAACTCCCTGAACCCCAACCAGCAGATGACGATGTGGCCGGACCGTCCAATTCATGAATTTCTCTGTCTTTACTTCTTTTTATTTTTATTCCCAGATCCTGAAGTGATCTTTATATTCTCCTCTTTTTTGAATCCGGACAAGTTTGATATTCGTTTTTTTCTGTATATTTATGATGGGTTTCCATTTTATGGCCATCATTTTTGAATTTCGCTACATTTATTCATCTTATTTATCTTGTTTGAGATTGATATAACTGTTCATTCATGAATATTTTGACAAGACATTATCTTTGTTTGAACGGAGCATATGTTCAGATGCAATCATATAATGTATAATAACTTAAAAGACTTGGAGAGTTCAACTTTAGAAAAGTTAAGGGACGATCTTACCCGGTTACACGGTGAAAGATCCTTTGTCTATTCCCCAGGAATTATAATTGTTGGGTAAAGAATTGATATGCTTGTTTTGAGAGGGTATGAAGTTTTAACCGCTCCTGAACTTTCATTGAGTATTCATGCCCGGATGGGCGGTATGATCCTTCTTACTCATACCTCCACGATCCTGAGGTAATTGAACCTCTATCATACCTGATCAAGTCAGGGTTCTTGCCCTTCAAAGAGACTTCTTCAACATGGGCATTCTTACCCGGGTGACCTAGGCAGACGTTCTTGTCTGCCATCTAGTCGCGGCTTTAAACTGTTTAAAGTTTCATGCACCGCACCTGTTCTTGTCAGGTTTTTCTTCGTATTTGCCTTTTATAAAGGACTTTTATAATGGGCGTTCTTACCCGGGTGGCCGGTATGGACCTTCTTATCCATACCTTTAGGGCCATGATCTTTGGATAGCGAATCCTTGATCACACCTGAGCGGATCAGGTTTTTTGCCCCTCAGAGAGGACTTAATCATGGGCATTCTTACCCGGGTGACCTAGGCAGACGTTCTTATCTGCCATCTAGTCGCGGCTTTAAACTTATTGAAAGTTTTATGCACCGCACCTGTTCTTGTCAGGTTTTTTATGTTTGCCTTTTACAAAGGACTTTCATAATAGATAGAGGAGTTGCAAACTGAGACTTCATTGATAATACTTCTTTAGATTACAGATATTCCACGGTCGTTTTACAGGAGTATCGTTGGGCCCTATTAGCATGAAAGCCCCTGTGCCGGCCACATATGCGATCTTGTACGGTCCTTCCCAGTTTGGTCCAAGTTTTCCGTGAGTTGGATCTTGTTTAGCCCCCATAACTTTCCTAAGTACTAAATCACCAACTGCAAGCTCTCGAGGGTTAATCCGCTTTTCGTATATCTTTCGCAGCCCACTCTGATAAGCGGCTAAATGAATAAGGGCTGAATCCCTCCTTTCTTCTGCTAAATCCAAGTCTGTGGCTAGACTCGTCTCGTTGGTGACCGGATCATAATACTCCGTGCAGATTGTAGGCAAGCCAATTTCGAGAGGAATAACCGCTTCGACCCCATATGTAAGTGAAAAAGGGGTTTCTCCTGTTGAACATCTGGGAGTGGTCCGGTAAGTCCACAGGATGTTTGGCAATTCTTCAACCCACCTGCCTTTGGCCTTTTCCAGGCGTTTTTTGATTCCGTCCAGTAGTGTCTTGTTGGAGGACTCCGCCTGTCCATTCGTCTGGGGGTAGGCGGGAGTAGAGAAATGATTCTTGATGCCATATTGCTCACAGAACTCTCTGAACGGCCCACTAGTAAACTGAGATCCGTTATCAGACACCAGCACTCGGGGGATTCCAAAGCGGGTGATGATATTCTTCCAAACGAATCTCTTGGAGTCAGCATCTGTAATATGCACCAGCGGCTCCGCCTCTACCCACTTGGTGAAATAGTCTGTTGCCACAATAAGCCACCGGCGGTTTCCCGGAGCCCGAGGGAGGGGTCCAACTATATCTAGTCCCCATTGGGAGAACGGCCATGGACTGGCAATGGGGTTTAGACTGGCCGCTGGCTGATGTATGGACGGAGCAAACCGTTGACACTTATCACACTTTTTCACATACTGGGCAGCATCCTTCTGCATGTACGGCCACCAATAGCCTTGCCCTATGGCACGATGTGCCAAAGACCGTCCACCAGTGTGTCCTCCATATACGCCTTCATGGATTTCCCATAATAAATTCTGAACGGTGTCTGGGTGAACACATCGCAAATAAGGCCCGGTGAAGGACCTTCTATAGAGATTTCCTTCTTTGGAAACCCAATATCTGGGAGCTATCCTTCTTATCCGGTCAGCTTCCTTACGGTCTGTTGGCAATATATCATCTTTTAGATAGGCGAGTATAGGGCCCATCCAGCTGGGAGACTGGTCGACTGAGCATACTTCATTAATTGCGTCGCCTCCAACACTCGGGAGGCTTTGCACTCCAACAGAGATTACCCGCCGTAATTCCGGGGCAACAGCCGATGCTAGACCGGCAAGGGCGTCTGCATGCCCGTTCAAGTCCCTGCCTATGTGCTCCACTTGAACAAGTTTAAACTTCTCCAGCAACTTCTTTGCCTCTGCAAGATATATTTTCATCTTCTCATCCTTAGCTGCGTAGTCTCCTGAAATCTGATTCACTACAAGCTGGGAGTCGCAATAAACGGTCAATGGATCTGCTTGGAGAGCAATTGCGCACCGTAGACCGTGCAGCAACGCTTCATATTCGGCCACATTGTTAGAGGCGGGAAAGCCTAAGCGGATTGCCAATTCCATCATCTGACCTTGGGGAGCGGTGAGCACCACGCCTAGACCTGAGCCTCTAGAATTGGACGCTCCGTCTATGTATAACTTCCACCCCTTCATATGTTGTATTGAAGATATATGGTTCACCCACATAGGTCCCATTTCTGCGGGGGTGAACTCAGCGATGAAATCCGCCAACACTTGTCCTTTGATAGAAGTTCTTGGGCGGTAGTTGATATCATAAGCCCCCAGTTGGGCTCCCCACTTGGATATCCGCCCGGAGAAGTCTGCGCTTCTTAAAACAGCCTTCAGCGGCTGTTCGGTCAAGACAGTCATGGTATGAGCCTGAAAATAGTGCGGAAGCTTCTTGGACGAGCATACTAAGGCAAAAGCCAATTTCTCCAATGGCAAATACCTTGATTCTGCCCCGTCCAGAGTCTTGCTTGTGTAGTAAACCGGCTTCTGAACGTTGCAGTCCTCTCGCACTATGGCTGCGCTGACAGCATGCTCAGAGACAGCCAAATATATATATAAAGATTCCTCATTCACCGGAGTGGATAAAAGGAGGGCAGCTGCAAGGTACTGTTTTAACCACTCAAAGGCCTAATCAGATTGTTCTCCCCAATGAAAGTTCTTCCCTTTCTTTATTAGATCAAAGAAAGGACGACACTTTTCAGATGCCCGGGAAATGAAGCGGTTCAAAGCTGCCGCAATTCCGGTCAGCTTCTGGACCTCTCTTACCGTTCTTGGGGGCCTTAACTCAAGGATAGCGGATATTTGGTCCGGATTGGCTTCTATACCTCGTTGGGTAACCATAAACCCCAAGAATTTCCCGGACCCAACACCAAAAGCACATTTGGATGCGTTTAACTTGAGGTGGTGCCTTCTCAACGTGTTGAATACAAGCCTTAAATCTCCCAGGTGATCCTCAGCATAGATACTTTTGACCACCATATCATCGATGTATACTTCGACTGTTTTGCCCAGCTGAGATGAGAACATTTTAGTAATCATCCTCTGATAGGTAGCCCCAGCGTTCTTCAATCCAAAGGGCATGACCTTGTAACAAAAGATCCCCCTTGGTGTAATAAATGCTGTCTTTTCTTCATCAACGGGATTCATGGCAATCTGATGGTATCCTTGGAAAGCATCCAGAAAGCTCATTCTTTGGTGGCCGGCCGTGGCATCCACAAGCTAGTCAATCTTGGGTAATGGGAATGGATCTTTTGGACAAGCTTTATTCAGATCCGTGAAATCTATACATACCCTCCATTTACCGTTCTTCTTTTTAACCACGACCGTATTAGATAGCCAAGTAGGATAAAGAATCTCCCTTATTGCCCCCGCCTCAATTAACCGGTTAACTTCTTCACACACCGCTTCCAGGTGGAGCGGGGAAATCCGCCGTCCCTTCTGTACAACGGGACGGATAAGCGGATCCACATTGAGACTATGGCATGCGAAGGCTGGATCTACCCCGGGAGCTTCATATGGATTCCATGCAAACACATCAGAGTATTCCGCCAACAATGCAGTGAGGCCATCCCTCAACTCGTGTGAAAGGGATGCACCTAATAAAAAGTACCTCTCCTGATCGGAGGCGGACATATAGTGCTTTATCAACTCTTCCGCACATTTCTTTTGCGGGGCGAGAACTTCATCCTCCACCCGCTCCTGTAACTGCTACTTGGCCGGTCTTGCCTCGGGCTCAGGCCCATAAGATATAGCTCCCTTCTGGTGGGCGGCCGCTATAAGACATTGTTTGGCCGTCACTTGATCGCCTCTAACCTCCATTATTCCTTCTGGGGTTGGGAATCTAAGTCTCTGGTGCAACGTTGACGGGACAGCCTTCATCTTGTGTAGCCAAGGTCTTCCCAAAATTGCATTATACGGAGAATACGAATTCAGCACCCAGAAATCCGTTGGAGAGGAAATGGTCCCTGCATGGACTTTCACAGTAACCCGACCAACCGGCATCACTGATTCCCCTGAGAACCCATATAAAGGATCGACTTTCCGGTCAAGATCCTTATGCTCAAGGCCCAAGCCCTTGAAAAGGGAATCATACATGATCTCAGCAGAGCTTCCGGGATCAATTAATATTCTTTTTACCTCAAAATCGCCTATTTGTATGGTAACCACCAAGGCATCAGAGTGTGGGAGTTGCACCCCTTCTAGATCCCGATCAGTAAAAATGATTTCTTCGGTCATTTCTTTTCTCAGCCTTTTTGGAGCCGGGGTCACTCCTTCGGAGACTTGAAATATCTCCCTTAGATGGGCGGCTGCACGGGTCTCTGTTCTCAAACTATCAGCCCGTGCATGGCTGTGTATTACGTCAATGGTCCCAATAGGTGCTTTGGGCTTTGGGTCGTGCACTCGCTGTTGTTGATGCTTGGCACTGTCCACAAATTGATGAAGGTGCCCGTCTCGGACCAACTCCTCCAACAAAGCTTTATAATTCCTGCAAGTTTCAGTCAAGTGCCCCTTCTCTTTATGGTAGGCACAGTATGGCATTGATTCCCTGGAGGCTGGGTCCCCACCTAATCGAGCCGGCCATACAAAATAGGGCTTGTTTTTTATCTGGGGCAATATTTTGAAGATCGGCTCTTTGAAGGTGGTGTTGATGGCCTGGAATGATTCCCTCGTGACCGGACCCATCTATTTGGTATTGCGCGGAGCTCTGCTTGTTTCCGGTTGGGCCGATTTCTTCTGAACGACCACATTGTCACCGGATTGCCTCTGGGGTTGCAAGCCGTCTTCCTCAACACGGACATGCTGTTCTATCCGGGACATGAGATTCGACATATCAGGGGGTGGCTTCTTGGCCAAGGATTGCCTCAATTTACTCCCAACGGGGAGACCGAATCTGAATTGAGAAATAGCCACGTCTTCCCCACACCAGTCGATTTCATTATAGGTTTCCCAATACCTTGCTGAGTAAGACTTCAGACTCTCACCGGACCTCATAGCTAAGGCCATCAAGGAATCCACCTCCTTCGGTTTCCTCGTGTTGGTGATAAAACGGGTGGTAAACGCCTCAGCAAGTTCCGTCCAGGAGTGTATAGACCCGTGCTCGAGCCTGTCAAACCACCGGAGCGCCACATTGCCTAGACTGGAGGGAAAGATACGGCACATAAGGACATCATTCCCGTTGTGAAGTGCCATTGAACGCCTGTAATGACTCAGATGTGACACGGGGTCGGTCTTCCCATTGTAAGTAATCAAGTTGAAAGGGGCAATTCTTGCCGGTAGTTTTGCCCGCTCAATTCTTGAAGAGAAAGGGGAATGGGAGATTTGTCGCAACTGATTCCAGACCGGATTCTGATCTTTTTTCTCCGGTTTATGCACAGGGGATTTTCTTTCCGTCCTCCCCGTCTTGCTCCGTCTGGAATTTTTCGGGGCTCTGCGGTCTTCTTCTGATCGTTTAGGACAACGATGAGAGCTTTCACATGAACCAGAGTGGCTCCTTGACCTCTGCCTTCTTGACCACTGTTGGTCACAACTAGCTTGCACCTCTTTCAACTCTCGTAACTCCCTCTCTAGTCTCTCTATCTTTCGACCTCTTCTAAGGGCCTCGGCATCAATCACATCACGGGTAGCATGGGATCTTCCTCTTTGACCCTCAACCCTTTCTCTGTTTGCTTCAACACGAACTTCTGACATGACTCTCCTCGTTCCTGAGGGATTTGGTGGAGGGTTGTTGACCAAAACGAAAGCGTTTTCTCCCTCCATATGATTAGTTTCAACTGACAAACTCGGCTGACTTGGCTCTCGACTTCGTTCCCACAGACGGCGCCAATTGTGTTGCGTAATTTTTCACACGAAAATAATATCGAGAGCTTCACCAGGAGATGTCTGGAATATTGGCCATCAATTGCTGCAAAAATCCTTCCTGTAAAACAAATAAAGATTCTTTAAAGGTGGTGGCGATTTACGCCTGATCACCCTCCAAAGATTAAGTCAGTTTAACAGTTTTTCTTTAAGAGAAAGTGTATAAGCTTTTTCTCATAGTATTTGCACGTACCCCTTTTTCTTTGTTTGTTGCTCTATTTATAGTATGGTTCTTGCCCCACTTGTGCTTCACCAGCTCGGAGGCTTTCACTTTGAGGGTGATATGACATGTGACAGTCCCTTTTTGGATGATTTGACGTTGGTACATAACGTATAAAACACTATAGCCATACTCATTCAATGAATTTGGCTAATCAGTCACGTGTGGATTGTCTCGAGATACGCACTGGACAGAGACTGCCAAAATCCCACTAACCTCGATTAATGCATCTGAGAGGTCGGTGCTATTTGTTCCGGTCAAGGTGTCCGGTTATCCGTTCAAGGTAAACTACATGGGTTAGGATCTTTCCTTTTTCTCCGATGAAGCTTTGAAGCATTGGTTTCTTGGGCGGATCTTCCAATGTCACAAAGGGAATCAATTTGAATGACCGGCAACCGGTGCAGTTATGCCCGGTGAACGGTTCATCATATGACGTGTCAATGCATATTGAACATTTAACCTCAATTGGGCCTTACCCAATTAAATGCTTGTCTTCATTTTCTAGAATGGGCCTTAGCCTTTATTGTGGGCTCAACGCATCCCATACTTTCTATGGGCCTTTATATATATAAAAAATATTTCCTCACACAGTTATCATTAGAAAAAGAATTGCCGAATGAATTTGAAATGAAAGATTACGGACCAAATAGTGGCGTACATCACGGGGAAAAGGAATACATGAAAATTCCATGGAGCATCTCCCGAATGATTGCTTGTCCGATGGTTAATTAGTACACCAAATTTTTCACAATCATTTTCACATCGGGTTCACAAGAAAAGTTGTGATTGAATTTGGAGCAACATAACTTTTATCCATCAAATATTGACACCAATTTTATTAGGGACAAAATTTTGTAACCAGTTTGCTACAACCTACTACATGACAATTTATAAGACAATTCACGTATACTTTTAGTTACATGATTTATTTAATGAGTCATATGACTTGTTTAAATAATACATGTGGATGGTCTTATAAGCTACCACGTGGATTGTAACAAGCTGGCTACAAACCGGTTTGTAGTCAAATTCTATTCTTTTATTAGTACCAACCACAAAATGTTATCTTAATAATTGTAAAAAAACATAATAAAGAATTATGTCTCTAGCCTCATTCATTGCGGATTGCATGACAAGCACTTCTTTCTAGAAGGCAGCCAATCATGAAAGTTATGTGATCTCCACTGCATAACACTTAGCAGTTATCCCCTGGGGTTCGGGGAACCTACTCCAAAGTTTAGGAAGCAGCAACTAACCTTTTAAATTAAATCAATTGGCATGCAGCAGTTTTGGTTTTAGGCTTCCAATTGCAAATTTTATTGATCAAAAGATTAATGACCCTAGTTCTCATATTTGCAAATGGCCATTGGAGGACACTAACTGACCCAAGATTCCACACAATCCACAACACGTTATATACCATTAATTACTAATTAGTGCCCCACTAGTAGGCTCCTCACATTAAGCCCATGTAAACAGTGATTTGCATATGTTTTAGTTTAGGAATTTGAATACTATGATCCTCTAGAGATTTATTTATGTAACGAAGCCAAAAAAAGCATGGTTAAAAAGATATAGACAGAAAAGAAATCGACATTGGCAACGACAACAACGACAAAAGGACCAACGTTAGTTCAACTAAAGAAATTTTGCTATGGCTTGACTTGAGAGTAGAGAGAGAAGAAATGCTGATTTGCTTATGTTGTAGCTGCAGGCCTCAAGTGCTTCGGTTGAGGCAACCTATAATTCACGCCAAACTCAATTTTTAATTTTGGGCTCAGAACAACCACAATTAAACCCAACCAAATGCAATGTTATAAAAACGAACTGTAGGAGGCAAAATTAGCTCTTCCAATCTATTTTTAGGGTTGGAACTGCAAAAATGGGCTCTGGCTTGGATGGGGTTAAAGAGAGATGAATCACAACGTATTTACTGTGGTTCTGCCAATAGTGCCTACATCTATCTAATCTTTTCTTACTATTATTAGCCATCCTTTTACAATAGAATGGAGAATTTTTTTATAGGCTACATAGGAAATAGGAAAAGAGAGAGAGGTACACAAATAATTGGGACTAACTTAAATAGGTTGGCTCAAATATACAATGGGTTGGGCTTTTGGGCCCTATTACAATTTGACACCCCACATGAACCATTTAACAAATTAGAAAGTAGAGAAAAGCTTTGTGGTCAAACCATGATAATACATAATTAATTTAGTAATTGAGTAAAATAAAAAAATAAATAGAACAAATCTATATATATATATATATATATATAAACCTTGACTAAAACCAGTTGATACAAATTTAAATAATTTTCCACTGTGTTTTGAAAATTACATAAGAAAATAGAGAATAATAAAACTTAAACAAAAAAAGTAACATTAAAAAAGAAAAAAGTTATAATGTCTTTTGTATGATTTAGCAGCTGCGGCTTACATCTTCTTGAATTGGTTGCATGCATGTTAAAATTTGTACCACACAAATTGATAGGAGGAACTGCTCCCGATTGTGCGGTCTAGCAATCTACAAACAAAAAATCCCAGCAGGAGAAGAAAGAAAGATAAGCCTTGATCATGGATAGCATCAAACAGATCTTAGTCACTTTCAAAAATCACAAATTAGATATTCCTCTTGTCCCATATAGAGAGGCGGTCATTATATTGGTGAATAAATATGCTTTCTATTTCATATACCACAGGAATAGGTTTAATTTATTTTTCGCGCATTTGGTGGTAGCTAGGATATATATCCAATCTTACATTGCTCATGAATCTTTTGCCACTAAATATAAATTTTGATAAGTATCACTTTAAGAGAGGGTTTAAATTTCCGGCCCCCATTATCCTGTTTCTGGATCCCATCTCATCTTATTCATTGATGATAGAACTTCGTCCTAATAACATTCCTACAAAAGTAACCTAGATACCTCAAGCATTTGGATTCCCTTGATTTACAACCAAACATGAGAATGTTATAAATTTTGATAACATTTACAGGAATCTTAAAAGATTATCCTAGACCAAACGCCCCTAAGGGAAATATTTAAATTGATAATAGGTAGATATATTGTGTGCTGTGTCTGAATAACTGTCCAGGTTATCATCCTGCAACTATCACTATGCTTCTGTCCACCAATGCAGGCGTGACATCCATTCAAAAAATTAATAAAATATTAGTCTCAGTTTTGGACCATTTGAGGTTTATGTAGCTGGTTTTAAAGAATTTGAGCTCCTTATAGTTACTTATCTTCTTGCCTAGTTGAAGTGTATATAAAGGGGAGAAAACTTTTACCGTTTCATGCAACAAAAAGTTTCTACATTTATACAAGGGGAAAACATCTCCCGGGTACTTAAGATTCTTTTAGGTTCATCTTTCCTTGACATAGGCACATTGTTGAGAAATTTATGTTCTGGTGCTTACTTATGCCAATCCAACTAGCTTCTCACTGATCTCCCATACTTTCCGTGCTTTCTCCGCATCACTGGCTTCTTTGGAGAGCTGGTTTTGGAATGAGGCCGAATTCTTGTTCCAACTCCAGTAAACACCTGAGTTTGTGAGGCTTGGATCACCCACAACCTGAATGATCAAGGTTTCATTTAGTTTGTGTTCAACATAGAACTTCATTTTACACACACACACATGCCTATGTATATATGTATCTATGTATTCTTTCTTGCATTTGAGAATTCAACTGACCTGTGCAAGTCTTTTCCCAGCTTCCTCTTCAGAAACATAGCCTTTAGTGATGTACTTCTGGAAAGGTGGAAATAGAAGCCTGAACAAGGGTATGTGCTCCCTAAACAAGCCTGTTGTAGCAATGCAACCAGGGTAGAGAGAAGCAAAGGTGATTCCTGTCTCTTCGTGGTAGCGCCTGTGGAATTCTTGCATGGTGAGCATGTTGCAGACTTTGCTGTCTTTGTAGGCCTTGGCACCATCAAAATCTCCTCCATCTATCATGGGTGAGCTATTTAGCCTATTCAAGCCTCCTGCAAGACCTCTCAGATCCCCAAGGTTTGCTTTTGGTGGCACATTCCCAGCCAATGTGTTTGTATTCCCTAGAATCGCATCCAATTGCAAAACCACATTTAGAATATATCTTGTCATTGTAACAATTAGTTCTAGATTGCTTTTAATAAACATCTAGATTATTCTGGGCCTTTTTAAGGTACGCTTCTTATATAATCAGTTGTATTTCAGTAGTTAACAAGTCAGAATGCCACAAGTAATTTCCTTGGCCAAAAACAATTACTGACAATGACCACATTTACAGTACGTATCTTGTCACTGTAACAATTAGTTTTCAATTGCTTTGATCAAACATCTAGCTTATTTTGGGCCTTTTTAAGGTACACTACTTATATATTTAGTTATATTATAATTAGTTAACAAATCACTTATGAATGCCACAAGTAATTTCCTTTGTCAAAGAAAGTAAAACAAAATTACAGACAATTCCACAATATGTAATGCTTTCTGCGTATGCTTTTTTTAAAGGACTTTTTCTAATCTTCGAAAAATATTTTGCCAGATTTTGATGTTAAGACTAGCTTAGAAGCTTCTAAATACTCTCCCCTTATAACATATAGGTCCAAAATTGGTTATTGAGGTTTGATTGAGAAATGCTGAATTGAACGTATTTGAAATTCATATTGTGGTTGGCAGTTAGTACCTGTGATGGAACCAACGATGATGACACGCTTGGATGTGTAATCAGATTGCTTCATGTCATCAAGCAGCAGCCGAGAGAGGAGGAAGTGTCCAAGATGGTTTGTCCCAACACTCAGTTCAAACCCCTCGGCTGTGAATGATGGCTCCTTAGCTGTGGGTAAGTAGACAGCAGCATTGCAAACCAGCACATCAAGTGGCCTACCTGAACGACGGAAATTTTCTGAAAATTGTCGGACACTGTCAAGGGAGGCAAGATCAAGATGCATAACAGTGTAGCTCTCCTTGGCAATGCCAGCTGATTTAGCTGCTCTCTCAGCCTTGAGGAAATTCCTACATGCCATAATTATATGCCATTTCCCTGTTTCAGCTAAAGCCTTGGCTGTGGCTAGTCCTAACCCAGAGGAGGCTCCAGTGATTATGACATTGCCCTTTCTCAAAGTTTTCTTTGCTTCTAGTGCAGCCTGATCGATTGTTGGAGTTGTCGTTACTGTTTGGGCTCTAACAGTTCCAACAAGTAGTTTCCTTTTTCCAACTTCCTGCAAATGGAGCCCATTGTTTATATCAATACAAACACAAAACCTACATCCAGAAATTGTTGAGAATTCATGGCTAAGCTTAACATCTGTTTAACTCAGGAGTGCTTAGGATATCCCATATTCCCATGGTCCCGAAATTCATCTTATTATGTACTGCACAGCATTTGTGCATCTTGTAATTAGCATGTTGAAATGAATTATGAAGTCATTTTAGCTTAAGCCTTAAAGAAATAATAAAATAATTAAGAAACAACACTTCAATTCTATTATGTATGATAGGAATCAAAATAGTCTTAGTTATGATTGTTTTTGTTTCGATAACGATCATTTTGTTTACAGGAAGTGGCATTGAAATCATACTTCAATGAGATCGCCTATGTAGTTGAATTTTGATAAATTACCAGTTGTCCCAAAAGCTTAAGCTAATGGGAAATGGTAGATTAATCATTTAACCATTATTCTAACAAATGCATTTTAATACTCAGATGAATTCAAACCTATATTATCCATACCAAAACTTAATTCCTTCTTTTTCATGCCATGATTGGAAATCTAGTGAAAAAAAAAAAAAAATCTTAATAATAATATAGATAGCAATTTAAAATGAGAAGAAAATCATTTTATGAAATAAATCTTAAGTTCTTGTCATCTTTTTTGGCTCCATATTTGAAGTCATTCTAAGAATGCTTTGTGACTTATTCTACAATATCTCGTGGGTACGATACCTTTAATAGATAAAATCTCACATTGAATGTACCAATGTCACACATGATAATAATTATCTCACATATTATGGTACCTACCATCATATTACTTGTATCCTAAATTTTTATTTATTATTTAAATTTAATATATATAAAAAATCAGATAATACCAACATCACACTAGATAGAATCAACATCACATATAATAATAATACTAATTAAGGAGGTACCATACCCACAATACTCTATGATAGTACCAATTGAGTACCCACAAAAAGAGTATTGTGGATATGGTAGAATGACCCTTAAATTTTTGCAGCGTCTTAAACAACTCAACAAGGGAATTAGTTTGAATTATTGTTATACCTACTATAACAATAAGAATTGGACAGTGTATCTCAGCTTAATCTTTAAAGTGAAAAAATGAGAGTAATTTAGGAAAAGTGATCAATCTAGCACCTGCCTCCTTATCAGAGGAGACTTGATTTCAGCTTTGAGATTGAGTGGGTCTGAGAATGAAACTCCAAATACAGCTGTCTCCTTGAGAGAAAC
>OU015769.1:11652171-11790756 GCA_907173295.1 Fagus sylvatica
ATTCTTTTAAATTTAGCATGAATTGAGCAAATTGATAGTTTGTGGAAGGTATTGTAAATGTGGCAAAAATTTAAGATGTAAAAATGTAATTTTCACAAGTTTTAAAGTATATAATATTTTGAGACATTTCAAATGAAATAATTAATAAACAAAACTCTATCATTTGTAACAATCCATGGAAAGCGCTAGCCACATCTGCGTTTATACCCCAAAATGACTAGTCAACTGTCAAGTTATAATTGGGGCTCCTTGCAATTGTTAATAAAGCCTAGTTCGACCCAATATATACCCGATGTGGGACTCAATACACACACATATTTATCAAAATTTGGGATATCACAATCTCCCCTACTTAAATCCCTAATGTCCTCGTTAGGACCCATATGTCCAAGCCCACACGCCCTATGACGGGAGTAAAAAAATTACTTTTTATTATATTTTGGGGGTAATCTATCATCAATTTTCGCATTAATATATTTTTGGTTCAAATCCTACAATAATAATGTATACAGTGCACTGCCCTCTTTCTATATAAAACTTGCAACTGAAACATTCATGCCACGGTTACATGACTTGTTTACAGAATGTGAATATATATTATTTATGGCATATATAACTCAAACCACATTTTGTTTAATAAATAGAATCCTCAACTTGATAGTCAATCCATTAAATTTACAGTTTTTCTTAAGCTTCAACGTAGAACAAATTATGATGCACCGACAGTCCAAGTTTGGGACACCTCTTGCTGTAAAGGCCTACATCAGTACCTTATGTTGTTGCTACTTGCTCAAATTCAGTAGGTCCATGTATGTGCACTATGGCGATGGAATCTACAATGATTAACAACTTGGAGTCCTGGACAAAAGATTAATTAATTAATAAGTAACATGTCCTTGAAAATTCGTGAATATATGTTGGCTCAATATCAAAATAGTTTCTTGTAGTTATCATTAGAAAAAGAATTGCCGAATGAATTTGAAATGAAAGATTACGGACCAAATAGTGGCGTACATCACGGGGAAAAGGAATACATGAAAATTCCATGGAGCATCTCCCGAATGATTGCTTGTCCGATGGTTAATTAGTACACCAAATTTTTCACAATCATTTTCACATCGGGTTCACAAGAAAAGTTGTGATTGAATTTGGAGCAACATAACTTTTATCCATCAAATATTGACACCAATTTTATTAGGGACAAAATTTTGTAACCAGTTTGCTACAACCTACTAAATGACAATTTATAAGACAATTCACGTATACTTTTAGTTACATGACTTATTTAATAAGTCATATGACTTGTTTAAATAATATATGTGGATGGTCTTATAAGCTACCACGTGGATTGTAACAAGCTGGCTACAAACCGGTTTGTAGTCAAATTCTATTCTTTTATTAGTACCAACCACAAAATGTTATCTTAATAATTGTAAAAAAAAATAACAAAGAATTATGTCTCTAGCCTTATTCATTGCGGATTGCATGACAAGCACTTCTTTCCAGAAGGCAGCCAATCATGAAAGTTATGTGATCTCCACTGCATAACACTTAGCAGTTATCCCCTGGGGTTCGGGGAACCTACTCCAAAGTTTAGGAAGCAGCAACTAACCTTTTAAATTAAATCAATTGGCATGCAGCAGTTTTGGTTTTAGGCTTCCAATTGCAAATTTTATTGATCAAAAGATTAATGACCCTAGTTCTCATATTTGCAAATGGCCATTGGAGGACACTAACTGATCCAAGATTCCACACCATCCACAACACGTTATATACCATTAATTACTAATTAGTGCCCCACTAGTAGGCTCCTCACATTAAGCCCATGTAAACAGTGATTTGCATATGTTTTAGTTTAGGAATTTGAATACTATGATCCTCTAGAGATTTATTTATGTAACGAAGCCAAAAAAAGCATGGTTAAAAAGATATAGACAGAAAAGAAATCGACATTGGCAACGACAACAACGACAAAAGGACCAACGTTAGTTCAACTAAAGAAATTTTGCTATGGCTTGACTTGAGAGTAGAGAGAGAAGAAATGCTGATTTGCTTATGTTGTAGCTGCAGGCCTCAAGTGCTTCGGTTGAGGCAACCTATAATTCACGCCAAACTCAATTTTTAATTTTGGGCTCAGAACAACCACAATTAAACCCAACCAAATGCAATGTTATAAAAACGAACTGTAGGAGGCAAAATTAGCTCTTCCAATCTATTTTCTAGGGTTGGAACTGCAAAAATGGGCTCTGGCTTGGATGGGGTTAAAGAGAGATGAATCACAACGTATTTACTGTGGTTCTGCCAATAGTGCCTACATCTATCTAATCTTTTCTTACTATTATTAGCCATCCTTTTACAATAGAATGGAGAATTTTTTTATAGGCTACATAGGAAATAGGAAAAGAGAGAGAGGTACACAAATAATTGGGACTAACTTAAATAGGTTGGCTCAAATATACAATGGGTTGGGCTTTTGGGCCCTATTACAATTTGACACCCCACATGAACCATTTAACAAATTAGAAAGTAGAGAAAAGCTTTGTGGTCAAACCATGATAATACATAATTAATTTAGTAATTGAGTAAAATAAAAAAATAAATAGAACAAATCTAAATATATATATATATATATATATATATCTATATATATATATATATATATATAAACCTTGACTAAAACCAGTTGATACAAATTTAAATAATTTTCCAATGTGTTTTGAAAATTACATAAGAAAATAGAGAATAATAAAACTTAAACAAAAAAAGTAACATTAAAAAAGAAAAAAGTTATAATGTCTTTTGTATGATTTAGCAGCTGCGGCTTACATCTTCTTGAATTGGTTGCATGCATGTTAAAATTTGTACCACACAAATTGATAGGAGGAACTGCTCCCGATTGTGCGGTCTAGCAATCTACAAACAAAAAATCCCAGCAGGAGAAGAAAGAAAGATAAGCCTTGATCATGGATAGCATCAAACAGATCTTAGTCACTTTCAAAAATCACAAATTAGATATTCCTCTTGTCCCATATAGAGAGGCGGTCATTATATTGGTGAATAAATATGCTTTCTATTTCATATACCACAGGAATAGGTTTAATTTATTTTTCGCGCATTTGGTGGTAGCTAGGATATATATCCAATCTTACATTGCTCATGAATCTTTTGCCACTAAATATAAATTTTGATAAGTATCACTTTAAGAGAGGGTTTAAATTTCCGGCCCCCATTATCCTGTTTCTGGATCCCATCTCATCTTATTCATTGATGATAGAACTTCGTCCTAATAACATTCCTACAAAAGTAACCTAGATACCTCAAGCATTTGGATTCCCTTGATTTACAACCAAACATGAGAATGTTATAAATTTTGATAACATTTACAGGAATCTTAAAAGATTATCCTAGACCAAACGCCCCTAAGGGAAATATTTAAATTGATAATAGGTAGATATATTGTGTGCTGTGTCTGAATAACTGTCCAGGTTATCATCCTGCAACTATCACTATGCTTCTGTCCACCAATGCAGGCGTGACATCCATTCAAAAAATTAATAAAATATTAGTCTCAGTTTTGGACCATTTGAGGTTTATGTAGCTGGTTTTAAAGAATTTGAGCTCCTTATAGTTACTTATCTTCTTGCCTAGTTGAAGTGTATATAAAGGGGAGAAAACTTTTACCGTTTCATGCAACAAAAAGTTTCTACATTTATACAAGGGGAAAACATCTCCCGGGTACTTAAGATTCTTTTAGGTTCATCTTTCCTTGACATAGGCACATTGTTGAGAAATTTATGTTCTGGTGCTTACTTATGCCAATCCAACTAGCTTCTCACTGATCTCCCATACTTTCCGTGCTTTCTCCGCATCACTGGCTTCTTTGGAGAGCTGGTTTTGGAATGAGGCCGAATTCTTGTTCCAACTCCAGTAAACACCTGAGTTTGTGAGGCTTGGATCACCCACAACCTGAATGATCAAGGTTTCATTTAGTTTGTGTTCAACATAGAACTTCATTTTACACACACACACACATGCCTATGTATATATGTATCTATGTATTCTTTCTTGCATTTGAGAATTCAACTGACCTGTGCAAGTCTTTTCCCAGCTTCCTCTTCAGAAACATAGCCTTTAGTGATGTACTTCTGGAAAGGTGGAAATAGAAGCCTGAACAAGGGTATGTGCTCCCTAAACAAGCCTGTTGTAGCAATGCAACCAGGGTAGAGAGAAGCAAAGGTGATTCCTGTCTCTTCGTGGTAGCGCCTGTGGAATTCTTGCATGGTGAGCATGTTGCAGACTTTGCTGTCTTTGTAGGCCTTGGCACCATCAAAATCTCCTCCATCTATCATGGGTGAGCTATTTAGCCTATTCAAGCCTCCTGCAAGACCTCTCAGATCCCCAAGGTTTGCTTTTGGTGGCACATTCCCAGCCAATGTGTTTGTATTCCCTAGAATCGCATCCATTGCAAAACCACATTTAGAATATATCTTGTCATTGTAACAATTAGTTCTAGATTGCTTTTAATAAACATCTAGATTATTCTGGGCCTTTTTAAGGTACGCTTCTTATATAATCAGTTGTATTTCAGTAGTTAACAAGTCAGAATGCCACAAGTAATTTCCTTGGCCAAAAACAATTACTGACAATGACCACATTTACAGTACGTATCTTGTCACTGTAACAATTAGTTTTCAATTGCTTTGATCAAACATCTAGCTTATTTTGGGCCTTTTTAAGGTACACTACTTATATATTTAGTTATATTATAATTAGTTAACAAATCACTTATGAATGCCACAAGTAATTTCCTTTGTCAAAGAAAGTAAAATAAAATTACAGACAATTCCACAATATGTAATGCTTTCTGCGTATGCTTTTTTTAAAGGACTTTTTCTAATCTTCGAAAAATATTTTGCCAGATTTTGATGTTAAGACTAGCTTAGAAGCTTCTAAATACTCTCCCCTTATAACATATAGGTCCAAAATTGGTTATTGAGGTTTGATTGAGAAATGCTGAATTGAACGTATTTGAAATTCATATTGTGGTTGGCAGTTAGTACCTGTGATGGAACCAACGATGATGACACGCTTGGATGTGTAATCAGATTGCTTCATGTCATCAAGCAGCAGCCGAGAGAGGAGGAAGTGTCCAAGATGGTTTGTCCCAACACTCAGTTCAAACCCCTCGGCTGTGAATGATGGCTCCTTAGCTGTGGGTAAGTAGACAGCAGCATTGCAAACCAGCACATCAAGTGGCCTACCTGAACGACGGAAATTTTCTGAAAATTGTCGGACACTGTCAAGGGAGGCAAGATCAAGATGCATAACAGTGTAGCTCTCCTTGGCAATGCCAGCTGATTTAGCTGCTCTCTCAGCCTTGAGGAAATTCCTACATGCCATAATTATATGCCATTTCCCTGTTTCAGCTAAAGCCTTGGCTGTGGCTAGTCCTAACCCAGAGGAGGCTCCAGTGATTATGACATTGCCCTTTCTCAAAGTTTTCTTTGCTTCTAGTGCAGCCTGATCGATTGTTGGAGTTGTCGTTACTGTTTGGGCTCTAACAGTTCCAACAAGTAGTTTCCTTTTTCCAACTTCCTGCAAATGGAGCCCATTGTTTATATCAATACAAACACAAAACCTACATCCAGAAATTGTTGAGAATTCATGGCTAAGCTTAACATCTGTTTAACTCAGGAGTGCTTAGGATATCCCATATTCCCATGGTCCCGAAATTCATCTTATTATGTACTGCACAGCATTTGTGCATCTTGTAATTAGCATGTTGAAATGAATTATGAAGTCATTTTAGCTTAAGCCTTAAAGAAATAATAAAATAATTAAGAAACAACACTTCAATTCTATTATGTATGATAGGAATCAAAATAGTCTTAGTTATGATTGTTTTTGTTTCGATAACGATCATTTTGTTTACAGGAAGTGGCATTGAAATCATACTTCAATGAGATCGCCTATGTAGTTGAATTTTGATAAATTACCAGTTGTCCCAAAAGCTTAAGCTAATGGGAAATGGTAGATTAATCATTTAACCATTATTCTAACAAATGCATTTTAATACTCAGATGAATTCAAACCTATATTATCCATACCAAAACTTAATTCCTTCTTTTTCATGCCATGATTGGAAATCTAGTGAAAAAAAAAAAAAAATCTTAATAATAATATAGATAGCAATTTAAAATGAGAAGAAAATCATTTTATGAAATAAATCTTAAGTTCTTGTCATCTTTTTTGGCTCCATATTTGAAGTCATTCTAAGAATGCTTTGTGACTTATTCTACAATATCTCGTGGGTACGATACCTTTAATAGATAAAATCTCACATTGAATGTACCAATGTCACACATGATAATAATTATCTCACATATTATGGTACCTACCATCATATTACTTGTTATCCTAAATTTTTATTTATTATTTAAATTTAATATATATAAAAATCAGATAATACCAACATCACATTGGATAGAATCAACATCACATATAATAATACTAATTAAGTAGGTACCATACCCACAATGCTCTATGATAGTACCAATTGAGTACCCACAAAAAGAGTATTGTGGATATGGTAGAATGACCCTTAAATTTTTGCAGCGTCTTAAACAGACTTTTTTTTTTTTTTTTTTTTTAATATATATAATAATAATGATAAAAACTAATCTAAACTCACACAAACACGTATATTTAAACCCCGTGGATTGAACTCAACAAGGGAATTAGTTTGAATTATTGTTATACCTACTATAACAATAAGAATTGGACAGTGTATCTCAGCTTAATCTTTAAAGTGAAAAAATGAGAGTAATTTAGGAAAAGTGATCAATCTAGCACCTGCCTCCTTATCAGAGGAGACTTGATTTCAGCTTTGAGATTGAGTGGGTCTGAGAATGAAACTCCAAATACAGCTGTCTCCTTGAGAGAAACATTGGACTTCCCGATCCCCTGTCAAGAAAATTACCTTTGTTTGCATGAATTAATAAAAGTAAAAGAAGACACCCACATGATTTTCTAAAATAGTAGAGCTAGAAAGTTTACATCTTTGTGGATGGAGATAACACAAGGAACTGAAAGTGCAGCTTGGAGTTGGAGAGCCATGAGCTTTTCTTCTTTTTTCTAACTACATTTTTTGGGGGGTGTTGAAAACTTAGAAATATATTATTATTTGATAAGAGGGTAAGGGTGTTGCTGACTAACTGCCACGTGGACTTTTATCATCCAATCAGGCTTTGAGTTTTGGATTCCCTTCAAAATGTTTAGCTGTGCTTGGTGATTTTTGGTCATCCAGAGCTTTCTTGCAATAATTATGGGTTGGGCCTCAGCGCAAGGTCATGCTTTACCCGTTCAGACAGACAAGTGTTCTTGAGTCTTGAGCCCACCCCTAGAGATTTATAATCAGAACAAGTCTAGAAATATGACTGATTTTATAATTTTTTTTGGCAAGTTATTGATGTATTTTGAGTTTTGAGAAATAAAAATGATATAAATAGTACATCCATATTAAAGATATTATTCACCACTCATAACTTGTAACATCAACAAATTGTGAGAAAAAGTTGAGAAATTAGTTGTGTAAGGATGTTAGAATTTAAAAATGAAAAATAAATCCAAAACCTCCCTAATAATTCATAAAAAAAAAAAAAAACTAATTTTATTGACATTATGGATCCAAGACCTCCAAAAGGGATAGCACACTTGCAATTTGTAAATACTATACATATCTTATGAAATGGAGGTTAATGTGATCTTCCACCCAATTAAATAAATAAATAAAATCCAAAACCTCCCTCTTGTTGAAGTGGTAAGAGGTATAGTTTGATTATAAGAAAAAAACAAGATTCATGCTCAATTTTTGTATTTCCTTATAGTTTGTGAAGTAATTCTACGCTTTCTATTAGTTTTCATATGTGATAGATTTACATTGAAGCTCAGTATATGCGTTGAGCACTTGAGCCCCTAATCCCCACTACAAAGAGAGAGATAGATGCCATCCTTAACACCATATCTAACAATATATGTTCGGACCCTTCCATATGAAAAGATATGTTCGGACCCTTCCATATGAAAAGAATCCGATTATATACATTTTTGTCAAAATCGAATGTCCCTTTTAGATATTTAAGTTATTGCAAGTTGCAAATACAACAACGACAATCCTTACTTTGCTAGCTTAGGTGGAGTATATATATATATATTATGAACTAGGAGTAGGCGGAGTAAGATAACCAGAGAATGAGGAAAAAGGTTTAATGAAACTATCTTGGAAAAAGAACAGATATCATATATATAGAAGTGGATGATACGATGATAGACAAAGACAGGCCATAATATTCAGTCATTATCGATATATATTTCCATTTATAATAATGATAAAGAAGCCCCATGACATGAGTCAATGAATGTGTCACTTTTAGATTCATATTTACTAAGTCAAAAGTTTGTCTAGTGCCCTAAAGCTATAGACCTACATAGTCGTTAATGTGGGAGAGGACTATGTGAGAAAGGAGGTGCTAATGAAATGAAATTTGATTTTGGGGGACACGTAGGGTTGGCTCTGAGAATTATAAGACTTGGGGCGATACAAAAAAATAAGGCATTCTATCATATAAAAAAAAATCATTGAAAAATTTCTCTACACGGTTTATGTTTTATATTCAATATTTCCTTAACAAATTTTATTTAATAGATAATATGGTTAATTCATTTAATCTTTCTTTTAACATAATTGATCGGAAGTAAAATTTTAATATTTTTAACTTTGAAAAACTTTTTTCAACAGACACAACTGTGAAATATATAGTCAATAATATTTTATAAACAATAGATGCATTTGGAAAACAATATATAAAATATAAATATATATATATATATAATATGTATTAAATACTTACCTCAAAAATCAAAATTAAACCTTGATGGAGATTTGAATTTTTCAACTTTCGGAATAAGATGAGAGAGTGATAAAAGAAATTGACATTAGAGAGCAATAGAGATATAGAGAGATGAGAGAATATTATAATAAAAGACTAACAGTGCAATGTAGAGAAAGAGAGTAAGAGATGAGAATGATAGAATAGAAAAATAAAAGTATCGTGTAAATTGTAAAGAGTGAGAGAGTGAGAGAATGAGTGAATGAATTTTGAAATTAGGGTTGTCAAAGTGATAGTGTTATATAATGTTAGGACTTAGGCTAGTGAAATAAATTATTGGGCTTATTTTAAAGGTTTGTGTTAAATATATGGGCCTTTTCAATTTTTTGTAGGGTTATATTATAATTTCTTTTAGGCATTTCAAAATTATAAGGGTCTTGAAACTTTTTGGGATGAGACCTAATTTTAGCGTGAGACCTTAGGCGGTCGCCCACCTCGCCCTTGTTGAGGGCCACCCATAGACACGTGGTGCTGATTCCTTTAAAACCAACATAAGGAAACAAACGAATTAAGAAAGGGATTAAGAAGCAAGAGTGCCATTATGGTTGTCTGATTGTCTTAACGAACCAACTTTTTAATAAAGCAGTAAACATAATTAATCTCCTCAGAAGGAAGGATTTGTGACTAATTTAGGGAAATCCTTTTAAAACACTTAAATTAAAAGGAGTGAATGAGAAATTGCCTATTAAAAGTGGGCCAAGAAGGTTCATGTGGGTTAGGCCAAGTCCATCTAATTTATGTATTTATTAATACATTATTTTCCCCCAAAATGTTGTGTCTTTTCTGAATAGTTATGACTGTTCATCTCGTACTTTTTCCGAACAGGTGTGACTCTATATATCTATTAATAGGGTGTCCCCTCATTCCTTTAAGTTGGTTACTTTTTGAAAAGGACATAGACATCAAAATTCGTTTGATTTGATTATCCTAACTTATATGTTAAAAGATGGATTTCATAGTTTCAAGGAAATAATGTCCAAACCTGATGTGTCTTTCTGTATGTTTTCAACTAATCCATCTTACAAATCCATGCATGGTAACTGGTGGCCACCAGGTTGTGAATCTCTAGAATATAAAGGATATTCAAGAGGAATTTGAAAGATGGATCTATTGATAAGTATTAGGCAAAACTTGTTGTAGAAGGCTACAAACAAAAAGGAGGTATAGATGACCTTGAGACATATACATATTCACTAGAATGTGACAAGCTCCAAAGAAATGGCATGAGTAGATATACAAATAACCCGGGGGAAGACCACTGGAAGGCAATAGTTAGGGTTTTAAGGTATCTAAAATACACCTTAAATTATGGTTTGCACTACATGAGATATCTAGTTGTACTAGAAAGGTATAGTGATGAGAACTAGATATCTAATACAAATGACACAAAATCCACGAGTGGATGTTTTTACGCTTAATGGTGCAGCTATATCTTGAAAATATTCTATACAAACATGCATTGCAAGGTTCATAATAGAATCGTAATTTATCGCTTTGGATAAACTAGAAGAAGGAGCAGAGTGGCTTCATCATTCCTTGGAGGATATGCCGATGTGGACGAAACCGTGCCACTTATTTGTATACATTGTGATAGCCAATCAGCGATTGGTAGGACACAGAGTTATATGTATAATGGTAAGTCTCGACATATTTGTCGAAGAACACAACACCGTTAGGCAGTAGCTTTCAAATGAAATTATCTCTATTGACTACATAAAATCGAAAGATAATATAGCAGAAGCCTATGACCAATAAGTCACCATGATGGCAACTACCTAACTAACTAGAGATCCCAAGATCTAGGTTCAAAGGGACAACCGAATTGTGGGAGGCTAGTTAAATCACTGTGGAGATAATATCTCCTTCCCATTTTTATGATGAAATAGTGAAACTTGCGGCGAATGTTTAAGATCAACTATGCTTTTAATGGTTTTTATACCTTGAAAATCTAAGTGGGGTATAGCAGGATACTCTTAATAATAAATCACCTATTTAAGTGTGAAGTGGGCAGCTTCCATGAGAATTTTATACACAGGTGAATTCTCTAAAGTACTCAAGAACCCAAGAATTGTCTAGGGCCATAATGAACACAATCATGAGAACTAACAGTGTTCGAAAATGAGCTATGTGAATTCTATTGTCTTGGTATACACAAACAGCTAATCAATTCAAGGCATCGCATCCATTGTTTAGCAAGTATATCTGATAGTCTTTCACTAAGGAAGCTTCAAAGCCAAAAGCTATCTTTCTTGATGAAGTAACTTTTCTTCTACTCTCTTTGTGTTTGTAGAATTGCAAAATTTACACCTTCCAAATTTTTATTTGTTCAAATATGTAAATAAATAGCGAATATGGTCCAAGTAATAAATGCCTAAGTTTCCTTCGGATCCCAAATCCAATATGAACCCCATGCCTCATTTGCCCATACTATTCCTGAAAGAATACATATGGTTAAAAAGATAAACCCTAGACTAATAATACGATAACTCCAATGATCCAATTGTTTTACTTGTAGGAGTACATCTTGGATCTGTCGATTATGTTATGGTCGAAGTCCTACTTATGGGGACTTGGTCGAGTTGGGAGAAGCTGTAGATATTATTGCGAATCAATCTATTAAAGAACCAGACATTCAATTAACATTAAGAACTTTTCATACCAACAGAGTATTCACAGGGGATACTGTAGAACATTTACGAGCCCCTTCTAATGGAAAAATAAAATTCAATGAGGATTTAGTTCATCCCACACGTACACATCATGGGCATCCCGCTTTTCTATGTTATATATACTTGTATGTAACTATTAAGAGTGAAGATATTATACACAACGTGACTATTCCACCAAAATGTTTTCTTTTAGTTCAAAACGATCAATATGTACAATAAGAACAAGTTATTGCTGAGATTTGCGTGGGAACATATACATTTAATTTAAAAGAGAGGGTTCGAAAACATATTTATTTTGACTCAGAGGGAGAAATGCACTAGAATACCAATGTATACCATGCACCGAAATTTACATATAGTAATGTCCATCTCTTACCAAAAACAAGCCATTTATGGATATTATCAGGAGGTTCGTGCCCCTTTAATGTAGTCTCTTTTTCGCTTCAAAAGGATTAAGATAAAATTAACGTCCATTCTCTTTCTGCTGAAGGAAGATCTATTTCTAGTATGTCAAGAAATAATGATCAAATAAGACAAAATCAACTACAATAATAAGGACATGCTTACCAAAAAGGACCACAAGGATTGTATAGCCCAAGACATGGCAAGGTTCAACCATATGAACACTTTAGATGAAAAGACATGGAATGGCTCAACAATACTTTCCTTCTATGTTTACTCATTTCATCCTCCATTAACACTAGGGGTGGCAAAAATTACTCAAACCCAATAACCCGCTCAAACCATCGATGTATTACCCACCCAAACCCACCTATTTAATAAATGAGCTTAATTGGTTCAAACCATTTATTACCCATTTAAATGGGCTTAATTGGGTAATCTATAGGGTACTCAATGGGTTGTCTATTGGGTAAATCATTGGGTAATTTGGTAATACATGGGTGGTTTGGGCGGATTATTGGGGTTTGGACAATTTTTGCCACCCTGGTGTTAATGGAGGATGAATGAGTAAGTATAGAAGGAAAGTATGATTGAACCTTGCCATGTCTTTTCATCTAAAGAAGGAAAATCATGGCAGAAGAAAAAAATGGGTAAAATAGACAAACTACATAGTGAGAACGAATTGGAAGTCTTGCTATAGAACTTATATATATACTAGGAGATGAGGGTCACGCAACAAGAAAAACTTGTTGGGCATGCAAACAGTATTGTACATGGAATAGGATCCTCTCCATTTGAAATGAAATGGAAGAGAGTCCATTTCATGGTCCAGATTAAATATTATAGATCTAACTATGTATAGACTGCCACATCATTTAAAATTTTAAATAACGTGGCAGTATGTACACCATTAGATCCATGAGATAAAATCTAAACCATGCAATGGACAAATTGAAAGGTTTTCAAATGGAGATGATCCCATTCCATTTTACACCAACTTAAAATAGTGGGTAAAACTAAGAGGCATGCACACGGTATTGTACACCAACTTAAAATAGTGGGTAAAACTAAGGGCATGCAAACGATATTGTAGCTAAGTTAGTTGGACTAAAATAATGGGTAAAACTACAGCAACAAGAAAAAAATTAAACTTGGTGAGATTTGGTTAGGGTTTTCTTATTTGGTGAGAATTTTACAATGAAATTCTTATCTATTACTTTTCAAAAGAAACAACAAAAATGCTAACTCAAGAGAAAGAAAGTTGATAGAAAATATATTTAGAATTTTAAAATTCTAAATATTTCACACAATTCATCCTAAAAGAGAAATTAAATATAATGGAAAATGCAATATATACTTTAATGAGACAAAAAATAGCAGCTATATAAACAACTAAACTCATAAGTCATAATTTTTTAATATCAAGATGCTATGTTAGTGAAAGACTGTTATTCTTTTTTTCTTTTGATTGTTTAGCAAAAGAAAAAAAAAAAAGAATCTTTTTTTGAAAAATGGAGAAACTTGTGTAAAAGAGAGGTTGGCATCCTCCCTAATAACATTACAGAAGGACAGAGGTCCAGGCATGGGATCCAGATCCACCCAACAAATTAAAAAATAAGTCATGACAGAAAGAAAATTTGTTATTCTACTCATGCTTAAGCTTGATCTTCTGTTTAAAAAAAAAAAAAAACACTATCATATAGGTAAGAAATCAAGATTGGCGGAAAACATCATCTGGAATAATCTAACATTTATGGTAAAAGTTCAGGCATACCATATATTTCTGGAGTTGTATTGTTTTTCCTAACTTCACATCCTTACAATTAATGATCGCACAATATGTCAATATCCCCTTACAATGATTTATGAAAAACTATCATTTATGGGTGATGGACGCATAAAAACATATAGATAGAGTCATAGAGACAGATAAATAGATCAGAATGAGTGAAATTTATCTCTATTTTATGGTATATCAACACTAATAAAAAAGAAACGCACTTTAGAATATAGAAATCAAATAGGGGTTTCATTATTTAATAAAGAAAAGTAAGCAAAATAAATCAACTTATATCAACATGCCATCCATAAAATCTCTCAGGAACAGTACAAAAATATGACACGACAGAGGCAGAGAAGCCACTACGTACCTTCTAAGTCCAATTCAAAAGCCTTCTTCACTTGAAATTTAGTGAATTGGATAATTTGATATACTGCTATACATCCAAACTAAACAGAACAATTTATCAATCAAATGAAGTATTTCCGCAGAGATATCAAACCTAAGATATCATTCCGCAACTTCACGGCCACTCAAAGTCATTGAGCTTGTTCTAAAAAAAAAAAAAAGTCATTGAGTTGCCCCATAGATGAAATTTTCATTCCTATATCATGGCATGAAGCACTTCGCTACAACCACAGAATTATAACTCAAACAACTTTCATGCCTGAGTTTAGGGACATATTGATTCAACTACTCAACTCAACTTTACTAAGTCATATTGCCAAGTACTTCTGTACTTGGATTGCCTACATGGATTTTTTTTTCACCGTCCCTCTCGTGAAATTATACTTTGTTTATGTGATAGGGAGATAATAATTTGGGAAAAATCTAATTGAGACCTTAATAATAACATATCATTTTACAATACACACACTCTTTTTGTGGGTATGGTATCCATTCAATTGTTAGCATCATCTTCTCAAAAAATAAAAAATAAAAAAATTGTTAACATCAAACGTGATATAGTTATCATCATGTGTGACATTAGTACCATCAAATATGACATTTTATCTATAAAAGGTATACCTGCACAAATATATATATATTGTAAAATCATCGTAATATAACACATAAGAACGCTACTTTTTATTTATAAAAAAATAAAAATAAAAAACGCTACTTTAATTTCTACTAAAAGTGATCCTCATTTTTTATAAGGGTAAATTTGATTTTTGACACTCACTAGATGATACCAATCGTGACTTTGCCTTTTGTTAGTTTTGGTTTACTTGGTCCAGAGTTTTATAAGTTTCATTAGGTCTTGATTGAACAATGGCTGGATATTCTGTTTATGCCCTAAGTACTAGGAAAGCGGCTGAATTTCTTAATTATAAAAATTTGAATTATAAAGTAGTCCTATTCATCTTGAATTTTATACTCATCCATACCAAATCTAATTTTTGTTGTAACTACAGCATTAATTTTGAAATCAAAACATCCATGCCCATCCAAGTCAATTCTCTACTAAATTATAAATAAATTATTATTTTAATGCACAAGAAAATGATGGCAGCCACACCATGACATCAAATATTGGGTTTGGTTTGAAGAAAGGATCAATTAATTAATGCATGACTACTTCACCATGATCTTAGATATTCAATTTTTAATCAACTTCATCATTTCTAAGTATATCATCTTTGATCATGTCTGATTATACCATTTAATTATCACTAGTTCTTCATTATCGTGCCGTCACAAATAAGAAATGTAGATTATCTCATGGGCCGGCGACTGGTCCCACCTTCCTTATCATACAGTCAATGAGTTGTCTCAAAATATTAGCTACATTAGTTAATGTGGAAGATTTGTCCCTTAAGTATGTGCTTGGTTACTCTTTCCACCAGTATATAAATATATATATCTTGGAGATATGATAAACAATTCTTTTAATTTGGTTTTCTACAAAGAAAATAGTAATGCTTATCACATTCCCAATTATGAAGATTCCAGCAAACGATGCAATTTTTATTGATATCACATTTAAGCAGAACATGGGAATTGACTAAATGTCTCCACTTTGAATTCTATTGCTTATCAATTATAGGAAATCAAAAACATATGTTTATGTGACAGGTGACTTTCACTTAACATTATCTGGAGAATAGGATTGGTGGAACTTGGAAACTACAAATTCTGTTAAACCATTTGAGTGGACGGTTCCTTTTCCTATTTGTTTTTGTGTATTTGACCAAATAAAAAAACATTATGGTACACAAATAAAATACCCCCAAGTCCGGTTAATTTTTTATTATGCAGCTACATCTTGTCCCTTTTCCTTGACAATGAAAAGACTATTAATCTACCAGTGTATTTCAAAATAACATTGCCACATTCATCATTTAGGAGATGGTAGTGAAGAATGATAACACTGACTTAACCTTGCCATGCTATGCCATCTTGTTTGAGTATCTGGCACAACTAGTTTTGTTTGTGCAGAAATTGGCCTAAGAAGTTGAGGCCACTCCTAGTTCTTGTTCTGCATGCCTGCATTAGATTTTCTATTCTCAAAGCAGGTTTGATAGACAAAAATGCTGTCTTTCATAGGTTGAACAAGAAAATATATCAGGCAACTCAAATTTCTTATTGTTCAGAAAGAAAGTAAAAAAAGAATACAAGTGCACTAAAACCCCACTACAGGCCAATGTTATTCACTATCACTGCAACAAGCAAGATAGCCACAATATGAAGCTTGATATTTAATAAGTCCATAACCCATTCTGAATTGCACGGCATGTTGGTTTGAATTAAGAAGCTTATGCATAAGTAGTAAACAACCAAAAGTAGAACATCACCAATAGATAATAATAAAAATGGGAATGCTGCCCATTGCTTGATCCATCATTACAACTACTACTGAAAAAAAGAAAGAAAGAGGATTTAACATTACAATACACAATGTACAAAATCACAAGCTGCTTCCATCATCAGAGCTGAAAAACTAGGTTCTTGATGAAGGGACCAATTGAAGGAGATCACAAAACCGTCTCCTCCTGTGCTGGTCCTGCAAAGGATCAATTCCAACTACAGCATAAAAAGCTAAGAGATTCTTGTATACACATAATGACACTACTACTACCATTAGGAACAAAAGGCATGGTCCACAAGGAATAAGCTAGCTAGACTGTCACTGCAGAAAGGCCTTGAAATATGCAGCCTTTTGCAGCAGATGGAATGGAGGAGAATCTAAGGAATAATTGGGGCTGGGAAGTGTTTATAAGTTCAGAAGAAGTCAAAGCAAAAGAGAGTTTGAACTTTGAAGCTTCAAAGATCCTAATCATCTTATAAATGCTCCAAAGGGGAATCACAGGTTGTTTTGTGAAAAATGTGCAACCAGTGACAAGGAAATAGAGTCAAAAGATTTTGGGGGTTATTTGAAACTTCTTCTAGAACCTAGAGTGAAAAATGTTTTGGCTGTTTTAGAAAGAGAACGAGGATCACTTGCAAAGTCAAATCCAACAAATGACCTTTCAATCTTGATCTTTCCAGAAGAAGGGTTTCATAGGACAAGATGATGAGGAGGAGGAGGAAGCTGAACCTAAGTTCTCTTGCTGCCTCTGAAAATTAGGGTCATTGAATTCCTGCTGATTTTGATTAGAAAAGGGAAGTTGTGACTGAAGCAAAAGATTATTGGAGGTGTCCAAATCATCCCACACAGGACTACCAGGTCCCCAACCTGCTGCAATTGCATTATACCAAGCCTCTTGCATTTCTCCCCAAACCAGTTCCTGTGACTGTGAAACACCTTCCCCTGCATCAGCATCGGCTGCAATTGCCTGAACTTCATTGCTGGCCACAGCCTCACTCGACCCCAATCCCGAGTCACTGTCAGGATTATCTTCTTGAGTCTGTGGCGGTGGCAGTGGCGATGGAAGTGGTGGTGGTGGCATAGTCTCCATATTTAAATCCTGCAAATTAAACCCTTCTGAAGCTTGTTCAGATTGCTTCGAGTACCGACTTGGTCTTGAACTTTTTTGTGGAGTTGGGGGAGAAGAGGTAGTCGAATTAGGAGCCTGTGGACTCTGCTTTATCCTTATTGAGAAAGAGCTCAGGGAAATTGAGCCTAGCATTCTCTCCTCTCAATTTAAAGGCCTCTTTATCATATGCCAAGGCGGCGTCTTCGGCTGTGTCGAAGGTGCCTAGCCAAAGGCGAGTCCTATTGCGAGGGAGACGGATTTCAGCAACCCATTTGCCCCAATGTCGTTGCCTCACTCCCCTGTAAAGCTTGGTAGTATTTATAGGCTGAATTGGAGGCCTAAAAATTGGCCTACCATCAGGCCCCAACCTATTCATCATCATCATCCTTCCTCTTGGACTTAAATTCAGTGCATCACTCCAATACTGAAGAATCTGCTGCTGTTGCAGTTGCTGTGTTAAGGCCGTGTCTCCAATAAATAATTGTGGTTGATAAGCAATGCTAGGTTGTTGATTTGTACCGAAAGAAATCATCTGCTGTGGATTTTGTGGTACCTGAAGTGGTGGTGGAGGAGGGTACATAGGCAAAGTTGTTGTTCCAAATTGGTTAGGAAATTGAAAAGACTGTTGAGGACCATCATAAGCAAAAGGAAACACAATTCTTGAAGAAGGTGGACAAGGAGTTAGAGGGCTAGGAATTGAGTAGGGAGGTACTTGGGGAGCAGAGGATTGAATTGGGTCTTGACGTTCCGGGCTTCGGATCTTTTTGAGAGGTCTATTCGACATGGAAGCTTCATCAAAAAACGGCTTCCATTGCCGCCTCTCGGTGCCAAAATCAAGATCCTTGCCTTTGTTGTCAATATCCCAATCTTCGTTCATCCTGTGTGATTCATCAACACCCTTCTTGGATTTCCCACTATTCTTAGCTGCAGCCATCGGATATTGCTCGCTCTCTCAAGCTCCAAATAAATAAAACCTGGCGATAATTCTATGTACAAAGAGATTGAAGAGAATTTGAGATGGGCCACCAAAGCAAATAGGTATCAGAACCAGGACTTTTTTATTCGAATCAAATGAATAAATATCCCAAATCCAAACAAAAAGCAAAGAAAATTCAATTCCCGGATCCAAACCTGGTCAAAGAACATATATTTTTTTGTAAAAAAAAAAGACAGAATTTTGGAACCCGGGTTTGATTTAAAAAGCTAATCCGATTGAACTAAAAAACACAGAATCGGATACCAAAAGCGTTTTTGTGCAAGTCACCCATCCCAAATCTCTGAATATGGAGCAGAAGAGTGGAAGAGAGAGCGAGCCCACGATGAAGAAATCCGAAATACCAATTGGGGTGTTGATGTATTTGATGAGGAACTAGTGGTGTTGGTTGTTCTGGCGTGGTATGAATTTGAAAGATTTTTGTAGAAGAATGAGGAGGTGAAAGCAGGGGAAGCAAGTTTCTTTTTTTACTTTTTTTTGTGAGAGGCAGGGGAGGAAGGGGGGTTTATAAGAGAGCAGAAAAAGATTTTTGAATCAGACTTTTTGAGGGAGAGATTAGAGAATATGTACAACTCTTGTGGATGGTTGGCTTTGTGTGGGACCCACACGGCTTGGTTTTCTTCCTTTGTTTCGTTGCTTCCACTCCAATTCCTCTCTCTATCTGCCTTCCCACTTTTTTGTCTCTCTCTCTCTCTTTCTTTCTTTCCCTCTCTGCTCTACTTTTGTCTAATAGAAATATCTCCCTGTCTAACTTTAAACTGTGGCAAAATCAGAGGGTTTGGTGTCACTGATATTGAGGGGGGTTCAAGAATAAAAATCAGTTAGGTAACTGTTTTCTGTCTATGACATTACGTGGCAGTCTATGATTGGTTCCTGCACATTGCTCTCTCTTCTCTGACCCTCCAAATTTTGTTTTCTTAGAGAGACCCCTCAAAATTAACCAATCAGGAAACGGCAATAAAAGGTTCTGGGGGGGGCTTTAGTAGAAAATAGATGGGCATGTTATGTGGAATAATATTTTGTGAGTACTAGGTTCCTCTTTTATAACTGACAAAATGATATTATTAAACAGTAATGGATGGTTGAGTGCCTTGAACAAAAATATAAATCCAGCCTCAGACATTTTGATAATTGGGGCAGTACCCTACAATGGTACAATTTCTTACCTGATACTCAAGATATTGACCACTTCTTCACTTTTATTTACTTGAGAGGGAGGGTACCCTTTGATTCCTATAACATTAAATGTTCACATAGGTTTGTTTCAAATGACTCTAACTTCCAACTACTAATTAAACAAAATGAAATGCTAATGTATCAATAACTAATTAATGCCAATGGACTTACAGTGCAGTGATACTGATACCCTACCTCCCCCCTTCAAAAAAAAATTAATTAGTCCGCTCCATGATGTAATATAATTGTAATATAATTAATGACAGATATATTGTATTTAATGGGAAAATTGATAAAAACATAGAAAATATCATAAAATATGGAAAAGAAATAGAAAAGAAAGAATGAAGTATAGAAGTTGATATATTAGGATTATTGGCCGATATATTGGAAATTATAATAAAATAATCCGAAAATATTGAACTAATAAAATAATAATATATCAGTCATCACAAAAAATATCATTCAATATCTTGGATATCATAGACTTATCAATTGGTTGGTGGGATATATATGTACATGGGTTTTTTTTTTTTTTTTCAAACATGAGGCTTACTAATAAAGATTTGCGTCTCAAGGGGTTTGGACTTAAACCCTTGCTAGGATTTCAAGTCTAAGAAACAGTGGTAGGAGAAGAGTTGTGTCTCATTGGGTGTGTCACAGAAGTGAGCCACGTTAGGTTCTCTTTTTTTTTTTTTTTTTTATCAACTTTCACTTTCGGTGGATGGTTTCATAAAATGTCAGATCCGTTTGTCGTTGCAAAAGTCAAAAACATAACGGTGTCGGTGCGAATCGGCACGTGTCGGTGGTCCACATTAAACTCTCATCATTTTTATTCTTTCTTTAATATTATTCAAACCCAACAAAGAAAGTTCATTAGCTTTGTTCACAAATATCAAGCCCCCCCCCCTAAGCCAATTAGATATACTATCATAAGGACACCCTCATGCGTTTTATAACGGTTCCTCCTTTTACTAACACAATATTTCAAGCATGCAAAGTGAAACATGCATGGATGTAGGAGTATATATATGATCAATGATGTTCAGTAGACCAATTTAACATGGTTCATTATGGAGTGTCAAAAAGATCAGGAAACATTGAAATTCATTGATAGAATTCTATGTCTCAAACATAGCCAAACCCATCAAGAAATTTCAAATACTATAAGACAATTCTCAAGTTATTGATTAGGACTGTAAATAAATCATGATGCATGTTAAATTTAACATACGAAAGAGGAAAGTTCAAAAGCTTATAATAAGACCAGCTCATTGTATCCTTTTCCTTTCTTATTTCTGAAGAATTAAAGTCAGTCCACCTTTGGACTTAGGAGCATAAACAAATCTTTCCTTTGAAGTTTGGTGGACCTATGTGATAGACACGTGTCTTCTATTCCTGCGTTGTGGTTGCCGCAATATCTATCTAGAAAATTGAAAAATCTCTAGTGGCTCTCTCAGCCATTCAAGTACATTGGGACAAAATTAGGGTCCTAGCACTTCATGACCCCAATGCAAATCCACCAACTTCTCTTGGTTTTTCTACACAAGTTTAGAGACATATGCATGAATATATCAGGAGTTTTGACATCGGTTTAGTTCTTGCGCAGATGGAAAACATGCATGAGTGTGTCACACATTATAGGAGTAGTCTCTTCAAACCTGTGATTCAAAAATCACTATCATTTTTGCTGTGATGGGGAAGCAGCTATTCTGTTTTAAGTCATTTCAAATCATGAACATGGAATTAAACATATAAATTCAAACACGAAGAGTATAATTTGTTTTGGTAAAACTCTAATTTCTCTTCAACTTGAGAAATTTCAAGAAGGTTATTAGTTCTTCAAATATGACCCTGTTCTGGCATGAGGTAATTATACATTTGATCTCATAATCTTAGTCCTGATAAAGGCTGTAGGGGTTTGATATTGACTTTTTGATAAAACAATAAAACATATTAAGAAATTTTACTAATTGATCGAGTCAACTTATTTTGTCATTCAATCCCATTTGACTTCTAAATTGAATAAAATATTGAGAAATCGGTTTTAGATTATTATAATTACTTGCTTATATGAATAAATTTTGAGATTTTTTTTTTTTTGGGTAGATTTTAGAACCTCTTTCTGTTGATTCAATTCCACAGTGTTGCTTGTAAAATAGTTCTCGGGTTGAAGCCATCTCTCTCTCTCTCTCTCTCCTTGGTTTTGTAACTTCTGCTCTCTTTCTCTTTGTCGCGTGTCAATGTGACTAGAAATGAATACATATTGACTATTTATTAAATAAAAAAAATAAAAAATAAAAACTTAAGACCATTTTTTATAATAATTTGATTGTTAGGGAATGAGGGATTTGAATTATTATCCTTATAAAGGAGAACAAAAAATGTGAATTGAAATACAGGCTCTTGGCAAAAAAATCTTAATACTTGATTTCATAAAATACATGAAACATTATCTATCTTTTGTGCTTAATATATATTCTTCTCAAAACCTAGTCTAAAATTGAAGATACCTTTATGACGTTCACATTTTAGAGTAATTTTTGGTAGGTGAAGCTTTGGTCTAGTGCTCTAGACTTGACACGATCATAACATAATGTTTTTGTTTTCGACACGTGTCATGTACATTGTACTGGAACACTGGACATAAGCCAAATCTAAAAAATAGACGCAACATCTTCCTTGCATGATCCAAATACAAAATTTGCCACTCAATGTTGCTAAAGTATACATGTAGTAATTCATAAAAAAATAAAAAATAAAAATAAAATAAAATAAAAAAGAAAAAGAAAAGTTATACTAGTAGTTATCTAGGTCGCTCATAAATGATATTTAGCATATCAACGATTGAGACATACTAAGATCTAATTATTTAATAGAGAGCATTATAAAAAATAAATAAATAAATAGAGGGGAAAAAAAAAAAGAGTTTTGTAAATCAACTAATATTTTTTAATATATCTACCAAGTACCAACTAAAAAAAAAAAAAAGTCTATTTAGCATGCTCTAGGCTCATCACTGCAACACATAATATTAATTAGACAAATGAGGGCAAGAACTAATAAAATGACCAATTTTTAGTCTCACACGCATTCATTTTATATTTTTTGTAGTTTACTTAGCTTCACTATGTGTATCAATGTAAAAACTTGATACATACTTACCATGCTTTTTACCATGTATCTTATACCATGGCTGCCACTTTCTCCATCTCTTTCACGCGTTCTCAACTTTTGTCCATCACCATGACATCTATTTCATAACTATTTCCTTTTGCCACTAGACCAATAAATCAATGAGTTTATCTTTTGTATAGACAAGATTCGATCATAAGTCTTTTATTCAATGATTGAGATAATTGGAACCCACTATATAGATATAACTAGGTGATATTTTATTATATTGGACCAACCATATTCACCAATTTTTGTTGATATAATCCCGTGTAATTAGTTATATATAAACTCAATTTTTTTTTTAATTAAAATCTTACAATTTTAATTCCTTTGTAAAGTAAATTGATATATTTCATACCAGCAAAAAAGGTATAAAAAAAAACCGTGAATTTTTATGTTTTGGTTAATATAGTGTTTAGAACTCTTTGAAACATAGTGGAATTTGACGGTGGATGAAGCTGAGAGACTGATCTTTCCACCTTGTGGAAAGGGACTCCATTAATCATAACATACAATAAAATTTCATGGATTTCCAGTGGAAAGGGTCTCCCTTGACAAGAATTGACATGTGCAACGTACAGAACGTAGGGACAAGAGGTCAACGTGATATGCACACAGGACATGGCGCACACTCATGATTTAGTGTCAATTTTTCATGTGCAAGCTTATCTCTTAACTCTATTATGGATCGGCCAAGTTCCCCGGAATCAAAAGCACTTGTATGGATTGCTGCGAAGTCCAACACGGTTTGGTCTATAAAACAAGTTAATTTATTTATCTTCAATAAATCAATCATGGTAGTGTACATATATATATATATATATTTTAATCAATGTCACATTTCATAGGCTAATCCTAACTATTTTTATATTAATAATACTAAGATTGATAATAGTATATAAATAAGTGGTGAGCACACGGAAAAGACACTTCACATCAGAGGCATTGTGGTGGAAGGAAAACTATTTGGTGGAAAATTAGAACGAAAACCCACGTAATAAAATTATCATCTTCTTTCTAAATGGGTTCCCAACTTTTGTCCAAACATTGGTGAAAACAAATTTAGCTTAAACACGTGTGCAGCAAATTACGACACTACTTACCTCATTAAAACAAACCACTCTAATTAAATATTTTATAATAGTGCTTATGCAAGTGATTGGGAACACTTCCAACTTGTTCTGCTACCATTGGCTGAAGCGACATAGTTTTCCTAGAAAACAATTGATGTATGAAACCTACTTAGAGGTTGTGAGGGTTAATTAAAGTCAACTACCCTAGTTGGCTGGAGAAAGTCTACACGTTGACATGATTATTATCTTAATCATCATCGTTGGCCCATTTTGATAATGGCTCCAATAACATCTCCACTCTCTCCAACTATGTTTTGTTATTTGTACTGGTTGAGTGCACGAAACATTTTATTGAATGGCTATGATGCATAGTTTCTCCCTCCTCTATGTGTCAAAGGTATGCATACATTAATTCATTCCTCTTCCTTCTTCCCCAATGAAGAAGAAAAACTGAATATGTTTTTGCATGGATTAGACTATGATATAGACAATACTTGCCTATTTGGTTAAAAAAAATATAAGTGTAGAGGACAAAATAAATTAGACAAAGTTTTCTTTCAAACCGATTTAGAGGAATTTCTTTTAAGTCATTACGTGATGATGAAATGATTATTCGATCGCATTGTAGTTTTTTTTTTTTTTTTTTTTTTTTTATAAGTAAATTATATTGAAAATGGCACCAAGCTAGGAAACACAATAGCACAAACAAACTACAAAAAGTCCAAAAAACAACAAGGGCAGCAAAAACTACAAGAAAAAACAACATACAAAATAACATAAAGATCTAAAACAAGAGACTTGCAGACATCTAGAAGAACAATAAGAGCATTAGCAACCATTGTAGTCCAGATCAACAAATGGCAAGCGGGCAAACCGAAGAAACAATCTTCAACCAAGTAGATGATTATTCGATCGCATTGTAGTTTATTCACGTGACAAATCATTTAGTGATTTTAAAAAATCACATGATCATTAAATATGCTACGTGATTAATTAAAAGTACAACAAGAATGATCATTGAAAAAAAAAAAAATTCGAAATTTTTATATATATGGTTAGGAGTAGATGTGTTGACTTACTGCATCATACTTGACAAATTCTAGTATATGGCAAAAAAGTTGAATTAGGGAATATCGCACTCATGACTCACCTGTCAAGAAATTGATTACCATTGGTCCAGTACTGCTATACTAGTGCCTTGCTTTGCTTTAGGCCTTTGACAATGCATATACGTTTATATCTGAAATTGGTTGCTGTCTTAATTTCTGTTGACTAAAGGGATTTGAAGATGATTCCCTCCATATCTCTTCCATTTTCTGGTCCATAACTCATGCCATGATTCTACCACGCTTCTTGTCTGTTTGGACTGATTGATTGTAAATTTTTTAGTTGATTAATTGGTTGTAAACGTGCAATCAAGGAGATTTCTTGTGTTAAATAATTCATGTGATGTCTCTACAAATATTTGGCCTGAGAAGTTCCTGCGAGAAAGTAGGAAAATCAGGTGGTCTCAATTTTTGTGAAAGTAGGCAGCTTGACCAAAAGAGTCTTTGTTCCTTGTGTGTTTGACATTTCAAAATTAAGTGGTATACTATAATCAAGCATATGTTGTTTTAGCCTGTTGTCAGTGAAGCCCAAGTCTAGTTCAAAAACCCACTATGCTTAGGCCTAACCATGGCAAATGTCTTTTAAGTGGGCTGGTCTAGAGCTCCAAAGTTTGCAAGGACAAACTTTGAGGACCAATAATTCCACTTCACTTCGAATATATTTATTAGTCACATTGGAACTATGTATATGATTAATAATTCCCCTGCATTTCTAATCAGTGGTATTATCCCTTTAGAATAGAAATCTCTCTTGAAGAGGTGTGTCGTCATACTTTAATTAAGGCATTTTCAACCATCTTGGTTTATCATAAAGAGAATCAGAGGCTTTTACTATTGTCAAATATAAAATGATCTCCAGTACCACAATCAAATTTAAAGCCAGAATAATAAACAAACTGAAACCCCATTAAAATATGAATATTTAATTACATTGGTTTTTAGATATAATGGATGAAGAAAGAAGCAAACCTTTTGTAGTATTATAGTAAACTCATGCAGTTCTATATAGCCCTATACATTTGTATGTGATTTATTATTTAGTAAAACTAAATCTCCAATTTAGCCTCTGACATTGCCACTAGACGTTCTCTTGGGCATTCCAATATGATATAAAGTAGAGCACGGAGGCTATGAAAGTATACACAATATAGTATGTACCATCTTCAAACATTTGTGTCCTCATGTCCTCGCAAGAAATTGATATCATTTTGCTAAACTTGCTCATGTAGTCAAACGGAAAGGCTCCAGTACCGGAAGCTGTAAGCAGGATTCCCAGTGCAGTGAAGAATGTAACCCTGAAATAGATCAATGATACCAAATTTGACAAGCACATATATGAGCATAACATCTTACATAAAATTCAGTGACCCAATTAATTTGTTCTGACTATAATTGAGCAGAACATATATGATGAATTAAGTTATATTAATTTCTAGAGATATGGAAAAAGAGATGTCTCACCAGGAAGCAATAAACCAGACAAATGCCCATGCCTTTGAACAACCAGGACTCAGATTCCTCCCAACAAAACAACTGCTTCCAAGCATGACAATCACTTGTCCCGATATGAGTAATATAATGGAAAAACAGCCCAACTGAGAAGCTTTATCCATATGGTAGAAACAGTAGGAATAATTCGTCTCAGAATGTTGCACGAGCATTGCCTGATCAAGAAGAAGTGGTGATACAATCAATAGAAAAAACACACACATGTATCAGGCAGCCTATTAATCTATTATCATTTTCAGCACTAATTAGATGAGTTGGGTAACACAAGAAAGACCCTCTGGTATTGTTATTTTGAAGTACTATTTTAAAGTCACTATATATTGTCAAAAGTAAAACAATAGAATTAAAAGAGAATTTTTGGTTTTTGATTAATTTTATGATAACAGGGATTTTCCTGTGATATGCATAGTTTACTAGAACGTATCTTTCGTATATATAGGCACATAATGAACATTTGAGTATACTATAGAATTTTGAGTATATTTCTTGTAGCATATTTGGTTTAATTGGGGCCATGCTATTGAACTTATCAAGAAATCTTAAAGGCAATGCAACAACATATATAAGCTATTCACTTCCAATAACCTACGTACATATGATTAAATTGCCAAATCGAAGCCAATATGAAATACTATATGATCAAGTGTAACAAAAATAATGATAAGTGCCACAAAACTCATCAATTAAAAAAATAGAACAAAATATTGGGGTTCTTGAATACTAACTCTACTGCTTTTCTGAGCAGTATAAGCAAAAGCTTAGGAGCCGGCTTCAAATATGGTGAGGAAAAGCATAATAAGCATACCAAATTCTTTTGAACCCATGATTAATTACTCTCTCTCTCTCAGTCTCTCTCTCTTTGTGTGTGTGAGAGAGAAGAAATTAGAGGAGTTTTCACATATGAAGTAATTTATAGAGTGCAAGTTTGTAAAGACAAAAGTAAGGGAGTTTCTTAGGAAACTACATGGTTAATATGAAAGGAAAAAGTGATATATCATGTGAAGTTGTGGATACTTCTTCTCCAAGTAAGTTAAATAAACAATGTATTAAATATTGGTAAAGTTGTAAGGAAGAAAAAGTCACCCTCTTCCTTTTTAGGCCCATTTGGATTTCACTCAAAGAAAGACAAGAAACAAAGCTAGCAAGAGCTGAAATTTTATCAAAATGTTTTGGCTGTGTGTGCATATGTAAGCAGTGCTACATGATTCAAGGTAAGCATGTAACAGAATATAATAATAATAATGTCTTATCAATGATGATCGCTATAAAATTTCTCAAAAAAAGAAAAAAAGAAAAGAAAAGGGGTAATATATCTAAAAACTCCCTTAGCATTTCAATTTTAAAAATTATTAAGAACCTACTTATGTAATTTTATTCTTTATGTGTTGGGTTATAGCCAAAAAAATAATGTGCTAATAACACTTTAAAATCGTGATGAGATATATCACGTATGGTGAATCTCATAAATAAGACCACCAAATGGGTAACTTGATCAGTAAAAAGAAATATCAGACGTGCTGCTAAATGCCAAATGGGTGACCTTTTTTAGTTATATTCTCAAATCTCTTTTATCAACTTTCCAATCATATACAATCGCATGTATTCATATGTACATATTCAATCTCTTGTATGCCTGGTTGGGATAAGGACAAACGGCCTCTTTGTCAAATTCCCAATTGCTATAATCTAGTGCATGTAGGTAGCCTGATCGTTTCCTAATTATTTTCTAGCTTGATCTTCCTCAATATCTTTAAAAGAGATAAAATGTACAACAATTTCATACACAAACATCTTTATGATGAAGAAGAATTTAGTCAAGACTACTTGTATTAAGAAGAATGAAACTTACGGAACATCATCAAATCCTTAAACCAAATAAATACCAAATTACCAACCAAGCATACAAAAAGTTCATCCACAAATGTTGTTGCACAAAGCACATGCACGGATAAAAAAATGGATGGGTGGAAAAAAACCATGATGCATGGATGTCTTGTGGAGTTTAGTGTTCTATTAACTATTAAGTCCAATTGCATGCAAAAAAGTTCACAACGCGTGAGATTTGTGATCAAATTATTCAGAATTGGTAAACGCGCTATCACTGATTTAGTTCTATTTTAAGTTTCATATATCAAATACAAAGGATAACCATGATAAGACGCCAATTCATTAATATTGATGAGGCCTTACACATTTTTTTATTTTTTATTTTAATATACATTATAGATGAAACTTATTCAAATGAATTTATAAATAATATACTTAGACATCTTTTAAATTTAATTGTAATAACGAACCAAACATAATAATAAATTTCTTCTTAGCGTAAGCGTGATTCATTCCAAATCTCATATTCAACAATAGGGATTTTATCAATTGAGTTAACTTGAATCACATTTTTTTTTTTTATTTGAATCTGGATAAAGGATAATAATGTATATATATAAAATAAAAAAATATAGCACTTTTTTTTTTTAAATAGAGAAATGCATTTATATTATTTCTTTTTTATATCTTATATAAAAGCTCTAAGCATTTGATTATTGTACTTACTTACTAAGAAACCAAAGCTTATTATTTTGAACAAAATCAAATTCTGCCACATAAGATCAGTTGCCAAACTAAAGTTGGCTCCAATTTTGTTACAATTGGCATCTTATGGCATGCAATTGGGAGGGAGGCTTCAATTTGTACTCCAAATGCATGTGACATGGCTTTCTGGAGATCTAGAAGAATATTTGAAGGAACGTTAATGGATGAGGTGCTATCCAAGGATACAAGAACCAAATCTCCAAGAACACGCAAATCCGTATGTAGGGAGTTATAAAACCTAAATTGAGATAGTGTGATTTGAATTTTTGATTCTTGGATAGTTAAAAACATGTTTTGTTTTGATGACATGGGATGATTGGGATGAACATGCAAGCTCTTAGAATCAGGATTTCACATTCTCACATAATGTCAATATGCCTCAAAAATCCTTTTTCAAAATTAACCCTAATTTTTAGATATGTTTTTCTAATTATAACATTTTTTTTCTTATTTGTGACATCTTTGAATTCTTACTATGCATGACATGAGTCTATGGCCATTATTTTTTAGAAGATTGATTTTGTTGGGTGGGTGGGTGCTAGCCTAACACCTTCTCATACCGTAACTTATCCTTTGATCTTAGATAAATGATTTTAGACTAGGTCTTATCTTGTAATTTTCATATTTTTTATAGAATGTAACAAGGAATAAACCTATGTAATTTTCTTAGATTGTATATAGGAATTATACCATGTAATTTTCCTTTCATATTTCAAAGTGATGTAAATTTAACATTCAATCAATGAAATTATGAAGAATTTCATTTTTTATTGTTATGGTTTTCTTATATTTTCATTTAGAATAAAATAAGTGATGAATCCAAATGTTAAAACCTCGATCTAGGAGGCAAGATATTGTTAGTTGAGTCATCATGTAGCCATCTTCTAACCTCGATCTAGGAGGCAAGATATTCAAACCCATCTTCTAACCACATCAAGTCATCGTTCTCACACCATGTAGCCATCTTTCGACATTCATCGATCCATCGTCTTTTGTACGATTCATTCCACATTCTTTATAGGCTTACATTGCAAACTCAAGATATCATCAATCTTTCTACCTTGAGTTTGAGGTGAGTTGTTAAAGATATCAAGGCTTAATCCTAGTTAAGACCCTAAGTCCAATGCTACATGGAGTATAAGTAAAGAAATCATAATCCTACAATTGTATAGCAAATCTTGTAACCCTGATTTAATGTATGTTTAGTTTATAGTTTAGTCTCTTATAAATACCTTGCTATAGGTTCATTATAATACACGATTCATATAATAAAGATGTAATCATCAAGAGCTAATGTTTAATTTATTACTTTTTAAAACCTTAAGGTTTAATTTGTTTATTTTAAAACTCTATGATTTAATTTGTTACACCTCAAAATTATAGGGTTTAAAATGAAATTTCACCTTTAATCTTCTTCTTTCTATTTTCACAAGACTCATTGAAGCTTTGCCTAAAAATGCTGATTGTCTTTGAAATATACAAAAGAAGGTATAACCTTTGGTGGAACTCCAGGTTGAGGAGTTACTCCGAACCCTGCCCTTATATCAGTTTCTTTGGTTTCGTGTGAGGAGTACAATGACGTCAATTTATAATCTTGCCCTTTTTTTTTTTCTTCCAGTAAAACCAATTAGCAGCATAACAGAAGCCCTCTTTGTATTCTCAAAGAACCTCTTTGATTCATAATCTACTTTTGAAATATACCTTGGTTTCGTGGACAACTTTGTACTATTTCCAAATTGTATATACATAGTTACATACTTGATACTAAACACAAATAACAAATAAATATAATTGGGTAGTAATGAAAACAGAAGACAAACATTTACAAGGGAAAATTTAATGAGGAGGTCTTCAAATAAAAAAACCAGAAATGACACAGAAGCTAGGGCCTAGTGCTATAAAATGCAGACAGCCTTAAGCTTTACAAAACTACAAGAGTTGTCTGTTGCTGCCACCGCCCTTGTTTTGTACAAGCTCTTTCTTAAGAGCCAAGAATTTAGCTGATATATCATCATAGTCAGGCAACTTGGGATGAACATGGTTGGGATATTGGAAAGGGCAAGAATTGGATCGTAGCATAGCTTCCGTGCGATCTTCTTTAGGCCGTTCTGGGGGCATTGTGTCAGCTCTGGAGTAAGGGGACAGAGTTTCTTTTCTTGTAAAAGAACTAGTTACCCTTTGGCAAGAAACTTTAGAAGAAACACAGCTACATGGTGAATGAGACCTGTCTGCTTTGCCTTTCATTTCCTTGTTCTGCTTATTAGGCTGGTGATCCAGGTAGGTGAATACATTATACACAGTAGAACCACTGTCATGACTTCTTCTTCTCCTAGGTTTCTGAGTGCTGGTAGTCCATTCCATTTCCTTATCTAACTCTTCATTCCAGGACCAGTAGTGATGGCAACATTTATTACACACAAGTTCTTGTTCAGGACCATGAGTTGGGAAGCCCACCAAAGTTGTAATCCCTCTCTTTTGCTTACATGGTAAAACTTCCCTGCTGTCTTTGTTATCACAGGTACAAAAATAAATTGGATTTCCCAAGCAGCTGCTCTCCGTCTCAGAGTTAAAGAAGTTTCCCTCAGGATCATAACTGCAGTTACATGACTGGAAGTTAATTTCCGAGTCCAAACAGCAAGGTTTCTTCAGTCTCTTCGGGGCATAATTTGATTGTTGCCTTCCTACACCCCGAGTCTGCTTCTGATGCTTCGTGTGGCGATGAGTTGGAGAATTGTTGCACAGATTGTCATTATATAGCCCACATTCAATATCGTTCACGCTTTGATTGTCCTGAGACATTGATCTCCTCCTCAATCTTTTCCCTGATGCTTTCCTTCTCTTTCTAGAGCTCCTTGAGCCTGACTTCTCACTCCATGATTCATAATGATTCATATTACTTTGATCACCACTGTCTTCAATTGTTTCACTCTTAGGCAGGAGAGTTGATTTAAACTTAAATAGTCTTTGGTCTTGGCAATCTCTTTCATTTGTTGAAGAAGACGGAAACTCCTCTATGTCATCAAGATAAACTATTGTTTCCTCAGGAAACTGAGGCAAACTTTCTGAAGAAGATGCTGCAGCCTTCCTCACTTCCTTGTGATCCAAACCAGAAATTTTGTATTTATATGGAGAATTCAGCTTGGATTTTTCTACTTTATCTGCTTTGTTATTCATCGGAGATTCTACTACACTTGTGGATGATTGCTGAACAATAGAACTAGTAAAAGCAATACTTATGTCTGAATCTTGGTGACTGAGAGAGTCGCACAGTTCTGTCAAAATTTTCTTGCTAGTTGATAACGAATCAACATATATGACATTCCTTTCCATCTCTTCGACAGTTGAAACTTGCATTTCAGATCCTTTGGTTGTGTCATTATAAGTTTGAACATCTGTATTCGGTACTTGCTGTCCACTACTTTCTTTCACCTGTAGTTGTATGGTTCAGAAGTACATTAATTAAATTTGGGAAATGAAAGCATCATGAATTTGCTTTAACATTTGATTCAAGTATAAAGAATCACCTGCTCTTGCTCTTGTTTCCATTCAGGATAGTATTCAAGTGCTAAAATCTCTGGTATTAAGCTGTAATCCCTAGCTATTTCATCTACCAATCTATGCTTCACATCATCTGTTACTGACTTTGGGGAGAGTTTCTCTTTTATCTGTAATTTTAGTTTTGGATTTTAGTGGAAAAGCCTTTCTTGAATAAACAGAAATAGCCCCATCAAATTATATTACAATTTTAATAAATAATAACCTCACGATTCACAAGATTCCCAAGTGACAGTTCAACAGCAGTCCTTGCAAATCCTTGACCATACCGCTCTCCAAAGAGCTTCCGAATCACCCGAAGCTCAGGCAGATCCCCACATCGTGCAGATGCAAATATGAGACTCGAAACTGCTTCATTAATATCATTTGGACAATCCCTGAATGTGGCAAATAAACAATAAAAAGATCCTTGTTTTAGATTACAGGAACTTAGGAAATAGAGTGTTAATTTATTTTATGAAGCTTGGGAAAGAGATTGTTTATCTGTAGTCCCATACTTGTGTCTTCGGATATAAGAAAAATTAACGAGGATGAATTCACAGAAATGGTCCAACAAGTCATATACTGCTACTATGCTTTCATCTTTAATGAGCTGCTCAACCTGAAAAAATGAGAAAAATGATCACATAACCAGGGCTGCTGAAACAATTTTTTAAAGTTTTAGTAAAATTTGCAGCAAAAATCTTAGAGTTCACACCAACGCCACAAACAAGAAAGCAAATACAATCCTAGCACTCATAATTACAGAACACAATCAAGATATTCCACAATTGAATCAATATGGAAATAAACAGAACAAAAGATGGCATATCAGCTGAAAAAAAAACTCATGATTGCATACGCACGTCACCAGAAATCCAAGAATTTCATAACTTTTAGTTCTTTGAATTACTTATAAAAAACAAAGAAATCATTTAAACCTCTATGTTAATAATTTATAACCCACTTTGATTCTATTTCACAACAGATTGGCAAGCAAACTTAAATGGCCGTTGCTGCCAAGAAAATGTATAAGGCATTCCAGGCACTTCTGCTAATTAAACTGTGCTATTAACTACTATTCTTGGCAGAACTTCTACTTTGGTAACTCTTCAAAACCAAAACCGGGATTAAAAAAAAAAAAAAAAAAAAAATCAATTATTTATCAGATTGAAGTTGGACAACAACTAATTATGTTTACTTTTAAGACTTTTTCTTTCCTATTTCTGAGTTTCTCTCTCTCCCCCAATCTTTGTGTTCATGAAATGATCGTTGCCTAACACAAGACTTCATTTATCATCAGTGATTAAACTTCCCATGAATTATTGGTTAACTTTATTAGTAAAAAACAGAGAATTCTGTAAACAACAAAGAAAAAACAGAGAATTCTGTAAACAACAAAGAAAAAACAGAGAATTCTGTAAACAACAAAGAAAAAACAGAGGAGATAACAGGGGAGTTCTTAAATAAACTCATAGTGGAGAGAATTCACAAGCATACCCGATTGAAGGCAATTTGTTCATGTCCACTTTTGATTAGCTGAGCCACGTCTTCACGTATTAGCCTCACAATTGAATTCCTCTTAATCTTCATCAACTTTAGCCGGCACTGAACTCGTTTAATCAGTTTCTTACTGCAACAAGAAACACACACATATAAACTTATATATGATTGCTAAACAAATCAACCTTAAAAACTCTTTGAACTTCATTGGTTTATTACCATTTGGAAGCTTTTCTCCACCCGAACAAGATGTCAAACATGTTTAAAGAAAAAGAAGATGGAGATGGTACGATGAACACAAGCTTTGGAGCTAAAGCTGGTAGAGTTGGTAGAGTTGGCTACATAAACAAGTCCTGTGAACCAGAAGAAGAAGAAGAAGGATAAGGCACAGAGAATTTAGTTACATGACTAATTACTATAGTAGTAGTTATAGGTTGTGAGTTATGAAAGTAAAAGAAAGAGAAGGAAAAAGGTGACAAAACTGAACGACCATGATAGTTTGGGTTAATATGAATGTAATGTAAGAGTGGGGCGTTTAGAAAGAGATTGAGAGGGAGTGGGAGAGAGTGAGGCGCGCGAGACATTTCTAGGCCCCTTGAAAAGCTGACCCACTACAACACTTCTTGGTACACTTGTCAACTTCCTATTTAAAGTTTTAAACCCTTTGAAAACGGAGTTGGACATGAGGCTGAATTTTTTGCACCACCCACCTTGATTACATTATTCTAAACATAGAAACAAGAAGAAGAAGAAAAAAAGGAATTAAAAAACCCATTAAACAACAAAGAAATGCAAAATTTTGTGACTTTGGTAAGTTAAGGGGGATACGAATTAAAAACAAGCCAATGAAAACGAAGTAAAGTGAACAATTTTTTGGACATGGCATGTGAGTTGTGCAAAAGATTCATCATTATCATTATAGTCATGTATAATTGTCACATCACATATGTCTAAATCTCACTTTTGAAATTAAGTGTGAGGATAAACCATGTGCACAATTTTTGTTGAGAAGATGTGCGAATAAAACCATTTGAGAAAAGCATATTTTATACTTAATTTATAGGTTTGGAGTCGATGGAACAACAATAATTATTAACCCCCAAATTTACAATTTTTCTAACATTAGTAGTCTATATGATGTATTTAGATTTAATTTTTATTTTTTGTGGGCCACTTGGAAGAAAATGTTGAAATGGTTAAGTTAAACTTAAACTTTTTTTTTGGTTGCTAAAAATTAAACCTAAACTTAAAGAAGATTAATTCTTGATTTGAATATTACATATCATAATGTCTTACACTAAGCACACTACCAAAGGTCCAAAAGCTAGTGAGGCAGACATCATTTTACTGTTCCTTAGCATTCACGCACTGATACAATGAGCCAACTTGCTCAATGTCTTTATCGTAGGTGAAAAATATATACACACTTTCTTATTTAATGATTTGAGTTAACATCTTAATTTTTAATCTCATCCGGTTGAAAATATTGCCAACAGGTACTCCAACAAACAAATGGCAGCGTGGTTGTTAGCCATTCAGTCAAAGGAACAGGTAATCAAACCCACCCCTCTCTCTCTCTCTCTCTCAATGGGCTGGTGACCAACTCATGGCATAGCATGCAAGTTTGCAAGGATTAGGTGGGGTCCTCGCTTTGCTTAGGCATAGAGAGAATTGGGAAGCTTAGCAGATTGAAAGTACAATAAAGTTCTAGCTAGGGAAAGTGACCAAAGAAATTGGTGTGAAAATTAATTGTTGGTGCAAAATTAAAGAAGAGAGAAAGAGATGGAACACACATAAAGAACAGAAGAAGCCTACATCAACCAACGGTTACAGAGAGAATGTTTTACTATGAAAATAGATATATTACAAAAGTAGCAGATGAGTACCCTTACAAAATTCAAACCCCAAATACACTTAAAGAGCTCTCTTGCGCAAAGATAAACCAAGAGAGAATTGGTAAGTCCTAGCATCAATGGGATTGTGTCACATATTTTAGCCAATCTATAATAAAATAAGATTACAACACAAGTTTAGCAAACTTGAGTTCAATAAATTGAGAAAACTCTCAGAATAAATACAATCTCACCACAAAAAAACAATGAAACCAATCGTAGTAAGACTGAATACTTCAATTTTGCAATATTTATCTTTTGAGAAACATAAGTTAAGTGCAGCTATTTTTCTCTCACTGTAATCTTAAATAGCAGCCCCTCTTGCACAATAAGACAAGACAAGCCCATCATGGGCTTTGCTATTGTGTGGGCTGGCACCACTTGGTGCGGTGCACCCAACACCATCGTCCATTTGCTTATAGAGGGCGTGCATACTTAATTCAAAGGTATGTGCTTATGTAGTTATGTTTGTGCGTGTGAAAAGATCTAAAGTAGCACTTTAGGTGGTGGCAGTTATGTTTTTGAGAATCGTACCACTACTACTCATATCTTTGTTGGATTGACTCATTGAGTAGTGCAAACTTCAAACAAGCTTGCTTTCAAGCAAGATATGTGTTGGGACAGCTCAGATAATACTTGTTAGTCCAAATTGTTGTCCATATGTGGATTAAAACAAAACAAAAACACAAAATTCACACAAGTTAAGCGAAAAACCACTAGACAAATCCAAAGATTGAATATAGTTTCACCTTAAAAATAAATGGAATCCAATAAAAATAATAACACAACAAGATCTCCACTTAAAATATTTCAGTACTCAAAATACCCTCCTAACGAAAACCCTCTATTACAACTTTCTTTCTTGCCGCACTGTAATGCGGCTCTTATCTTTTTTTTCTTCGGTCATGGATTTGGTTAGGTGCTCAAAATTAGTCTTATTTATGGTGATAAAGGACCATAAAATGAGATTAGCTTTCTTTTAGTGATAAAAACATTATCCCGATTGGAATCAATCTTAGTAGTAGTTACATCTGCCTAGAAAGATTACCAGCAGGTTTATTGACAATCTTCTATTTTATTGTTTGATTGATCCCATAGTACTGTTAATCATTACTAAATGATGTAAAGGAAACAAATGTGACCCGTGGGCATTTAGAGGTTTAGTTAAACAGATTAATAGGCACATTTTCCCTACAAAGAGAAAATTAGGTGCTTTTTCCATGTAAAAGCAGGGATCAGACCTTTTGGACATGGTACAACCACCTAGAAAGTTTATTTAGCAGATTGATTGGCAATGTCAGTGATTGATCAATCCTCTTTGATTCTTTATTTCTATTGAATGGTATTAAGGAAAGAATTGTGAGCCATGGCCAATCAGAGACTCAGGCTAGGGGAAATATGAAAAAAAAATTGTCCACGCTCCTAATCCACACCTCTAATGCATATTCCAAATCACTATAAGGGGAAATATTAGGCGCATATTCATAACAAAGTTTTGATATCAGTGGAAAAAAAAAAGGTGAGAAATCCCTTTTAAAGATGATGGGAAGTCAAGAAATATTGTTAAGTAGGTACAAGTACAATATGTATATACAATGAAATTAGCAATTAATCATGAAGAATTAGCAATTAATTGTGCTAATCTTTCATTATGTCACATCAGCTACCTTTGTCCAACTCTTCCCCTCATTATTTTTTGGCTCTTCTTCTTCCTTGCCTTATCGTTACTTTTCCTTCAACCCTTCCCCTCCTTCTTTGTCTCTTCTTTCTCTCATTATTCCACATTTTATCATTACTCTTCATGCAACTCTTCCTCTCCCATCTTATTGTTCTTCTTCTCCCTATCTTAATTTTTATAAATTGGTTATTATTTCCTCTTCACCTCTCTCTTCCATTCTATCCATGTTAAACTTATCCCTATATATATAAAATAAATAAATAAAATATGTGACTGTTCTCTATTTTTTCGATATCTTCTTTCTGTTGGTGGATTTTTATTATTTCTTGCAATATCGCTTTGGGTTGATGAGTTTTGTGTTTTTGTCATAGAAAGTTTTAAATGATGCCCTATTGATAAAAATGAATAATTGGCTTTTAGACCAGAAGACAGTCAAGACACTAGGCAAAACAAGGGATTAGCTTTATGATGTAAATACTGTTAAGGTTTCGTAGTTTAGGTCAACTACTCGTATTTTGGATTTTTAGGTAGATTAAGAGTAAGAGTTATCCACCAGTAGGAATAAAATTTTCCTTAAGCAGTAGAGGAGTGTGTATATCACTAAATCTATGAAAAGACCAACGAAAAATATAAGAATCAGAATAGTACCCTAAAATCAGACTATGTAGCAGCTACATGGTGAGAACCACATGTACCTTGATCAAACATATTCATATTAACAAATTAACATCATTATGTTTGACAAATCATATTGTAATGTCTCATTCTCAAAATAAAAATTGATCTTAGAAGGTAGTCAAGAGGAACTAATGGAGTATGCCTGCTACAAAAGTCCAAGCCTTGAATATGGACTTGATAATTTCAATGAACAAACTTTCCATGAAACTTAAGCTTTTTTAACCTATGCTGAAGATTCCGTGCCTCGAACCAAAAGAAAAATAGTTTGTGTGAATAATTATCCTGTTGCAAGAATCTTAAGCTTGAGAGGCTCTGATGATGTAAGAGAGATGTTGTGGATGATGATGCAACTAGGGCTGTCAAATGGGTGAGTTGGATCTTTAAAACCCAATAGCTCATTTAAGTCCATTTAATAAAGTAGATATTACCCAAACCCAACCCAACCCAATTATTTGAGCTAAAACCCAACCCACCTATTTACCTATTTATTTTATGCATATATATAATTAAAATGTCCTAAAACTTCTAAAATGATCAAAATACTCCTAAAACCTTAAAATTTACCAAAATACCCTTAAAGCCTATACTTCTTTTTTTTTGCTTGGTTTGGGCTTTTGTTGATGCCCAATAAGCAACCCAATTAAACTCAATTTAATTGGGTTTAATTGGGTTAGCACCCATTTGCCCATTTATTAAATTAGTGGGTTTGGTTGGGTAATTGGTGAGTAGATTTGGGTGGGCTAATGGGTTTGGACTTTTTTTGCCATCCTTAAATGCAACCCACTAGATACAAGCATGTTTAGGCTGTCATGCTCAATGATTTAGTTCTTAGCAACTTGTGCTTACCCAAGTAAGAGCAGGTGTCTTTAAGTGCCCAACCCAACCTATATCAACAAATTCTGTGTCTTCTAATTGTTTTAATAAGTATTCATGATATTACAAATCACTATTCTTTTTATCTTTTTTTTTTTAATGTAAATAAATAGGTTCATATGTTACTTTTTATTGACAATTTATAAGTCACTGGGTTTGGCTTGGTCTTTCCAACCTTTATGCAGCTAAAACCAATGCTGCTGAAACCCAAACAACAGGCTGCTCTAATTAAGCCTCTAAGAGGAGTTTACTTGCTTTACTCTGAGAGTTTTATTGTATAATTTTTATTCAACTACAGGGTCATAGGTTAATTGCACATGATTTAGTCTCTGTAGTCTGCATTTATGAATGCAGTCACTAATATTATAACAAACTAAATCTTTATTATTCTCCATTGATTCCCTGCTTATTCTGCTTTGTTTTCATTGTGCTATATCTAAGACAGTTTCCTGTGCATCAATAGAGAGAGAGAGGTGCATGTATTTCCAACTTGAGCAATGAAAGGCAAATAATCTTTTTCTGCTCCAGATATTTAGTATATATAATTCTTATAGTAACAAGAAGTCTCGTCTCATAACATTAAATTTCTACAAATACAATGGAACACTACATTTTGATGAGTTGTGTAATCAAAGAAAAGTGGTGCTTGCAATATTATGCTTGCTACTATTACCTGAACAATGGTTCTGATTATATATGCAAATTACATTGCTCGGTATGGGGGTATTTTATTATGCTGTTGTTTGATGGTGATTGAATTAACATCACTCTTGTTGAGGATGAGCCTCTATTTCCATCGCTAATTCTCGAGTCAACATGTCAGCCCGATCATCTTGTCCACCTGCAAAGCTGTAGACCCGAAATGCAAGTTGGAAAGCCCTCCAGAGCATCTTTACGTGTGCCTTCGTTTGGTCTTCAGTTCTGGTCCCATTTTCTGCATTCTTTGCCTCTCCTCGTTCCTATAGCAAAAGCCAAAAAATCATATACTGACTCATATATAACTTATAAATTGGGTAACCTAAGTAGTAAGTTTAACATTTTACCTTAAGTGCCAACTCTATGCAGCTTGAAGAAACATCTACCATAGATTCCTTAATTCGCACCAATATATTAAAGTCAAAATGAATATTTTGGCTCTGCAGCCGCTTGGACTCTTCATCTTTGGTTCTTTCTAATGCATCCACTTCCCCCTTGATCTGTTTGCAAGAAATTTATCAGGAACATGATGAAAGTGCTCTGAGATAAATTTTGGCTCATCCATAGTCCTAAAAGTTTACCTTGTTGAAATATGAATCAACCTTGTCAAGAACCTGGCCCAAAGGAGGCATTACTTTCCATTTCTCCAGCGTAGTAACTATTCCTTTCAATTTTAAGTACAGTGCTGCTGCAGTCCTCAATGATTCGAGCTTCTTCATTGGAAAACCTTCAAACCTTGCTAGCACCTGCATTACAAGGAATAGAGGACTGTAGTTTCAAAGAACCAATATTGAACAGGATTAATAGCTTAAACCATATGAAATGAGACTCACCTGGGTCTCGTCAGTCAATTTCTCCAAATGTTGTTCCACATAATTGTGGAATTTAATAAGCTCAGCCATGTCCTTTGTTTGAAAGGAAGTAAGTGCAGTTTTAATTTCCACGATTGTTTTTGCATGCTTCTGAACATCATCTTCAATTTGTAGGAAATATGCTGATCTAAGAAAAATAAAGAAGGAAATCAGTGGCAGGTTAGAGACTAATGTTCTTTGTCTGGCGATGCCTATAACTATTACCAATGGACAAGGTTGCATTTGCAGTTAGGGGTTGTGGAAAAAGAAGACCTTTTTGTCATCTCCGCTAGTGCATCAGCCATTCCCTTTTTTCCCCCAGCAGAACCTCCTATATGAGTTTTAGTCCCCTTTGTAGCTTTGTCCTTTAAACTTGAGCCTTCAACCTTTCGTTTCAAAACCCGATACATGTTGCCCATATGGGTTGATCTCTTAAGTTTGGTAGTTGCCTTCTTTGGGCGTAGGGCCTTTATCACACCGGGTGGCGGAGGAGGTGGTGCTGCAGCTCCCTTTTCCAATGACATGGGAGGCGGTGGCAGTGGCACAGATCCTTTAGAAGTTGGAATGGGTGGTGGTGGTGGAGGTGGAGTTGCAGCAAGATTTGAAGGTGGAGTGGATGGTGATAACAGAAAAGTTGGAGGTGAATTGGATAGTGGTGTTGGTGGTGGGGGTGGGGGTGGTATTGCTGCTGACCCTCTTGCTTCAGGCCTTATGTTTGACATCTCTGGCCAAGACTCTGCAGCTTTGGAATGATTTGGCATCTCATGACTTACTCCATCTTGTGATTCTTCAGCAACTTCTTTCATTTGGTCTGTGGCAGCCTTATTTTTCCCTTTCTTGGGGCTGGAACCTTGAGCTGATACACTAGGGGACATTTTGAATGAGAGGCTCTTCATGTCAGTGGGCATCAAGCTCCCTACTGACTGAAGCCTCAGAGGCAAAAGAAGAGGCTGGGAGCGGGAAACATCAGCAAAGTCACTGAATTTGATAGCAAAGTTCAGCTCAGGAGGGAGTGAAGCTGGGGTATCTGGGGAAGGGCAGTAGACTTTGCTGTCGGAATAGGATTTATGTAAAATATCCCCAATAGTGGATCCTTGTAACCTTTCCTTATTGTCCTCATCTTCTTCCATCACATCGAACATTTCTTTTGCTATGTTAGTCATGTAATGGAGCTTTGCTTGCACAAGTCCACCTTCAATACAATAAATTTATTAGTTTCCAATAAGACAGTTCTACATTTTATGACACTAGCTTTCACAGAAAGTATCCTACCAAGTTGCTCCAAATTGATGTTCACCAAGCTGTCTTCTGTCTCATCCCCAGAATTGGTTATCCACTTGTGGTTCTTTGCCCATAAATCTCCAATACATTTCAAAGCATTGTAAAATTGAGCCAATCCCTATGTAAGTTGTTTTAATTAGTTTATATATTCATGCAATCAGGAATAATAATTGAATAAGCATACTTGATTACTTTATGGTACTGGTAAGTGAACCTGATTTATTGAAGTCCCTTTCATTTCTGAGTTCAGATTGCAGGGAACAACATTAGGGTACAGATTATGGAGATCCTCTACGGTTCCAATCAACAACTGCCAGAAGATGGAAAACAGGATAAAGAAATGAAACTCAATTTCAGATGAATGACTTTTCTGGTACTAGCATACTGCTTAAGTAAATAGTTGAATACCTCAATGATGGGGCTTGAACAATCACAAGCAGGAAGGTCAATGATGTCTCTAAAGGTAAGTATCTTCTTCCGGAGCTCTATCATGAACATGAAATTTCCTCCCCACAAGCTTGAATTTTCTTTCATCATTTCTGCTACATCTTTTGTGTTCTTGGATGCATCTGAGCTTGTTACCTGCAGGAACAAACCTTTCTTTGTCAAAAATTACGATTAATGCATAAGTTTATTTCAATGGATTCTTATGTAGCACTTACAAATTTGGTTTCATATTGTCAAAATTTTCTCTGTTTTTCCGAAATCTACTGATCACTAGAAAAGTTTTTCAATCAATAGTACAGTGATTGCAAGATCTCTTCAAAGCATATCAAGTATTCCATGATTTATGATTTTGCAAAAAAAAGTGATTGTTGATCCTGCGTTATCAATCCCTCTTTACCCCAAGAAAAACATGTCATATTCTAGTTTGCTATCTTCAATAAACAAGCTGAAACTAGGAACAAGCAGGTGGTGGCATAAATAGTTTTTCTTAAGAGTTCAAAATCTTTCAATCATGTTGTATAAAAAATTTCCTTTTTACTTTACTGGTGGATGTACGACAAAGTAAGGCGAGACATGTTTTGGTCATTTAAAATTACCATAAAGTGAAGCACATTCTTACATGCTCAAGTTTCATGAAGTGAAGTAAAATTCAGGTTGTAGAGGTTCCAAACCAAGTTCTGCATCGTTCTCAAGTTCTAAAATATTTGCATTCAAATGTCCATCTTTTCTGGGATTTATCTTACTATATGTAAAGGTTTCATCTTTAAAATTTTCTATGTACAACAGAAAATATGACCAAGTTGACAAAAGAGAACCGTAGTCCGTATATATTCTGTCACATAATCATTCAAAATTACCCGGAATCCGCTTAAATTGCAATTGGACAGCAATGGTGCTGCAGCAGATAATCCAGTCTCCATCTCTAACACAAAGTGCTAGTTTTTCGTTGCAGAGGATGATGTTTGAAAATTTTAATCACCTACCAATTTACACCTAGATAGTTTCTGACATTCATGAGCACATATGACTAATTGAAACTGAGACTTGGGTGAAGAGCAAAGGAAGATTGAAATGGCTAGTTAAGATAAATCACCAGGTGCATATCTTTGGCTTAAGAGACAGGCCAAGTTCTAAGAAAAATATGCTGCAATGCAGAGTTTTAAGAGAGAAAATAGCAGCAGCAACACCTCCTCCAAGTCCTCTTTTTAGGGGTAAAATTGAGTTGGTGTACCGGTTACCGGGCAATCTTCATGGTGTCTCTTGCATGACATTATATAGCTAATGGATTCCTCCCCTCAAATTTAGGAACTGATGGGTTGAGAGATTGCCACTTGTGTGTATTTAGCTCTATAATAACTACCAAGACAGCAATTCCACAATCCCCTCCTACCCTTTGAAACTGCATTAACATGTCAATTTAGCCAATTATTGTAGGCCCCAAATGCCATCCCCACGGTATCACTGCATGGTGAATTGTGATCATTAACCGACTTTCTAAAAATATTTGTATGTATTTTGCAAACTTGTCATTTTCATGATGTAGCATGATTTCGTTTTAAATGATTGTTGTTAACTGTAACCATGTTGCAATCATGAGAGGCAAATACATAACAACCAACAAGCTAGGTAGTTAGACTAACAATTATCAGACATTCCACAATCCTTTTTTTTTTTTTTTTTTTTTTTTTTTTAGAAATTCTAATCTAAACTCACACATACGTATATTTTGAAAATCTCAAGAATCGAACACACACCCTCATAGAGGAGTGTGGCTTTTTGGGAAGGGGGATTACCACTGAGCCGAATACCCAAGTAGCTATTTTCCCAAAACCTCCAAAATAATAAGAACAAAAAATCCACAAACACTTCAAAATGATCAAAATACCCCAAAAATCTTGAAAATAACTAAAGTACACCTCAAACCTTTAAAATGAACAAAATATCCCCAAAACCTCCAAAATGCATTTAATACCCAAAAACTCTAAAAAGTCAAGAGTACAACTATAACTTCCAAAATGATGAAAAATGACTTAAATCGTCCCGAAGGACCAAATATACTATTAAAAACCTCCAAAATGACTAAAATTGTAACAATGTTCTTGTAGTCAATAATTAGTCCTCTCTTTTATTCAACATGGATTAGGCTTTGTGTTAGTGAGGGTTTTAATTTGTTTTTTGGTTTCAAATTTTCAATTAATGATCATGAAAATCGTTTATAAATTTTAGTTTCTTGACCTCTCGTACGTCTCCTTGGCAACCAAATAGTTCTTTAACGAATTCAATATGAATAACTATATACCGAGAGGAACATTTTACAAATAAGAAAAAGACTCAAAAGAGAATTCAACATGGATATAATTGAGCAATTCTGAATTATATTTACGAAGAGTAGGCAACAACAAGGTCGGCCACTTCCCTTTTCCAAACTAAAACTGATACGTAATGACATTCAAGGCACATAACATTGTTTCCCAGGCACAAAGGAATTTTTTCTTACAAGAAAACTCACATCCAAATCCAATAAAAGCCTATGTATTACACAAAGCTATACCTGCAAATACCTCTATTTGTTGGCATATATATTTTTTCTTGATATCCAACTATATATATATAACACATTACATGAAGAATAACATCTAGAAAGAAACTCTGACTTGAATCCCTCAGAAAAGAAGCTCCTTTATCAACCTCCAAATGCATGCAATTCCACTGTCCCTCTCTAGTTCCACACCCGGTAGAAAAACTCACAAACATCAAAGACAAAGAATTCAATACGCATTAAAGTTCACGACATAAGTGTATTTGGCAGATAAGATCTCAACTTTCTTGTTTGGTGACAAGTTATTGATGACCAAGGAGCAGTTTACATAGACAGTAACCCCTCTCAATGGAAATTGTCCGAGCACAACGTTAACCGGTACCTTCACTCTTACAAGCAAAGGTATCCTTCCTGTATGTCGGTTTTCCATAAGTGCTTCTTGTAGCCCCGACCCAAACGGACTGTTTCCTTTTAAGACAATATTCATCATTGTGATATTCTTTCTTGGTTGATAGAAAGATGGGAGTTTCCCTGAACAAAGCTTTGAGTCCGAGTAGTATACGTTAATCTGGCTATCATCCCCATATGCTAAGCCAATATGTTGATTTGGGTTATCAGCTATTACAGACACAGCGAATTCAGTGGAAAGGCTCATATCAGACTGGATGTCAAAGGCATGAACGTCGAAGCTATTAACTTTGTAGGATGGAAATTGAGGCTTGTACAAATTGTAGAGAAAGAAAGTGAGTGCAAAGAAGAGAACAGTGATGATGATGAGGCAGCAATAGCAGCAACATATGCACTTTAAGCAACGACTACTGCTTGATTTTTTGTTGTCGTAACGAGGAATGTTGCGTCGATAAGGAGGGGGCCTGAGGCCGCCTTGGTCATTATTCCCTGAGAGCATGACATATTTTGGTGGTCGATAGGGAGTAGCGGCATGGGGGTCCATGGTGAATATGATTATGGGCGGGATAGCTCAATGTGTGAGAGGTGTAGATGGTGAAAACTTTGGTGGGCATTGGCCATAGGAGAAGGAGAGGAAGGTCGTTGGAGAGGAAGAGGGAAACTGTTTTTTTTTTGGGGTTGGGGGATGCATGGTTTCCATTGGTTTTGTGGTTGTCAAACTTATTTAGACTAATTTCTACTATGTTTGGCATTGTCGTTGCTACCTACCTTCAATTTGGCTCTCTTTTCTAAATTTAACCACATACTATTTTGCATTGAATTTTCGAATTTTTATTTTTTACCATGTTTAATTTTGGGATTATGATTTGTGACCACTCATAATACACGCTTTCACAAAATCTAGATAATATAATAAAAAATCTAGACAAGTGTGAATTAAGTATGCAACAAGAATGTGCACAAATCTTTTTTATTAAATTTAATATATTCTTCGTTATGTCTACATAATAGAACCAAGGCGTGATATTAATGCTTAAAAGCGAAGTGCTTTTGAAAAAAAAAAAAAGCCTAGATGCAAGTGGGGGTAACGACACAGGCTACAACCACCACACCCTGCCAAGCTTTATAAAATTTCTCCTTCCCACTTATATTTTTTTTTATAAAAGATTAAAAAAAGAGTTATATAAAATTTAACAATTGGCTCTCTTAGATTTTAAAAATATTGCATATATTACGTTTATATAGATGACATACTAGTGTCTTTCTCTTTTCTTTTCTTTTTTTTCTTTTGTTACTCTTAAACGATACGTAATTTATTAAATTAAAGTGTTTAAGATATATTCTCCTAAAAATTAATAAGTATATGACCTCGTGCATTTAATTTTATATTCATAAAAAAAAAATCATCATTCAATTTGAATCACACGCGTCGACACTATATGCACATCCCTCGACCACATGCAAGCATGTGCGTGTCGTGGAGCCACAAGTGCATATGTGAAATAATATGTACAAATTCATTTCCATATCATAATTTATACCAAATTTTAACAATGTCAAATAAGGATTTTTGTCAAGACGACATTCACAATAAGGAATAAATCAAGACTAAATCCAATTAGAATGGCTTGCCCTGGTGGCCGTAAGAGAGGCATAACTCTAATTAATAAAAAGAGTATAAGGAAGAGGGAAGATGAGAGAAAATAATACATGAATTAATGTGATACAACCTTAGTAACCCTAACTTTTCAAAATCCTACCCTCCTCCTATGTATTTTTGTTAAAAAAAAATTAAAATTAAAAATTTAATCATCGTGTATGTACATTTAACATAACAATAAAGCTACAAGCATAATATATACTTTTACAACAATTCTATAACAATATTGAGGTATCAAGATGTAAGTGATGTATAATAAAATATAAGTAGTCAGTTCAAATAAGAATTAATAAAAATCAGACAACTCAACATTATTATAATATGTACATTGCTCCTAACTTTTCAAAAAAGAAATCAAGAAAACCTATGCACATGTGGCTTCCTAGCCTACCTCCAGACATTTCTCTTATATTAGCAAAAGACATTTCGTCTATTCCTTAATAATAGTTATCGACGTTTCTTCAAGAAAATAATAATAATAATAATAAAATAATAAAAAAAAAAAACAAAAAACCAAAACAAAACCGATTCCTACTATAATGAAGTTAGACTAAAATAATAGAATCAACCTTGACTAGAATATGATGGTAATTTGTTGCGGTGGTAGGCTAAAGATATATCCTTGTGTGACCCTTTAATAGCTAAAACTTCTGCTATTCTTTGGACAATCCAGCTTGCTTTGTCTGAACATTAATTTTCTTAATAATAGTTATCGACGTTTCTTCTTTAGAAAAAGAAAAAAGAAAAAAAAACTGATTCCTACTATAATGAAGTTAGACTAAAATAATAGAATCAAACTTGACTAGAATATGATGGTAATCTGTTGCGGTGGTGGGCTAAAGATATATCTTTGTGTGACCTTTTAATAGCTAAAACTTCTGCTATTCTTTGCGAAATCCAGCTTGCTTTGTCTGAACATTAATTTCCACTCAATCATCATTGATGGCGACTCGCAAATATGCATGGATTCTCTTAATGGGAAGTCTTCTTTTGGTTCATGGCTGATTAGTTCACTTTGTAACGACATCTTAATATTCTGTAAGCGTTTTAGATCCTGTAAGTTTAGTTGGGTAAATAGGGGGACTAACTCTATCGCTCATTCTCTAACTAAATTTGCTTTTTCTAGCCCTCTCTCTTTCAGTTGTAATGTTTTCCCTATTCCCCTTCTTGTTTTGGAGGATTGGATTTGGTTGTTATTGCCTCTTCCATTTAATGAAAGTTTGGTTTAGCCAAAAAAAAACCCTTGACTAGAATATTACAATCGGCTTGACTTCGATATCTGGAACAGAAAAAAACTAACCATATATGTAACTGCAATATTATAATAAGAGTTATTACGTCAGCAAAAAAAAAAAAAAAGAGTTACGATAATAAAGGCTTTATTTACAAAGGAAAGTGATAATTCGAAATCAAAATAGGAATAATGACCAACCCGGAAATCTGCTAGCTCCGCCACTAACCACCACAACTGGAATATATATATATTAATTCAAAGCTTTCTCATTTTATTTGCTTCTAATTAGTACGGACTTACATGTTCGAAGGACTCATGCAACCCCAAAGCATGTCAATCATGCTAACTATAGATCAAGATCATTTCCAATGCAACATTGGAGAGGACACACGTATGGACAAATGACAATTACATGCAACATCTTAAAAAGACAATTCGTATGGACGATATTATCGACACCACAACTTTCTTCATCTTGAACACCATCTTCCTTTGTTTCCGAGACCTTGACCTTCCCAATGTGTCCATTGATTTCAACTCGTAGGTTTTTAGAAAAATTCGCCGTTGCTTAGCTCGGTCACGTTTATATCTTACAGAATGCACCATGTTATGAGGCTCCTTCTTATGCCGACGCCTAGAATATGTTCCTCGGTCATGATTTTTTGCATCCCTCGTTGCACCACTTGGATCCAATGGCTCATAAACATCGACTCCGCGGTTGAAGGTCGTGGTGCTGTTGCGTATAAGGGTGTTCATGGCTTAATACACTTTTGGGGGTTGCACTTGCAGTTTGCTCATATATATATATATATGAAGATTTTATTTTCCTTTTTATTAGCACGTTTTAATTAGTTCTATCGAAATTTGATGTGGGGTTTGACTGTTGTTTCAATCTTTTCCTTTCTTGGCGGGCGCTTATACACGCTAACTATTTGTACAGCGAAGTCGACTGGTACTTTGCTACACCACCAAGAACATTCTGTGTATTAATAGAGGGAGACATTAATGAGGACCATGGTACAGTTGTTGTTACAGGTGGCAAGCATCCACTGCATGTGCTAATATCGGATGGATGTTGTTTCAAGGAGGAAACTGCTGGCTGTGTGGATAAATGATAATATAGGTGCAAAATAGACAGTTTGTACGATCATACCCAAGGTGAGAATACCTAAGATGGTTATTTTATGACTTGAGTAGTCTGGCTAAGTAACAATGTACAAGAATAAAATAGCTTCAAGCTCCCATTATTGACCTTTGACCAACTGTTTTTATATATAGTCGGCACACAAAAATAATATTTTGTAGCCAAAATCAGGAGGAGAACAAGTACTTTTCAATTCTATTTGAATTATATACACAATATTAGATGCATTATTTAGAAATGAAGTCTCTTATTCTATTCGTGTCAAAGATTTTTGGACAAAAGTGATGTTAAAGATATTATGTATTTTACTACATACATTTATTATGTTTTGAAATTTAATAAACACATTTATTGTCACATCAGTTTGTAAATTATATGTACTAAAATTTATTGTATCTCTTACATTTTCCTGTGGACAATATGATATCATTTTCAATGCAAAAGTCTCTGGTAAAGTCTGATTGATCTAATACCTATACATGAATATACTTTGGTAAAATATGCACTCAATTGATCTACTTAAACCCGTTTTAATCATGGCCTAGAACCATCCACACAATAATAGGGCATGCCAACCACATACTCACAATGACACCCTCATAAATACCCTATTTAATTAACATAATAAACAATTTAAACCTATTTAATTATTTAATTATATAATTAAAATCGATTGTGTATCACCACAAATTCTGGGTGTGGTTTAATATTCTAGCGAGACAAGTGCTTCTTTTCTTGAAAAAATTATACAAAATGTGTTTAATTATCTGCTTAAATAGATATATATTATTATATTATATTATTTAAATACCATTTTGGTTCTCAACCTTTGGCCTTTTGTGTCAAATTGGTCTCTAACCTTTCAACTGTGTCAAATTAGTCCTCAACCTTTCAACCTTGTGTCAAAATGGTCCTTACTATTAAGTGTTGGATGAAAAATGTTGACATAGCTAACAGTTTATTTTTAATTTTAAAATTGTCTTACATGACATGCCAACTCAAATTTTAATAAATAAAAAAAATGGCAACTCAAATAAATAAATAAAATCAGAATGCCACATCAATAATTAAAACACTGAATTAACACGACATTATTCATTTAAAAAATCATTATAATTTTTATTTTAAAGAACTTCAAAATCAAAATCATTTTAATTCATCTGAAAAAATAATAATAATAATAAATAAATAAATAAAATAAAATAAAAAACACCAAATCCCCTCCTCTCAGATCTCACTGCTGTTGCCCACCTCCATGCCGCCGCATCCAAGCCTATCTGCTCTCACCTTCGGCGCGGAACAGAAGAAAATTCTGCTGTCGAGTGTGGCCACCCACCCACATTGCCAACATGCTATACTCTATTTGAACTAGAACGGCGTAGTATTCAAACTTTTGCAGCTAATATTGAAAGAATCACTAAGAGCACTCTCAATGTTTTGGTGAGGAAGTTCCAATCTCAAGTTACCATTGCCCCACATAGGTTCCTTCGTCTCTCTAGTCTCTAGTGTCCCAACTTTTGGGTGTACTACTGTTCCTTTCTTTGATAGAATCGATATCTATTCATATACATATACAACACTTTTTTTTCTCTTTTGATTTGATTAGATCCATGTTCTCTCTCTCTCTTTACATAAACTCCAACCATCAACGTCAGTGATAAAATAATAAGAAGGCTATTTTTTGGGTTCTTGGTTTTCTTAGATCTATTGGGTAATTGATGTCATTTAGGACCAATTGGTGGTTTTGTGCGGTGGTTTTTTAGTGAATGGGTAAGGAATTAATGTTGTGTCGGAGATGGGTGGCTGTGTTTGTGTCTGGTTGGTGACTTGGTGGTGTGGGGCACGACGGCGTGGGGCGGCAGGAGCCTGTTGTTCTTCGTGAGAGCTGAGCAGGAAGAGGGGATTTGGGTATTTTCTTTTACTGCCACATGAATTAAATTGAAGTTTTGATTTTGAAGTTTTTTAAAATAAAAAATTATAATGATTTTAAATGAATGATGACGTATTAATATTGTATTTTAATTGCTAATAATGTGGCATTATGACACATCAGTGCCACGTTAGTTGTAAAACTTTGGTTGTAAAATTAATAGTGTCTCTAGCATTCCTCTTCGAAATATATATATATATATATATTGAGTTGGCATTTCTTTAATATTTTTATTTTTTTTTTTAATATGATAGAAATTTTAATCTAAACTCACACACACGTATATTTGAGTTAACATGCAACGTCAGACATTTTTAAAATTAAAAATAAATCGTTAGTCACGTCAGCATTTTCCATCTAACACTTAACGGCAATAACCATTTTGACATAAGGTTAAAAGGTTGAGGATCAATTTGACGCAGTTGAAAGGTTAAGGACTAATTTAATACAAAGGCCAAAGGTTGAGAACCAAAACGATATTTAACCTTTTTTTTTATTATTATATTTGGTATTAAAGAGGAGTGGAGTGTAGTTCCTCTATTTTCAATGTATTGTATAGAAACACAGATTTTTACCCAAACTGACTATATAATTTAATCTCTTCTAGAAAACGTTACAACATTTGATAAATAACAAATAAAAATTGTGCTAACAAGAAAGGGTAACGAATAGCGATAGTATCAAGGTGTTATGAAAACTGAAATAATTTGAACCAAGAAATTAAAGAAAGTGGTCGCAGGTCGCACCTGTTGTAAATTAATTGTTTATAGTGATATAAAAGTGGAAGGTTGAAGGCTTGTGCACTTATCAAACATTGGAAACATACAAAGCCTTGAAGGTGTTTATAAAATGGTACACACACCAACACTTTAAATAAATAAAGTGAACCTATGAATATGCGTGTGCGCGGTAATGAGGCACAATTGTGATTCAGTTCCAATTAATGTCTTTAAATTAAGGAGACACATTCAACAATCCAGCCCCATATTAAATTAAAAGCATGCTAGCTTAGCAAGGTTTCATCATGTTGGCTGGTTTGTACATAAAAAGGGATTGAGATCCCAAGTAATATCCTAGGTATTGCATGAGCTGCAATTCCTTTAAATGGCTAAGATTAACTTTTTACTTAGCCTTTGAATAGAAAAAGCAAAAAATATCAGAAGGGCAAAATAATAATAGAATACAAAAGTTAAAAAAGTTTGTGAGGAAAAAAATGGTGTTGCACTTATGCAATACCTTTTTGGTATTGCATAGAATCTCAATTCCATTAAAAAAAAAAAAAAAAAAAAAAAAACTCTGATTGAATGAGTTTTAGTGAAGAATTTTGTAACCAAAATAGAACACAAACAAAAAATCACAATTGTGTTGCATTTGAATAAAACTGTTCGGTAGTACTTTCTCGGAGACAATAATTCCTTTCCATTGATATAATATCCGAAAACTATTGTGTTTGATTATTCGAAGGCATGGAATTTACGAGATGGATTGTTGTTAGTCTCTTACACTTCTGGTGTGATCAACAAATCTTTCCATCCCTAATAAACCAAAAAATGATTGTAAATTAAATAAATATTTTTTCAATCTAATGAACACATTTCATGCGGCACCAACCTTGAACCTATACTTTATATATCTGTTCCGTACATACTCTTAGTTAGATTAGTCTATGATTAGTCTGTTTTTTATTCAGTTTCTCTACAACTCCTTTCTCTTCTCTTTCTCTATAATCTTTCTTATTTCTTATTTTTTTTTTTGTGGAAATAATTTTATGTTTGGAATTCTTTTTAAATATATGACTAACTTTCGGGTATTTAAGTCCTACATCTCTTTACATCTTCACTTATCTCATAACGAATTATCTCTTTGTTTTTGTAGTGTGTAATTATCATGGTTTTAAAAACTGGATCGGAGAAAGAACCGAAAGGAGGAGGGGTTCTCGTATCATTGGTCCAATCGGAGTCGGACCGATGGTCGAACCGATGACGTCATAAATAATTTAATTAATATTTTTTAAAATATGTAAATAAATATAATATATGTATGATACTCAACATGTTTACTAAAAAAAATATAAAATAATTTTAAATGAGTTTTCATAACTTATTAATAATAGAGGAATTAATTAGACTATCCTCAATGTAATAGGGTTGATAGGCTTAAAAATAGAGATTAATACTAGAATAAAATGATGCTATTTAGATGAAAGTAACTTAAAATGCAAACTATTTTTTTCCTTAATAAATGTAATATTGTTCTCTCCACCGTAAATAAAAAGGTAAAAAATAAAAAGCAAAGAGGCAAAATCAAAGTTTGACACTTTGACTTTCACCTCACCTGCCACACCATTATTTATTTTATTTTTTTTCCTTTCACGGTTTGCTATAGCAGTACAGCCTTTTAACAGCTTGACTTTACCACTTTCCAAGAATAATGATAATGCATCGGGTGAGGTGAGTTTAATAGTTTATTATTTCAATTTATATTTATGGTTCTCTCTCTCCATCTTTTACTTTGTTCTTGTTTCCTTCAACCCTTCAACTCTACAGTTAGTGCCAAGCATTTGCAAAGTTGGCTACAGCGAGTCTTCTCAACTCACAGTTGCTATAGCCATGACAATGACCTAAAAGTTACTCAACTTTCCAAGTCCAAGTCCATATCAACCGTTGCAGCAACGAAATCAACTGCTGCAGTGACGAAATCAGATGAGATTTGAGAGTAAAGAGAGCAGGTGAGATTTGAGAATGAGATGAGGATGAGGGGTCTGTCGAATTGGGGGGAAAATAAGAGTTAGTCGCCAGGAAAACGACACCGTTTTGCTCAAAATTATGTGTTTTGACAACCGTTCTAGAACCGCGGTCGAACCAGTCCGGTTCACGGTTTTCCCGATTGAACCAGCGGTTTCCGGTTTTTGTTGCTTTTTTTCTTTATTTCCGGTTTTTAAAGATAACTGGACCAGATCAGACACCGGTTCACGATTAAATCGGTTGAATCGACCAGTCCGGTTCAATTATTAAAACCATGGTAATTACCGACAAATTTACATGGACCTCAAAATTATAACAAGATAAAAGAATTCTTTATGTTAGGTTTATTTGGATCCCCAAAGTTATTAAGCAACCGATTAATCAACAATTAATTAGGCTAAGTTGTTTAAATAACCAACAAATAAATTGTCAATTTCAATTTAGGTTAATATAACATTAAAAGAAGCAAGTCATCAATAACAATAAGAATATTGACGTAAGGATATGGTGACAAAGCAGAAAACCAATGGAGATCTTCAAAAGGAAAAAGGAAAAACTACTACAAGGATAACTTGCCCCATAGAAACAACTCACTATATATAAGAATAATAATTTACAATCTAGATAAAGACCCTTACTCTAGGCTTTACAATATCAGTAAATAAACTTATTTTAGTGACCCACCAAAGTTTCAAAAACGTCTGAATTCTTCTAAAATGAAACTGAAGGAGCTTCTCCTACAACTCCTTCATTAACGCTGTCGTCACACGCATTCGCCATCAAACCAGGGTAAGGACAAGAGCAAGACTCTGATACCAACTGACGTAGGTGAAATTCATAAGAAATAGAACACGTTTATTTCAAGAAGAATCCACCAAAAAATAAAGGGAACAACTATTTAGAATAAAATTACTGAATAATGAACTAGTTTGCCTTGACGGCTACAAGCAATATAAATAGGAAAAGACTCCTAAGGTTACTAGAAAACTCTTAAGAAGACTCTAGAAATCCTAATTCGTAATAGGCATGAAATTAGGCTACAAAATAAGAAAAATTACCAACAAAAAAAAAAGTGAGTTAATTGCTAAATCAATTCCTACTGATTTTAGAAAACGTTCCAAAACATACGGAACCTTGTTATAAAACGGCAAAATTAACTAATTAAAGGTTTAAACGAAAGAATTCGCCCAAAAACTGATGGTGCTCATGGTCGAAGGCGATGAGTCTTGATCCTCGCGTCAATTCCAATTAGCTCACCAAATTTCAAATAACTCCATCGTCGGCGCCAAAATGATTTCTACTAGTGCCTTTTTGCATTTTGCTTTCCCAACTTGCTTGTTGACTTATGGCGGTCTCGTTGTTCAAGGAATGTCTATGTTGTCCATTCTACATCAGTATGCCTCCACAAATGGCGCACATGTGTTCACAAACTAGAACCTCCAAGCCAACTTCAAGAACCCCTTGAAGATTCAAACAACCTTTGGGATGCTTCTGTAGTTTCAACAAAGATGCAGCAACAACAACAACCAAGGATTTCTTTTTATATGAATTGTTGAATAAACTAGGATTTAATCTCTCTTAGCTTTATGTTTTCAGCCTCTCTAGTCTCTTTAGGAAACCTTATAAAAGTTTTGCAAAAGAACCCTTAATTTATATAATGCAATAAGTAGGGCTTGAAACTAACTTTAAAATCTTTAGTTGGGAATCGGGTTTCCTGCCTTGCGATCAATCGTGGTTGCAATTGTGAGTTCCAAAAAGAATTGCAATCAGTTGCATCCAATCGTGGTTGCAATCGCGAGACCAAAACTTCACTTTCTTTTGAGATGATCTTGGGAAGATGTCTTGAACTTGATCTTGCTCTCAATCTCAATTTGACATTTTAGACTCGGTGCATTAATAATACTTACAAATTGATCACCATGGTTTGCCAACTTCTACCTATGACGTTCTTTTCTGAAGTCGAGGAAAATCAGAAAAAAAAAAAAAAGCAATCACCAAAAAAAATAATTGTACAAAAAAATCAAAAAAATTAGTAAAGGTGGGCTAAAGCACTATTAAAGAATCAAAAAAAAAAATGCTAAAAGTTGTCATTGAACATGGCTAATTACTTAATTTAAGGTTTTTTTTTTTTTTTTTTTTTTTTTAGTATAGTTTACCCTAAAAAAATATAGGTAAAAAAAAAAAAACTTGACTAGGCTATATCCTAGCTAAGGCTTAACGTGGCTACGCCGCTGTATGGACCTAACAATCTCCCTCTTTGGCAATTTGTGACAAAATCCCAATTGCAAAAATAAAATCCAATACGCCTAGATAAACAAAAGATGTTTTCTAAGACTTATTTTAAAAATAACTTATCAATTACAAACACTCCTGAAAAAAAATAATAAAAAAATCTGAACCGAAGAAAGTCTACCATACTTTTCTTTTATTTTTATTTTTTTTTGCTAAATCCATACTTTTCTTTTATGAAAGCATTAACAAATACGTTATGCGCATCACGTGGAAATCAAGAACAAGTAAATAAAACGGCTCAATCAATAGTAGAAAAATGAATTCACATAACAAAAGATCTTCAAGATATAACAAGCATATGTGCGAAATCAAACAAAAAATAAAATTCCTCCTTAATATAAAACCCCCTCAAATAAATACCCTTTCCCTTGAGAAATAGTAAGCTATATTTTCGAAAAACTACCCTTAAAAATTAAAATACTTATTTTTCTCCCCGTTTTGTCATGAATATCAAGGATATGGAAATTATGAATAGCTATAAAGCACAAGAGCGGGTACATAACTCGACAAGTACTATTTTGTCACTTTCAATCATTCTTTAACTTTATTAGAATGAATCAATTAAATATAGAAATAAACCGCCATGATGCATTACCAGTTTACCATAAAGATTTAAAGTCAAACCAATCATGGAGAATAGTACCACTAATCAATAAATTATATTAGACATAAGGTAGCCGGCTTAAGGTCCACAATTTAGCATCTGAGCAAAATTGGTATCTGGGTTGGGCAAGTATATATTGTATAGGAAACAAGGAAAGACTTACCTATAATGTCTGGTGCATTGGAAGGAGCCATCAGTATGTCACCTCAAGGCTCCCTTCAGTATGTACTGGAGCACTAGAAGGACTCCAAACCTGTTTGTATATGCCAAGGCTTTAAGCCTTTACTTTACTAAAGTCGTAATAGTGAACAACACAAGCAAGTGACTGACCACAACCAAGGTCCCGAGGTGGTCCATGGACATTGGACTCTAGCGGTGAGGCCTTAAGTCCATCTATAGGGGGGAGCAATATTAATGGCAGTCACATCAGACTCACATATAAAATTTATTAGCTTTAAGCTTCAATTTTTTCAATAAAATTTACAAAGAAACTTAGCATTTATGGCAATGTATGCTTATGTCCTGGTCAGAGTTCACGTAAAACACCCACTTTCAATTCAGTAAGTTTTTTTACCATCATTCTTCTTCCATGGAACTAAAAGCTTGTGTCCTGTGACAAACTGGAGCAATCTTCTTGTGCACCCTCTTTCATGTGACCTTCTCTTATCACACTACATTGTCCCATACTCCTGCCTGTGATTTGCTTCAATACCGTATTCTTTCAAGCACCCCTTTAAATATAGAGCTACTTCTCCCTTTTCCTTTCACACCACATCTCAAAATTTCACTTGCTTACAAGCTCACTCAAGAGAAAGAGAGCACCAAAAAAGAAGCCATGAAGGGTTTTCCTTGTGTTGCTGTACTTGTCATTGTTCTCCTTTTAGTCCCAGAAGTCATTTCCGTGAGGCACATTGGTCGGCCACGGTCACGTATGAGACTCTCCCTCTCTAGGCTTAATTTTTCCTGTTCACCATGTTCAATTTTTTATTTATTTTTTAAGAATTCAATAGTTGAAAAATAAGGATTTGAATCCTGAATGTCTCGATTGAAAACACAAAAAAATTATCAATTGAACTATGTACAAGGCTCTTGACCACCATGTTCAACTACTTCCTAAATGTCTAAACAACATTTTTTTTTTTTTTAGATTTGTGTCCGAAGTTTATTTTTAGGAGCTAGGTAGGTTAATATATGATAATAGGCATAACACCATTCTAAGCTTTGTTATATTTCTTTTTCTTACTATACTTTAATACTTATATCATTGTCATGTTAAACATGCAGGTCATGGCCATGCCCATTCCACACAGCCTAAAACAAAAGATGGCATGATGGCAAAAGCAGATTTCAATAGGGAAAGAAGGCCAACGATGCGAAAGGGAGGTGATACGCTTGCAATTGCAGGGTCAAGCTTGCCCGATTGCTCTCACGCTTGTGGCTCATGCTCACCATGTCGACTAGTCATGGTCAGCTTTGTTTGTTCATCGCTTGAAGAGGCTGAGACATGTCCTATGGCTTACAAGTGCATGTGTCATAACAAGTCTTATCCTGTTCCATGAATCTCTACCTCGTCTTATATATATTTCAACCCAATGTAACATAGTAGTCCTCATCTTTTTCTTTTTTTGGACCCTTTGGGCCTCTCCAAAATTTTCTTTGTAAGGTAGACATGGCTTCCTATGTGTAATCAGAGAGTTTCTAGTTAGTGAGCAAAGAGCAATGTTATCAAATTCACAAGATTCTAGATTTCAAGTGATGCAACGACTGTCATTTGTTATTAAACCCCATTTTGTTCAGATACCAGATGCAACAGAAAATGAAAACTTGCTTTGCAGGGGTGAGTTAGTGTTCAGATGACAGTTTATGTTGTCATTCCAAAATTGGGAAAATGATACTCTTCATTTTACTTATTATTATTACTTTTTTTTTAACTTTGGGTTTTGTTCAGATACCGTAGATGCATGGGAACAGACTCTACTAATGTGTTAAACTTGGGTTGCTTATGATCCTCTCCATTTCACCATTGGGAATACTGTCTATTTCATGTCCAGATTAAATATCACAAATCTAACAAAGTTAGTATACTATTAAATCTTTGTTAACCATGATGACAGTTTATGTTGTCATTTCCAAAATTGGGAAAATGATACTCTTCATTTTACTTATTATTATTACTTTTTTTTTAACTTTGGGTGTTCGGGCCAGTGTTCCATAGATACGCGTATCTTGACTAATGCCAATGGGACATGCAGACTCTACTAGCATGTGTACCACAATAGGCGCAAGGTTTTGCCTTGGGTAGGTGGCCTAATTTTGGGGAATATGATCCTCTCCAGATTTCAAGTGATACTGTCACCATTTGCAACAGAAAATAATGCTTTGCAGGGGTGAAGTGGATGACAGTTTATATTCCAAAATTGGGAAAATGATACTCTTCATTTTACTATTTCACTGTTCGGGATCCATAGATAGATTGAAATATCATGCAAATCATGGTAACATAAACGCAAGGTTTTGCCTTGGGTAGGTAGCCTAATTTTGGGGAATATGATCCTCTCCATTTCACCATTTGTAATGAATTGGAGAATACTGTCTATTTCATGATCCAGATTAAATATCACAAATCTAACATAATGTGGTAATATGTATACTATTAAATCTTTGAAATAAAATATTAACCATGAAATTGACAAATTGATAAATTTTTAAATACTGAGAATCGTATTCTCCAAAATTGACAAGAAGGGAAAGTCATTTGTATTATAATTCATAAGACTAAATATTATTTCATACCACGTATACCATACACCATCTAATATTGTGGACATCAATATCTACAACTTATGAACTTGTGCACGAATTAATACATATTTTTGGTTAAAATGATTGCTTGGTTTGGTTAGGCAAGGCGTGCAATGGTCATGAGTTGCCCCAATTAACTTGGGCCTAAGCTTCTGCTAAATTTCGACTAGAAATTATTGGCTTGAGTAATTAGGGGACATAATATTTTTTACAATATTTTGAAACAGGAGCCTACATTTTATAAACGCTGATTGCTTGGTTAGGCACGGTGTGCAAAGGTGACAAGTTGTCACACAATTGAAACAATAGTCAATATTATATGAATAAGACTAAACAAAATGTTGTCTTTATATAGAGAAATGTGACTTACAAATAAATTAAGAAAGTGTACTACAAGTAGGTGTGCTATACAAGCAGGGCCGGCCTTGGGGTAAACTAAACAAGCTCTTCGGCTTGGGCAACCCCCCACCCCAAGGCAACAAAATGAAAAAAATAAATAAATACTATGAATATATGATGATATTTTGAATCTTTGATAGAAGGATTTTGTTAACGGATGCTTTTAGGACAATGATTAAAGATTATTAAATACTTACACTTTATAGAAAATAACAAAATTTTAATATTATAATAATAAATGAAAAGACTAAAATACCTTAAAAGTTGTTTTTGTATTATTTTAATATTAAATTTCACTACTTCTATAAAGTTGAATGCTTCTTAACCATTACCTAAGGGCACTCGTTAATAGGACTCTTGATAGAATGAATGTGTTGTGACTTTAACTGAATATAGTGACGTTAGTTAATGAGTACTATACAAAGTATTGCTTTTTTTTTTTTTTTTTTTTTTTTTTTTTAAAAATATAGAGTATTGCATTTACTATGTAAATGCCTAGCAAAAAAAAAAAAGAGTAGTGAGTAAATGAGTATTTATTTGAGTGTTGACTGTATTGTGCACTTGCACTGTGCTGTGGCCTTTGTGAATTGATCAAATAGTGTAATAGTATTATGTTTTTATTTATTTTTTCTGGATTGGAGTGTTGTGTTTTGCTTTGTTTTTATTGATTTGTTTGAAAATTTTATATACACTTAGATGTGGTCATTGGTCATATGCTTTTATTTTTGGGTTAGCGGGATGAGTCATTATCTTGTGTTGCTGTATAGTGTGTTTTCGTATTTAATTATTTATTTAATGATTTTTTTATGACTTTTAATTTATTATTAGTATTAATTTTATTGTGTTTTGTAGGACAAAACCATGTTATTTTTTTTTTTTTTTTTTTTATGTAATTTAAGATAAAAGCACAATGTAAACTTGATATTGCATAATAAAAAAAAAATTTGGATTTTTATGTCTTTTCCTTTTAATTTTTAATAATAAGTGAGCAATCAAAATTAGGATCAGCTTAGACAACTCAAACCTCGGGACCGCCTTGTATACAAGTAACACATGGTGGGTCTGAAGCCCGTTGAGCCTACACCCTATATATTATACTAAGATTAAAGTTTGAATTAGAATAAATCATATCAACAAATAATGGTGAAAAATATTCTGTCGGTAAACTTATTGTATGGGCTCAACTTGAAAATCTTTTGTTTTTGGTTGGTTTTGGCTTGGCTTGGAACTTGCTGACAAGAAAATGATGGATCGGCTAATTAAAGGCTAAGCTTACCCCAAAAGGCTGACGGCATTGGACTTGATTACAACAGTTTGTACTTTGTACACTTAATGTTTGGCTTGGCTTGGCTTGGAACTTGCTGACAAGAAAATGATGGATGGGCTAATTAAAGGCTAAGCTTACCCCAAAAGGCTGACGGCATTGGACCTGATTACAACAGTTTGTACTTTGTACACTTAATTTTACTGCATAATGTTATGCGTTATTGTTAAAAAAAAAAAAAGCATAATGTTATGCGTTATTGTTAAAAAAAAAAAAAAAAAAAAATTAATGTTATGCGTTATGGGCAGCGTTCAATGCTCTATGCAGCCACGTACCGTTTTGGTGTTCGTTCTCAGCACAATATATAATATTTTGAGAGTATATTAAATAAGTTTGTTTGTTTTTTTTTAAAAGTGATAGGTTTCACCATGAATTTAATTAATAAGGCTCAGAACTTTTATAAGATAAGAGAATATATATTTAATATACTCTGGAAATATAATATAATTACCCATGACGGGTTGAGTAAAGGCAATAGACTAATTAAGCTTTGGTCGTTGACTAAATGGCTTACTTCAGCTCTACTTTGTTTATACAGTAAGTGATCATAAAACGCTATCATTTATGTCAATGCCGTGCGAGAACACGAGTATGGGATTCTTCTTTCTGCAGAAATTCATGCTCATAAAAATCATATAAATAGTACAACTCTATGGCCTAAGCATTAAAGCATCGTAGGCTCGTAGCTAATATATATGAGCGTCTACTACTTTCATGGTGCCCGAATGCATTTTCTTTCTTTCTTTTTCTTTTTTAATCAATGGAGTTTGTGACAGTGTGCTAATAGTACCACAACCGGTTCAACTTCTCTTGCACACGTACAGGGGCGGTCCAAACTTTTTGGAGGCCTCAAGCCAAATCTCAAAATTAAGGCCTCTTTTTTTTTAACCATTCAATACTAAATTAAATTAATATCTATGATTTTTTTTACTAGATTTTCATTTTTCTTGCTCTTTTAGATACAAAATTATTGATCAAACTTTTATAATCAATTTTCTTTAACACTTTTATTGATCATTAATCATTGACTTCTTGTATTTTATCATATTTTGTTTATTACTGGTAACAAATTTTTCAAGAGCTCCCTTTTGGGATTCAATCAATTTTTCTATTCTTTTTTTTTTTTTTTTTTAAGTTTTTGATGCCCAGATTCATATTTTCGAGGAGCCATATAGTGAAAAAACAAACAAACAAACAAACAAATAACAACAAATACTTTACAGCTAAAAAACAAATAACAGCCAAAACAACATATAACAATACTGCAATACTACCTAACTAACAAGTAAAATTTAATAAAATTAAAATAGAAAAGTATAGAACAATAGAACCTGATACGCTGATTTATCCCAAATCCCAATATCTACTGATCTATATAAGTTCAATACCTGAACAATGAATATCACAAATTCACAATTTATTAAATCTTAATTTACAAACACTAATTGCAAAAGAAAAAAAAAAATTATTCAAGAGGGTAAAGATTGATATATTACCTATTCATGTGTTGAATCCAAATTTTGTAGAAGATTTCAAGACTCAAATCCTCAAATTTGAAGCCAAGAAAAAATAAAAAATATATAATATTTAGTATTTACTGACTGTAGATTTGTAGTGAGAGAAATAAATCTTTTTAGAGAGAGAAAGTGAGGTATGCGTAGGAAGAGAGAGAAATACGTAGAGAGAGAGTCACAGAGAGCAATACGTAGTAACGTAGAGAGAGACAAAATTTTGCTGGAACGGGACAAAATTTTGCTGGAACGGCTGGACCACTTGAGAGAGAATCAGAGAAAAGTGGAGAAAAGTGGAGAAAAAATAAAAAAATAAAAAAAGGAGAAAGAAACGTTGAGGACTTGAGGGCAGAGGGAGTCAGGGGGTGCACGTGTGAAGAAATTTTTTTTTTTTTTCTGAAATTGAATTGATGAGTGACGTGTGGCAGAGAGAGAGAAAAAAAAAATCTTTGGAGTTGAATACAGCTGTGGGTAGCTGTTGGTGTTGGTGGGTTGCTGCTGATGGGCTTGGAAAAAAAATTTAATTGTGTATTTTAATGGGCTGTTGCTACCGATGGGCTGGTAAAATTTTTTTAATTGAACTATTGACTAAAAGTGGGCTTATACAGTATGGGTTTTTAAAATTTTGAGGCCCTCCCAATTTTGGGGGCCTCAAGCCACTGCTTAAGTGACTTTAAGATTGGGCCGGGCCTGCACACATACCGCACGGATTTCAGCTATCACTAGAGAGAGGAGTTTATAAAATAACAAAAATCAAATAGCCAAATAGGTAGATCATTAATAAAAAAAATAAAAAATAAAGTAGAATTGAATGGAACATTTTATATCTTCTCTAGTGTGTTTAGGAACAAATAAAATATTTAGCCAGTTTTTTTTTTTTAACTAAAGTTGGGTTTGTTTTGAGGTAAAAAGTTTTCCAAGTTGTGGGTGTTTGGCTTAACATGAGAATCGTTTTCCAAGTTGTCAAGTGTTTGGCCACATAAGACTAGGAAAATAAATGTCGTGGGAATAAATTGTTTTGGGTAAAATACAAGAACCATCTTTTAAGGTTTGAGTTAATAACAGAAACTACCAAGATTTTTTTGAAAATATCCAATTATCCCCTTAACTCCCTAAGTATAAATAGCATTTAACACTGTTTGTCTACTTTTACCCAAAACAATTTGCATTTAAAGGGCAAACTAGATATTTTCAAAAAGTTTTGATAGTTTCTGTCATTAGCTCAAACCTTGGTGATGGTTTCTGTATTTTATCCAATTGTTTTTTAATTTCCTCCCAACATACAAGAGTATGAAAGGACTTGAGACGAAACCCTAGAGAATACCTATTATAATCATCGTTATCCAAGGAATGAACCAGGATTAATTTAATCTCAACGGGACCAAAGTATGGAAAAAACACTTTCATCATATATTAATGACAATTATACAAATATTTAATATTAAAATAAATCCTAAAAATTAAATCTTGCATTTATTCAATATTAACAAAATATAAATAAAAGAAAAAACTCATTAATTGTTTCTTAATTCATTTCAAACAAATCATGTAGGATTTCTAAAAAGATACCTAATCTAAGTAAGAAAGAGTTAGAGGAGTGATTATTCAGTAGTCTAGAACAATAAATAAATGCTTAGTCTCTCCTCATGGAAAATTATTCAGTAATCTAGGACTACAAATAAATACGTAGTCCTCCTCTCACATGAATAGTGGGTCCCACCATAAATTTAATTAGTGAGACTCACATTTATATGGTGGGACTCACCATTCATGTGAGAGAGGGACAAAGTATTTATTTGTAATCTTTAACTACTGAATAATCACTTCTCTCTCATATGAATGGTGTGATATGTAGGAACCACCACTCTGTGAGAGTGGGAACTACGCATTTATTTTTAATTCGGGACTATTTAATAATTTTCTGAGTTAGAGAGGCGAGAGAGAAAGTTTGAGAGTAAATGAGTGAAAGCCTTGTGTGAGGGGTGTTTTTGTGTTGTTGCCACGTGTCATGCCGAGGGCGATTACAACGTGGACTTGGGTCTTGAGAAGAGGGAGTCGAACCTAAAATTCAATTGAGAGCCCAAAGTTTGGCCCAAGAGCTAATGGGGCATCTTCCAAAAATAATTGAGAGTCAAAATCACAAAAGCCCAAGTAAGGAGAACAAGAGCCGAAAAGGCTTGACAATACAATATTGCCAACAAGAAGCCCAAAGAACAATTATTGGACCGGGCCTTTCACTATTCCTCAATTGGATCGGACTTGAAATGTAATGACTTTAATAAAAAATGGCTAAAATATATGCTTTCCATACCTCTGCTGGCATCTGTCATAAGGCAGGTAATTAATAATAATAAACTTGTTGAGACTAAAAAAGAGTTGACTTGATGGGAGAGAGTCAACCCCAATGAAACATGCATGAGGGTGAGGAAAGGATGTGTTTGGGCTTTTTGTGAAGTTAGGTCAAAGATGGAAAGGTGTTATGACATTATTAAGACTTCCTAAGATTTTAACCCAGACATCTGCTACAGGAGTTTTCTGGGGAATAAGAGGGGTTAAGTGATGAATCCTAATCTTTTCAGGTGGGGTTACATTTCTGAATTTGCACTGGAGTTTCTAGATTGAAGATGACCTCAAGGCTCCTATTCTCTATGGTTTTCTTCTAGAGAGTGCTTTAGAAGTGAAGTAGTTGGTTCTTAGAAAAAATCTCTTTTTTTTTTTAGGTTGAGCCAAATGTGGTGGTTCTAGTGATGATGTGTTGTTGTGATTAAGAATGCAATCAGTCCTATTTATAGGAGTGATTAGGGTGGCTTAAGCTGATGGGAAAATCATGTTTATGATTTCCCTTAAGCCCATGAACTTTCAAAACTAACCATAAATAGTATATTTTGTAAGGAAAAGTTTGAAAACATTCCATAAGAGGAAATGAGTATGGTTTTCCCTTAATTTTGGGATAAAGCTTCCTCAGAAGCATTAAATGCTTAATTGGTTGGTTTTTGTGAAAGGTTAGGCCATGCATGTCTCTATTAACCTTGAATTCCATAAGCTAGCCACCGTGCCTCCTAGCAGACCCAGTGACAGCAGCTTAATGGTTGTCAAGATCTTGGGACTCACTCCCCTCCACCAAACCAAACTCCCTAAGTCTGAACCACATAAGGAGAGTAGTACCCTCACGGGTCTGGACCATGAGGCTACTCCCTGAGTCCTTTTGGGACTGAAATGGACATAAGTCATGGGGTTTTCATCATATTTTCCCATTTCTCATGTGTCTTCGATGTATCCAATGATCCTTGAGCTTTTACCCATAAGTCTGCCGTATGAAAGAACAGTATCAAAATCCATAATTTTTGGTGAAATGAAGAATTATGGTGAGTTGGTTGTGCTGGAATGGTAGGGAGAGGCTCGAGGAAGAAGACCATGTGCTTCTGGTACCAGTAAAGGAGTAGGCAACCACTGTTCTCCCCTTTAATAGTGACAAGGTGACATCATCTAGGCCCCACTTGCAGCAGACATTGAGCCCACAACAGCCAGTTGTGATTTTTAGCCTTTGGGGCCCACGGACAGGTTGTTTGTTGCTGACTTAAGTGCTGGGCTGCTCATTTATTGGGCTCTAGCTGTTCTTTTTAAGTGACCGAATAGTGTTTGAGTCCAAGAACCATTATATTAGTGTATTTTGGGCTGTGGGTTTTATATGGGTGTCTTTTGGGCTTTTAAATAGTGTTGAAATACCTTAAAATAAGCCCAAATGGCTAGTTGGGTATTGTATAAAACATTTTAATGGGTTGGGTTGATTGGGCTGACCTTTTAAATATTAAATTGAACCTAAATATTTTATTGGGGGCCCGGTCAAGGTGTTGGTTAAAAAATGGGCATATACACCTTGTTAACAAGACTGAACCTTTGGCTCTGTATTCATATGTGATATGACTATGGCAGTTACAGAATTAGCTAGGGAAGTAAAACTAAATTAGACAATAACTACAGAACCAATAACAGTGGCACACGTGAGAGAGCACGTGGATTTTAACTTAAGAAGAGATATAGCCCAGACTACACGCAGCTTTCTCTCAAGTGCGTATCACTTATCAGCTATATCAAACGACATGTAGACATTATCTTCATCAAATCATCTATCAATATATATTAACTTTCGCAACAATTTTTTATTTTTATTTTTAACTCTAAAGTCAATATAGAAAAAAAAAATGTTATCATATCCTATATGGAACCTAATTCCAAACAAAATATATATAAATATAACCAAATCAGGTTTGAGAACCGAAAACAAAAGTTATATATATACGAAAGAAAAATATGAATTTGAGCAAATGAAAACCAATTTGATACCAAAATAGTGGATTCAATTCGATTCTATCGAAAACACTCAACATTATATTTTATTTATCAAAATAACATTAAAAAAAAAAAAAAAAAAAGAAAAAAAAAAAAAGAGAGATGATTTTCAAAACATATTGTGTTCCTTGTTTTCTTAACTATATCAACATTGAAACATGTAAACATAGTCAACCTACATTTTCTTTATTTATTATTTATTTTAATCTAATAATTGAAATTAATAAGTTAACCTTAAAAAAAAGAAATTATATATATTCACTTCCAAAGTTTCAACAATTTTTAGTCTATATATAACAAAATCATTAATAAGTTTTCATCAAATATATATATATATATTTTTTTTCCTCACTTTTTCTAAATATAACTATACTTCAACCACTTTTCAATAAATAATTTTTCAGTAGAAGGTTTTATCCTTATAGGCTATCCACCAATTAAAATAGATCATTGACTTCCTTTGGAATTCATTGGTTCAAAGGAAAGCTCATATTATTTTGTTAAAATCAAAATCACAAATCATGATTACCATTAATTATCACATTTGGACTAATCCTCAATACCAAAACACGAAATGAATTTGCGCTAAGGTTTCCAAAGCACTTAAAAAAAAAAAAAAAAAAAAAGCGTAAAGACTTTTTTATATTTTATTTATAATTATGGAATCATAGTATTATTGTATTGTATATTCCCATCGTAAAGCGACGTGAAGATGTTACAAATTTTGACGACCATCTTATGGTATAGTTTGGAGCAACTCAAATGCATTTGATGGGCACGCGGATGGGCCACAGAGAAGAGAAGGGCCAGGGAGACACAGACAAAAGAAGCAACCGAGAGCTACGGTTGTGGCTGGTTTATAGGAATTTGGCTGGCTTTCAACGCCACAGACAAAGACAGACAAATACATCTCCTTCTAAACTCAACCCATCCTTAACGGTGTGTGTTTGTTTCTATACCAAATCACTCCTGCAGAAAACAAAAAATGACATTCTGCTTCTTCTTCTACTTCCTCCTGTTTCAGTTCTGGTCCCACCACTTTCTCCAAGTGGATCCCACTTCATCACCTAGACCACCACCATCACCATGTCTCCTTAGATGCCATAACAGGTACTTTTTCTCTCTGACTTTTTGTCTTGGATTTCATTCTCTCTCTCTCTCTCTACCTTTCTTTGTGTATGTATGTAGGGATGTTAGTTTTGTCTTGTATGTATGGTAATGTTATGAATAGTAAAGACACCCACCTCCACTTTTTCCAACTTTTCCATTTTCTTTTACATTATAAACTTTTTACAATGCAGATTAATTGAAAAGGAGGCCTTTAATTGCGCTTCTTTTAATCTTTTCCTTTCAGAAAATTAAAAAAGTTTATGTCTTTGTGGCTTCTGGGTATGTCTGTATATATAACATTATTCCATTTCTTTGAGACTCTCTCTCTCAATGATGGGAGTTGAAAAATAGGAGGAGAGCATGAGTTGGGTGCAATTATATGTCACCCATTTCTTCAAAAAACATGTTTGTCTTTATTATGCCTTTTGCTTTCGGTTAAAGAGGGTGAAAGAATCTCATTCCTGATTTTGGTCCCCTCATGAGATTAAGGAGGCGTAGACAATGCATTCCTTCCTGCTCTTCTCTTCACAGAGTAAACCTTACCCCATCCCTGCTCCCTCTCTCTGACACTGTCTGTGTATCAAGATTAATTTCAGGCCAATGTTGATGGTTTAGAACTTAGAAGCCTCTTAGAAGTGACCATTAGCGTAGAATGTGCTTTTGTTACTAATGTCCCTTAGGAATGCTTTTGTGTCCTCTGATTTAAATAGGTCTTAATTAACGTAGTCAGCTTTGCAATTCTTTGTTGCTTGCTTTTCTACCTATTATACCAATTGGGTTTTCTTGCTTATAGCTGTCTTTAGTTCATTTATGAGTCTTTTTCTTGTTCTGCTTATAATACAATTGTTAGGTGGTGATTCCTAGGAATGTCTACTGACTCACAATGTCTCTTTTGCAAAATTGATATAAAACTTTTGCACACTGATGAAACCAAAGAAAAATGATGAAAATTTGCATTGCTATGGTTGTTGCTAGCTTTTCTGCGTGTAATGCTACCTGGGTTTTTTCTCACTTACCACGTATTTCAACTTATTCTTTAGTTGCCTTTTTTTTATTGGTAACTTTGAGTTGCTTATGCCATGAATAAATACTAGAAAGTCAGTACTCAAGAAGTTCCGAAGCTTACTCTGTCATGAGCTCAGTTATCTTTTGTATTTGCGTGCTTTATTCACCATATAGCCATATACATGCACAATGTTGATAAACCTGGACATACAAGAACTACATTTGTTTCCTTCATACTATTTGGCCTGGACTAATTGGTTAATTTTAACAAATTTAGATAATGAAACCTCAACTCATTACGTGAAAGATTTCAATGAATTGGGCAGGTCACACCGTTGCATATAGTCACTTCTATTAGGCATCTACTGTATACTGAAAGGTGCATTCAAAATTCAAATGTAGGTTGATGAGGATGAAATTTACTGGAGACAGAAGAAGGGTGATGAAGAGTTGGAATGGTCACATAGTTCCACTCATGTAATATCGCAGTTGACTCAATGTTTTGGTAAGAAGGGTTTCCTATACTCTTCTGTTGTGGTTTTATTTTTTGTACAGAAATCAATGCATTAGTTGTCTACATTTTGCTCAAATTCAATGTCATAGAATTTCAACATTTAATTAATTCCTACTTTTCATTGCCAATACATTCTAGATTAATTCCAAGATGTAAAAGATAATACATTAACTTTAAAATGATTTTTCCTGGAAAACAGCATCAGTACATAGCAAAATTTCTGGAAATGTCTTGGAAATCAAAATGAAACCAAGGGCCACAAAACAATATGATTGCTTAGAAAGTACTAATTCATAGCACCAATTTGGTTTACAAGCATCTTTTCACTTAATCAGTTAATGGCATTAGTTCCTTGATTGGCAATCAAATTTAAGAGATCAGAATAGGTGGGTTTTGTTAACTTTTTTCTATCAGGATGGATTACAAGATGCTTTAGGTGACTTTCATGCCTTTCTACTTCAAAATTTACATTCGATGATGTGTAGTTAGTTAATTAATACATGGATTGTAAGGTGAACAACCCTCCCCCCAACCCAGTTTTGATGAGCGAGACATTATCAGAAGCATAGCTATGCAAAAGAAGTCCAGAACAAGTGCAAACAAACTCCAAAACAATCAAAGACTCTGTTTAGTGATATCACAGCCAAAGAACAACTGGTCTCTATTTTTAATGGCTAATCTGCAGGACATGTATTTAACATGACCTATGTAGCCCCATTCATTTTGTCTCTCCTTTGTGGGAAGAATATTTCGTATTGCTAAGTGAGCAACGGACTATAGGTTTGAGTGAAGTTTCAGATTTAGAAAAATAAATAATAATAAAAAATAAACAAAACAAAACAAAACTTAGAGTGAAGTTTAAGGAATTTCCTTGATGTCCAATTATAGAAATAGTTTCAGGAGTGTTCTTCATAATTCAACTCACCTTATTAGGGTGCAAGTTTAAGCATGATTATGGTTTAAATTTTTTCATGAATGTTCTTGATAAACCAATTTCAATTTATTGAAACACAAAAATCAGACTTTGTTTCTATTGATGATTATTTTGATATACCTGCCGATGGTTACTTACTTTTATTATCATGGCTTTCTTGCAAATTACAAAGGCAAGACACTATTTCTGCTTCTCCATCCTCTTGTCTCAGACTTTATAACTTGGAACATATTATAGAATGTGAAGTTACTGATTTAAGATCACCGTTTAACTGAATAATCCAATGTTATGGTATGACCTGGACCTATATCATTCCATTTGACAAGAATTCTTGTATTTCACTGATTAAAATTTGGTGGTTGTAGCTAATGCTATGGTTGGGCCACGATCATGGGTAGGAGGACTCTTTAACCGCACAAGCAACAAACGCAATGAGAAGTTTAGTGACTACCCTTTGAGTCCTCTACAGGTAAATGGGGATGTTACTGCAGTATAATGGTATTCGTTGCATTCTGTGATTGGTCAACCTTTTCTTCTGATCTTGTGTTTGTTAACAATGACACACTTCCATCTGTTTCATCTCTCTCTATGTACCGCATATAATTGTCATGTTTCCAGCATGAATTCTGCATCTCTGTACTTTTTGACTTTAAAATCCTTTTGCTGTCCATGGGGGCTTTAGTATGTATAAATATCACTGAAATAGTTTTGGTTTTGCATTAGTTAAAAATATCAATTTGTAGTTGGGGATGGTTGTTGCAATGATATGACCTGATGTCACTTTAGTTGGCATTCTCAGCCTCACTAAACTTTTATGTTCTTAAACTTCTTCCAGGCACAAAGACTTCAGAGACTCCAAGAAAGAATACACTTACCATTTGACGAGACTCGTCCAGATCATCAAGTATTTTTCTTCAAGCTGGGGCTATTTTTGTCTCTTCCTAATATTTTCTCCTACTTTTATGTCAGTAATGAGTTCAATGAATGTGAGCTATAAGTAAATCTGATGTGAGTTAACTGTTTGTTATTAGTATCATCTTCCTTTGTGCTCCATCAACAAGAAACTTGACCTTCATAGGCAAAACTCTCTCTCTCTCTCTCTCTCTCTCTCTCTCTCTCACCTTAGTTTTCCGTTTTTATAACTTGGTTTATGAATCCATGGTGTATATAGGTTTTCATCACTAAGGACGTAAAATCAGCAAATGAATTTGTCGGTTTCTATTCTTTGCGACTGTTTCTTCAGTGACTTTAGCTACAATCCCTTCACATACTCATATCCACATATTTTGTCTTCTCACAGGGTTTCTTTAACTGAAGCACATGGTTATAAGTTATAGCTTTTTATCTGTTCTTTTTTCATCACACTTCAATGCTATGTCTGTAATATCCATTCTTATTAACAGGAAGCCCTTAGAGCATTGTGGCATGCTGCCTTTCCAAATATTGCTCTAAAAGGTTTGATTTCTGAGCAGTGGAAAGAGATGGGTTGGCAAGGTCCTAATCCATCAACCGATTTCAGGTAGAGTTACATCACTTTAATGGTAGTTTGTTATCTTTTAGCTGGTCCTTTTTCTATCTCTTATCAATACAGCAACTATTGAGTACATGAAGTGGTTTCAGAGTCATCATTGAAGGAAAGGAATGTTGTTATTTCAGGTTTTAATTAATCATTACATTTTTTTTTTTTTTAATATAAGCAAGTTTTGGCCCCAAGGGGAGGGGGAATGGAAGATTTGAACTAGTAGCCCCTACTTAATGAGGTGTGGTCTCCAACCGATTGTGTTACCCCGTTAATCATTACACAAAATCATCATATTCAATGGAGGAATAGGAGGTATATTCCATAGTGAATAGACAGCAAATGGAAATGGATTAACTCCATTGTGATTCTAAATAGAAGTTTAAAGATTCCATTTAATTACTCGCTGCTATTTAGATGTTTGTACTTTGAAATTTATTATTGTTCTTGGATTTCAAGATATGATGTGATTTTCATCTTCAAGAGCAATGTTGGTAATGGCTTTAGAATCCCTGTGGTTTTGCTGGAGATGACAAAAAACATCTTCGTATGTGGATTTTGGTTGTATCTGATGTCAAAGAAGTACCATATGAGAGGTAGAAAAGACATGAAACAACATGAAAATGTTGCAAGCACCCCCATGGCATCTTTTAATTGAATGTGTTTGTTAATTGATCAATAAATATATGAATAATAAAATCATTTAAGATAGTATCTCTATGCTTTATCCTTGCTCTTACCCTTTTTTTTCTGTGATTCAAAAGTATTTTGGCTCATATTGATCTGCTCTCCTTAGGGGTTGCGGTTTTATTTCCCTTGAGAATTTGCTTTTTTTCGCCAGGACTTACCCGGTATGCCTTCTATCTATTATTTGGCTCCCAAAATTCATACTATAAAAATCTGTCTGTTCTCTTTCACCCATAGTGCATTCTGTGTTTCATTTTAGTTTCTGATGTCTGTCTTAGCACTAAAGATGAGTTATTACTAATCATATAAAACATCAAAATGAAGGCATCTTTTCATAGGTTATTGTTCAAGCAAGAAGGGAATCGAGCAGTTTGGGAATACCCATTTGCTGTTGCTGGCATTAACGTAACATTTATGCTGATTCGGATGCTGGATCTAAGCTCAGGTTTGTACACAAATTTAGTCATCATCTGATACCATTTTCTATTGTTTTTGTCCATTGAAATTGTGCTAATTTGGGTACAACATTAAACAAACCAATTCTATCTTATTTTGTTCGTAGCACTTAATTGAGTATATTTTAGGACTCCGATAGATAAGCCAATTTTTTCACCATCTTTTTTTTTTTTTTTTTTTTATGCCACTAATTCACACAAATTCTTCAGAAATTATACTTTTTTAAAGCCTAATAAGTAATAATATTAAAATTGTTACAGAAAAGTATTTATTAATAAATTTAGTGGCGGTGGCAGCCAAAACTGGTTCAGTGTGTTAACTTCCTGCTTCCTTTAATGGCAATCTACAGCTGCATCAAGTTTGACTATACTCATTTTTTTTTTTTTTTTTTACCTTGAGACCTTGAAAAACATGGATAAAATGTTATTGATTTATAATCAATCTTCTGGTCTTTTTTGCAGTAAGACCACGATGTCTTCCAGGAATCAATTTTGTTAAATTATTAGGAGGTAAATCTACTAGAGCTTAAATTAGGTGCACTCAAAGGTCTAATTTTTTTTTAATAGAAAAACATGCATTCAGGTTTTTAATTCTGACCTTCACAATGAGTTCCACTCACGATTTGCATGTTCTCAATTGCAGAGGATGAAGAAGCCTTTGATGTACTATACTCTATTGCTTTTGAAATGATGGATGCTCAATGGCTTGCTATGCGTGCTTCCTACATGGAGTTTAATGTACAATCTCTCTCTCTCTCTCTAATAAAATTCTAAAAGTAGTTCGCAGTCATGCTGCCCAATTTAAGATACTGCAATGGTCTGCAGCAAAACAGAATTTATGTACTCTTTTCTTTCCCTCTTTCTTCTTTGGAACTACAAGCACAAGGCTCCATTAATTTCTTGGGATATCATTTCTGAGCACCATAATTGTAGATTCTTGTTGAAAACTTGTACAGCCCCTTCCAAATTATATAGGAAGACAACTTCCTTAACTGTATCATGTTATGAATACTCATATAGTTTGAAAACAGTGAAACATTATACAGCCTCATGCCTGCATCTCTAGTGGTGTATCAGAAGGACAAAAACAGAGAAAAGAAAAGGAGAAAGAGTAGGAGAAGTAGCCAATCCATGTTGTGGAAATATTTCCCCCGAACGAAATGAGGTTTAAGTGCTTAGAACAATATATACAGCATATAATTTAGTGTTGCATGAGCTATCTGAAAAGATCCCTAAATCAGTGTCTACTTGTTTGTTTTATAAATTTCATATGACAACAATGCCTGTACTCTTTACCAGTTAATTTCTTCACACCCCAAACAAGGTCCCTTTTTCGGTCCATTGTTAATATGTCCCAAAATCCTTGCCTTTTTTTTCCCAGCAACTCACTTCTTGGCTTTCTTCCACATTGTTTTTTGTCAATGAATTTACAAGTTCTAAATAATTAGTATAGCTGACATGACATCCGAAAATACTTTTATCCTAGTTCATCTGTTTCTTTTCGCCAGGCACCTTAATGTGGTAATTGTTTGTTGTTTCCACTTTCTCAGGAGGTATTACAAGTAACTCGGACACAGTTGGAAAGAGAGCTGTCTTTAGAAGACATTCACAGGATACAAGATCTTCCAGCATACAATTTGTTGTACCAGTAGCTTTGCATTTCAGCACTCCAAAAGCAACTAAAGTATTTATGCAAACTTGGACAGATTTGTTATGAATGCAGATTATTCCAACACAAGGGCTATCTTGAGGCGTATTGAACAAGGAGATCTTCGCCCCGATGATTTTCCTTGTGAGTTTATACGTGCCATTTTGGAGGTTTCATAGCTGAAACTTGTACACGAAATGGACTTTAAATGAGCTGGTAGCGGAGGCTGGATTTATAATGAACTTTGTAACTCCATAAATTGTAGCTAATTTCTCTCTATCTTGAAAAGAAAAAAATGCAAGAAGAAAATCTAGCTAGATTAGTCAATTGACATAGATTTAGAAATCTACCTATTTTATCAGCAAAGTTTGCTTTTGTTGGTTACTAAATCTTCTAGGCCATCAATGGACAAGAGATGAGACCTTAATTTGGTGTCTCCATGGAGTAATTTGTATCAGCGCTGCTGCATTAGAGATTGCAGGTTCCATCTCAAGTCAACCTGGATTTCTAGTCATGGATTACATTTTGCTAATCTTATATGAAAAGTTTTTGAAATTTGGATGCTGGATGGGATAATAAAAAAATAAGATATTAAATCTGGACAATAACAAAACCAATTTCTTTCGTGATTTAACTATGCATTGCTTACCTAAAGTAATTTGAAGCTCAAGCTGTACTCACTGACAGTAATGGTTTTTGCTAGTTTCTTCAGTAAGTAACATATGCTTTTAATTTTATATTTTGGTAACGTATTAGGTAAAAATATTGAATCCCAACATCAAGTTATACTTTCTCTTCATAATACAAAAGTCAAAATACAAAGGATAAGATGCTAAGAGAAACATATGCTTTTAATTTTATATTTTGGTAACGTATTAGGTAAAAATATTGAATCCCAACATCAAGTTATACTTTCTCTTCATAATACAAAAGTCAAAATACAAAGGATAAGATGCTAAGAGAAACATATGCTTTTAATTTTATATTTTGGTAACGTATTAGGTAAAAATATTGAATCCCAACATCAAGTTATACTTTCTCTTCATAATACAAAAGTCAAAATACAAAGGATAAGATGCTAAGAGATAACAACTAATTCTAATTCAAATAACATCTATCCACACCAGACTTCTATGTTGATATGACTTATCCCTAAATAGGAGGAAATACAAATTCAATTTCCTCCAATACCTTCAAACCACACAATACAACAGACCCACCCACCACCAACCACCCCCATTGTAGAATAGCCTCCCTAACCACCATGAATTGTGCCACCCGAACGATTCACCCAGCCATTGTCCTTGAACGGTCCAGTTTCAATGACAATCAGGACTAGTTCAATTTGATTATTTAAGTTTTAATTGTGTAATTTAGTCTCTCAATTTCCAAAATCAAGTCAGTTTAGTTAACCATCACTAATTTCTCACTTCCTTTAACTGGCCAAGGATGACATTCAATAACTTTTTATTGAAACAAACACAATGATCTCAAAATGAGCAAAAGCCCCTATATCAACAACACAAATTGATAGTGAAATGTAACCAAACTTCCCAACCAACTAATCTAGAGATCAAAGATCTGCCTAAGTCCCTAGATTAAGCATTGTAGTAATTCTCCATCCTAGCTTTAACATCCATTTTAATAACCATCACAATTTGCTCCTCTGATTTAATATCTCCATAAAAAATTATACTGTTTCTTTTGAGCCAAATATGATACCCCATAACCCACCGAGCCACTCTACATATAGATGTTCTAAAACTCTTCCCTGTCAAGTTCAGTATTTCCCATCTTAAAATTGAATGTCAATCATCAGAAGTATCATAAACCAAACATAATGCCATAATTTGCTTCCAAATCCTATTATTGATAGAGCATTTAACAAACTATATGTTTCTTGTTTGTAAACCAGAAAATAAGGATCCCACTTAATTTTAATTTGTTTGGTACACCAGATTCTAATTTTAATCTAAAAGACAGATTGATCTTTTTGGTGGGTCCCATGCCATTTTTCAGAATAGCTTGAACCTATTTTGGCCTTTTTGAAACCGGTTTCGTTTTCATGGTTTTATTATTGTTGCCATTAATTACTTTTGCAACCAAATAATATAACAACCAATATTTATACAGATCAGAGAAGGAACTATTATGTAGCATGCATCAAACATCAAACACAAACTCAGCCCCATGGCCACCGATCCACGCCAACAACTACCCACACCAGCGACACCAAACCTAAAGAATTTTCTTTCTCAGTAACCAAATAGTCAAAAAAAAAAAATTGTAAATCCAAACCCAAAACCCGACGGCGATGAAGAAGAAGACTGGAGCATTGTAACATGCTGACGAAGACCTCCACTTGCTGGTTGTGAACATGATGAAAAAAAAGGGGAAGAGAAGACAGTGAGGGTGGGTTGAGGGGAAAGAAGAAGAAAAAAAAAAGAAAGAAAAATGGTGGAAGAGGTCAGTGAGGGTGAGGATTGAAGGGGAAAGAATGAAGAAAAATAAAATAAAATAAAATAAAAAGAAATTGGGGGAAGGGGTTTGAACATTGGGGATTGAGGAGAAAAAGAAAAGAAGTAAAAATGGAATGAGGGGGAAAAAATGGAATGGGTAAGAGCATTCGCATTTGCCTCCTCAAAAATTTTGCCAATTGGGTTTAAAAAACTCACTTTTTTTAGTTTAGCTAAAGCACCACTATATCAGACTCCCTATTCTATTTTTTAATATATTTTTTATTTTATTTTATTATTTTATTTTTTTTTCACAACTCCCAAAATACCTTCTTTTCCATTCTATTCCTCTCTCCTTCTATGTTCCCGTAGGATATTCCCTTTTTTTTTTTTTTCACCACCCACGTACACCTACTCCTCTTTTTCTTTTTTTTTTTTTTTCCTTTTTTTCCCATCACCCACGTACCCCCCCTCCCTTCTTTTTACTTCTCCCCCACCAAACATCCCCCCTCCCCCATTTCTTTTTACTCTCAAGTCTCAGACCTCACAGTTCGTCCCCTCCCCCCCTCCCCCTTTTTTTTTTTTCCTCAGGCCACAACACCCCTCACGTCTCTCTTTCCCCCTTTATTTATTATTATTATTATTATTATTTTTTCACTTTGTTTGTTCTTTCTTCATCACGTTTAGCAGATCCGGTGTTTTTTTGTTTTTATTTTTTGTGATTATATTCTTTTGTTTGTGTTTTTTTTATTTTGTTTGTTTGTTTGTTTTTGTGTGTGTGTGTTTTTTATTTTATGATTCGATGCTCCGGTTTGAGTTTGCTGCTTGTGATTTCTGATTTCATTGAGCACCGTTGTTGTTGTTGTTTCCGTTATTCTTGGAGCGGGAGACAAAAAGCAAGAGAGAGAAAAAAAAAAGCTTATTTAATTCCGAGAAGGATGAACAGTTGCTCCTTGACTTGGGCGAGCTACTGTTCATCAGCTTTGGAATTTCGCCCGAATGAGGAGTCTGCTGTGAGGTGGTTTAGGCTGTTTTTTGTTATATTATTGATTTTTCAACGGAAAGAAGAGCCTAATATGAATGCTCTAAGTCATAAGTTTACGGAAGAAGAAATGAGGGGTAAAAAATGGGGGTAGGTGTGTGGTGGGGGAAAAGGAAAGGGAAAGGGAAAGGGGGAAGGGTGGGCCTGTGTGTGGTGGGGAAAAATGGTGACCCAAAAAAAAATAATAAAAATTGGGGGGAATAATCTTCTACAATATATATGTAAATGCAACCCAAACATAAATTGAAAATAAACTGTCAAACAGAAAATTTTATTTAGATTGAGTTTCAAAATGTGACTTGAAAATAAGGTGCCAAACAGAATTTTTTTTCAAAAATTAAATTCAAACAAGTTTCAAATCCCAATTTGAAAAATTGAAAAAAATCATGATTTGAAAACACAAAATGAAAATATGTACCAAACAAGCCCTATAATAATCTCTATCCTCAATACTTTGTATGCACTATAGCCGTATAGGCAAGCAGAATCCCCTCCTAGGCCCATTCCATTAATCTTGCTTTGGTAGATAACCTATTCCTTATTAGTTATTACTTATTACCAACCAACCAATGAAGCTATGCTTATAATTAGGATAGGAGAAAATGTAAAAGTCACTTAATCTAAATTTTACTCGAAGATCCTTAACTTAAGAGTCTGAGAAGTTGGAATGCAAATTGTTTCCACCAAGCCAAAAACAGTGACCCAATTTTTTTCATGCTGTTCTGATTAATAGTTGTTTCGCTCAATTCTATGCCCATTATCCCATAGTTGGAAGTCAAATAGCTAATGTTTAAGCTAATTAAGTATAGAAGAAAGATTCTTTTAAAAAACAATAGAAGAATGATCTTTCCCAAGCTTATAAATGTGTATCAATAATTATAATTTTTATTTTTTTGGTGGAGATGCTTTATACCTAAATCTGAACACTGCAAACTGCAAAGCGAAGATATATGATAACAACTGATCTTCTCACTCGTTGGTGGACTCTAGGTAAATTACTTGGTATAGATTTAAGGGGGGAAAAATCTATCTTCTTAGAGGAAACTAGTTTTTTTTTTTGCTAAGCTTGGATTGAATGCATAGAAAAAATATATATATATAATATATATATATATATATATATATATATATATATATATATATATATATATATATAATATATATATATATATGATATATATATATTATATATATATATATAGCCTCCACCTATATATTTTTGTTTAATTTTGCTATTGTGTGATGGTATCCAAAAAAACAAGGAGAGAAAAAACTCTCAAGTTTGAGATGATAGTTGTAGGCTTGTAGTACAAGAAGATGTGAGAAGATAGAGGTGAGGAATCAAAGATAATTTAGTATTTAAAAAAATATTAAGGACATTTTGGGAGTTTTGGTGAAAATTTTATTCCCTCATATTCCTCTCAATTTTGGGGGAATGAAAAATGGGATTTGGAAGGAATAGAGAGGAATGAGTGTTCCATTTTATTCCCTCACTTAAACTCCGAACAAAAGAACGATTTTTCCATTTCCTCATACTTAAACTTCCAAATAAGGGAAATGAAATAATATTCTTAAAAAAAAATATATATATATATATATATATATATATTTTTCCATTCCATTCCATTCTTTTCCCCTCTCCCAAACGGAGTGTAAAGGGAAGAGATTATCATGCTTACTACAATTTGGGTGATCATAAGTCAAGATTTTTGTGGTTATTCTCTGGTGAAGGAGAATATATCTAAATTACCCTCCGTCATATGTTGTAAGAGAACAACTATGAGTGGTAATTTTTCGTAGTTTTCCTAATTCCCTAGGATAAAAATGGACAAAGCGATAGGCCCATTTGTGGTCTCCGTAAAATTTAGGAAAATTGTTCTTTTCCTATCAAATTTGTACATTTGGCTAGAAACTAGACTTTGCTTCTTTTGGTATATATTTTCAACCTTTTAAAGTTTCAATATATATCTTCAAAAGATAAATATTATTGTACATCATCTAATATGGATATACATTCACAAATGTTTATATTTATAAATCTTAGCTTTGATAGGCGTGATACACGTGCTAGTAAGGTGTTGCGTGTTCATCTGGAATTAGTCGAAATGCATGTATCTACGGAACGCTGGTCCGGACACCTAAGATTATCACAAAAAAAATAAATAAAAGCTTTGATAGGATTCAAATGTACGACTTTCTCGTTAGAAAGTTTCTTACCTAAATTGTATGTTTCAAGATTTTAGTAGGAAAATTTCAAATGTTTGAAGTATCCATTCTTTCTAGATATGTTTAGTAGACTTTTAGAATTCCGTTTTGACGAAGGTAACAGGTTTGATTTTTTCCCCAGAAACGTTGAAATTGTGACTCAAAATTTTTGACTTGTAGAACGTAATCTCATATTCATATGGTCTAAAACGTTCCGTAAAACAGAATAAGAAACAAAAAGGAAAAATTTTCTACATCGAAAACATTTTTTTTTTTTTTAATTATAAATAGGCATTTTAATTCATAAAAGTATAGTTACAACATTTGTAATTCAGACCGAACAGCATTTCTAAGAAACAATGGACAATCTTCCAACCATATTTTACAAGGAAATATATAAACAAAATAACCGATGAATTGTCAACCCATGCATATTACATTTCCTGGACCTATGAGTTTGAGTTTGGGATGTAAAATATCATGGGTCGATATATATATATATATATATATATATTTTTCCTTATAAATAGATACGATAGATGTGAACCTATATTAGGCTCCCTCCATAATAATTGTTCCTTATTATTAAGTCAAGACAAAAATTATTTTTATGTAGACGTTCAAGCACAAATCCCTTATTCGACGACAAGATATTTATCAATTAAGCTAACTAAAACCCACACATTACACTTGGCACTTTCATAAATGATCACATTAGTTTAAATAAAATTGTAACAAAATCTAATATTGACTATTTTTCTCTTTTAAGTTTGGGATTGTTTTCATTTTGGTCTCTTAAGTTTAAAATTTTTCATTTTTATCTCTTATGTTTAAATTCATTTTTCAAATTGATATTCCCATCTATCTCTGTGAGGGAATGAATATGATCCTCTACATTTGAAAATCTCTTTATTTATCCATTTCATGATTAAGATATTTAATATCCTGGATCTAAAATTTTAATGACACGCCAATCTATACATTGTTAAACCTGTAATATTTAATCTGAAGCATGAAATAGAAAAAATAGAGAGGATCATTTCCCTCTCTTGAGTGATCACGTTGTTAAGTGCCAAATAAACACTTAACATATGCCTAATCATGTCACACATCTCCCATATTTTCCCAAATCTCCTAGTATGCCATGTCCCCCAAATAACTAAGAGAGAGAGAGAGAGAGAGAGAGAGAGAGATTATGCCCTTTAAGATTTCTTAAATTTGAAAACAAAATAGAGTTTAAAAAAAACCTCATATTGACAAAGGTTACCTATCCCACCATGTTCTGCGATGGAAGACTAGGTGTGCATTTGGATGCAGCCTTTTGTTAATTGCTTTACTTGCTGGAAGTTAGTTCAAGTTGTGCAGCAACAACAACAACAACCAAACAAAAAAAATTTAAATTTAAAATTTAAAATTAAAAGGCCGAAATACATTATTAGTCTCTAACTTTTACAATGGTTGTATGTTTGGTTCAAATGTTGAAACGCGTGCAAATAAATGCTATTAGTCCCTAAATTGCACAATTTAATAAAAAATTGTAACTTCAATTGTTGTGAAATATGTTATGAAAGTTGATATACACGTAGTAGTATTATTCATAATATAGGTACCAAAATAATAGTTTGGCCTTCTATTAATTTGAATTTATATCATCAATAATAAACCAATGAAGTCTTATTACCAATGGCTTTTTGGCCTGGTTGTAAGTTGCCATGTGGAATTTGTATGCTTCCATCACTCCAATTAATGCTTAGCAAAGAAAAAACAATCAAGTATAATTAAGATTAGAAAATAGTTTAAAATTTGACTGCACAGCTAATATGTGTCTCTCGTTTGAGTTGAAAATGAGTTGGTAAATTATTAGGAAGTGAGGAATAAGATCCTCTCCATTTGAAATGAAATGGAGAGAGTCCATTTCATGGTCTGGATTAAATATTATAAATCTAACAGTACACAGACTGTCACATCATTTAAAATTTTAAATGACGTAGCCGTATGTACACGGTTAGATCCATGAGATAAAATCTAAACTATGAAAGAGTCAAACTGAGAGGTTTCCAAATAAAGAGGATCTTATTCCGAAACAAAGTCAATGTCAATCAATTTAAATAAGTGTTCTAAAAAAGTTTAATTGCACGGGGAGGACATAGGCTTCTTAGATTTTTCAAATAAAAAATTAAAGTGTAAAATGTAAAAACAGCCTTTAAACAATTTGACCCATTTTTCAATATCCCCTCTAAACTTCCGATTTGAACAATTTACCCCCCAATTGAACTCAATTGCATGCCTGGTACCCCCTCTATCCAAATTACAGTTAAACTTGACGGATAAGTGCCTCACGTGCCAAACACGTGACCCATGGTCTCACTCACACAGTTGTCAGCCTTATTATTTGCAAAAATCCGGAATTGCCCTTAACATCTACCCCTTTTGTTCATCAATGCATGTTTTTCTCTCTCCTCATTAATGTCGCACTTCTCACTCTCACACTTTAGTTCACTCTCCTCATCAACGCCGTGTGTCTCACCCTTCTATTCTTCTCTCTCTCTCCTCATCAACGCATCAAGTTGTGCTTTTGGTGATTTCAACGGCAATGCAAATGAAACGGAAGCATCAAGCTTTTGGTGATTTCAACGCGAATTCGAGATTGGTTTTTCGACGATCTGGGGAATTGGGTTTTTGTGGAAGCAGTAATTGGTTTCTACAATTATTATTTTGAGATTTTGGAAGTTGCAGCCAGGGTGATTTCAGTGATGATCATGGAGTCCACACGCAAGTGCGGAAGCTCCAATCTCTCGCACCATGGCACTAACCAAAATTGCTGCCATGGTGATTTTGATCGTGGGTGTTTTGTTGCCGATGGTCATGGGTGGGCGAAATGGCTAATTGAGTGGTCATATAGTCTTCAAGTTCATGTAAATCGATGTTGTTAAATGTCTTCAATTTCTAGATGAAATAATTGATGGGTTGATCGGTGTTGTTGGGTTCATTGAAAGAACATAATTAGGGATGGTAATTTGTATCCGACCCGTGGGTACCCACTCCGCCCCACCCCTAATGGGACAGATTTTACTCGATTCGCTGTTATAATGAGGTGGGGGTGGGGGATGTTTTAAAAACCCGTGCGGGTTTGGGGCGGGGTCGAGGGAAGCATCCCCGCCTCATATATAATAGATTAATAAAAACATGATTTAATCTTTTAACCCTACTTAGTTTACCCACATATAAATACTCACAGTAATTAGATTTTCATGTAAATTGATGTAGGTAAATAGATTATGAGATTATTAATATTATTTTGGAATATTAGTAGTGATATTTTGGAACATTTAGTCATAAACTCATAATATTATTAAGAGATTATTATCTTTTAAATATTTAAGCTTGGATTGTTGTTTCATGTAAATTGATACTAGTAAATTGATTAGTGGCAAAATTGATTAGCTAGTAAATCGATTGTTGTCATACTAATAAAAAAATTTTGTTTCACGTAATTTAGCCAAAAAGAGTGAAACAAAAAATAAAAATTCATATTGGGGCGGGGCAAGTACCCTCTGGGGCGGGGACGAGGGAAAGAAAGTTCCCCCGAGAACGGGACAGGACGGGGATGGGGGATGAGGCAAGGATAACAGGGCAGGGGCAGGGGATATGATCCCCACCTCAAACCCGCCCCATTGCCATCCCTAAACACAAATGAAACAAATGAAAGAACACAAATGAAACATGAAAACAAACTGAACCCAAAAAGATTGGAAAAAGTCTGAAATCCAAGCTTAGTTTGCTCCAAAAATTTGAACACACAGAGAGTGAGACCAACATCTTCATTTCTGCTTCTCTAGGCAATATGCATAATGCTTTGGTAATTGTCTCCAAATATGTTTTTGTGAAATTATCTTCATAAAGACAGTCAAGATTATCAAAATCACCATTGGAAAGTTCATTCTTTCGTTCAATTTTTTGGATTTATTTTGTTTACTATTTATTTGTTGGGTTGATCGGTGCTGTTGGGTTCTAGGAAGTAAAGGAGATGGAGGTTGTGGTGAGGAAGAAAAAGAGGGTATTTTAGTAATCTCATGTATATGTAAATTACCAAAATGCTCCTCCAATGTTTAGATCTCATGTGCAAAGCACATGTTTAACTTTTCCATCCTTTTTAACAGCAATTTAGATGGTAGGGAGTACAGTCATGCAATTAAGTCCAATTAAGAGGTAAATCGTTCAAATCGAAAGTTTAGAGGGGACATTGAAAAAGAGATCAAAGTTCATAATGGTAAAATGTAATTGTTCCTTGGAAATTAACAACACTTGAATTTTGATAATTTTCCAATATCTTAGGGTTCTCTTAATGCAATGGATGGAAAATGTCAAATGTGCTGAGTGAATGGAACAATATGGGAGAGGAAAACTATTATTTTGGTACCTATATTAGGAGTATTTTATGTGACTATTTTCGTTGATATAACTCTTTAATATTACTTAAATAATTGCTACTTGGGTATTCAGGCCAGTGGTAATCCACATTTCCAAAAAGTTACATCCTTCTTTGAGGTTGTGGGTTTAATCCCAAGAATCTTCAAAATATATGTATATATGAGTTTAGATTAGAATTTCTATCATATATAAAAAAAAATATTATAAATAATTTTTACGTAAATATTTTTTATTAACTAGATGAAAAGATAAAAAAATGTTAAAAAAAAAAAAAAAAAAAAAAAAAAAAAAAAAAAAAAAAAAAAAAAAAAAAAAAAAAAAAAAAACTTAAGGGATAAGAATGAAATAAAAGAAAAATACCCCATAAATTGGGGGGCATAATGTAAATATTGGCCTTCTTTTTTACATCTTTGCTGACTTTGTGGGTAGTTTCCATGGTTTTTATATACCTAGCTAGTTTCACCCTTTCAGAGAAAAAATATATACCTACTTTCACCTCTCTAAATTCCATTTCATTTGCTAGAGAGAGAGAAAAAGAATGGAAGCAAAAGAAGCTGAAGCAGAGCTACAAGGCCAAGCTGATATATGGAAATACATGTTCAGCTTTGCAGACTCCATGGCAGTGAAATGTGCTGTGGAGCTCCGCATAGCTGACATTATAGACATGCATGGTGGCCCAATAACCTTATCCCAGATAGTTGCAGCTATTCCTGATGCACTCTCCCCAGATATCAACTACCTCACACGTATCATGAGATTGCTAGTCCGCCGAAAGATCTTCACCGCACATCATCCATCAGACGGTGATGGAGACACTCTGTACGGCCTGACCCACTCATCAAGATGGCTATTGCATGATTCGAAGATGAGCTTAGCTCCTATGCTACTCATGGAGGACCATCCATGGCTAATGGCTCCGTGGCACTGTTTTAGCCAATGTGTTAAAGAAGGAGGCATAGCCTTTAACAAGGCTCATGGCCGTGAGATATGGGACTTTGCTTCTGAAAATCCTGAATTCAACAATTTGTTCAATGATGGCATGGCTTGTACAGCCAGGATTGTGATGAGGGCTATTGTCTCTGTGTATAAAGATGGGTTTGGTTCTGTGGGATCATTGGTGGATGTAGGAGGTGGGACAGGGAGTGCGGTAGCTGAGATTGTGAAATCATATCCACATATCAGAGGTGTCAACTTCGATCTACCACATGTTGTTGCTACAGCACCCATGTACGATGGAGTCAAACATGTTGGAGGTGACATGTTTCAAGCCATTCCAAATGCTGAGGCAGTTTTCATGAAGGTAATGGTATACAAGGGATATTGTTCAGATCAGTGCATATTTTTTCCTATTTTGGACTTTTGGTAAGGTACTTCTTTTAATTTTTTTTTGTTGTTTTACTTTTCTAACAACAATAATTGAACCTTGCATGATTGTTTTTCAATGTTGGTAAGGTACTTTTTGTTGTTGTTTTCCTGTGCTTAATAACAATAATTGAACCTCGCATGATTGTTTTTCAAGGTCACGCATCATCTATTGTTTATGAATATTAGTTTCAATTTTATTATTTACAATCGCAATGAGTATATATAGATATGTTAAGATACGTGTCTATCGTTTTTGTACCAATCTTATCTTTGGGATTTCAGGAGCATGTCCACTATGAGTAATATTGTTGCCTATACACAAAATGTTTGGAATGCCTAATAGTTTTTGTATGATGGAACAAGTTTCTATATATTAATATATATTATCCATTTTGATATTAAAAAAAAAAAAAACATTTCTTGTGTATGGAAATCTATGTGTTAGGCTTTGAAGAAATTTATCAAATAGAGTCAAGCATTTACCAAACCCCCACACACACTCTAATTTTCTATATCAGATTAGGTAGTGGGTCGCGGACCGAGATCCGTGCAATTCTTAAAAAGTATTGTACAAGCAATACTTTTAATCTCAGTAGTCCAATAACAAAGTGATTTTTCATCTTTACCGTCCAATAAAAAAATTTAATAATATTTGAACCAATGAAAAGTTATTTTTTGAAAGTTGTATTTTTTTTTTTTTCGTCCATTAAAAAGAATTATTGTACAAATACTTTTTAACTATTGCACCCAATGTTGATATGTGGTTCTCAATTAATATCTTGTTTAACAGCATTTTTCTTTTTGGGGTCATGTTTCTATATTTTTGTTTTTTGATAAACAGTAATGCCATGTTACAGTTTTATGTTAGCTTCTTTCTTGTTTTGTTAAACTATTATTTTCGTTCCTAAATATTGCATGAAGTTCGTTTTTCGTCCCTGAACTTTGAAAATTCGTTTTTCATCCTTGAACTTTAAAAAAGTTCATTTTTACACATGAATTTCTTTCCTGAACTTTTTTTTTTTAAAAGGAAGAAATTCATGTGTAAAAACAAACTTTTTGAAAGTTCATGGACGAAAAACGAACATTTCAAAATTCAGGGACGAAAACCGAATTTCATACCAAATTTAGGGACAAAAATAATAGTTTAGTCTTCTTTTTTAACTATGTCTCTCCAACTAACAAGAGATGTTGGAGTTGGTGAAAAGTTAAAATGGCCGATGTTTCAAAAACATTTTACTTTTCTTTTTCTTTTTCTTTTTATATAAGACAAAAACTTTTACTTGAAATCATATCCTTCTATGATTAATATGTAAATTATTAAGTTTCTTTGTCCATATTAGTGTGTTAACAAATAAAAGCCATATCATAAAAAGATTAATGACATTGACACTTCTCAATAATGCAGTGGATCATGCATGATTGGAGCGACGAAAGTTGTGTCAAGATTTTGAAAAATTGCCGAAAAGCAATACCGGAAGAGAGTGGAAAAGTTATTATTGTAGATGTTGTGCTACAGCCAGAGGGTAATGGTCTATTTGATGACACAGGCTTAGTGTTCGATTTGCTTATGATTGCCCATAGCTCAGGTGGAAAGGAAAGGACTGAACTCGAGTGGAAGAAAGTATTGGAAGGAGGAGGCTTTCCTCGCTACAATATCATCAAAATTCCAGCTTTACTGTCCATTATTGAGGCGTACCCTAAGTGATATATATGCTTATGATGTAGTAATACTTGTTATTATAATAATGTACGTCATTATAAGCATGGCGTATATGGTTACTCCCAACTAGCTACTATAGCTAGCCCTCCTCCCATTGATCACCTACCCATATGTCTATGTAATATTGGATCAACCTAGAATTAAAATAAAAAAGAGGGCAAAAAAGATAATTAATAAAAGAAAAAATTGGTTTGGTTAACCTCATTGTTATGTACTATATAGTCTGTATTGTATAACTCGGACACAGTTGGAAAGAGAGCTGTCTGCATACAATTCGTTGTTCCAGTAACTTTGCAATTCAGCACTTCAGAAGCAACTAAAGTATTTATGCAAACTTGGACAGATTTGTTATGAATGGACTTTAAATGAGGTGTATTGAACAAGGAGATCTTCCCCTGAGGATTTTGTATGTGTGAATTTTCTACGTGCCATTTTTGGAGGTTTAATAGCTCACCTGAAACTTGTACGCTAAATGGACCAAATGAGCTGGTAACAGAGGCTGGATTTATAATGAACTTTGTAACTCCATAAATTGTAGCTAATTTTTCTCTATCTTGAAAGAAAAAATGCAAGAAAATGACAAGGTAACAAATTTGATTTTTCCACAGAAATATTTAAAATGTAATACAAAATTTATGACTTGTATGACTAATCTGTTAGGAATAAAAACAATATTCCTAGAACTTGTGAGATGCAAAAATGAAGAAGAACACGTAAAAGAAAAAATTCACACGACACAAAAATTTACGTGGTTCACCACTAGGGCTACGTCCACAGAGTTGCAGCGATCTTTCATTATAAAATAGGAAGATTACAAAGGTGGCATGAAAACACTCTCACAAACTCAAACCCCAAATACACCCAATAAGCTCTTTGTACTAAAGAATAATAACAGAGAAATATTCTCTCTATTCTTTCTCTCACGCAACACTTACAAAAGGACAACACTGAAAAATATCTTCTTTGTTCCTACTGTTGCTCCTTATTTTCTTCTCACGTACAAAGCTTATATTTATAATAGGCTTGATATCAACTTCAATAAAAGCCAGCCGATAGTGCACACACAATTTCAACATTGTCAGCACAATCTTTGGCCAAATCTATAAGTAGCCAACTTGTATGACCTTTGGAGATTCATGGGTTATCATCCCATGTGATTCACACACATAGGCTTGACTATTTGGTGTTTTCTTCATTCATTCTATGCCGTGACAATTTCTCTCTTCTCTTGCACATGATGCAGCCGTAATGACTCATCAATTTGTCCCCCCACACCTTTGACTAAGGTGAGAACCATTTGTTGAAGTAGCCGACATGTAAGACATATGAGTTACAATCCCATATGCATCCACCTACTTGCATGTTTTCTTCTTTCTTCATAAGCCACAATTGTTGACTGAATAACATGTGCAATAATCTCATGTTATGCACCATTCATGTGTTGCACTAGTGCTCCACATAACCAACATAATCTAATAATCTTTTATTTTTTTTATAATCTTGGGTGTCCGGACCAACGTTCTGTAAATACGCACACTTCGACTAATATTCTCAGGGGGACACGTAACACCTTACTAGCACGTATACCACGATAGGCATAAAACTTTACCTTGGATAGGTCATCCTTAGGGGACTTGATCTAGTCACCATTGAGGAGCACACCCAAAACCAGACCAGTTGAACTAACTATCAAAGTTCATAATCTCATATTTATATGGTCTAAAACGTTCCGTAAAACGTAATAAAGTACTTGAAGGAAAATTTTGAAAACGCAAATTTTTAGGTTAAATATTAGCATTTTTAATTATTCATAAAATATAAAAAGTACAATTACAACATTTGTGTTTCAAAGTGAACTACGTACACTTTCAAGAAACATTGGAGAATCTTTGCACCATATTTTACTTAAATAATTTTTTATTCTAATTAAATGAAATATAAGCAATTATGCTATCCATATCGGATAAGGATCCTCTTTATTTCTTTTTTAAAATAGAGAGTTTCTATTTCATGATTAGGATTTATTTAAAATAAATCTAAGGTTAAAATGTACCGGCTCATTCAAAAGTTGTAATTAATGCTAATTTGAGACCTAACAGAGCACTACTATTGTTAACGTAAGGGAAGAGAGAGAAAAAGAAAAAGAAAATCCAATGCGGACGAGAATGGAGGTGTCGCAGGAGGCTGGGCTCTCCTATGTGGATCCACTTTTCTCACACACCATTTCCCTCATATTTGATCATTCTTGACTCAAAATTTGAAGTTTGTTACTATTTGACGATTTTTTAATCAATGGGTCTTTCTCTTTCCTTACTCTTATTTGTTTTGGGATGAAATCATGGGGCACAAGTTTTTTGGTTTAACTGACCATTGGGACTGTCATTGTGAGGTTCGTAAGCCTTGATGGAGAAAATAGAGATAAGGCCTTGAGAAGGAACCTTGCAGATTGTGACGGAATTCTGGAAACTTATCCTTCTTTTTGTGATATACTCTAATCTGGATATCCTCCACCATATTCATTATAGAATGAAATCAGATAAAACAAAAAGCTAAATTAGAATTAAATATGCAGTTCGAAAAATAAAATTGAAGGAGGACAACTTATATATACGACTAGCAGTTCGAAAAATCAAAGTTCGCGTGTAAGAAAGTAGTCTTTCATATCTTTAGGCTCATATTAGCATTAATGACAACTTTTAAATGAACTGGCTAACCATAAATTTATTTTAAATAAATCCTAACCATGAAATGGAGACCTTCCATTCCGATCAGTGACTTCCGTCCAATAGATGACAACAAGGATATTATTGTAACAATCAAGAAAACTTTAAGGACGAAAATGAAATAAAATAAAAATGCCCCATAAATTTTGGTACATAATGTAAATGTAATCCTTCTTCTTAATAATTTTCTGACATTGTGGCTGGTTTCCATGGTGTTTATATACCTAGCTAGTTCCACCCTTTCAGAGAAAAGATATATACCTACTTTCACCACTCTAGATTCCATTTCATTTTCGAGAGAGAGAAAAAGAATGGAAGCAAAAGAAGCTGATCAAGCAGAGCTACAAGGCCAAGCTGATATATGGAAATACATGCTCAGCTTTGCAGACTCCGTGGCACTGAAATGTGTTGCGGAGCTCCGCATAGCTGACATTATAGATATGCATGGTGGCCCAATAACCTTATCCCAGATAGTTGCAGCTATTCCTGATGCACTCTCCCCAGATATCAACTACACCTCACACGCATCATGAGATTGCTAGTCCGCAGAAAGATCTTCACCGCACATCATCCATCGGAAGGTGGTGGAGACACTCTGTACGGCCTCACCCACTCATCAAGATGGCTATTGCATGATTCGAAGATGAGCTTAGCTCCTCTGCTACTCATGGAGGACCATCCATGGCTAATGGCTCGGTGGCACTGTTTAAGCCAATGTGTTAAAGAAGGTGGCATAGCCTTTAACAAGGTTCATGGCCGTGAGATATGGGACTTTGCTTCTGAAAATCCTGAATTCAACAATTTGTTCAATGATGGCATGGCTTGTACGGCCAGGATTGTGATGAGCGCTATTGTCTCTGTGTATAAAGATGGGTTTGGTTGTGTGGGATCGTTGGTGGATGTGGGAGGTGGGACAGGTAGTGCGGTAGCTGAGATTGTGAAATCATTTCCACATATCAAAGGTATCAACTTCGATCTACCGCATGTTGTTGCTACAGCACCCATGTACGATGGAGTCAAACATGTTGGAGGTGATATGTTTCAAGCCATTCCAAATGCTGACGCAGTTTTCATGAAGGTAAAAGTACAGATCGGGTGCTGGTGCAACAATTTTAGCAATAATACTTTCAATGAACGAGAATAAAAGTTATAAAACAACTTTTCATTTTAATATTCAATTCAAATATATTGAAAAATATTTTTTTTTAACCTTTTTATTAGACAATGAAGATAAAAAGTTACTTTTAAATTAACGTTTAAGATGAAAAGTATGACATGATATCTCAGTCGAATGTATGGATATTATTTCGAGATGCATTTTTTTTTTTTTTTTTTTTTTTTTTTTTTTTTCATTTGCTCAATGACAAAAGTTGGACCTTGCATGATTGTTTTTCAGTCAGGCATCATCTATATTGTTTGTGAGTATTAGTTTCAATTTTGTTATTCACAGTCACAATGAGTCTAGTATTTATATAGTGCCGAATTAAACATCCATAGTTTGATACTTCTGGTTATTAGGGGGGAGGGGGGAGCCAATATTTCTGGTGAATGAAAGTCTGTATTTGGATCATCAAATCAAGTCATTAGCATTTACAAAAAATAAATATGGAATAGAGTTTAGAAGCATATTTTTTGTGGCCAAAACCTTCAAATTCTGCTAGCATATATAAATTTCAAATAGACTTGACATAATAGATTGACTGCGCGCTTTCTTTAATAATGATTCAAATCGCTTTCTTTAATAATGATTCAAATCTCTCTTTTTTATTGTTATAACTATCTCTTTATCTAAAAGGGATTACGTAGTGGTTCTCAATTGAATTTCTTACTTAACATAATTTTTCTTAGGTAGTGATTTGTGCACATTGTTAATACACATATCTAATACTCGTTTCAATAATTTCTAGATATTTTTACCCACAATTCAATGAAATTTACACAATTTCTAGACATTCAGTTCTACAATTTCAACACCACATAATTATAGGACATTATTATCCAGAAATTGGTGAATGTCCATAATTTTTAGACATTTACATGTGTGTATTATGGGTATGGATTAGGGTGTGCACAAATAATTCTTCTTTTTCTAATTGGGTCATGTTACTATTTTTTTTTTTTTTGGGATAAACTCATTGAGCTGAGAGCTAGCTCTTGGCTGCAGGTTACTGTTTTACGTTAGCTTTTTTTTTTTTTTTTTCTTTCTCTCTCCAACCAAAAAGAGGTGGTGGAGTTGCTGAAAAGTAAACAATATCTTCGATATTTAAAAAAGACCTTTTACTTGGAATCTTATCGATGATTGATATATAATTAATTAAGTTTCTTTGTCCATATTCAAAACCCACTAATGTTAACAAAAAATTCAGCCATATCATCAAAAGATTAATGACATTGACACTTCTCAATAATGCAGTGGATCATGCATGATTGGAGCGACGAAATTTGTGTCAAGATTTTGAAAAATTGCCGAAAAGCAATACCAGAAGAGAGTGGAAAAGTAATTATTGTAGATGTTGTGCTACAGCCAGACGGTAATGGTCTATTTGATGATACAGGCTTAGTGTTCGATTTGCTTATGCTTGCACACACCTCAGATGAAAAGGAAAGGACTGAACTTGAGTGGAAGAAAGTATTGGAAGGAGGAGGCTTTCCTCGCTACAATATTATTAAAATTCCAGCTTTACCATCCATTATTGAGGTGTACCCTAAGTGATATGCTTATGATCTATTAGTCCTTGTTACTATAATGTCATTATTAGCATGGTCTAGATTGCCAGTCCTGCTAATTCATCAAAAAATAATTATGGTCAATCCTAGATACTGTAGCCCTCCTCCCATTTCACCCACCCATATATATGTCTATGTATTATTGGATAATCGTCTAGTATGAAATAAAATAAAAAAGAGGGTAAAAAAAATAAGAAAGAATAATGTTGTTTGGTTAACCTCATTGTTTATGTACTATATAGTCTATATATTAGTCGATCAACATTGATTTCAATAATAAGAATACAATATCACTTGGTATTTGGGTGTGTTTTTATTTTATTGATGCGAATTGATTAGATATTTGAGCATAATGAGAATATAATGCATTTTTACTGTTAATTTACCGGAAAAAAAGCTATAAATAATTAATATCGAAACAAAAATAATTGGCACTCTCTCTACATTAATTTGAGGATCAAAGTTCATCCTTCAAGCTGGTAGCCCTGATCAGTTCTTGCATGTGTCCCCCACATGGTCGGTAATAAAATGAAACATAGGACTGATAGGAGTCCACAAGGTCAATATGTGATAAATTACCACTAATCACCAAAATCTAAATATAAAATATAGTGATTTTTAATCTTTACTGTTGTGACACTTCGACTTATAAGTGTGTCTATACTCACCCTCTATAAGTGAATAGTGATATTCAGAAGGTACAACTTCGAATTCAAAACTATTAATAATACATGTCAAATTGTAATTAGGGTGGATTTGGGTTAGCTGTTTGAAAAAGTGCGTTTTTTAAAAAGTGCGGTTTTAAAATCACGATTTTGAAAACACGATTTTGAAAATCACAATTAAGCGTTTGGCAAAACTAATGAAAAAGTACTGTTTCTGTCAATTGAGCGTTTGGTTAATTTTAATCTAAAACTGCTGTTTCGGGTACAAATGACCAAAAAGGACTTGACTATAATGTTAAGTTATAGTGCAATTTTTCAAATGCTTACAAATTATAACAATATTTTGTTGCTAAATATAAAAATGATAATAATAATAATAATAATATAATAAAAATGATAAAAGAAAAAAAATCCATTAAAATTGTTCACACCCAATAAAATCCATATTAACTAATAAGTTTAAGAAGAAGAAAAAAATACCAACTAATACATAAAAAATAGGAAATAATAAAAATATTTTTTATAACCCGCAATTGGACCGAGCTATGTTGTCACGAATAACTTTCATCTCCTCGTGATGTATATTCTCCATGTTTTCTTGACTACTACTATACTCACCTCCTTCATCAGCATTGCTTCCCAATTCATCCCACTTAAATCCCTCATCTTCCCTGTCATGTATTCTAATAAAATTATGCAAGACACAAGTAGCAACTACAATATTTCTTTGGTCCTCAATATCATAAGATGACATTTGCCTTAAAATTCTCCATTTATTCTTCCACACTCCAAAAGTTCGCTCAATCACACTTCTAAGTGATGAGTGAACATAGTTGAACCTTTCTTCTATCTTATTTCCTCGACCAGCTCGCCAAAAATCTGGAAGATGATATTTCTCCCCTTTATATGGTGTCAAATATCCGTTCCTTAAGGGGTATCCAGCATCAACCAAATAATATTTTCCTATACCAAAAAAAAAAAAAAAAAATGAGATATATGCATAAACAATATCCATTCATTTCTAAGATATAAATTATTATATACCTGGTGGTGGTTTTGGAAAGTTGACAGAGTTCGTACGGATAGTTTCTAAGAAAATACGTGTATCATGTGCCGCACCTTCCCATCCAACCATAATAAATGTAAAAAGTAAATCAAAATCACATGCTGCCATCACATTTTGAGTTGGTACACCCTTTCTTCCCAAGTATGAAATTTTTTTGTCCTCTCCAATCACTACTTGGATATGTGTACCGTCAATAGCACCAATACAATTCTACAATATAAGACAAATCATAGACACTCAGTAAATATTCCTAATAATAATCTCATGAAATTTAAAAAATATTATGGAATGAATGAAATGTACCTTAAAATGTGGCCAATATAATTGATTATTTTGTATATGACTTGGAACGACACTAAAAGTCGGGTCAGAAGGTTTGAGCACATCCATTGACATTTGATTAAGGCACTTCAAAACTTTGTGAAAATGTCTATGTATAGTCTCACCAGAATGTTGGAATCTATCTTGAACCAATCTGTTACATGTTTCGTGTCCAAGTATCCTCAAACATATAGCTACTAACTCTTCCAGTCTAATACGCCTTGTATGTCGAAGTCCATACGTATGTTGTAAAACATTACACAGTTGAAAGAAAACATACGGCTTCATTCTAAAATTATGATAACATGTTTTTCCTTTACTAGTCATACAATGAATTAACCACTTATAACCAGTTTCTTCAAAATTTTTACAAGGCTGTTTTTCAATGTAGTTAATATAATACTTCACAGCTGCTTGACATCCGGCAACAACAAGTTCATTTATTTCATCATCATTATCATCAACATTGTCATGATCATCATCACTATTATTGACATAATCATCATAATCCATCTGGTTACACCTAAACAATAATAATAAAAAAAAAAATTAAATAAAGCACAAAAAAAAATTCCATAATTAATAGCTTAAATAGATTATTCAAACATCCCAACAAGTTCTAACATACACCTTAACAAACACATTGTTCAAAAGATAAAACAATAAATTATGAAGAACCTTAAAGAATTTTTTTTCCTACAAACTTCTCACTTGCTAATCAAGTGGTGAAGTAGTGCCTCCCTAATAACTCTGCTTCATCTTTCAAAAACTTAAGCTGCAAATGTGGTTCTCCCATAACAACAAACATCTCTCTCTTCTCTCGTTTCTGAAAAATACGGGCCGCCATGAGGTAAAGATCTGAACCCTTCTCAGCGCCATCCAAGGTGCACACACGTTCCATGACATCACGAATGCTACTACGCGGTTCCATCAAACTAGCTGAGTTCCTTAACTCCACAGCCTCACAAATACGACTAAGTTAGTGTGTCAACATTGTTGCTACTCCTCCTTTCTTCCTTTTACCATGTAGGGATGAAATCGATACTCGTTTCTTTCCTTTGTCTTGGGTTGGTTGTGTAAGACTAGGTGTCTCAACTTCATCATCATCTGGAGAAGATAAATCACCAGATGCGTCACCTAACCCCTCCTCAAGTGTCTCTAAATCAGAAGGTAACACACCTGAAGAGGGGGCCCAAGCTAAATTTCCAATGGCTGCAGTATCCTTAAACATAATATCTAATAAGTCAGCATTATCCAAACCCTTTTCCCGAAATTTTGCAGCCTCAGGGACCTCCTACAAGTTTAAACGCTTTTTTTAATATCTAAAAAGTACCATAGTTAAGTTAACTAATAAAATATACATACAATGGTCATAAACATACCGTTAACTTCCTCTCCCACCACTCATCGGTTGCAGTTATTGTTCCTTTGGTTGCATCCCATCCCAATCCAATTTCACTTCCCTTCAACTTGTTCCAAGCTACCCAATCTTTCTTCAATGTATCCCATTTATGCTTAAATTTTATCCTTGGATATTCCTTACCAGTATTCTTCTTAAAATTCGCTTCTATTTTCCTCCAACCTAGTTTATTAAAGTGGGTAGTGGGTCGATTACCCTTGAATACCTCATCCACACAAGCTTCACAAAATATAGTAATCTGTTGTGGTGTCCATTGAGCTCTAACATTTGAGTTATTTTGTGATGGTTTAGGGTTGAGATTTGAGGTCTCATTTTTCTTACCCATCTACACAAAGAAAAATAAAATAAAATACATGACAACAACAAACTCACACCAAGAGCAAGTGATGTTAAAAGACAAAACCAATATTTTATTTCATCTACCTATGTAAGAACAAGATCTGAAACTACAATGAAGTAGCAGATTCAAGATTTTGGATTCAAATATATTTTTTACAACTTTGATAACAAAACCTACATGAGTACTGTACAACCAAGCAGATTTGGAAATTAATAAAAATAAGCAATCATACACAAGTAACTTTGCCAGTACAAATTTCTCCAATTTATTTTTTGAGTTAAAAGTAATATCTATTGCATTAAGATAAGGAAAGAGAAAGGAGGGACGTGTATCATTCCAAACTGAAGCCCCATCCTTCTCTTTAGCAAACAGTGTACAGCTCAAGCTTCTTTCTCCGGAAACTCTTGGATAGCCATGAGAAGAATCAAATATCTAGTACAGAAAGATTTCCAATGGTTAATTGAGTCTCCAGCTTTATTGGCAATCAAATGAAAGGATATGAAACTATTAATTAGTGTGACCAACAAAGATGACGTGGTTCTTGCATGGTCTTGCAATAAATATCTATTAGTCATTCCTTTTTGCTTTTTCTTTTTCAATTTTGTCTTTTCCCAACCCTAGGTTGTTCCTAGAAAGCAACCCCCCTCTCCTATCTTTTTCCCACCTTTTCTTATATCGCAAATATCGAAATCTATCACGTATATCTTCAGCGGGAAAACTACATATCTATCAGTACCTTTGAACCCACCTTTTCTTATAGTAATTAATAGTTATTCAGTACCTTTTGAACCTAGCCAAAATCCATCACGTATATCTTTTCCCCCCTCATCATCATTATACATATATAATATAACTCGTTAAAGTTGACACTAAAATCAAATACAGACTTTTCCTCGAAATACTATAATCTCGAAATTGGTCTTCATAGAACCCAACCCACTTTAGTGTTGCAGGTATCACGTGATTGAAGCAGAGCTAAACCCATTTCCCAACATAATAAAATTGCTTATGTGTTCTAAATCTCACCAGACACGTTGCAGCTGTTTCTCCATACATAACTAATATCTAAGTCAAGTTATCTTTTTTATCATCAAAATTCAAGCTTCAATATCTACAAAACATAACATACAACAACTACAAAACAGAAGAGACAACAGAATAGAAAAACAACTACAAAACAGAGTAGACAACGGCAAAGAAAAAATGAAACCAAATCCCTCATCAATAGTCCAATTCTATAGAATAAATTGAGGAGAAGATAGTGATGAAGAATGGTTACCTGAGAGAGGCAGAGGAGGCAATGTTGTGAAAAGAAAATTGTTGAAAGAGAACAAATGAGGTTTTGGCTAATATTTTGGTTATAAAGAATAAAAGTTGAGGATAATTTCAGTTTTTTGTACAAAAAAAACTGCGGTGCGTATACATGATTTTGGGAGCAAATTGCGCGTAATGGAAAAAGCAGCAGGTATGCTCCCGTTTCTAAACGCGATATTTGTGTGATTTCAAAAACACGATTTTACTAAAATCACGGGGCCAAACGACTGAAGAATTGTGGTTTCTATCAATAACGCGCGTTTACCCCTGGAAATCGCGGGGCCAAACGGGCTCTTAGTGGAGTATCAAGTAGAATATAAAAAGTGTGATTGAAATTTGTGTTGCTATAATAAATTACCATTGATTCCAAAAAATAAAATGTTAGAAAATAATAAATTTTAATCATTAAAACATTATATTCCAATGATATGAAACACATATAGGCCTCCTTGCGCACACGCATTACAAAACATAACAATGCCAAAGAAAAAAAGTTGATCAAGAAAGGGAAAGAAATACCCTATAGGACGGAGGAAACATTAAATATGTTGGATTTTGTTAATTGGATAAACCATATAGCCTGTAGGAAAAAAATATATAAAAAAATGAATTGGGGATTAGAGAAGTCAGTTGACTCTAGGTCAGGTCAACACTCGCAACTAGACCTGGCAAAATCCGACCCGGGCCTATTTTCCGACCCGAACCCGAAGGAAAAATATGGGTATGGGTAGAGGTTTTTCGACACGGGAACAAAGATGGTGTCAACCTATACCCGATCCGTAAAACGATGGGTCGGGTCGGGTCAACCCGTAGGTCACATGGGTCAACCCGTTTTTCTTTTCTTTTTTCTTTTTTTTTTTCTTTTTTTTTTTTTTTTTTTTTTTTTTTTTTTCGGAGTCTATATTATTATGTTAGGAATTAAAGTATTATGAGAGTTTTTTTTTTTTTTAAATGATTTGGAATTTGACTATTATAAAAGTTCACATAATGCCAATTAAAAAAACAATTCTTAAATTAAATTTGTATTTGAAATAGGCTAGACTTAACCAAATCAACACACAAAATTTGATGTTCTTTCTTGGTAGAAAGAGAATTGCAATATATTTTCTTAGTTTTATTTAATATTTTAATGGCACACGTTCTTTTGAGTATTATTATAACTGCATTTACTTCTGAATCAACTTTTAGTATTTGAGGTAAAATTCTTAATATTAATCTTGTCTTTTGCCAAAAAGTGTAGAAATTTTGATTTGCACTTAAAGTTAATTAAATGGATTTGAAGATAATATCTAATCCATTAATAGAATAGCCATATTTATTAACTTTTTATATATTTATTGACCCATTTACATTATATACTAAAAGTTATATTAAAACTTTGTATTGTAAATGAAAATATTAATGAAATTACTCACCAACTTGAGGTGAAATTTTCAAGTATAAATATTTTCACTACTAGAACTACTACCAACTTCGAGTAGATTGAGGTCCAATTCATATAAATTTATTTAGTTTTTTTTTTTTTAACCTAACATTTATGTTTTATTCTTGAAACTTTATATATATTGTCATCTTGATAGGTAATTTAATTTAATTTCATAATTTTCATGCAACTAATACATCTAAGAAGGTTCAATTAGCAAAAAAAAAGTACATCTAAGGAGGTTGATAATTTGATATGGTCTATGACATCTAGTATTTTTTTTTCCCATATTCTTTTATTTGTGAGTGTTTTTGTTTATGTGTTCTCTTATTTGTATTGAAAGGAAGACAAAGAAAACTAAATGATAATTTTGGACTATAGGATCAAGTCTATTTTCATTTTTTATATATATATTTTTTCATGTGTAAAAATATGGGTCAACCCGATTTTGACCCGACCCTTAAAAGACCGAGTATGGATCATAGGTTGTGCAACCCATTTAGGACGACCCGTTTTTTTTACCCGAACCCGCATGGGTCGAACCCGAACCGGATTGACCCGACCCGTTTTCCAAGTCTACTCGCAACCTGAGAATATGATGCCAATTGTTCTCCCTTTTATTCCTTTTCTATTTTATTGCTTTATCATGTTATTGTTGCTCTTTTTGGGGATTCTATTATTTTGTTATGGACACTTGTGCACCTTGTATAGGGTGTATGATTGGTTAGTGATTTTCTGTTTTGTGTTGGCTGTAAAAAGGGAAGATAATCCCTCGGGGTTGGAGGGAGAAGGGGTTGTTGAATATTTTGTCAAAGTTTGTTTCTTGAAATCAAAGAATCACCTTGAGAGATTGAGTTTTCTCTCTCAGGGGTTTATCACTTTCTTGTAGCTGGTATCAGAGCACAGTTGTGCGTACCTTGTAGCTGGAATCCGTAGTCTTTCTTGAGTCTTGATCACCTGAGAGTTCTTGATTCCACCGAAAAGCTCCAAGAATGGCACTGATGCGTGGGAACAAAAACAAGAACAAAGTTCTTGAAGAAATCGAAACCGTACCAGAAGAACCACAAACCTCAAAAGATGCTGAGCTTGAAGCCTTGAGGAAGGAGGTGGAAACCCTCACCGAGGCATTGCGAAGTCAACAGTGGCGAGATCAAGAGGAGGAGTCCGATTTCGAGAATCCATTCGCCAAACAGGACCATCGATTTCAAGAATGGGGACACCACCATGCGCGAACCACCACTGGCGACTCACGGCGTGGGAGAGAACCAACCGATCTACGGTTCACCATGCCAGGAGCTCACAAACACCTAAACCCACATGATTTTCACAACGAACCCACTGAAGAAGACGTTGTTTTTGAAGACCATCGTGGGTTGACCCATGGGTCAGCACGTGCACTGCGCATGGCCCAAATAAGGACCAACCCAGTCCTTGACCCATTTCGGATTGGGCCGAATCCAGGCCCAGGCCAAAACACAGAGAAGCATCAGAGCTTAGGGCTTGATCGAGCCTCTTTTGCTCGAGATCGAGATCGAGATCGCCGGAACCAGAACCACCCATTTCCCCATGAACCCAGTGGTTATGATCGTAATCCTCACCGGCAACAAACCTTCGATCATGATCTGCACCACCCTCACGGAGTTGATCATGGCTTCGATCGCGAGCCACGCCAGGGTCACGGCTTCAACTGCGAACCACCCTCTTTTCAGGAATTTGGCAGTGACACGCACCCACCACTTGGGTTTGGCCGAGCACCACAGCAACACCATCAAGGGTTTGACAGACCCCCTCCACCGAACCGCTTGGGTCATGGTTACGGGGTTGATTGGCCACCGGCACCATTTCGTGAGCAAACCACCACGGACTCACGGTGGGAGAGTAATTTTCGTCTGGAATTTCCTGAGTTCCATGGAGGTGTCAACCCCAAAAAGTTTATGGACTGGCTAAGCACAGTGGAAAGAGTCTTTGAGTATTATGAAGTTCCTGAACAAAAGAAGACCAAGCTTGTGGGTGTTAAGCTTCGTGGGAGAGCATCAGCTTGGTGGGAACAGGTTCAAGTCCACCGATTACGTCGAGGCAAACCCAAGGTACAAGAATGGGCCAAGATGAAGAAGAAGCTGTCTACTCAGTTTCTTCCATACAATTATGCTCAACAATTGTATCAATCACTCCACACCCTTAGGCAAACAGGGCTTGTGAAAAAGTATATATGGGGATCGATTTTACCAATTGATTGCGAGGATTGATTTAATGGAGATGGAGGAGCAAACGGTAGCTCGTTTCATCAGTGGGCTTAAGCTGAACATCCAGGATCAGCTCGTGTTCCATACTTGTTGGACTTTGTCCCAAGCCTACAATCGAGCACTCATGGTGGAGAAGCAATTGGCCAGGAGATCAATGGCACCAAGCTACGGGTCTAGAACCAACAGTCAAGCACCAACAACCTCAACTCAGACCAAACCATGGTCTCAAGACCAAACCAGCAAACCGAGCACTCAAGGCGGCCCCAATGTTTACAAGTCAGCCCCAAGGAACAGCAATATGAGTGGTTTTAAGTGTTTCAAGTGTGGTGAGATGGGCCACAAAGAAAATGAGTGCAACAAACCTTTGTTGTCTAAGGGTAGAGCTCTTATGCTTGAGGACGTTGTTGAGATAGAGGATGTTGTCGAGTCGGATGATGAAGAGTTGGTTGGGGGTGAAAATGAAGAAGAATGAGTGGTGCTAGTCATGAAGAAGACTTTGTTGACACCAAGGAAGGAGGAAGAAGATGTATGGCTCCGGGATAATATCTTCCATTCCACATGTAGCATATTGGGTAAGGTTTGCCAATTGGTCATTGATGGCGGCTCGTGTGAAAACGTAGTGAGCCAAGAAGCTGTGAATAAGCTTGGGCTCAAAACAGAAGAACACCCTCACCCATACAAGTTGTCGTGGCTTAAGAAGGGAGGAGAGATCAAAGTCACAAGGAGGTGCATGGTTCCCTTTTCCATCCGAAAGAAGTATGAGGACGTTGTAAGCTGTGACGTGGTTCCTATGGACGTGTGTCATCTCCTACTTGGAAGACCATGGCAATATGATTGGGATACTTACCACAATGGGAGGAACAACACTTATAGCTTGAAGGTCAAAGGAAAGAAGATCACCTTGCTGCCCATGAAGCATCAGGTAATCCCTAAACCTCAAAATCTTGACAAAACCTTACTTTCCAAAAAAACATTTATATGTGATAGCTTAGAACTTGGTTGTGCATATATGTTGGTGGCTGATTTGTGTGTGACCCAATGTGAAAATGGGGTGGGAGAAAGTGTGGGTGTAGTTCCTAATGCTATCAAAGAGCTACTAGAGGAGTTTGCGGATTGCACTCCAATTGATTTACCTTTAGGCTTACTACCAATGAGGGACATTCAACATGCGGTCGATTTGATACCCAAGGCTTCGTTATCTAATAGGGCAGCCTATAGAATGGCACCTAAAGAGAAAGAAGAGCTTCACCGTCAAGTCCAAGAACTTTTGGACAAGGGGTACATTCGACATAGTATTAGCCCATGTGCTGTCCCGGCACTATTAACACCCAAAAAGGATGGTTCTTGGAGGATGTGCATTGACTCAAGAGCCATCAACAAGATTACCATCAAGTACCGGTTTCCAATACCTCGATTAAATGATATGTTGGACAACTTGACCGGTTCTAAGATCTTCTCTAAGGTGGATCTACGGAGTGGGTACCACCAAATTCGAATGCGACCCAAGGATGAATGGAAAACAGCCTTTAAAACCCACAATGGGCTTTTTGAATGGCTTATGATGCCATTTGGGCTTACAAATGCCCCTAACACTTTTATGAGGGTCATGAACCAATTCTTGCAACCGTTGATTGGAGTTTGTGTTGTGGTGTATTTCGACGATATCCTCATCTATTCGAAGACCTTGGAAGATCATGTTATGCATCTTAGGAGGGTATTTGAATTGTTGCGAGAGAAGAAGTTGTATGCTAATTTGAAGAAGTGCTCATTTTGTGTGAACTCCGTCACTTTCTTGGGTTACATTGTATCGGATGAGGGAATTTCCATGGATGAGGAGAAGATTAGAGCCATCATGGAGTGGTCCATTCCAAAAGCAGTGGGAGAAGTGTGTAGCTTCCATGGCTTAGCTACTTTCTATAGACGGTTCGTCAAGGGGTTTAGTGCCATTGCTGCCCCATTGACCGATTGCCTAAAGAAAGACAATTTTGAGTGGGGAGAGTCCACCGAACTAGCCTTTAGTACTCTCAAAACAGCCCTCACTACAGCCCCTATATTATCCTTACCCAATTTTGAGAATTTATTTAAGATCGATTGTGATGCAAGTGGGGTTGGGATAGGTGGTGTCCTAAGCTAAGGGGGGAAGCCCATAGCCTATTTTAGTGAGAAATTGAATGGTCCAAAACTCAATTACAGCACCTATGACTTAGAATTCTATACCATTGTCCAAACCATTAAGCATTGGGCCTATTACCTCGCCTATAGAGAGTTCCTCCTAAACACTGACCATGAAGCCCTCAAACACTTAAATAGCCAACAAACCCTCAACAAAAGACATGAGAAATGGGTTAGTTACCTCCAACAATTCAACTTCTCCATAAGGCATAAATCGGGTTCACTCAACAAAGTGGCGAATGGGCTAAGTAGAAGGCAAAACTTACTAGTGATGATGCGTACTAATGTGAGTGGGTTTGAGGAGTTTAAGGAGAGTTACAAGGAGGATGGGAAGCAATGGTCCAAGCACTACAACAAGGTAACCGGGTTGGTTTTCCAAATTATTGGTTGGAAGATGGATATTTGTTCAAAGAAGGAAGGTTGTGTGTGCCAAATTGTTCACTTAGGCAGCAACTAGTTCTTGAGCATCACATTCAAGGGCATTTTGGTATAGATAAAACCCTTGGGCTATTGCAAAGAAACTATCATTAGCATGGGATGAAGAAAGATGTTGGTAAGCTAGTTAACTCTTGTGGAGTGTGTCAAAGAAGCAAAGGGGGAAGTTCCAATGCCGGATTGTACTTACCTTTGCCCGTGCCTAGCAAGCCTTGGGAGCATGTGAGTATGGACTTTATTATGGGCTTGCCTCCTACATTGAGGAGATCCAACTCTATCATGGTGGTTGTAGATCGGTTTTCAAAAATGGCACACTTTGTTGCTTGTAAGAAAGTGCATGATGCCTCTAACATTGCGGGGCTATACTTCAAGAATATCTATAAGTTACATGGATTACCTTCATCTATTGTATTGGATAGAGATTCTAAGTTCTTGGCTCACTTTTGGCGGACTTTGTGGAAGAAGTTGGGTACAAATTTGAATTATAACACCTCTTTTCATCCTCAAACCGATGGGCAAACGGAAGTTGTTAACCGGAGTTTGGGAAATCTATTACGTTGCTTGATCAAAGAGAACCCAAGAGAGTGGGAAGCTATTCTACCTTTAGCCGAGTTTGCTTTTAATGCCTCCATCAATAGGACCACTCAAAGCTCCCCATTTGAGGTGGTCTATGGCATACAACCAGCTGGAGTGGCTGATTTGCTACCTCTTCCGTTGCCCACTAAGTCCAACTTGAAGGCATTGGACATGGTACAACACATGCAACAAGTGCATCAAGCAGTCCAACAAAAGATACAAGAAGCAAATGCCAAGTATAAAGCTCGGGTTGACCAAAGTAGGCGACAACTTCTCTTTGAAGAAGGTGATTTGGTGTGGGTTTACTTACCTAAGGAAAGACAACCGGGTGGACCCTACTCTAAGCTTCAAGACCGAAAGATTGGGCCTTGCAAGATTCTTCAAAAGCTCAATGACAATGCATACAAAGTGGAGTTGCCATCTCACTTACAAACTTCGAATTCCTTCAATGTTCGACACTTGGTTCCATATGTGCATAGTGGTATTCCCTACAACTTAACTTGGAGGCCAAGTTCTCAAGGAAGGAGGGTTTGATGCTAATCGTTCTCCCTTTTATTCCTTTTCTATTTTATTGCTTTATCATGTTATTGTTGCTCTTTTTGGGGATTCTGTTATTTTGTTATGGACACTTGTGCACCTTGTATTGGGTGTATGATTGGTTAGTGATTTTCTGTTTTGTGTTGGTTGTAAAAAGGGAATATAATCCCTCGAGGTTGGAGGGAGAAAGGGTTGTTGAATATTTTGTCAAAGTTTGTTTCTTGAAATCAAAGAATCACCTTGAGAGATTGAGTTTTCTCTTTCAGGGGTTTATCACTTTCTTGTACTGTGAATTTAGTTTGCATCAGAATAAAATTCATTTCAACTCCTAAACGTTTGATAAAATAATAGAATTAGTTCAAAATTAGAAGTTAGGAGCATGTTTGGTTCCTGCATTTAAATTCGGTTTTCTGTACTCAAAACCAAAAAATCGCAGGCCCCACCACAAAGTTTTTTGTTTGGCAATTGAATTTTGTTTTTGTATTCAAGTCCAAATACTGTACAACTAATACTCAAATCTAACATTTTGAGAACATCTTTTTGATGTTTTCATTTTTTGTATTCTATACTCAATGATTTTGTTTAATAAAAAAAATAAAAAATTTCTCTCTTTCATCTGAACTCAGCTCTCACTATCCTCTCCCTCTCTCTCACCGGCGTAGCTCATGGTGCTGATCTCTCTCGCGGTCTCGCCTGATGTGCCTCTCGGTGGGATTCGCAGTGGTCACATGGGTTTCCGATCTCTCTCGTAATAAGCTTCGCGGTGGTGCCTGGGCTTCGCAAGAAGCTTTGCGGGGTCGTGTTAGGTGGCGATCTTGCCGATTGGATTTGGCTCGCGGTGGTCAGCAACTCGAGGTGGGCTTTGCGGTGGTCGCGTTGGGCTCGCAATCTTGCCGATCGGATCTGATCTCTCTTTTGATTTTTTGGTTGTTTTGGGTTTGTGATTTTTGTGGGTTTATCATGGTTGTGGGTGGGGTTTTTGGGTTACTGTGGTTGTGGTTGGGTTTATCGTGGGTTGTGGGTAGCTGTTGTGTGTTGTGGGTTTGAGAAACTGTGGTTGTGGCTAGGTTTGCCGTGGGTTGTGGCTAGGTTTGCCGTGGGTTGTGGGTGGCTGTTGTGGGTTGTGGGTTGTGGGTTTGTCGTGGAGCGTGTATTTGTTAGGTTTTTGATCTATTGTGTTGATCCATTTGTGTTGATTGTGTGTTGATCGGATGTGTTGATTGGTTGTGTTGATCGATTGGGGGTGATCGGTTGTGCAAAGAAAAAAATAATAATAATAATAAAATAATAAATGAAAACATAACAAGTAAAACACTTAGAAATCACTTGCCAAACAAAATTTTTATTCTCAAATCTATTATAATATTGTTTTTTATTACAATTCTCAAAACACCCAAATACAAGTTTTAGAAAACAGAAAACAAAAAATAGTCACCAAACATACCCTAAAACTCCAAGACTAGAGCCCCACAAAAAATCTCATAGCAAAGCAAAACTAGCTCAAAGATTTGAAATATTTCAGTTTTGTGTTGTCCTCCTCCTTGTTTATTCTCTTCTTCTCCAATCCAAAATCCACCACCACCATTGCCCAATCCTTAACTGTCATGTGACGCGTATTCGTCGCGACCAACCAAAACTGCCAGAACCTGTCCCACTTCTTCCGGAAGAACTGAGGTTGCGCCGGTGGTGGAGGAGTTTAAGGTGGTGGTTGAGGGTATAGGGTGTGAGGGTTTGATTTGTTAAAGAAAAGGGGAAAATACTTTTGGTAATTTTTTCTAAAACAAGTCAAGTGGGTTAGTTAAATTGATTTGATATAGATCCCGGTCATTTTTGCTTATGTGTAATTTTCAATTAAAAAAATAAGCTACAATATCATTCAAAATATGCACATCATCGTTTTGTTAGTGACATAGGTAAGCAAACTAAGGGAATTGGATGTAGAGCCTGATATCTTTTATTTTTTAAACTTTGGCGACAAAAAGCAATATTTTTTATGTTATCTGTTCTAATGATATACAAGTGGTACAAGGGAGTAAAAGTGGCGGGAACTAATTTTTGGTCATTTAAATGAGTGGTACGTAATTGATATTTTACGAAAATCTCAAGGGGAATATTGATTTGAGTAAAACTTTCACACCGCTTATATTTTCATAGGGTAACAGAGGAAAAATGTTAATATCCCTTATTTAATCATTTTGGCTAGTGTTCTTGTGTAGCTTCAGACTGACCACAATATTAATTTGTCTAATTGCAAATATAATTGTAAATTTCCACAACAATCTATCTAATTAATGGCTTGGCTAAAAGAAAACTAGGGGATTGGACTATTCAAGGGGTTAACTATTCAAGAATGGGTTGGAATGGACTGCTTTAGTGAAGTTAATTTCTTGCTATAAAGATAAATAAATAAAAAGGAAAAATTACATTTTAAACCCTATAGTTTAGGGGGTGTAACAAATTAAACCGTATAGTTCCAAAAGTAACAAATTAAACTCTTATTTTATTTGCATGGGTTGAAGTTAATTAAACCGTTACTTTTTAAAACCTCAAGGTTTAATTTGTTACTTTTGAAATCTCAAGGTTAAATGTGTTACTTTTTTAAACTTTGGAATTTAATTTGTTACTTTAGAAACTATAAGATTTAGTTTTTTAATACCCCTAAACTATAGGGTTTAAAATGTAATTTTCCCAAATAAAAATAAAAATAAAAGTTTAAAAAATTAATTATTATTTTTTTTATTTAAAAAAAAAAAAAGAAAGAAAGAAGGAGATCAATTGGATTTATGGGTAGACTCTATTTGGTTGTGTCACACAATAAATCGTGCAACCTCTCTTGGCCTTGTACCATGTACCAAATGTTTTTTGCACAAATATGGGTCATTTCTCATTTGGCACCAAAAATTGCCTAAATATGAATTCTATCAATTGCTTTACTCATCCAAATATATTGAACCAACCAATTTGAGCTCTATTGTTATATTGTTGCTTGTAATCACAAATATATATAATCATACACGATGACGTGTAGACATATCACTAAACACGATGCATGGTTCTTTGGATCTAAAAGATTTTTTTATATATTTCATTCGACCGGTCGACCCCCAAAGAAAAATACGTGTTCACAAACTAGGGAGGGCATTAGTTAGGTAGAGGCATCAAGCTCTACCACAAAGTTTAAATAAACCTTTTAAAACGTTATTACTTCAAGACATTCATGAGTTGGCAAATCAAAAAAAAAAAAAGACATCATAAATCAAGATTTAGGTAGCTTTGGAACTATCCCCATCTCTGCTATCCCTCCCCATGTGCTTGAGGGTTAAGTTAATGGGGAGGTTCCTTAGCTTCTGCTTCCTAGCTTTGTTCTTCTATCAATATAGTACTTATCCACCAAAAAAATAAAAATAAAAAGGTGCAAAACTGGTTGCTTTCCTCAAGAAGTTATACTGCCTCTAAGAAACACACTTTAAGATGCTAGTAGATGTTTTGAAGCTTGACGTAAAGTTAATTTGTAAGCAGAAATGAATTTCTAGGACTCGTTTTACTAGTCGATCTCCTCGCACATCAATTTAAATGTATAAGTCTGATCACACCTTAATGTGTGTACGTGGTCACTCTCACACAATAACATAGCTCATGGGGTAACCTGGCTTTCCCATACAAGGACCAAAATAATCCTTGATAACCATTTGGCGGATTATCAGAGAGTGAGAACGGTTATGAATTTTTATCTCCACTTCAAAAAAAAAAAAAAAAAAAAAAAAAAAAAAAAAAAAGTGTGTGAGAACAGTTGGGGATAGTTATACCTTATAATACTAGTCGCAAACTCGTGTGATACATAGGAAAATTATTGAAAATAATATCTAAATTAATTTTGATTCATTTTACTTCTTTTGTTGAGTATGTATTTTTTTCTTTTCTGTCGTTCGAAATGTTGTAAGCAAGATCGATAAAGAGACTTTACGAATCGGATTTAGGATAAATATATCCTACTTTTTTGTTAAATAAAAATAACTAAGAAAGTATATATTTATCATAGGATAATTAAAATTTAATATAATGTAATTTTTTTTCTTTTTTTTTGTATAAGTTGAATATAGTCCAATTTTTATAAAACACGATTTATGTTTATATTTACCATATGGATCATGGCCACTTGAGTATTTGGCCCAGTGGTAATCCCCCTTCTTAAAAAGCCCCACCCCTCTAAGAGGGTGTGTGTTCGATCCCTAGGATATTCAAAATATACGTGTGTCTGTGAGTTTAGGTTAAAATTTCTATCATATATCAAAAAAAAAAACCATATGGATCATGTTTCCATCCAAAAATAAAATAAAGGATACTTAAAATAAAAATAAAGACAAATAAATACATAGGCACATGATTAAATGATCAAACCTAAATAATTTTCATAACTCATTTCAAGCTCACATGGTTTCATTTAGACCTGGCAAAATTTGACCCGGACCAATTTTTTGACCCGAACCCGAAGGAAAAATATGGGTATGGGTAGGGGTTTTTCAACCCGGGAACAAAGACGGTATCAACCCGTACCCGACCCGCAAAATGATGGGTCGGGTCGGGTCAACCCGCATGTCACACGGGTCGACCCGTTTTTCAAATTTTTTTTTTTTTTTTCCTCGTGTTTTTGCTCTTTTTTTTTTTTTTTTTGGCTTTCTGAGTCTACATTATTATGTTGGAAATTAAAGTATTATGAGTGTTTGTTTTTTGAATGATTTGAAATTTGACTATTATAAAAGTTCACATAATACCAAATAAAAAAACAATTCTTAAATTAAATTTGTATTTGAAATAGTCTAGACTTAACCAAAAGAAACACACAAAATTGGATATTCTCTCTTGGTAGAAAGAGAATTGCAATCTATTTTCTTAGTTTTATTTAACAGCACACGCTCCTGTGAGTATTACTATAACTGCGTTTACTTTTGAATCAACTTTTTTGCATTGGAGGTAAAATTCATAGTATCAATCTTGTCTTTGGCCAAAAAGTGTAGAAACTTTGATTTGCAATTAAAGTTAATTAAATGGATTTGAAGATAATATCTAATCCATTAATAGAATAGCCATATTTATTAATTTTTAAAAATTCATTGACCTATTTACATTGTATACTAAAGTTATATTAAAACTTTGTATTGTAAATGAAAATATTAATGAAATTACTCACCAACTTGAGGTGCAATTTAAGTATAAATATTTTCACTACTAGAACTACTACCAATTTCGAATAGATTGAGGTTCAATTCATATTAATTTATTTACTTATTTTTCTTTACCTAACATATTATGTTTTATTCTTGAAACTTTATATGTACAGTCATCTTGACAGGTAATTTAATTTAATTTCATAATTTTCGACTAAGTACATCTAAGGAGGTTGATAATTTGATATGGTCTATGCGTCAACATCTAGTATTTTTTTTTCCCATATTCTTTTATTTGTGAGTATTTTTGTTTATGTGTTATCTTATTTGTATTGAAATGAAGACAAAGAAAACTAAATGATAATTTTAAATTATAAGATCAAGTTTATTTTCATTTTTTATATATATATTTTTTCATGTGTAAAAATACGGGTCAACCCAGTTTTGACCCGATCCTTAAAAGACCGGGTATGAGTCATAGGTTGTACAACCCATTTAGGACGACCCGTTTTGTAACCCGAACCCGTATGGGTCGAACCCGAACCCGGTTGACCCAACCCATTTGCCAGGTCTAGTTTCATTATAACAAATTCATTCACCTTTCTCCATTGTCAGCAACAAAAATTAAATGAAATACATAAGAAAAAAAAAAGGAACTCTTGATGAAAATTGATAATTATGATTATTATTAAAAGATATTTATATTGTGTTTATATATGGAATATATTTTAGTATTAGACATTTATTATGATTGTGTTGTATATATGGAATAATATATTCTTTATATTAAAGAAAAATATGATGTGTCAAGATTCTAATGGAAGGTTTAATTATAGAATAAAATTTATATTCAATTAGAAAATATATATTAAAATAATGAGGTGTAAAATTATGAGATTTCAAAAGCTTATGTGACGCAATATTTATGAAGTCAACTAAAAGTTAAAAAAATTTTGGTTTTACATTATACTATAGACTAGAAAAGATAAAACATAATTAACTCTTAAACAACAACAGTAAAGATGTAGCATGAGAGAGTGCATGAAAAAAATATTAAAATATTATGCTACATCTTTACTATTAACCTGATTTAGTGTTAGATACCTGAATCCATAACGAAAACCTTTAATAAATATATCTTTACTATTAAGCTTTATGCTTTATAATGAACCCAGTGAATAATATGTATTTATAGTAGGCTAAATTCTAAATTGATCATGCACTAACTTAGGGTTATAATACTTGCACTATAGGAAGAATTATGATTACTTAGCTTACACTCCAAATAGAATTTAGATACAATGAATCAAGATTAAAGTTATATGTTAGATATATGTCTTGATTAAAATTGGAACTTGATATATTTAACACCTACTTTTTGGATATGACCATTGTACCGATGCCTATAAATATGGGACATGAAAACCAGTTATTAATCCTAACTTCCCATTAATTCCACCGCTTTCATTTAACAACACAAGTTGTTATATAAATTTTCACTACAAAAGAGAGAGATGGCAAGGAAAGCACAAGGAGAAGAGGAAGCCATGCTTCAAGGGCAAGCAGATATACATCAATACATTTATAACTTCGTAGAAAGCATGGCCACTGAAATGTGTTGTGGAGCTGTATTGCGGATATAATAAACACTCAAGGCCATCCAATTACCTTGTCACAAATTGCAGCCCAAATTGCCTCCCCTTCCATAAACATTAATTGATAACCTCTCGCGTGATGAGATTCCTTGTACATACATTGATATTTTCACATCACATTTCACACTACTATTTCACATCACTTAAAATCTCGATAATATTGTCCACACTTTGCAAGCATGTTCAAATTTATGGACAATGATGTCCACAATTTGTAGACAATATATTATCTACATTTTGGTGGTATAATGTGTAAATTGTGTAAAAGAATATTTGTCATTCCTTACTAGAGTATCGTGTTGCAATGCACATATTAATTAATATAAAATAAAATAGATAGTAAAAATAAATAATAATAAAATACTTAATCATCAAGAAAGAGTGTAATCATATATTTAAAAATAATTAGGATAAATAATAAACCTTCTTTTAAATTTTTATAACTTTTAGTAATTGAGTTTTAATTATAAAATATTGAAAATCCTTTAAATTTTGATAACAGAGTTTCACTTAGACTAAATAATTTTAATGATTTTTATGTACCTATAAGCCTATATAATGCACCACATGAAGGGAAGAAAAAAAAAAGTACATGTTAAGATCCAACTTTTATTATTAAAAAAAATATGCTAGGTTATTAGAAATATAAAACAAAAAATGAAACTTCCTTTAAATTTTTTAAAACTTTTGATAATAGAATTTTAATTGGAATAGTAATTTTAAACTTCTTGAAATTTTAATGATAGAGTTTCACTAACAATAAAATATATTAATAATTATAAATCAGAACGTGCTCTTCCATTTTTCAAACCTACATTGAGCCATTTTTAAATCCAATTATCGAATCATTTTTCCATGTTGTCCAGCTTACTTCTTTAAACAAAAGCAAGCATACTTTGGAAGCCGCAAAGTTTAATGACGTACAGAATGCACTCTGTCACTTTCTGCTCTTGAGCTAAATTATATGATAAATACTTCAGTATGTTATTTCTATGTTTAATAAGTAAATATTGATCAATTTTTAGATGTTTTTATCAGAATTAATTGGATAAAACAGTTTTGAAGTCACTGGTTATCATTGCAGTGGATATTGCATATATTTGGAACAATGAAGACTGCATTCAAATCCTAAGAAATTGCCGTAATGCTACACCTGGGATAACTGGAAAAATCATTATAGTTGATGTAGTTCTATATATAACCAGATAGTGATGGATTTTTTTGACACTGTTGCCCTAAGATGACCTATCGATTATGGCACAAAACTCAAGTGCGAAGGAAAGAACTGAAGTTGAATGGAAAAACTTTCTAAATGAAGGAGGTTTTACACGCTATAAAATCATAAAAGTCCCAGATTTCCTCTAAGAGGCTACCCAGAATGAATTGCACCCCATATTGTTCTTATTTTTTTTTTTTTGGTAGGTGCTCTTTCATATATATACTAGTCGCAAACGCGTGCAATGCACGGAAAAATTATTAAAAATGAAATCTAAAGAATTATTGATTTAAATGTGATTCTTTTTTTCTATCTTTTATATTTTGTCTAAATATGAAAATTAATAATTATGATGATTATTAAAAGAAATTTATTATTATTGTGTTTATATATAAAATATATTATAGTATTAGGCATTTATTATGATTGTGTTTATATATATGGAACAATATATTATTTCTATTAAAGAAAATATAATATGTCAAGATTCTAATGAGATATTTAATTATAGAATAAAATTTAAATTCAATTAATATATATATATATATATATATATATATATATATATATATATATATATATATATATATATATATATTAAAATAATGAGGTGTAAAATTGTGAGATCAGTTTATGTGGCACAGTATTATGAGGTTAACCAAAAGTAAAAAAAAACTTATGTTTTACATTATAGTACTAGTCGCTAACCCATGCGATGCACGGGAAAGCTATTAAAAATAAAATCTAAAAACAGTTGGTTTCTTTTTCTTCTTCTATTAAATATTTCTTTTTAAATTTGTAGTTTGAGATGTTGGTGTAAGTTGAAAATTGTTTCAATCATCATATCATTATAGTTGGGTAGGAAACTTTGCTTAAATGCCTAAAATGCTTAGAAAGAGTAAACAAGATTAATAATATAGTAATTGAAACAATTTTGCAAGATATCATTTAAATTAAAAAAAAAAAATTAACAATGATATAATAAAACAAAACAGCGCAACAGATATTGTAATTATGTTAAAAAAAAAAAACCTTAAAAGAGCACAATATTATTGAACATATTTGTTTCTCTAAAATATGTGACTGTTTCATAATATATTGTTCATATTACAAAACTATTATTACAAGTGTAAATAATAAGATTGATAAGCCAAAAAACAAATCAAAGAACCATGACCTATATTGTTGATAAGCTAAAAACAAACAATAAGGGTCAAGGAAAAATCTGGTTTCTTAATAGATTTGTTTCAGTAGTCCCACATCAAGGGCACGAATGACTCAAATTCTGTGTTAGACTTTATTGATTCACTTTCTTTATACCCAAACTAAGAAAAAAGTATTTTCTTGAACAATAATGGAATGAAAATTTGGGTTACACAACTACTAATGAGGTGAATTCAGCGTTACGTTAAATAGGCTTTTATCCACTCTTTCAAATTTACTTAGGAAAACAAAGAAAAGTAGCTTTTTTATTATTATGCTCTATTTTATCTTGTGCAGGTTTTACCTATTCAATGAGGCTAAAAATTTACACCTTGGCAATACAGTTCCTTGGATGGTAAAACTTGTAGATATATGGTGTTGAGAGTATGTTTTGAACGCATGGTTTTTTGTTTTTTATTGTACTTCCAATGGCCTTAGCATTTGACATGGACTATGCACGCTGGCTTGATGAGCATCAAAGGTTAATCAATGATCTAAGAGCATTCTCAACCAATTAGGCAAAATAGCATTTAAGCCAAAATATAGTTTATAAACCCCAAAATCGCTCCAATTGGATTGACAATATGTTAGGCAAAATAACTTTAAGCTATAGTGCTTGAGTATTTTTGTCCAAGCATTATAGCTTAGGCAAAGTAATATTTTATTATATCCTTTATTTTTAATTAGTTCTCTCATTTTCTCTCTCTTCTTTTATTGGATTGTGTGTTTGAAAGTTTTAAATGATATAATAAAGAATAAGTAAAGAAATAATATTATAATAAAATAGAGTTGAAAATAAAAAATCGGTTGGGGGTGTTTTAAAAAATGATTAGGCAAAATGGAAAAAATAGTTCATAAAGCTAAAATTTGGCTTAAATTTTAAACAACTCATTGGGAATGCTCTAAGATCAGCGGTGAATTCTCATATGGGCGATAATGACTCATTTTCTTTTCACACAATTACCCAACAACTAAAAAAAAAAAACTTTTACAAATATTGCAACCAAAAGAAGACCATTTACAATTAAATTAAGAAAAGTATAATACTTCAATAAAAGAAATTTAACCATCTCCTACATATGAATGCAAATGCTAGAGGCACATAATGAAACCCAAATATTTACATTTCCTTCTCCAAAGAGGAGTCTCACTCATAGAAGCATTCAAAAGGCTAAAGAGTTTCAACTTGGAAATATCTATAACTTTTTAGTTTTGGTTGATTTTGATTTCTTCCTCTATTCAATACTTGACCATAAGTTCATACATCAAGTTAGGATCAACAGCTCCAGTTGTACAAGCTCATTTGAAAGTTTTAAATGATATAATAAAGAACAAGTAAATAAATAATATTATGATAAAATAAAGTTGAAAATAAAGAATCAGTTGGGGGTGTTTTAAAAAGTGATTAGGCAAAATGGAAAAAGTAGTTCCTAAAGCTCAAATTTGGCTTAAATTTTATACAACCCATTGGGAATGCTCTAAGATCAGCGGTGAATTCTCATATGGGCGATAATGACTCATTTTCTTTTCACACAATTACCCAACAACTAAAAAAAAAAAACTTTTACAAATATTGCAACCATAAGAAGACCATTTACAATTAAATTAAGAAAAGTATAATACTTCAATAAAAGAAATTTAACCATCTCCTACATATGAATGCAAATGCTAGAGACACATAATGAAACCCAAATATTTACATTTCCTTCTCCAAAGAGGAGTCTCACACATAGAAGCATTCAAAAGGCTAAAGAGTTTCAACTTGGAAATATCTATAACATTTTAGTTTTGGTTGATTTTGATTTCTTCCTCTATTCAATACTTGACCATAAGTTCATACATCAAGTTGGGATCAACAGCTCCAGTTGTGCAAGCTCATTTGCTGAGTAGGTATGCACTCCACTGCTAAAGGGCATAAATGTATTGTGTAAACAATCATCCCTGAAAGAAGCTAAGACTTCGTGTTATTAGAGGTTGTAGGCACCACTTGAGGTTTCTGGTCAAGTGTGATGCTAGGAATGTGAAGAAGTAACATATAAGTTTAAGGATGTTCAGATTTGTGAGCAGTGGTGTTTTTGAATTTATAGCATAACAAAGAAAATGAAGCAGAATTTGAACATAACCCTTACCATGTTAGTAGTCAGTAGGAGATTAGTGGGCTATAGCTTGTAACACCAAACTTATATGTCAACCAAAAAATTAGAAGCTTTGAGAGCATTGCAACTGTGTGTCATGTTGTTTTCTAGCAAGTTAACACCAAAGAAAGTAGTGTATAGTGATCATGAATGATGATTACTTAATGAAGCCATCCATGAAACAGAACATAACCAAGAATCCAATACAATTTTTTGGATTTGTGTCATGACCTTTTGCTGGAGGTTGTGGGCCTCAAAACCTAATTTCAAAATATGAAGCATTGAGTTATATAACAGTTCTAAAACTATTAAGCATCAATATATGACTCAAGAATTTTGTCAAACATATGCTGAGCATTATGCAACCCAAATCAACCACCAATCATTAATTTTAACCAAATCAATCACAAATTTTAACCAAACCAAACACATAACTATAGAAATTGGTCATTATACAGTGAGCAACTTTTAAGCAGTCAAGTGCATGCAAAGATTAGAAGTTCAACGCACAGGACGGCTGGGGTGTGGCCGTGTGAAGACAAAAATTTAGAGAAAAAAGAAGAAGCAAAAAAAAAAAATAAGAAGAAGAAGATTCGAATGTAGCGAGGGTCTGAGAAGAGTAAGGGGTCTTAGAGGGGAAAGGTATAGAATACAGAGAAAAAAATCTACTTGGGGCTACTTGAATAAAGAATAGAGAATAGAGACGGTTCATGGCCGTACAATCTACCTTTAAGTCTTCGACACTTAAAACCATCAACAACAACAACAACAACCCTCACTTCTTCGAATCGTCGATGGCTGAGGCTGCTTGGTAGGACGGCGTCGCCCATCGGTCTTGGGTTCTAATCGAGAAATAGAAAGTTTGAGAGAGGGGAACTTTGAACTCAAGGACGCGGCTCTAAGGCGAAAAGGCGAGATCGGCCGGTAATGGGTTCTAATTTCTAACTTCTAACCGAGAGAGAAAGATTGAAAGAGGACTTCGCAGAGAAGAATTAGAGGTGGGAGAAAGAAGATGATAGTCGGGTAGAGATCAAATAAAAAATAAAACGTTCTAAAATTAATAAAAAAAATAAAAATTAGTTGTAAAATTGTAAGGGCTCAAAAGTTGATGTGTCAATATATTGTGAAGTCAACCAAAATAAGAAAAAGTCAAAAAAGTTTCGGTTTTACATTATAGTACTAGTCGCAAACCTGTGCGATACACAGGAAAATTATTGAAAATAAAATCTAAATTAATTTTGATTCCTTTTACTTTTTTCGTTGAATTTTTTTTTTTTTTTTTTTTTTTTTTTTTTTTTTTTTTTTTTTTTGTAGTTCAAAATGTTGTAGGCAAGATCGATAAAGAGACTTTACGAATCGGATTTAGGATAGATCCTACTTTTTGGTTTAAAAAAATAACTAAGAAAGTATTTATCATAGGATAATTAAAATTTAATATAATGTAATTTTTCTTTTGGCATAAGTTGAATATAGTCTAATTTTTATAAAACATGATTCATGTTTATATTTACCATATGGATCATGTTTCTATCCAAAAATAAAATAAATGATACTTAAAATAAGAAGAAGAACACAATTATATGATCAAACCTAAATAATTTTCATAACTCATTTCAAGCTCACATGGTTTCATTATAACAAATCCATCCATCTTTCTCCATTGCCAACAACAAAATTAAATGAAATACATAAGAAAAAAAAAAAACTCTAAAAATCTTGATGAAAATTGATAATTATGATTATTATTAAAAGATATTTATATTGTGTTTATATATGGAATATATTGTTAGTATTAGACATTAATTATGATTGTGTTTTATATATGGAATAATATATTCTTATATTAAAGAAAATATGATGTGTCAAAATTCTAATGGAAGGTTTAATAATAGAATAAAATTTAAATTCAATTAGAAAATATATATTAAAATAATGAGGTGTAAAATTGTGAGATTTCAAAAACTTATGTGGCGCAACATGATGAGGTCAACCAAAAGTCAAAAAGTTTCGGTTTTACATTATAGTATAGATATAGATATATATATATATATATATATATATTATATATAACAAAAAAAGGGTTTGTTGGTGTGATCACGACCCCGACCCACTTAAACTCTTACATATATGACGTGGGATACACCTAGGCAATAATGAAACATGCCAATTTTGTGGGTGCTTCTTGTTATTATACTACAAAAAGGGGGCAATATTGCTTGTAATGATAATGGGGCATAACAATAACAACAAGGGGCTCGTTGTTATGCTTGTCGTATTACGAATTAAGCAAAACAATAATGTTTTTTTTCTTACTTGCATTTGGCGGAGCCACATATACTTACACTACAAGAAAATTGAGTGTCAACTTTGGTTTAATTAAGTGAGGGCAACTGCTCCCACTCACTCAATTAGTAAAAAAGACAAATACACATAAAATATTAAAAGAGATTTGGAAATTTTTTACAATTACATTTATGAAATTTTTTTGAATAATTCAATAGTTAGGGAAGGGAGGAACTTAAACCCCGATGTCTCATTGAAAACACCAAAAATATCCGTTGAACTAAAGCTCTTGAAAAAATTGAAGTCATTATGAAAACTTTAGGAAATATGAGATCTTATCGTAATTTTAAAACTTATGAGTAAATTCAAATATAAAAAGAATGAAACATATGTCCCTAGATGTGGTCCCAGTTCCCAAAATAAAACAAAAAAAATGGTTTTTCTTTTATTTTTTGGGTGATATAATTTCATTGAAAAGGTAAAAAGAGATACAAGAGAGCTACTAAAGCGGGCCTGGGCCCAATCCATCTCTATGGGTTGAGGAAAGGACTGGAGTCTGGAGATGAGATTGGACCATGGACAGTACTGAGAGTAGAGTAAAGTCCCATGCTGGCAAATCATGGGCTAGTGACTTAAAGAGCCTACTAACTTTACCGAAATCCCTTAAAACAAAAACATCAAGACTAAACAAGAGTGAAAAATAGGCACACAAAAAAATGGTCCCCAAGTGGTAACATTCTTGTAACATATGTCCTTAGATGTGGTCCCAATTCCCAAAAAAAAAAAAAAAAAAAAAAAAAGAAGGAAGATACATTGGCTTAAAATCAGATGCATACAAAAATCACTACCCAAGTATCAAGTTCTAAGTTTAGTCAACCATTGATTTTCTCTCAATCCAAAGGTTTTGCATTTTATTTTTTATTTTAATTCGATAGTTGGAGATGAGGAATTTGAATTGTATATGTTTCAGTTAAAAGCATCAGGAGGTGCTAATTGAACTACAAGACTTTTGGTCAAATATCTTGCATATGAATCCAATTACAAGAAAAAATGGAGTTGGTTGAAACCCACCTTATCTTAGATAAAGTCTACAAAATCCCTCAAAAGGCCATGAGATTATTCATTTATTTAAGTAGCGTTTTTTTCTAGTCTCACATAAATATATCAATTTTAATGTTACACAAGATAAATGAGTTATAGGAATATGGAGGATTTACAAACAAATGGGATGAAATTCGAGACACAAGTAGAAACAAAAGATATTAAAAAAATAATTATGCTTGTTATTGTTTTTTTTTTTATTCTTACAACAAGTGGCAAAATTCGAATCCAAATTTTCCTTAATAGGAGAAACAAAAAATATCACTTAATTACAAAACTCTTGTTTATTTGTCAAAGCATAAGTATGAATTACTATCAAAACAAATGTAGGCATTTTTTACTTCTTTTAGTCACATTGAGCTTTCAAAATTTCTAAGATACCTCCGCATCTCACTCAAAGGAAAATTCCAGGTTGAAGTTTCCCTTTTGGGATTTCAAGAACATGAAACATAACCCAATTAAATCCAACAATTATTCACTGCAGCTAGCTATTTATTTTTTTAGGAAAATTTACCCATCGATTAGTATGCTTATAGGTGATCATCCATAAGATTAAGAAACGTCCATCAAACATCACCGTTGTCTATTTACTCATGCTTTAATTTTCTTTCTTAATATAACAAAGCCATTAACACATGCGGTTCAAGCACACAAAGTTTGAGCATGTCCAATCATCATGACCACATGCACCAAATTGATTCCTATGTTGTAAATGTCATGCGTGGATTCAAAAGGCAAAGAAATTTTATTGTGACACGTAGTAAGATGTTATTATGCCATAATTGGATTATAAAACTAAAGAATGCTAGCTAGTAGCTAGTAAGTGAATTCCAATTTCCAAGTGGCATACAGCCAATCTGTTCATGCATGATGCATCATTGAAAAACGAGTCTAATGCCCCATGTGTAGTGCTAGGTGATGTTTGTTTGTTTGTTTGTATTTTTTTTTTTTTAGCTCTCGTTATTTTTCAATTTATAATGTATATATGGGTATGGTTAGTGGTTAGTGGTTGCATTTTTCTCCTTAGGTCGTTACGGTCGTAAGAGAGGATAGCGATTGCACTATTGAGATTAAATGGGGGTGGAAAAAGTAATGTCCTTTGTCTGAATAGATGATGGAATTAAGTTCTAGCTTTGGAGTTATAGCAAAGTGGAAAACATGCTGGTTGCACTTGAAAAGAATCAATAAAGAAAGAGAAAATAAAATGAAAGACTCTATTGCATTAAACTATTAAAAAAATGTTTAAGTTAGGAAAATTATTCGTCGGAATAAACATAATACAAATAAATGGATATTCCCTCATCTCATATAAATAATGGGTCTTACCCAATAACATTCCGTTCTGTTTCGGCCGGAAAACACCGTACCAGCAAGCAAAACGGAATGAGATGCCCCCTTGTTCTACCTCGGGATGAATTCCGGACCATACCGCCATACCGGTCCGTTTCGGCCATTCCGGCCCGTTTCGGCAAAACCGGCTGGTATTCAAGCCCCAGCCGATATGAAAACTCTTCTGCACACAGACACAGTACACTCAAACTCTTATTCTTCTTCTTCTTTCTCTTTTTTTTCTTCTTCGTCTTTCCTTAGCTTCTGTAACTTTCTTCTGTTGTTTTCTAGTATATATATATATATATAGAGAGAGAGAGAGAGAGAGAGAGAGAGAGAGAGAGAGAGAGAGAGAGAGAGAGAGAGAGAGAGAGAGAGAGAGAAAGAGGCTATTTGGGCAAAGTCAAATGAGGAGTCTTTTTCCTCTTTTAAATCAATGTACTGTTTGCCTCTCTTTGGTTTTCCTGCATGCCTTTCCACATGTCAAACATGCTGTGGGTTTTTTTTTCTTCACTCTAGGCTCCGTTTATTTCGACGTAAAACATTTTCCGTAAAACGTTTTCATCATTTACGGATGTTTGTTTCGCTGTAAAATAAAAGTCAACGGAAATCATTTGTAGTTGACTGGAAAATCCTTTAGAAAAATTAGGAAAACGGTTTACGGAAAAATTTTCCGTAAACCATTTTCCAAAAATTTCACCTCTGCTCTCTCACTCTCTGCTTTCTTTCTGCTCTCTCACTCTCTGCTCTCCCAGCCACCCCCAGCCATCCCGAGCCACCCCTAGCCACCCCCAGCCACCCCCAGCCGGCCTCTCCTCGCACAACCCCCCCACCTCGAGCCGATCTCTCTCTCGCACCCGATCTGGAGATTGCACCATCGCCGATCTGGAGATCGCAAGCCGTGACCCACCGCCGATCGCAAGCCGTGACCCACCTTGAGCCGGTCTCTCTCTCGCACCCGATCTGGTTCTCAGCCTATCCTCGCCGCCGACAAGGCAGTTGATGAGGTCGATGAGCTCGTGATTGAGGGGTTTGCTGGGTTTGTGGGTTTTCCGATGGTGGGTTTGAAGCTGGGTTTGTGGGTTTTCCGTGATGGTGGGTTTGTGGGTTTTCCGATGGTGGGTTTGCGGTGGATTATCGGTGGATTGCGGTGGTGGGTTTGCTGTGATGGTGGGTTTGTGGGTTTTCCGATGGTGGTTTGCGGTGGATTATCAGTGGATTGCGGTGGTGGGTTTGCTGTGATGGTGGGTTTGTGGGTTTGTGGGTTTGCTGTGATGGTGGGTTTGTGGGTTTTCCGATGGTGGATTATCGGTGGATTGCGGTGGTGGGTTTGCTGTTTGCTGTTTCTTTTTTTTTTTTTTTTCATTTTACGTTGCTCCAAACACTGTAAAATATTTTTCAGACTATTTTCCGAAATGCAACCAAACATAGGAAAAACAATTATTTTTCCTGAAATCATTTACATTTGCAAACATTTTACGGTGGAAAATGATTTACAGTGAAACAAACGGAGCCTTAGATAGAATCCTTATCTTTGTTTAATAGTCTTTTCTTCTCTAGTATTTTGTTCAACGTGTTATTGGGTTTTTTTTTTGCTAAACAACGTGTTATTGGGTTGGGCCAATGTATTATGTGTACATAATAATATATTCTCCCAAGTCCCAACGCATTTCTGTATACTTTTTTTTTTTTTCTTTTTTTTTTAATGAAAACACATTGCTGTATACTTATGGGTTTATTTAGCAAAAGAAAAAAAAAATACTTATGGGTTCTCAATGATCTAAATAGTGGGCTTTTAATATGTTATTGAATATCCCAACTTGGACAAGGACTTATTTGTTTTTAGAGTTTTAAAAACTTAGGCAGACTTTGTTTTACCAACCAAGAAAAAAAAAAAAAAAAATAATAAAGCTCACAAATAAATATATATATATATATATATATATAATATATATATATATATATATAATGCGGTAATCCCGAAACGGAACGCGGAATAGACTGGTACCGAAATATTTCATTCCAATGAACAAATCGAAATGGTCACCGAAATGGTATTGGCAACTTTGGTCTCACCATGAATTTAATTAGTGGCACTTATTATTCATATGAGATGAGAAAATATACATTTATTGTACTTCGTCAACTACATAATAAATAAATTTCTTAATTATTTTTTCCGTTGAGTAATTGATAGTTTGTAAGGTACCGTATATGTATTTAAATTTATATTTTTAATATCACTCAAACTATTAAGAATGATATTGTCAAGTCAGTTTGGCTAAATTATTACTCGGAACATTTTGGTTAAATTATACACCTTCTAATTTTGACTTGTTTTTAATTCAGTCTTTTAAAGTTTTCTTTTTTCATTTTAGTCTTTTAACTTCAATCCATTTTCAATATTATCCTTCCATTTAATTAGTTTCGTCCAATCTCATTGTTAGTTTTATTATTTTTCACTTTTCAAAACGAAATTGTTTTTGTGGACTTAATAATGTAGATTAGATAGAAAGACTACATTGGAAACGAATGGAAATTAAAAAACTGAAACTAAAAAGAAAAATTAAACTTAAATGACTTAATTAAAAAGAAAATTAGATAGTGTAATTTATAGTTCAACCTACTTTATTTTTTCTAACTTGTTGAGGTGATAAGCTTGTAATTAATGTAACATTTCTTTCAACTCATTACTGCTCATCATTACTTATACTATTTTTATTGTGCAACGATTATAACCTACCACCCAAACAGTACTAGAAAAGGATAAGGTTTGGCTACAAGCCAGTTTGTAGTCGGTTTGCTACAATCCACTATGTGACAGCTTATAAGACCATCAACATGTATTATTTAAAGAAAGTCACATGATTGATTAAATTAGGTCATGTGACTAAAGTACACGTAAATGATCTTATTAGTTGTTACATAGTGGGTTGTAGTGGTTTGTAGCCAAACTCTATCCACTAGAAAAAATGTGTCACTGAAAACTGTATTGAACTATTAATGCAACATTGCCACTAGCATAGTGCATGTGAAGCGCAGGTGCTTGATGGATATCAAATTAATTTAATCAATCCAAACTTGGCCTTTTTTGCCCCGTGCTAAAAAGGTTGTGATTGAAAATAAGGTTAAAACATATATAGAAGCCTTCGCAGGATGCAAAAACCATCTTTCCATATCCTCCATTCTTTATCCTCACATGTTCTAAAAGCCGAATTAGTGGTTCACACAAACACAATGGGTTCGTCCTTCTCGGAGTGAAATCCGTTCACGAAAAAGAAAGCCTTTACTCTCCAATAATATATATATAATATACACGTTTGGTTTCATCTTGAATCTCATCTTTTTAATATTGCAACTTGATTCAGCTGAATCCCATCAACTAGATGCGGTTTAAAACCAACATATCTAATGTCAAAACTCATGCAATCATGAAAATTTTACATCCTTATCTCTAGTCTCTTATAGTTTTATCTGTTTAGGACATGTTTTCCAAATTGTGACATGTATAAGGTTTTTGATTTACAAATCGGATCCTGCATGTATTGCTCAAGCAATGATCAATCAATTTTTCAAATTTGGATTTAAATTGAAAGTAAATCAATCAATACTTTACAAGACTGCTTTTCTTGGAAATATGATACCATTTTGGATAGTGATATACGCCTTCTAGCAACGGTACCAAAGCTCAAGTCTACTTTATTTATGTATGATATCATTTTAATTTTAATAGAAAGTTTCAGGAGAGAAAGAGACGTCTCTTTAAGCGTCTTCAAGATTATTGGAGAAAACATGATATGAGCCTATGTGCCATGATGGAAATAAAGGCTCAAAAGTGTCATATATCCAGTCAGTGCCGGCTCAACCCATTGATTACTTAAGGCCATGGCCTAAGGCCCCCAAAAAATAAAAATAAAATAGAGTATAATCTTTGGGAAAAAAAAAAAATATATATAAATATATATATATAAATATATATATATATTATAAACTAATAAAATCCTTTGGGGAATGTCAAAAAAAAAATGCCTATAGTTTTAACATTATAACAAACCAAACCTCATATTTTTAAATGTAATGGTCCACCACTCATTGTTTGCCACTTCAAAGTTGCAAAATTTGTGGCACAAAAGTTGTTTTGGCTTGACTTCTTCTTTAGTTAATAAATTAAAATCTTCATCTCAGTAGGTTTTATACCTTACTTTATCTTACTTTTTATTTTAGACTGTTTAGATTTTTACATATGCGTTCTAAATCTTCTACACACACCTACACTTAAAATTATCGCCTCACTTAAAATATGAATTATTGTTCCTCAATAAGACCTCACTTAAAATTATCGTCTTAGGCTCCAAAATGCCTTAAGCCGGCCCTGTATCTAATGCTCATATGTCTTGCCTATTCTAATAAGCCCGCCATAATTTTGGAGAGAGAGAGAGAGAGAGATTTGTCCAACATTACAACCCTCTTTATGATTAGCACACTCTTTTGTCTATGCTAGCTGACACAAGTTCTAATGCATCAACTTTTATTTCCGTTTAGAATGAAAGAAAAATACATTCAAATTTCTCCTTTGTGAAATCTCAAAACTGAAGACATAATTGTCATCATGAAATATGCAGCGTAAGCAGAAAGCTCATTACTCAATACATTTTGGGTGAGTTCAGGTATATGTCTATTTAGCATTATGTACCACAAAGCACGATAGCTTCCTAAATCCGTATCATATTAACAACAATATTAAGAAACTTATCAAAGTAGCAACTTAATCATATGAAAATCAACAAGCGCACATATAGGCATGCACAAAGTCAACCCTCACGTCTTGTGCGTTTTGCCAAGTGGCTTTTCTTTTTCTTTTTTATTATTGAAATTTTGCCAAGTGGCTAGAAGAAGTGTTACATATGGTTTTTGGAAATGCAACAAAACTTGTCAACAAAAGGATTCATGGCGTGAGGTAGTGGTTGCATTTTTATCACTCAGCCAAAAAAAGTGGGTTTTAATGATGATGTTCAACACTTTGGACCCACTTTCTGCCTTTAACTACTCCTGAAATTCTGTTGCCTTTTTATTTTCTCACATGAATTCTCAATGGGTCTAAAGGGTAGTTTCAAAGGGCATTTTTCTTTATTATTATTATTATTATTTAAGTTTTCCTAGTATGATATACAAAGGAAATGGCTAAATTTGTACTCCAATAAGGTCAAGAGCATGTATTAGTTACACAATCCATAAAAGTACATAGTTGAAGAGCCTCTTCTCTACCTCTCTACACAAAGGCCCTATGTACCGCCTAAACAGCAAGCACAGAGAGTCAAACTCAAACTCAAACTCAACCTCAAGTACCGTTGGGTGAAATCTCACATATTATCCCCTGAATAAAGCCTAATCAAAGAAGCTCAATGCTGAGAAGTGTAAACTTAACTACAATCCTTCACACTTAACTCAAGGCCTACAATTCCTCCGATCAAGAGCAACAAAACCAAAGTTCCAAAAAGAGGATTTTTAATGGTCAATCATTTCCAAGTTATGGTATTTAGCCACGCCGAATCCCTGTGAAGTAGTTGAAGTCATGGTGCTGGACCCTTAATTGCTTTAGCCATGAATCTGCCACGCTCAATAGTGACACCAGCCTCTCCTGGTCCCGACCACAACTGCTTGAGACCCACACATTTCCTTGCATCTTGTAAGTGGCCAAACCAAATGGGGGAAGAGAGATGCCTTGCCCTTCCTTTCTCTTCCTATCACCACTCTCAATGTCATCTTCAAGGTCCATATCTACATAGAGAAAAATAGACATCCCCAAGGCATATTTAATATAGTTCGCATAAGTAGCTTTCTTCTAATTTGTACAATAAAAGGAAAAAATATAAAAATATAAACAACAATGAGTTGTCACCGCCTGTTTAGTTGAAGCAAAAAACAAACAATAATAGGCTGAAGACTACCTTGGAACGAAGATGAAAGGGTATGGTAAGTGAGAAAGCATGTTGACAAGTCCTTAATGGTTCTTCCCATGGGAATGTGATATATTGGATACCTGAAAATAATAAATATGACAAAAATTTATTATCATAGCTTTTGTATTCATTTAAACATGCAAATGTTTGTGGAAATATTACCCCCATACAAATCCTAATAGACCATGTTGAGCCTTGAATAAGATTATCTGATTCATTACACTAATATAAAAACTTTTTTTTTTAATAGAATACTAATACAAAAACTTAAGCAGCATGCTGAAGGCAAAATATAAAATAAGAAATTATGCTTTATGTACTAGTTGCTGAGAGAGAAAGAGAGACCAAGCAACTGCCATCCAGCTAGCTGGTGAAAGATCCACACTCCTCAGTGACATCAAGCCAGGGGATCTTTGAGCTAATCCATTAATCTGTGAAAGTAAGGAACCAATAAGTGGTCAATGGAATCAACATACTCCTACATGATAAAGGGATTCAAGAAATTTACAGCATCAATGGTTATAATCATTTTGAAAACCCCAAATGTTGTGTTCTTCTTCCAAAGGATAGTAAAGTTAGAGACAATAAAGATCAAAGGCGTGACATATGCTAATGACTAATGGTAATTACTTTAATTAACCAAAGTAAAATTATATTCCAATACAGAGAGAGGAGAGAGAACATAGTAAATAAAAAAATTATACATGGGAAACGAAAATCAGTTTCATATTGAAGTCAAAAGTTCCAATCTATCTTTATTAGATGCCTATCTGAAAAGGATTTCATATGATTCTAACAAATCCACAAATGTTCTCATCATTCCTATCCTTGATCAGTCGTATTTTTTATAAAGAAAAAGGGAAAAAGAAGAGAGAGAGAGAGAGAGAGAGAGAGAACAGATGAAATGCTAGTGAAAGTAAAGAACATCAAAAGGACTAATTAAGGTTTGCATAAGAGGAACATGAAGTAGCAAAGGTACCTTATCCTTTAGAGGAACTCTACCATAAGGAGTGGCTCTCTCAAAGTACTGAAAGTAACGGTAACCCAATCTATCATTCAGATGCCATAGATTGTCTTGCTCAGACCCTCCATCCTCTGATGAACACCCATCGCATCTCCATAACTTGTCATTCTCACTCTCATCGCTGCATGAATCGCTGAACGAATCCCTCGTCTCACAGTCCCCCGACTCAGTCTCTTCCCTGAAAAAACTCATTCAAACTCATTTTCAATATTACTTCGTCCAAACAACTGCTTCAAATTAAGATTAAATATGTTATCATTGATCAACCTAGTAGTAAACAACATAATTTCAGCAATTCACATGTGTAAAAGTGTAAAAAAAATAATCCCCAACAAATAAACACATTAATGACCAAATCAACAAAGTTTGACTAACCCATATGGGGGATCCAGAGCATTTTAATTATACAACTAATTGAAGAAATCTCGACCAATCGAATTAGTCAGCAAAATTAATAAACTTCAACTAATCCACATGTTTTACCAAACTTTTAAATTATGCTAGTCATTGAAGAACATAACATGGGACATAATCAGACGATTCAAGACCACTAGTATAATTCAGCCTCTACTACAAACAAATTAAAACAAAAGAAGACTGCAAATGCAGATACTAGAAGTGATACCTGAAACCGTTTACAGATGAACTGCTTGTGAAAATCTGGATTGCAGAGAGATAAGGCACATAGTACTGAACTAAGGTTTCGCCGTTGTTCATGACGATCGGAACTCCGGCCCCATAAGCACTCCATTCATCATAGCAATTCCAAAGATCACCTAAGGTGAAATATTCAACTGTTTCTCTCTCCCATGGATGCCATAGACGATTAAGGTTTCTAATCTCAGACTGCAACCAAACAAAAACACAAATTGATAAAGGAAAATTGTAAATCCAAACGAAGAGAGAGAGAGAGAGAGTTAGACAAACCTTGGGAAGAAATTGAGATTGGACCTCAGGGGTTGTGCAATGAAGGAAGCAATCAAGGTTTGATTGCATTGATTCTTTATCATAAATCATGGCTTTTTTTGTGAGAGTTTGGTGAGAGACAAAGAAAGAAGCAGAAAAAGACAGACAAAGTTTCAGCTTCTCTCTTTGAAAACAGAGGAAACAGAGATTAAAAAAAAAAACAGAGGAGAGGAGAGGGAGAGAGAATTTGACGGGATTTGATTTCCCTTTTAGAGAGAGAGATAGCTAATGACAAAAAGGAAATGCGAAATTACTCTGCAAAGACTTCTATTTTTGGACGTTTTGACAGCAAATTTCACGGGAACTAAATATCTATCTCTGTTTCTTTTTTTTCTCTCTCTTTCACAGAGCGTCTTCGTTGGCAATGTTGCTGAATTCCACGACTTTTCCGGACACCGGAGGGTTTAAATTCCAGCCAGTTGTTTCCGACAGAAAAACAGTACCCAAGAAATGGCTGTTTTTTTTTCTCTTCCCCTCTTTCACACTCTCTGTTTCTTTTTTCTTTTTTCTCTAACCTTAAAGAAAACTCAAGCTCGGCTTTGTTCAAAATTCAAGGAACAAACTGGTTGTAAAAAGTCACGACGATTCAACGTTAATTCTTCAAGTTAAATCAAACCCAGAAAGGAAAACCCGGGGAATTGAAGAAAAGGGTCAGAGTTTGATGGGTTTTGAAGGAAAAGAAAGCCCAACAAAGTGTTGGAAAATGAGGGGAAGTTTTGTGAAAGACAGAGAATTGGTTTCTTTTAATAGAAATCAATGTTTTCCGGGACAAAAGATTGGTGGTTTGTCTGAGTGGTAACCTTGGAATCAAGAGGACTTTGTAACAGAAAAAATGGTAAAGGAATCAACTTTCCTGGCAAAAAAAAAAGCAGAGCTAAAACACAGTAAGAGGAAATGAGAGAGAGAGAGAGAAAGAGATATAGAAGGAAATAATCACAATTATCCAATTAGAATTTGGAAGAGAGGTTTGGCCTCTTGGGTTCTACTAGTTCTAGAAAGAACGATTTTGTAGAGAACAGGGAGAGATAGAGAGAGAGAAATTTTTTGATAACCGGGACAAAAGATTGGTGGTTTGTCTGAGTGGTAACCTTGGAATCAAGAGGACTTTGTAACAGAAAAAATGGTAAAGGAATCAACTTTCCTGGCAAAAAAAAAAGCAGAGCTAAAACACAGTAAGAGGAAATGAGAGAGAGAGAGAGAGAGAGAAAGAGATATAGAAGGAAATAATCACAATTATCCAATTAGAATTTGGAAGAGAGGTTTGGCCTCTTGGGTTCTACTAGTTCTAGAAAGAACGATTTTGTAGAGAACAGGGAGAGATAGAGAGAGAGAAATTTTTTGATACCCAACAATTATTTAGGCATCAGATTGCCAGATTTATCATTTATGACACCCATCTGTCTATTTCAAAGGGCCTCCACTTTCAGAGATACTTGTATAAATTCTTTTTTCTATATTCTTTTTTTTTTTTTTTTTTTCTGTATTCTCTACTTTTTTTTTTTCCTTTTTTTGTGTGGTTATTTGTGAAGATACAATTGGGACTGGGTCCATGACTTGAAGAGAAAGCAGTGTATGATCTCTGAATTTTTCATTCATCAATATTATTAGGTTATAATACTCAATCAAAATTGAGAGAGACAAGTCAATTTTCCACTATTTGAGTTTGACTTACCTAGGTTTTTTTTTTTTTTTTTTTTTTTTCATTTTTGATTTATCAGGTCTATTAGTTTAAAATATTCAATCAAAATTGGAAGAGAGAAATCAAAAGTTTCCACTATTTGAGTTCTCTTTTTTTTTCTTTTTTGATTTATCAAGTATATTAGTTTATAATATTCAATCAAAATTGCAAGAGAGAAATCCAAATTTTCCACTATATGAGTTCTCTCTCTCTCTCTCTCTCTCTCTCTCTCTCTCTCTCTCTCATGATCGAGCAATACTATAGTATCATATCAAATATAAAAACAGAATATTTACTATATTATGATTCCATTAATTGAATTCCCATCCTTTTTATTTAGTTGATAATTGGTAATTATTCAATCGCTAATATATGATAATGTTGAGTATGAAAATAGGTGTGTATTTTTTTTTTTTTTTTGATAAAAGAAAATAGGTGTGTATTTACTAATGCATCAAGGAACAAGTTTTACGTAACACACAAGTATAAATTCCAATAGAAACTATATGAAATGAATATAACTACTAAAATTGTAACACACAAATTGGAATATGACCTGTAACCAATGGTGAAGAATTTTAAAAAATAGGCGAAAGTCAATTTGTATTGTCTAACCCATAGAATGAGCGATAAAACAAAAACAAAAGTTTAGCTTCATTAATAAACATACCAAATTAAGTATAAAAATAAACAAATAAATAAATAAGCATAGAGAAGCAAAAGACAGTAAAACCAAAAGGAAGAAACTGACATGTAGTAATTTTTTTACTATCAACTTTGTGTTTAAAAATAAAAAATAAAAAATTTGTGCTCGAAATCTAGGCTTCTAGCTGTAAGGATAAAGAAAGGGAGAGCTTGATACATGACAAACCGCGTGAAACGTAACAGATGGAGTACTAGTACTAGGTATTATTACAAAATAAAAGTAAAATATATAAAACGACGACGTAGAATGTGTGTTCATTCATATACGAAATCGAAAAAGTTTGACACAGTCCGTGTCGACAACACAAAACGAGAACAGATATACTTACAGGAAAAGGCACACGTGGATAACGAGTACGGCGTGGCGAAAGATAGTGTTGGATAATGATATAGAATAAATTGTAGGGCCCCAACTTTGACCAATTGCTCGATTGCTTGCTTGTTTGTGATAAGACTAAGATGGTTCCATGACATTAAGTTATAAGATGCCAATAATAAGGAAAAAAAAAAAAAAAAAAGAGAGATTAAAGTATCCACCCATTATAAGCATAAACAAATAAAAGAAAGAAATTTGTATTTTATTCCCAAAGAGTTATTCAATAAAAATCTATTACCAAGAGAATTTAAGCCATGATCGCTGGTGGAAATAATTGTAAGAGTTGCTTGATAATTGGAAAAGTAAGGGTATTCTATTATATGATTTCATGTTAATTCCATTCATTTAATAATCATGTCAAAATTTTTAGTTGTGAATTTTGTTTCGTTTAGGCCAAAATTTCTCGTACCGGTATATAAATTAGAATAAGAAATCCTCTCATTCCATCTCGGTCTAAATTTCGGTGCATCCCGACTCGTTTAAACAAATATTGTCTAGAATGCAAATTCCGACCGATATGCAAATATGCAAAGGTGTTTTTTTTTTTTTTTTTTTTTTTTTACATCAATTTTTAATATCCTCATTGTTGATAAAATATTAAAAAGAAAATGTACTTCATAAAATTCTCAATTTCCAACCTCAACGTGTTATAAAATTTCAAGGCACTTGAGCTTGTTTCTCAAACTATTTAAGTTTCATAAAAATAGAAACACTAGATTTTGTGGGGTTCATAAAAAAATTTCATGAGATTTTTCAATTTCACATAAACCAATCATTATTTTTATAAAGCACACAGTAGTATTTCTTACTCTCGTGTTTCTCAAATTTTATAGATGTTGAAAATTTTTCAACATATCAATAAACACCTCAAAAGTGTCATAGATATAGTTGCACAATTTTTTGGGACCTATTAAAACCTTTTCTTCATAAGCAAAGTTTTGAGTGTGAAACTCCATAAATTTGTAAATCCTTCAAAATAGACCAGTAGTGATTTACAATGGAAATTCATAATTTCTAAAACACTCCAATAATAAAATAAATTATCCAACTTTTCAAGATAAATGAGATTTTATTATATCATATTGTAAATTCATCTCTACAATCAATAATGATAAAATAAGTTATAAATAGAGAAATAAAACCTATATATTTATAGCACTGTCCAAGACACACTAATAAAATACCCAAGTTATAATTCAAGTGAATTCATATGGAAATGGAACATATATCAAAATGGTATTTACCAAATTTAACTCCATAAAATTAACAATATGAAGCTATATTTTTATTGCAAGGTTCTAACAATCTATACATATATAATCATTTCAGTAGATATTCAAAGAAAAAGATGCTAGCAGACTATCTTGTTGTCTTTAAAATTGTGAACTTGCTAGTTAGCTGAAAAGAAATAATTTATGTATTTTTTTTTCCACAAAAAATAAATATATATGTCTTGAGTTCTCAAAGTTTATCAAATTTATATATATAATCTCATCTATAAACATGTATCGTCTCAAATTTTTGTTTCTATGAACATAATTAATAAATAAAAATAAAGTTATGTTTTAACTAATAATTTTTCTCAAAAAGATATATTCCACCACAAAATAAAAAAAAATAAAAAATTTAGAGATAATACTTCGTTGGTGCTTCAACATATCTTATAACATAAACTATTATGTGTTAGTATTAAAGCCATGAGATTGAGGTAATCAAGTTGAGGCGCAAATAATATCCCTTTCTTGAGGCAATATGCATCATTTGCAAGATCTTTTGCGTACGTTGTTCACGAGATACAGCTGTCCAACCATCCTGGTCGTTATCTTACTAGTCCGCGTCATTAAGTAAGATAGGAAACTCTAAAATATTATACAACATACCCATTATTAATTTTATTTTATTTTATTTTTAAATCTAGGGTTTCTATAACAAAGTTTGGTGTACCTCTCTTTCTCTCTCTACAAAAAAAAAAAAGGTTTCAATATACTGTTTCTCATATAATTTATTGATCATGCTGTGTTGGAAAATTTAGTAGCTAGAAGGAAAATGTAAGTGATATGTTATTAAACAATTTAGGTATGGATAAAGTTTACCTCCAAATCAGTTTGAAGAATCTCTTCTAACCCATTATGTGGCGATTCATAAAATCATTTATGTATATAATTTAAACAAGTTGCATAACTTATTAAATATGTCATGTTACACGTGACTAGTTGTTTGAGTTGCCACGTAGTGTGGTAGAAATTACTATTTGATTGTAATAGTAATAGAATTCAATTATATTTGAATTTTACTATAAATAATTATTTGTTTATTGTGTAAAAGTGCTTACTAATGCTTAAATTTAGTTTTAATCTCTTAGCTGTTCAAATTATGGTTAACCCATCCCAAACTAATCAACCTAACACGTGGTAATATAAATGGACAGGTTTGAAGAGGGTTTGGATTTTCAAATATAAATGGGAAGGGTTTTAGATGAAATTCATAATATTTAATAGGATTTGGTACTAATTTTGTAAATAAAATAATTTGAGACTTTGAATTTGAAAAGGATTTTTCTTTCCAAAATCGACTTTTTTTTTTTAATAAAAGAACTTTATTGAAATCAAACCAAGAGAACACTTCCGCTCGACCGAAACCTGACCAACAGGTAAATCAGCGGACTATAAAGGGATCTTATGTGATTACACAATAAAACCCCAAACTCTACAGAGAGGACAGCTAAAATGACATACATCATGGTCCAAAACCCTAAACCCAGGACGGCAAAAACAACGACAAAAACAACCACAGAAAAAATAAAAACACAACCACAATCGACTTGTTGCCACACTTAATTGGATCATCATATTATTACATAATTATTTTGTACTCCTTTTGAGATTGGCTTAAAACTAACACTTATAAATGGTATCCACTCATCTCCTTTATCTATTTCTTTTTCGTATTGAGGAATTTAGTGACGTATTGCGTCTTCAAAGGTGAGCAAAGACAACTATGCAAACTAGCAATATGAAGAAAGAAGTTTTTCTTTGATATACCTATATTCATGAAGATCATCCTAAACTTATTAGCGTGGATTTATAAAAAAAATAAATAAATAAAGGGGAAAGGCTTGGGTCCAGTGCATATGAGCAGATGTTGCCACGTGTCCAGTTTTGTATAGTTTTTGTACACGTGTTAATATCTCAACGGGTCCAATACTCCTGTGCACTGGACCCAAGACGTTCCCTAAATAAATAGTGGATTTTGACGTAAATCTCTGGAAAAAGTTTTTTGTTTTTTGTTCTTTGACACAGAATTGATTGATAGAGATGTACAATGAACTATTGCAACTTTCTCCTGTATATGTGACTATGTGCACCATATTAGCAGTTAGCACGACTAGTGCTCACAATGGCCCCTGTATGCTTTTTTTTTTTTTTTTGATAATTAACAAAGATTTTATTAAAAGAAAAACATATTACAAATTACATAACCCTACAAAGAGGATAACAAAACCCTACATAGAGGGCAACAAAAGTGACATTCGTCACGGCAAAACACCCTACCAAGAGGGTGTTTTTTTTTTTTACTCACTCACTCTTTGCTGCACTGTTTTTTATATTTCTTGGTCTCTGTATCAGTATGATTTTTCCTTATAATATATGGGAGATTTATTAAACCCATTGAAATCACAAAGGGAAATAATTTTGTATTATACAATGAATGCGTGGGATTTAATCTTGGACAAGTTAGAATCTTCATTTTTTAATTTAAGACAAAAATTATTAATCTATTTTTACTCTTTGTATAAAAAGGATTGAACTCACATTCTCATAAAGGAATGCATTAATTAAAAGACAAGAAATGAATGGATAGAACATTCATATAATTGACATTTCTCTAATTAAATTCTTTAAACCCAATAATTATAAACTTTGTGGTAAATGATGAAGAAAATGACACTGGATTTGCTAGAGTATTGATGTCACATTACCTCTTACATTTCATTGTAGATGTCGCGTTTCAGGTCACCAGGACCAGATTTCGTGTTACAGTTTCACATGCCCATGACCCTACAGATCAGATCTAAAGTCTCCCCACTCAAGCGGGCCTATCTTATACTAAAGGTCCATGTTTTATTGACCTGGTTGCAGACCCAAAATATGATGGCTTAAAAGGAAAATTAACAAACATAATAAAGAAAAGCAGATATACAACAGGAAATAATGGTACTAAAAAATAGAACTAAACTTTGCCCCACCTCATCAATCTTCTGTCTGCTGATACTGCAAAGTGTGCCGAATTCTTTGAAATTAGTCACAAGATTTCAAACTCTTGTCATGCACATTCAAGAAAATAGGAAGTTTGAGACTCGGTTTGGACTCTAGCTCAAATGGCACCGGTAGTGTAAAGTCATGGATTCCATCCCATTAGGTGTGTGCAGTATTCTATATAAGTTTTTTAAATAATAATTTTTAAAAAAAATTAAAAGCTCTTTGGTTTGTAATTAATGCATTGTTGAAACATGCTTTTAATTTGAGGAACAAAAATTGATATCCGGTATTATGTCATTTTCAATTGTTAATGAATCCTGTCTTTGGAAACTAACAAAATTTAAAAAAATAAAAAATAAAAACAATTTAAAGGAAATTTGCATGCCCAATCAAATGCGTTTTCACTTATCAAAAAAAGAAAAGAAAAGCGTTTTCTATCTTAAGCATTCTTAATAGGTGAAATGGTTTTGCTAAAGAACACAATCTAAGGTCGTCAATGGATAATGCAAAGATCAAAATCTAATTAAAATTTTGAACCAATCAAGATTTAATTACAATTGGATGACAATAAAGTGTAGATAGAATCGATCCAATAAAGATAAATCTAAGAAGAAAAAAAATGTAATCATAACCACACATAAATATATATGAATTACTATTATTCTAATACCAAGATCTTATAACTCAATTAACACTTCTTGGTGTTTCTTATTATCCAAGATTCAAATATTTCCTATCAAATTGAAAAAAAAAAAAA
>OU015769.1:11790856-12188964 GCA_907173295.1 Fagus sylvatica
GAAAATACCATACCGGTATGCAAACCAGTACAAGAAACCTCGTCTCACCTTGGGAAAAATTCCGGCCCGTTTCAGCAAATACCAGCCAAACGCAAATTCCAGTTGGTATGCAAATATGCCTAAGTTATTTTATTTTTATTTTTTTCAATCTTTTTTACCAATACATGAATCCAATAAGAAATCTTTCCTATCTAATACTTAAGCAAACAAAAGTTGTCAAACAAATGGTATTTTCATAGCCTAAATTAATTGCCAAACAAACATCAAAGTGGTATAAAGAACCAAATTCTTTGCTTAGCAAAAAAACAGAGAGAGAGAGAGATCACTACTTATACAAGTTTATATATCTATGGTATACATTAAATTACAACTAAAAAATAATAATCATTTACCTTAAACTCATCTGAGAAGAAGGTAGCATGGCTTAGTAGAGGATCTATGTATTGGTAGAAAGAATGACAAGATAAGGATAAGATGAACTTATTTCTCATTTATTTTGTGATATTATTTTATAAACCTAATAAACAGTCAAATATATATAAATATATATATAGCGGTAACCTTGAAACTGTATGTTGGAATACACCAGTAACGAAATATTTCATTCTAATGGACAAACCGAAATGACCACTAGAATAGAATTAAAAATCTTAGTTCAACTACTTACAATATATGTGGGCCTTAAATTTGTTAGAAAGTGACTCTGTGTACACTATTGGGATTTGCAAGTAATTGTAACAGTTGAACGGGGTTGAAAGTCCCCGTTATATTAGCAAGGTAAATTATTTTTTGATCTTTAAAGTTTGAGATTGTTTTCATTTAAGTTCCTTAAGTTTGACATTTTTATTTTTGATCCACCAAGTTTAAGGGTCAAAATTGTAATTTAGTCAATTAGCAATAAGTCTAGGGAGACAACATTTTTCACAATTGCTAACATAACATATTGTGATATGGTGCATAATACAAGTGGTATCAATGATTGAAGTGGTGTTTCTCCAATTGCAAAAACCAATATCAGCAGTTTTGAAAAATGTTGTTTCCCTAACTCACTCTAATATTAGGGATCTTGTGTTTGACTACAATCCATTCTTATGTAAATTAAGAAATTTCACGAAAAAGTTTAATCAATCTCCAAAAAATATTATCATAAAAAATTTCCAAGCGAAGACAAGATATAGATCAAACACAAAACAAAAAATAAAAATAAAATTATCAAAGGGAAAAATCATACAATAGACCTACTCTGAACAAATTCTCCTTAATTGTGTACTTTACAAAGAACCAAAACTTACCATCTTTCTTCTTGCACTACCTCTCAAGCAAAAAATTATTGTGTTTTCTCTTGGTTTGACACTCAACTGTCTCTCTCCTTGCATTACTTCCCAAGTGAAATCATTTTTTCTCTCTTGGTTTCATGCTCAATTATCCGATTCTTCTCCTCTCCCTATAGGAGAGGATCCTTAGACCCAAGCCATCAAACCATTTGTAACAATGTCTATACATAAGATTTCAATTTCTATTACTTGGTGAATAAGCAATACAATACTTCTTTGATAATGAATGGACTTCCTTCCACACTAACAAACCCAGAAGTAATCAAGTCAAATTTTTATTTTCAAAAAAAAAAAAAAACAAATAATTAACCAAGTCATAATAGAAATTTAAGACAAATTTCTTACACCCTGATTTTCTTTTTCTCTTTTTTTTTTTAAATCATATTAGGCCCCCAATTATTGAATGTATTGTCTGTCAGCACTAAAGTGTTGCCCAATTAAAAGAAAGTCATCGTCACAATGTATCAAGCACTACCTTCCTTTTGTCCTTGCACACACAGATAAAATTTCGAATCAAAATTGGCAATTTGAGTAACTCTTTCAGTTTGTTCATTCAAATCGAATATTTTGATATTGATCTATTGTATCATATCATTTCAGGATTATTTTTATTTTTAGAATATCTATATATAATACAAAATAAATATAAATTATTCTTCCATATTTTTATAAATCAATTCAAAAAAAAAATAATGAACATTTTACATTATTATTACTTAATAAGGAGATTTATAAAATCTCATTAAATAACAACGGATGTCTAGTAAATCAGTTTACATAACCAAAACACCAAAAAAAAAAAAAGATAGAAATATTAAAAAATGAACATCATCCATCATCAATAATTCAATATAAAAATAAGGTTTTTAAATCATTGAAGAAGATAAAAATAGAAAAGATAAGAAAGAAAGAGTAAGGGTTTAGGAAAAAAAAATGGTGGGTTGAATCGTATTGACCGAAATTTGAATATGAGTCGAAACAGACCGAAACGATCAAAATTGACTACAATTTCAGTCGAGTACTAGAACATGCAGTTAGGTGAACAAAACATTCCGATTATTCTCGTTGGAAGTATTGCTTCGAATACTCTCAACCTTAGAATTCGGACTTGTTTGGTTGTGACTATAGTAGTGCTTATGTGAGAACACTGTATATAATTTTGAGATTGAGAAAAAAATGGAAACGCATTATTTTAGGTTGTTTTCAATATTTGTTAATAAATATATGTCTCCCAAAACTCATAATAATATTTTTAGGATTTTCAAGGGAACTTTTCACTTGCTATTTATATAGAATGCCCTATTGAAAGCTGTAAAAACTAAAAACCACCAAACGCAACATTAACAAAGGGTTCAAAGATTATAAGTCATTGTATTGAGACACTAAAGAAATTATTGATAATCTAACGGCAAGAATACAACACTCGAAGCTTGTAACAACAAAGACATGTTAATAAAACTTTTTAAATCCTATCCTATCTTTTGTTCCCCATTTTAGGTATCTCAAGAGGAACGTAGTTGAAACTTGAAACTAACCCAAAACACAATGGTTTGGCGAGTGTTAGTGTCAACTTGGCTATAGAATAGGAAGGCTGAAGTGCTGAACTGGCTGGATATTATCTTATTAGGGATGTAGATCTAGAGAGAGGGAGCTCGATTAAGCTGAGAAGGAGAAAGAACAACCAACGGGATGGCAGTGGTGAACAGCGGGGCTTGGAGTGTAGCTCGCATGAGCCATGGCCATGGAGGCCTCGGTGAGAGAGAGAGAGAGAGTGTGTGAGAGAGAAAATCACCCTAGACATGGAATTTTTTTTGTTTAATTGTTGGAAGATGCTAATGTGGTTATTGCCACATAGATTACCACCTCAGTTTGTAGAGTTTTTGTAGTAAAATATGTAGTGCCTCTAGCATTACTCTTCTCTAAAAAATGGGCTTCATGTGGAAATCCCCCTCCTTCCACAAAAAAAAAAAAAAAAAAGATAAAAACTTAAAACTAGGTGTCGCTGCTTGCTAGGTATATTGTCGAAGCTTGGAGGAGACGATGGCATATTCGATCGATAAGGGAAATTGATGCCATGGTGCAGTGGTGGGTGTTGTTGGGCCTTCATTATCATTGCACCGTTTTGAGAAACACCGGATCCATGGATTTCTACCAGCAAATGCATAAGGGAGGGAGATCGACTAATCAAGGCCATGCTGTGGTGGTCAATGTCGTCAGGCCTTCGTTGTCATCGCACCGATTCAATGAAACACCAGATCATGGAATTCTATTGCACAACACTGCTTCAAGGCCATCATCGCTGTCAACAATGGCAATGATTTGTTCTAAAACCATTTTGGATTGAAATCAACATTTCGATCGAAATAGTTGAAATATCCCGAAACAACGGAATTCTTCCAAAACGGTTTGAGGGGTCACTCATACCATTTTGCTTTATTGTACAAGAAATTTTGGTCATACCAATCGATACGATAGAGCATTCACAATGTTAAGTAAAAAAAAAATTGAAATAATAATAATAATAATTTTCATATGTTTTTGTTAAGTTGGGCACATGAACTGTGATATTTTATTCTCTATATGATACTAACCTTGGTTTTTTTAGTTTTAATTAATAAGTTATGCGTAGCTTGAGCAGGTTAAGTCTATTAGGTGATTTTCTTTATTAAATGAAGCTATAATAATGTCTTTGATAAATTAGATTATTACTCTATATTTTAAATTTTATTTTATTTTTGTCATACTAGAATTAATACTCCAGCTTGTAATATAACAATTCTCATTATGTAAAAAGTTTTTTTTTTTTTTTTCCAAATGCATGTTTTGCTTATAAAATTTTAGTGACAGTACTTGTAATATTTTTTTTCTACATAAAGATGATGTTTTTCAAAATTTAAATAATAAAATCTTACTTAAGATAAATTGTCACAAAAAGATTAAGGGGATTAGCTATACTATGAATTGAAAAAAATATATATATTAATGGAACCTAAATGCAAAAACTGAAGTATTAATTTTGTATCTCAAAAATAAAGAATAATAAATTATAATTATAATTAAAGTTATGGTGTAAACTTCAAATCGTATCCATCCTGCCGCCATAATCAAAACTAAGCTACCCCGTATGTGTGGATGTCATTACATCTGTGTTATGAAAAGGTAGTGCATTGCAACAAGCACCATATACAAACAATCATGCAAGTGAAATATTACGAACACGAAGTCATGATAATGCCGCCACTTTCCATTTGACATGTTGCATCAACAGCCCATTAATGGTCGAACTTTGTGGTTGAAAGTCAATCACCAAATTGTGTGACTCCATGATCAATGGGAACTTTGAAAAATAATATAAACATATTTCAAAGGAAGATAGTAAGTGGGATGTCTCTTTTATGCATTAAAATTGAAGATGCTTATGTTATGTAGCTAGTAAGCTGTAGTTGAGAGACTTTGAGAACAAATTTAAATCTTTACTATTTGTACAGCCGATTCTGGTCGGATAGCCAATCTGTCTGGGCACCAAACAATGTCAAGTATCTGTAATCTGTTTCAATTAATTAGGAGTACAATATATTTACTATCAAAGTACAAATGCACCCCTTAAATATTGCCAACCAATTATATATTCAAAAAGATAAAATATTAAATGTGTAATATATAAAAATGTATCTATTTCTTCAAAACCAAAAATGTATCTGTGCATTACATATATATATTTGTTCACTATTACAATGGCTCCACTTCCATTTGTTTCATTTGTTTTCTTTTGGGCAATCCAAACCTTGAATCTAAACACCAAGACGCTCCAATTGGATGCCTCACACAACACAAAATTTCAACTCCATTCACAATTGCTAGTTGAATCGAAACAAGTTATAGGAAAGTGGACAAAAAGAAAGTAGTTGATTTAGCCAATCCTATGGTATGTTTTTTGCATAACCAAAATAGGAGTGTTAGAGCATTCTCATCCGAATAGGTAAACCGGTTTTTTAGCAAAAGTAAAGAGCACTGTTCACCAAATGTGCTAAAATAACACCCGCATCCAGTTATGTATTATTGCTCAAATTTTTACAAGATGCTACAGTAGTCGGTAAAGATACCGACTACTGTTGGTTATGTAAAGTTATTTTCTCTCATTTTTTATTCATTCTCTCTCCCTCACTACTCCTCTTCTCAGTCTCATTTCTCTCTCCCTCACAACTCCAGCAAGGCGGCAACCTTGTGCTCCCGCAGTCAGCTTCGTCGGCGTTTCTTCTTGTTCAAGTCTTGGTCGTCGCTCTCCTCCACCGTCTTCTCCAAGAAGTCCATGGGTTTGGGTTTGGGTTTTGTGGCGGCTGTCTTGGTTTGAAGATGGGTTTGGGTTTGGGTTTTGTGGCGGCTGGGGCGCCGAAGGAGCTAGTGGTGGTGGTTTTGTGGCGGCTGGGTGCTGGGGCGGCTGGGTTTTGGTGATGGTTTGTGGGTTTGTTCTGTGGGTTTGGCCGTGGGTTTGTGGGTTTGTTCTGTGGGTTTGGCCGTGGGTTTGTGGGTTGTGGCCGTGGGTGATGGGTGGTTTGGGTCTGCAGTGGGTTTCGGGTTTGATGTTGGGTTTGGATTGTGGTGGTTTCAGTGGCGGTAGCTTTGATTTTGTGGTGTTTTTAGTGGAGGGTTTGATTTTGTCTGCGGTGGTTCAATTCACTGTATGTGGTTGGGATGTTTGGTTATGTTTTGCCGCGTGAAATATGATGGGAAAGTGGAAAAAAAAAAATAATAATAATTGTTTTATAATATTTTAATAGGATATAGTGTAAAATAAAGAGTGGGATGTGAGGTATGTTATAAATGTTGAGAGGTAAAATAAATAAGGTGGGTTTTGAAGAGGTAAAGTAGCTAAAAAATAAAAAATCGGATGTGAATGCTCTTAAGTGTTAACAGTAAAAAGTGTCATGAACTTACTAGGAGTGTTCTCATTGGTGGGGTATTCGGTATTCCCACCTTACCAAGAAGATCCAGACAAATATTTTACTTGCAAATATGTCCTCCCAAAAAAAAACCCAAAACTTCCTCCCTCATCCAATGGGTTCATCCCATTTGAAATGTTCTCCAAAGTCTCCTATATGCAGTAAGACAAATAAAAAAAATCTCTATCTTAAAATCTTAAAATTAATAATTGGTAAAGTATTGAAACACCACCATACGAATGTGTCAAATTTTTCTAGTTGTTTTTTCCATTTTATATGAATTCTTCCTAAATGCTATAATATTATCATGTAATTTTTAATCCTAACGTTAATCGAAATGTCAAATCAATGTCTTGAATTCTCAAAGAACTAAAAATTATAACTTAATACTTAAAGTCATCCACACAATATATATATAAAAATTTCAAACTCCCAACATTAACGGCCAAAACTCCTCAAGATATCATTTGAACTTTAATGATAAATAAAATTCTCCAAAAGTATTTGCGTGCTTGAAATCTCAAGGATAGACTTTTAGTCATTCTAAAGTCTAAACGCAAGAACGATCGCATCACACAATAAATCATGATAAGTATTATATTCAAGATATGATTCAAAGCACCATGTCTTGTATATTGGGTCCCACAGATGTCCGATGTATTGGCCTCATGGGAGATGCTCACATAAAACTTCCAAAACCCCCACCATCACATCCTCCGTAATACCATGTATAAGAATAATATAATATAATCTGAATCTCGACCTATTTATTTGTCCTACCAGCTGATGCCACTAAAATCATGGGCTATAAACCAAAGTAACATTAAATATATTCAAGAATGACCGTTGTTGGATACTCACATGTGTCACATGTGAAAGTAAAAAAATTGAGTATTAATATAACTTATAGGGATATCATTTAACTCAAAAACTTAAGTTTATGAGTTTAGGACCAATTATAAATTATGTTATATTAATTTTTCAACTTCTACACTTTCACTCCATGTGAGACTTCCATTCACACTTGAATACCCAATAATCTCTCATCCTCATACTCTCATTCATGGGAACCTTGTATCTATATCCATGGGAACCTAGCGTTGCATCACTCTTTTTTTATCTAGTTAGCACCATTGGCAATTCTATTTGTTGGCCCTTTTTCCAATATCATTTGGGTGGACTTTGTGGGTTTGTCTTGTGCGATGTACCCTTGTGTGCACTTCAAGTACACGCACTCCGTCTTTGCTCTAATTGCAAAAGGGACCCGTCCTCCCTTCATCTGCGAAAAAGACCTTGATAACCTTGTCACCACGCCGCACATCACCATAAACTCTGATACCATTTATTGGTAAGATAACATATTGGAGAAACTTCAATTGAGACATTAATATAACATATAGGGACAACACTTAACCTAAAAGTTTAAACTTATGGATTTTAAATAGTGTCCATATATATTTTATTAATTTCTGAATTGGAGTCTTATCAAGGGGTTACCTTACCCAACAACTGCAACATGTTTAATATTATTGCACAAGATATAAGAATATTCCAAAGGCTAGTAATTATGCAAATATACAAATATAAAAAATAAAAACAAGAACAAGTAATATATTATAATTTCAATTAAGCTAAATGTAAGAAACATCTCAAAACATGTACAAACTTAGGCAAACTAACAAGTAACAAAGTGACAATTTTATATATAATTTTCGAAAATAAGATATGTCAAAAGGGCATGTATAAAGAAGAAAAAGAATTTAGCAAAAAAAAAAAAAAAAAGAAGAAAAACAGGAAAGCATAATTTGTAAAGTCCTACTTACCTTAAGCGCACACAACCAACTAATTAAGTGAAAATCACTTATCACAAGGTTTGTCTCCAAGATCCCCACACTTAAACTTTCACTTCACGAGAAAATATCTCTAACTCCAAGATCCCTAATTTAGTAATTCATATATAATAACAATTATGATTCTTAAATTAAACATAACACAAATTTAGCTAGGCGTAATTGAACATGCCTCAAGTCAATTAGGACCTTCAATTCCATATAGGAATTTTTCATTTTGAACGATCAAGCTTAGATAGACAAAAACCCCAATTTAGAGACTCTTTTGATTACAAACCTAAAATTTAATTAGTCATAAGCCTATGATCACCTCAACAAGTTAAACATTCATACCTGCAATTTGGCACTTTAATTTCATACAGGAACCTTCAATTTGAGATCAAAACACTAAGATCATCAAAAACCCCAAATTTGACCTAAGTCCTAACCTTAATGATATCAACTCATTAATTATTCTCAAATAAGGTCATTGGGTCATTTTTCTTTGTTTTATTGAGAATATTCCATATATATATATATATATATAATGTGTCAAGTTTTGACATTGTTCGACCTGACAGAGGTCAGAGGACGGAGTGTCATCGTTTTAGGAATTTTGAGGGTAGTGTCATTTCCAGATGATCGAGTATTACAAATTTAATTTTGCTATACATCAGGAGTGTCAGTATAATTTATCCTAATAATCATACTAAATCTCAAACCTAACATTAAGCACCCTAGAAAAGGCATGACAAATAAATTATAGTTTACATTTATATTATATTTTGTATATATGTCAAGTAATTTTTCTTTTAATATATATTTATTTTTCAATTATATTAATTTTTTAACATTTTATTTTAATCTTACCCTTAAACTAACTTAACTCTTTAGTGGTAGTTTAACCTTATATAGCCTTCAAGATATATCACAAAGGTTCAAAACTAACCTCAAGAGGGATGTGCCTTATCTCACATATTAGTGTAACTCAGAATTTTTGGTTTAAATGAAACATGCCCAAAATTATAAGGTTCAAAAAATAATTAAATTGAGGTTAAAAAACTATAAGGTTATTAACCTCATATAGCCTTCAAGATACATCAAATTTATTAAATTAATTTAATTTAACTTATAAGCAATTTACTTCATTAACTCTCATAATGAGTGATCCTGGTCATTTAATTAAAATCAGGTTTTATTTGATTACTTTAATACTAAAATACAACAACATTTTGCATAAAAATACTTGGTCCAAGGACTAAGCTAAGAGGGTGGAGGGGAGTCGAACTTGAACCCCAATGAAAAAGTAATCATCAATCCATTGCGGGGGATTGCCCCTTTTGGTCTCATCAAAAGAAGTCAAGTCCCCTTCCTTAGTTATGATTTTTCTTGTAACTAGGGCTAGCTATAAATGAACTAAACTGTTCATAAACAACTCAGACTCGACTTGAAAAAAGACTCGTTTATGTTTGTTTATTTAGTAAATGAGTTAAGCTTGAGCCTGAGTTTAGGGTTGACTATTAAACAAGTTGAACACAAACATAATAATGTGCTCGTGAAAAAACTCGTGAGTATGAGAGACTCGATTTAAGTATATATAATATTATATGATTATAATGCATACATGTAAAAAAATATATATATACTTTATATAGACTTGAGATTGAGTTGTGCAAGTTTGCAAATTATTTCATAAGATATCAAATTGTTATTTGTAACTTATTGATAATATAAATAGTCTATTTTTTAGTAAAAATAATATATAAATTTAACAATACAATGTGGGTCAATCTAAATTTTATAGGTTCATAAACGAAAATCATTCTATCTAATTAACTTAAATAATATAATTTCAACTATAATTTAGCTATTAATTTTTTTGCATGAATTTGTGAAGATGAAATAAACTTTACTCATATTGTTTGCTAAATATGACAAAATAATAAGTTAGTCAAGTATCTCGTGAACAAGTTCAAGTTTGTCCAACAAAAAAAATGATCTAAGTTTGAATATGTAATCAAATTTGGTAATGAGCTTAAACTTAGATCATGTCCCAATCTTTTTTTTTATATGTTGTGGATTAAAATTCTTATAATTTATTCTTGTCCCCTATATTAGAATCTTAACTTACATGTTTTAAATGAATTCCTATAGAAAATAAACTAAACATAACAAATATTTATAGATTTTAATTAGATCAACTAGTAAAATTTTTTGTCTTCGAATAAACGACCTAGGATATTTTAAAAAGTATATATCTCTCTCTCTCTCTCTCTCTCTCTCTCTCTCTCTCTCTCTCTCTCTCTCTCTCTCTCTCTCTCTCTCTCTCTCTCTCTCTCTCTCTCTCTCTCTCTCTCTCTCTCTCTCTCTCTCTCTCTCTCTCTCTCTCTCTCTCTCTCTCTCTCTCTCTCTGATAACATGGGAATATGAAACTTCACTTGGACTAATCCTATAAACACGTGCAATCCTTACACTACTTAGTGCTTATTATGGTTTGTGTTACTACTAGGTTACCCCCAAATAGACCGGTGTTGTGTAGGTGTCTCTCTCATTAAATAAAGTGATCTATGCATGTAATTGGAAATATGACTAGAGCCTTTATGATGGACTTAAGTGTAGATTAACCCCTAGATTAAATTAGACAAGCTTTAATTGCTAAAGTGAATGATAAATACAATACGTCATGCTATAATTGGAGTGATGGAATGCAGAGACAAAAATAATAATTAGAGTGATTGAATGGAGAGATAAAAATAAAAAATAAAAAATAAAATGGGGAGCTCATCATAAGAAAATGAAAGCGCTGTCTCAGTACTCTTACTAAAATGTGGAGCTCACTCAGTACTGAAAGCGTAGTGTCACAGTACTCTTTTTTTAAGCCAAAATCCCCTAAGACTAGTGTCTTACTCTTTTTTTAATATGCTTCATAAAAGGTATATGCAGTGCCAGAATCATATTCATATCCAGGTGACTAGCAGTGCCAAAATCATATTCCATTTTGTCAAATCCCTCCTCTGCTAGTACTTTCGCCCCTATGTCAAATCCCTCCTCTGCATGTTGCATTTTTAAAAATGCATGTTGCATTCCTAAATAGATTCCTTATTATCATTTTGTTCCCATTTAATTTAAAGGGATATATATTGCTTAAAACAGTTTTTCAGGGGATTTATTAGAAGATGGAAAAAAATAATTTAAATTAGGGGAAGAACATGCTTTCCATAATCCTGTTATTTGGGCATGACCATTGACCATTAACACCCTTGTAAAATTTAATCCAGAAAACGCCACTTCAAACTTCAAAGCCACCACCTTTGTCAAATTTGTCGATAAGAAGGGAATAGTGAGGTTGGAGAGGTGTGGATTTTCCATTAACATGGTTGTCCATTAATAATTTCAGATGCTATTTCTTTATTATTATTTTTACTCTATCTAAGATAGAAATCCTACTATAAACACATACATACAATATATGACGGGAGATAGGAATCGAACCCATACCCAATTGAGTAAGGAATGAGGAGTGAACCACTAGATCAAATGTCCATGAGCGCTCTCTCTTAATATTAGCTCTCTTTGGTGAGATATTTTGAGTTATGATTTTCCTTTTATTGTAAATTAGTAACTAATAAAAACAAAATTGTATTTACATCAATGTCAGCTAAAACTCACCAAAAATAATTCTTAGAACCATTAATTTAAGAGAGAGAGAAATGATCTCCTCCTAAAAAAAGTATAGTTGCACTATAAGAGGATCTGAATTTTGCACAATCGGATTAATTGCCACCAGATCTCTCATTTAATATTCATATTTTTTTTTTTTTTTCTTTTTTTATGTTTACTTTTGCTGTAAGAATTGATGATCACAATCCCTTCATCTAAGAAGGCCTTGAATACAAAATAAAGCCATAGTTTTTATTGGTATATGCCCAAAAGTAATTGATCTAGAGCAGATCAGTATCAGCAGGTTGACAAGGTTATAATAATCCGTATAGATGTCTCTCTATCTACTAAATTTCTATCAAAAACATGGTGCCCTGGTCAAGAACTAGCAACGAAAAGTTATGAATCTATGTTCCTGGCATAATTTCCGGAAAACTATAAAAACCAGCAACATTTACAAGTATTGGTCTTCTTGTCCATGTTTATCGCCCATAATTGGCTGACGTGTTAATTGGTGGCCTAGAGTCCCTAGACTGAACGTCACCGAGGTCCAACATTAGGTACCATTGACTACAATACCTCACGTTTATTATCTTTCTACCTCACGTTTGATATCTTTCTAATGACTTTCTGGTGGTTTCTTTCATGATTTTTTAATAACATAAATCAGAGCCATCTCCATCCTTAAACGAATCCATTTTTATTTTTTTGTCAAGGATAAGTTTTTATTTATGTTGTGAGCACACGGTACTGCAAAAGTCAATTAGACAACAAGTGCCTGCATTTTTATTTTTATTTTGGGATACATTAAAAAAACAAACGAAGAAACGAAGAATCAATTGAACAATTGATGAAAATTTAGTATTTAGACCCCTTTTGGCAGTTTAAACTTTGGAGTTTAAACAATCCTAAACTTAAGGAATATAATTTGGATTTTTTTAATTAATTTTTTTTTTTTTTTTTTTAAGGGGTGGGAAGAAACAGACACAAGTATCAAACATTTGGACTTTGGACCCATTAACACAAAGATGTTTGGCAGCCTCCTAAACATGGTCCCCACGGGAGGACTTTAAAGCTAACTTAGCCCAAAAGAGTAATCAATGGGCTGCACAAGTATCCTTAGTTCCGTACCAATTACAAATGTATTCAGCTTATTGGGCCACTATATTTCTTTATTGGTTATCAATATGTGATGCCTATATATTTGTTTTTGGCTGTCTGCATATATAATTTTTCAGTAGTAAGAAAAATGTTATACTAGATTAATCTTAAAGCTTTGAACTCTTGAAGATTTTATTAAGCAAGGAACCACAAACGAATAAAGAAAAGGGACAGATATTTCTGTGGGCCTATGTTGAATGTTGAACTTCTAATTGGATAAGATAAGGTTAAGAATTAGTGAGAGGTAATTATGTTTTTGTTTCCACTACTTCTTTCTTCTTCCTGCCATAATTTCAACAAAGCTATAGAAAACTTACATTTTTCCCTTCTTGGCTGGGCCATGTTTATCCGCAACGATTTCCCTTGCTAACTAGATGCCAATGGAAACCCCACTACACCCACGTGTCATACTCATGGATAAGGCCATGATAACAGATACTAAGGCTTCGTTTGTTTCGTTGTAAAATATTTTCTATTATAAAATGTTTTTAGATGAAAATGATTTCAGGGAAAATGATTTTTTTTTTCCGTGTTTGGTTGCATTCCGGAAAATGCTCTGGAAAATATTTTACAATATTATGTGAAAAATAGACCAGAAGGGGTAGGGGGTGAGGTGTGCATTTTAACAAAGGATTTTCCGGTCAATGAAAATTATTTTCCGTTTGACCACTATTTTACAGCAAAACAAACACCTGCAAATCTGAATCAATTTTACAACGAAACAAACAGAGCCAAAATTTGTTTTGACTCATCTACAAAATATATTTGTAAGGCCTTTGAGCTCTATCCTTTTTCCTTGAAAAGTAAGGCATTTGAGCTGGGAAAAAATTGCTTGTGGGCCTCGTACTATTTGTAGACCAATTTCTTCTTACGATTTCGGAGCTTTTTATGTGGTATGCGGAAACAAATAGCAAGTCACCCAATTATAAGATTTTGGACCAAGCCCAAGAGAGTCACCCATGGGCTAAGGATTCACTCCTTGCATAATATTCTGTTGACTAACTTTTGACCCTCTAATTTAAGGGGTGTTTTCATTTTGACCCCCTAATTTAAAAAAATTTCATTTTGACACCCTAACTCTGTTTAGTTATCAAATTGCTTATTCCTTTCATCTCAGTTAGAGGCCCCCCGTTAAGTGCCTAGTTGGACAGCTGACGTGTCATCTAATGTGGCTATATTTGACATGTCATCAAAAAGAAAAATAAATAAATAAATAGACATTAAAGAGGTGAGACGTTGTTGTTTCACCTTGTTTTAATTCACAAAGAGAACCTAAAACGGCACCGTTTCACACATCACGATTTCACCCTATTGAACATATCATGATTTCACTCAGTTTCAGATTTCACACAATATCAAATTTCACCCAATTTCAGATTTCACCCTTTGGTCCACCACCGCTCTCCTCTCCAAAATTCCACCGCCGATCAACCCATCATCAACATCTTCTCTAGAAATCGATCAGCCTATGAGACAATCGTGATCTGTTCAAAAGGGTGAAATTGTGATTTGTGAAACGGTGCCATTTTAGGTTCTCTTTGTGAATTAAAACAAGGTGAAATGGTAGCTTTTCACCTCTTTAATGTCTATTTATTTTTTTTATTTTCTTTTTCTTTTTGATGACGGGTCAAATATAGCCACATCAAATGACACGTCAGCTGTCCAGTTAGGCACTAACGGAGGGCCTCTAACTGAGATGAACGGAAGGAGCAATTTAATAGTTAAGTAAAGTTAGGGAGCCAAAATGAAAACACTCCCTAAGTTAGGAGGCCAAAAGTTGACTTTAGTCTATTTTGTTCTTTCAACTCGCTAGTCTCCTCCAAAAGAAGTGGATGCAAAGATTAATCAATTTACTTATGAATATTTGGTTTGGATAAAGTTTACCTACAAACTACTTGTTTAGAGAAATCTCCTCAAACTTGACAATTCATAAAACCATCTACTTGTATTATTTAATTTAAATAAATCACATGATAAGTACATATGTATAGTCGTTTGAGTGGCCACGTAGTAATTTGGAGATAAACTATGTCTATTTGATTTAATGCTAATAACATGCAATATTCACAACGGTTTTGTAATCTCTCACAAACAAGGTATTTTTTTTTTTATTCCATTAAAGAATTTTTACGAATAAGTTCCGGTTAGCGATTAGGCCAAAGATTAAACATGAAATAGAGAGGTCTCGAAGCTCGAAGGCAATCACTCACATATGAGGGAGAGATTATTAGGTGACTTGAGAAATTATATAACTTAATTAAGAGCTCATATGCAATGAGGAGCTAGTAGGACTTGTTTGTGGCCAAAAAAAGATAGAAATCTCAAACCCTACAGAGAAGCAATTACTCACACATAAGGGAAAGATTGTTAAATATACACATCACACACATGGAGAAAAAGTAAATAAAGAGAATAGTAAAATTCATTTTGTGTGAATAGTGAGATTGACAATATTGACATGCCAGAAACTACTCTCGGGCATAGTTGAGCATATGTACTACTTAACAAAGCATATCTCTCAAATTTTTCATGTCAATGAAATAAACTCTACCATTTATTTGTAGAATTTCCCCCCTAATAGTTCACAAAGTGAACGTCATGGTGTAACTCATACTCAAGCAAAATGCAATTCAAATACTAAAATTGGATTCGCAAAAAACCCAAAAATTTGGGAAAAAAAAAAAAGCTTTCCTCCATTAATTACTAGCCCCTATTTATCTTCCTCTTAACAAGGCCTTCTCTGCAGTTTCTACCTCTTCCAATATTCTCGCCTTCCGCTTTGCCGGTATCGGTGCTGTTGGGCCAAAACTAATATAATGGCCGGAAACAGCATTGAGCGCTGAATATATGTCCCGGAAGGAAGCCCTGCCAAGCAAAGCTTTCTCTCTCCTATACTTAGCCACCCAAAAATTTGAAGTCTCTCTTAGCTCAGCCACTGCAGCAGCCACATTAGGGTCAGTCTTGTCCATGTTAATGGTGTTTCTGACCTTGTTGATTACTTCTTCTGACTCTTTTATGTACTCTTCATCTGAAGCAGCTAGTGCTGGTGGAGTAGTGACTGGAAAGAGCCATGCAGCAGGAGAGAGGATAGTGGTAGCTAGTGATAAGAATTCACGGCGGCGAGGTTGAAATGCGGCGGTGGTGGTGGTGGTGAAGGTGGAAGAGCTGGTGGTGTTGATGTTGGTGTTGGTGGTGAATTTGGATTTGATGGGAGAGAGTGGTGTTGGTTTGGAGGTGGGAGTTATTAGGGTTGGTGATGCCATGGTTTGGCTGTGGTGAAAGAGAGAAATGGAGGGAGATGAGAGTGTGTGCTTTTAGTTAGGGAGGGGAACTGGGTTTCTGCCACGTGGGCTTATCACCTTATCTTAGTTTGTTTGGTTTTATGGATGAGAAAAGAGTAAAGATCCAATGAGATGTTAGATACAGATCATGCTGCAAGTGTCGCTGAGGTTAAGTTGAGTGAGATCTATTTCCTTAAAGCCTTGGCCATGGTAAATAGGTAAAGCAAGGTTTGTAACAGTTAAAATGAGAGCTTCTTGGAAATGAATAGGCCCAGGCCCATTCGGAGGCCTCCTATCAGTGGGTCGAAATCTTAAGTCCAAAGCATTTTTATTTTATTTTTTAGCCAATAATAAATAAGAAGAGAAAATTTAAGTCCATGTTGTTCTCCATCATGCGATACTCTTTTGGCTAAACTACAAATTACACTTTTTAAATTTAATCAAAGTTCAATTCAATCCCTCTAACTTTTGTTTTAGTTCAATTCAATGATTCCATTAAGTTTCTGATAACTTTTCCGTACAGATTAAAAAAATAAATAAATAAATAAAGTTTTTATATTTCGAAAATATTTCTAGATTTTTTTTTTTTTTTTTTTTAAAAGGAATCATTCTTTGTATCAAAAGAACACAATCAAAACCCATATAAAAAAACTAAAAAAAAATCCCATCACAAACCAACACATCACCAAAACAAGATCAAAATAATTGAAACAAAAATCCAGAGCAACAGATCAAACAAAAATCTACAACCAACAATCCAGGAACAATACATGAATAAAAGAAATCTAAACACCAAAAACATCAAACCCAAATCCACATTAAACCCAGAAATCCCCAAACACAGATCAAATAACCCCTTCGTCGAAACCGGCCTCGTCCTCCTCGAATTCTAATAGCAGCCTCGCCTCCTCGCTCGCCACGACTTGGCCATAGGTCCTTGGATCAGAGAGAGAGAGAGAGAGAACTGCAACCCCTGACCTCAGTGCATCAAGTCAAGCCGAAGGGGGAGACCGATTTGCTTCCAGCCACCATGCTCTTTGCCTGCACTCGACTTGGCCCCCATGCTCACGGATCGCTCACAACATCGTGTAAACACAAATTTCGTACAAATGAATCACACGGTCACGAAATGGTGTAACAAATAATCAATTTGTATTTATATGTATGAAAGCGAGTACAAATCTCTAGATGATCCTTTACAATAAAAAATACAATAAATTCCTCTGATTCTGTCTCTATGACGCTCCACGATCCAAGGGCTATGAAGCTTGATCTTGAATGGTGTCTGGATATTTCTGAGTTGAGTGTGTAGTTGGAATTTTTGGACTTAGAATTGAGGGCCGTCGGCTTGATCTCGGTCTAAGTTGAATGAAGATTTGAAAGGCGTCTCCCACTTTGGATTTGAAGAAGCAGAAGTACGCCTTGCTCTTGGATGGACAAGAGTGCTCTTCTTGAATCTTGAGAGAACTCTTCTTTTTGGCAGAGTGTTGACAGGGTTTTCTCCTTCTGACTCTGGATCCCCTCTCTTCTCTAAAGAGTCTTTATTTATAAGCACTTCAAGACTTCTTCATTTGGAATTCCCTTCTCATCATTTAATGGGATTTAATTTGATTTGATTTGATTTTGAATTTAAATTGGAATTTGGTCTTCCATTTAATTAAAACATTCCATATGTAGGATTCTCCATCTGATGTCGCCACATGATTTCAAAGTTGTGACACATGGCTCCGTCCTATTGGATGCAATTTGTTGACTAGTCCATTATTAACACGTCATCACTTGACAATTGATTTAATCAATAAAAATTAATCATGATCAATCGGACGGATGTAAACACATCATAAAATTTTGACATCTACAAATGCCCCCTCGAGACTTGGTCGCGTACACACGAAAAAGAAAGAAAGAAAGTTATCCTTCTCTTTTTTTTTTTGATGTGGTGAGCGAGCGAGTCTCGAAATTTCAATTTGATACTTTTGTCACGGGCTTTAACCCCCTTTTTTTTTTTGGGTTGTCGCTCACACTAAGTTTGGGTGTGATTTGAACACCTGAATCTCAAACTTATTCTTGTAATTCACGTGAAAGGCAAAGGAAATTTTTTATTTAGAGGATATTTGTTTATTAAGGTCACTCACACCAAGTTTGGGTGTGAGATGAGCACTTAATCTCAAACTCACTCTTGTGGTCCACGCGAAAGAGAGAAGGTGGTAACACTATGGTCCATGTTTTGCTGATTTGAAAACCTTCTTCCAGAGGCAGCGCCTCTTTTCTTTATTATTATTTTTTTTTTTTCTTTTCTTACTAGGTTTAGTGTTAGCATTACCTATAAAAAGGAATTCTCAAACCCTTTTAGTTTTCTGCCGCACAGTGCGAAGCAAAGTCCCTTCACTGTTTCAATTTTTTTTCTTTTTCTTCTGTTCCTTACAGCCGCAAGCAGCCACAGAAAATTTTTTTTCCTTAACCGCAATCCCAGACCATCACTTGCAATATAGTAAAGCTTTCACGTAGGTCCTCCATCCTTATTGTTTTAAAAAAATTTGTTTTCTTCAATGCAGTTTACGCAGCTCCTTATCTTGAAGTTTATTATCCCAAGCTATTACTTGCAATAGAGTCAGGGCGTGTGAGCTTCGTTGGTATACTATATATATATATATATATATATATATTTCCATTCTGACTTATTTTCTTTCTTGTAAGAACTCAATTTCAAGCTTCAATAATCAACTCGCATACCGAGGCTGGGTTAATCTTGTTGTCCATGTTTCGTTCTTCAACACTTTGTTGCATTTTTGCTTTGACACTACATTGCTTCTTCACTTCGCTTCAACGCTGCATTGTTTCTTCACTTCAACACTGTGTTACTTCTTAGCTTCACTTCAACACTTCGTTACCTCTTCGCTTCGACACTGCTTTGCTTCTTTGCTTCGACACCGTGTTGCTTCTTCGCTTCGACACTGCGTTACTTCTTCGCTTAGACACTGCGTTGCTTCTTCGCTTCAACACTGTGTTGCTTCTTGGCCTTGCAACCCTTATTTATCTGCAACTGCTTGGCTCACTTATTCGTCTGTCACAATTCTACTTCGTGACCGTCACTTCACCATTGCGTGAGGTGTCTATCTTCATTATCTTGACACACGTACGTGACATCACAAGGCATTATACTTAAGACTATTTTGGTCTTGCCTCCTTTGCTTTGCTCCTTTTCATGAAAGTTCTCTTTTTTCTTTTTCTTTTTTTTTTTTTTTTTTTTTTTTTTCACTTCTCAGGTGTGCACTCGGTTTTCCTCTTCATCGTGGTTCTTCGTCTCTTCACTCATAATGGTTGTTTTTGTCGACTCTTCGAAGACTCCCAAGAATCAGTTTATCACCATACTGAGTCATACGAACGAACCCATAAAGGAGGGGATAACTTTGGCAATTTTTCCTTCTGCCGGTAGCATTTATTCTTCATTCCCCATAAATGTCAATCGAACTCCCCACTTATCTCAGTGGTGGTCTGAATCCTCCTGCGAGCTCTACGACCTTTCCAAAAAGGATTCGCATCATGTCTAGTCGAAAATTTTTACATTGTGTTCTTCTCTCCATTCCGGTGTTAGTCATACGGGTTTATTCCCCCTACTTGTGCGTCGTATAAGCGTTGGCGAGGCACATTGGACGACTACCTCAAGAGCTCCTCCTCTCCAATATACAGGGGAGTTTTCTTACATCCCTAAGTACTGGGAGTGGTTAGAAGATATACTCAGCCAAAATAAAAAAAAATCCTCACTGATGCTAAAATTTATGGCGCACTCTAAGCCTCTCTATTCACTTATGACCGGAATGTCCATGCCATGCAAGCCTTCTTCAATTATTGGTGTTCGGCCACAAATACATTACATACATCCGTATGAGTGATTTCTATTACTCTATGGGATCTATGTCGAATTGGAGGGCTCCCCTTGTATGGATCCTTTTACGATGAAGTTGTTCCGAGCGCAAAAAAGATGTCATCCCTCCCTCTGAGTTGTGATTATTTATTCATTGCATTCCATCACCTGAGTCTCGAGCTTGGCGGCCCTCATTCGGTCACTTCTACTGAGTGGGTAGGGTTTTGGTTCCATGGCTCCGTTAGGTATCCAAAACCTCCTAACAGACGGTCTTTGAAGAGAGTGGTGAGGGGAAAGTTATCACACAATCCGCGCAGGATCATCACGACTCATCGTAATCAATGTCGTACCGAAGACGAGAAAGCCCCTTTCAGAATATTAAAAGTGTCAGAAAAGGCGAAAGAGGAGACCTGGTTGGCCGCTCTCCTATCGTGTTGGTTAGGGGAATTTGTATTCCCTAATAAAGAGGCTAATTTGATTAAGCCTGGCATTTTCAAGGTCGCAAGCAAAGACGTCCTTGTACTCTATTAAAAGTTCAATGTATTCTTTTTCCTCTGCAGGAGTTAGGAGTGAGCTTACGAAGATCGGGCGTGGCTCATCAGTAATCCCTAGGTTCAGTTCCTTCAGCTCATCCACAGTTGCTTGTCCACCATCTTCAATTGCATGCGAGGCTTTATCTGGTTCATCATCTAATGAGCTAGATCCAGAATCAGTTTCTACCGTTACATGGTAAATAGGAAGGACTAAAGTTTCATTTTCCTCTTCCTCTTGGTTGACTTGCTTTCTTAACCTATTTGTGTGTATGATAGTTCGTCGTTTTGCTTTAAGTGAACTACCCACACTAACTTTCATAGCTAGTTCTTGCTTCATACGTGAAGGAACAAGGCTGCATATCTCAGATTCGTCTTTCTTCTGTGTATTACCTTTTTCCACCTTAGATTGCAAAGTAACTTTTGAAGTACTCGGAGACCCGAGTCTATCAAATGCTGACCTGCGTACATGGGAGGTCCCTTCTTTTATTGGGATTGAGACGTTTAACCTGTTGAATATCGACTCTCGAGGAGTAGGGCTAGTTAAGCGATCAAACACAGACGATCGGGGAGTTGGTTCCGCTTGACTCTCCTCTTCTGCAACCTCAAAGAAGATATGTAAAGCAGTCCTCCTTTCGTTTTTCCCTTTGGCCGAGATGCGGATAGGCTCTTGCGATGAATATCTTAACCCTGCCTTAGGAGTTTCAATTGCATAGCCTTGTTGCCTTAACTTACTTTGAGTCTAGTTAAGCCCCTGTGACTTCTTCTCTACACAATCCGAATAAAGTTACCCTAGTTGTGAAAGATTATTGAAATCGTATCCTGACTTCGCCAAAAGTCTATATGCCTTAGGATCAAAACCCTCTTTGGTTCTCTTGTCAGGTAACGACCCTTCCTTGATGGAGTCTGATGCAGATTTAACGAAACCTTTTAATGGAGGTTTGGTCGAGGCCACCTTATCTAGCTTTGGCAATGGAAGAGTTAAGTTGCTTTTAAGGATGGCAATATCTTTCTCCTGAGCAGGCTCGTTAGGTCTAACCTTGGCCTCCGCTACCAGCTCAAATGGAGTTTGACCTTCCTTCCGCTTAGACAATGGGACATATCGTAAGACTGGTGATGTCCCCTTAGATGTTATATGAGACTTTGGTGCTGCTACAACACTAAGTAGAGTTTTCAAGCGGGATTTCATCGTGTCCTTTACCTTTCTCCCTTATTCTTTTGTTATCTTTTGGTAGTGCATCATTCACCATGTCGCAATTCAAGTAAAACTTGGCATCTGCAAAGTGTGATTCCACTTCTGTGAATGGTTACAGGTTTGCTATCACCTTTTTTACTTGCTTACCATCGGAGTACTTGAAGCATTGATGGAGTGTAGAAGGTACAATACCGTTTTCGTGGAGCCAAGGTCGTCCTAACAACAAATTGTAAGAAGTCTTTGAATCAATCATGTGGAAGAGAGGCCTTGTCTTCAAATCCTCCATGATCACGTCAAGCCGAATAATTTCGATCGCCCTCTGACCTTCTTGATTAAAGCCTTGGATGACCAGTCGACTCTTGGAAAGCTCTTCCGTAGATATGCCAAGGCATTTCATTGTCACTTTTGACATTATGTTCATGGCAAAACCATCATCTATAAGGATATGACTTACCTTTTCCTCACATATGTAACCGGAGACAAAAAGCGGTCGATTATGTGGTTTAAAGCCCAATAGAAGATCTTCATCAGTGAATGTTATTTTGCCATGATAATTAGCGCATTGAGCAAAGACTTCTTCTGCAGCATAGATTTCATTCTCCTCTTTTTCTATCATTTTGGCCTCCCTAAGGTACACTTATTCCTCACTTTAAACAGAACCGTCTCGCTCATCAACCTCATGGCAGGATGTCATGTAGGCGGTTCTTACAAGGTCCTTCGTAAAATAGCCTTCAGGGAAAAACTCCCGCAATGTGACCAATGAATAAGAATCCTTCTAGAGCACCTCCTCTATTCGAATTCCTGTCTGTTGCGTCTTCAAGTCATCCATCACCCTTCCTTTGCAAGGTATCATTGAACAACTCATTTGGCGTCGTTCTCTTGCATAAGTGACACGAGGATTTGGATTGTGCTACTTTTGAGATTTCCTATGGGTCACAAGAGTCCAACCCTCTCCCTCATTTGATGGCTTATCTTCTATGTCGGCATCTTCTTGTGGTTTTAAACATGGCAAGCAAACAGGTTCAAGTATTCCGAATTGGATGCGTTTGCAAGATGTCCCCAGTGTTGACACTAGAGGAGACTGCGTCTTCGTTGGACTTGGCGACCCGAAGGTAAACGTAACATGATTTGACCTAACGGCTTCATCCAGGTCTAAGAGGATTTTACCCTCTTTTGCGAGCCTCAAGATAAGATCCTTTAGAACGAAACACTTATCCACTGTATGACTTACAACTCGATGGTATTTGCAGTACTTTGGGTCATTGGTACACCCCATTTCCTCTGGCCGCTTGCATTCTGGCAGTTTAATAATCTTTTTCTTTGATAAGTTTTCGAGCATGCCTGGAACATCAGAGTCTAGAAATGGGCATGTCTTCTCTTCCATCTCTTTCAACGTCAACTAGCGTTTTTCCCTTTCTTGAGATGAACCCTTCATTCTCTCCTATTTTTTCTCCTTCACGAAGATCCTGATGGGTTCTGCAACAATGGCCATGGATTCTTTAATCATGGGTTTGGAAGACTTGTCACCCTTCTTTACATCCTTCCTCTCCTTACGATGTTCAGTAATAGGTAGACTCTTTTCTCCCCGACTAGCCAAGCTAAGGTCCATGTCATGCGCTCGGGTAGCAAGTTTTTCGAAGGTACGAGGCTTGATGCCTTGGAGAATGTAGAGCAGTCCCTAATGCATGCCTTGGATGCACATTTCTACTCCAGAAGCTTCTGAAAGTCGATCTTTGCAATCAAGGCTTAACGAGCACCATCAGTTGATGTAGTCAACGATGGGTTCATCCTTCCATTGCTTCATATTGGTAAGTTCCATCATACTCACAGTACGACGAATGCTGTAAAAGCGGTTCAAGAACTCCTTTTCCATTTGCTCCCAATTATCAATGGATTCGGGCTCCAAATTGGTGTACCAATCGAAGGCGTTTCCTCGAAGAGAACGAACGAATTGCTTCATGAGCAAGTCTCCATCCGTGCCAGCATTATTGTAAGTCTCGATATAGTGGGCGACGTGTTGCTTAAGATTCCCCTTTCCCGTCGAATTGTTGAAACTTTGGAGGTTGATAGCCTGGAGGCATCCGTAAACTATCAATTCTCCTGGTGTATAATTTTGAATACATAAGCGTACTCTGAGGCGCACCACCGTATTGAGCTCGAATAGTGTTTGTTAGCATGTCGTGCAACTGCTAGACTGACAAAGAGGCGATGGAGGTAGAGTTTGTATGTTGGTCCTCAACTCTCTTGTGACCATCTTGGGGGGTACGTTAGTGAATGGGGCCATTGCTAGATTCTCCATGATTGTGAACTTCGAGCTTGTTCATGAGGGTAGCAATCTGGAGGTCTTTTTCCTCCACAGTCTTAGTAAGTTTCGAGATAGCATGTTCCATTGCAACAATCCTTTCATCCACAATAGTGGTTTCGGTCATCATAGCTAGCATGGCTATTATGCGAGATGAGTCTTCAGAGAAGGCAGATGAGGTAGCCCTTCGAGGAGATCCCGGAGAGGAACCTGATTACGAATCAGTGCTCAACCCAACATCTGGTGCAGAATAAGATAAGTTACCCCTCGCTGTTGAGTCTTTCGAAACGAGAGACGTGTCTCCCACACTTTTGGATATACGCCTGCCTACCCCCAAAGTGTCTAATGAGATGACTGTCTTAGGTTGAGGCTGGGCTTTAGTGAGATTTTTCATAGAAGCTACTACGGCGGTCCTTTGTGCCGTAGGAAGTCCCATTGCCTTTGATTTGTTTCGAGTCATGGGGCCTGTAGAAGTGCTGCTACTTGTTGAACCCCCAACACTCTTGGTGGTAGTCTTAGGAATGTGAGCCTTTCTTGAAGCCATTGAATCTGGCGTGTTGAAGACTCGAAGATCTCGAAACGGAGAAAGAGATGAGAGGTAGAGAAGGTCCCAGTGGGCGTGCCAGAAATTTGTAGGCACAAATTTCGTACAGATGAATCACACAGTCAAGAAATAGTGTAACAAATAATCAATTTGTATTTATATGTATGAAACCGGGTACAAATCTCTAGATGATCCTTTACAATAAAGAATACAATAAATTCCTCTGATTCTGTCTCTGTGACGCTCCATGATCCAAGGGTTATGAAGCTTGATCTTGAATGATGTCTGGATATTTTTGAGTTGAGTGTGTAGTTGGAATTTTTGGACTTAGAGTTGAAGGTCGTCGGCTTGATCTCAGTCTATGTTGAATGAAGATTTGAGAGGTGTCTCCCACTTAGGATTTGAAGAAGTAAAAGTACGCCTTGCTCTTGGATGGACAAGAGTGCTCTTCTTGAATCTTGAGAGAACTCTTTTTTTTGGCAGAGTGTTGACAGGGTTTTCTCCTTCTGACTCTGAATCCCCTCTCTTCTCTAAGAAGTCTTTATTTATAGGCACTTCAAGACTTCTTCATTTGAAATTCCCTTCTCAGTATTTAATGGGATTTGATTTGATTTTGAATTTAAATTTGAATTTGGTCTTCCATTTAATTAAAACATTTCATATGTAGGATTCTCCATTTGATGTCGCCACATGGTTTCAAAGTTGTGACACGTGGCTCCGTCCTATTGGATGCAATTTGTTGACTAGTCCATTATTGACACGTCATCACTTGACAATTGATTTAATCAATAAAAATTAATTATGATCAATCGGACGGATGTAAACAAATCATAAAATTTTGACGTCTACACACCGCCTTCGTCATTTACCTGATTAGTAGATTTGTGGGTTTGATATTTTTGGTGTTAATGGATTTCTTTTATTGATTTTTGTTCATGGATTTTTGGTGTCATGTGTGGTTGTGGATTTTTGTTTCAAATTTTTTTGAACTTGTTTTGGTGATGTGTTGGTTTGTGATGGGATTTTTTTTTAGTTTTTTTATATGGGTTTTGATTGTGTTCTTTTGATCAAAGAATTTTGTTTTTTTTTTTTTTTAATATTCTAGAAATTATTTTCGAAAATAAAAGAAATAATTTTTTTTTTTTTTTTAATCTGGACGGAATGTTAACAGAAACTTAACGAAATAATTGAATTGAACCAAAGCCAGAGTTAGAGAACCAAATTGAATTTTGACTAAAGTTAAATGGTGTAATTTGTAATTTCACCTACTCTTTTTAGAAAATGATTTGTATATACCTCTAATCTCCATTTCTAAAGAGATTACATGTGAATGTCTAGAAATTATGGATATTTCATAGAATTGTGAATAACAAATGTTCTAAAATCATATGTGGTGTTGAAATTGTGAATGTAAGTGCTCATAATTTATGAAAAAATAACAACAAATTATGAAGGTGTATATTAAGAATGCAGATCACGTATCATATCATGACTTTTTTTACAATGATGATAGTAATTCCGTTGAAAAAGATCAACAAGAATACGAGGAAAAAGTATATCCATCATGGGATACTGAATCACAAAGCTTTTGACCAAAAAAAAAAAAAAAAAACTTTCTTAATATTATTTATTTATAACACTTTAACATTCACATGTTTTTCTTTCCTTATGTCGGAACTGATATTAGGCTTCTTATTGTTCGTTAGATCATAGATGTCGAAACCAGCATCAGTGTGGTAATTGACGCATGCTAATAAAATGCTTGATTGTTTTGTGACGAAGTTCAGTCCATTGGTACGCTATAACCATTATGATGTTAAAGCGGTGGGATGAAATCATAAATGGAAGATTGTAGAAAGGACCCAGAAACGAATCTATACGACTTCTGGGCCTAAAATAGGATTCAATGGAAAAGCCATTACCTATGCTCACCTTCATGGGCCAGTAAAATAAGTGGACTTGGTTGAATGGGTCAAAAGAGAGTCCTTATAGGGCTTACCGTAATGAATCCAATGTTTAATGACCTAGTTGGTTTAATGACAATACCCTTTTGATGGAAATGAAGAGTCTTCTGATTTTGAAAAGTAAAAGTTTCATTCATTTTATTAGTATAATACTTATGAGGTTCATTTTTGTTTTAAAAAATAAAAGTTTCATTCATTTTATTAGTATAAAAGTAAGTCTTTGAAATTCTTAATTTTGCATGATAATTTACTATTAAGCTTTATACAATATTATATGAAAGAATTATATCTAATAAACTCATAACGTTAATAAAATTAAGAAATTCAAAAGAGATTGAATTAAGAGTTTTTCATGTGGTGTTAATTTGTTCATTTTATCATAAAGCATAATATTTTTCATTATATATATTAAAATCTAGCCTCCCAAACGAAAAAAAATAATTTACTCCACCCCAAAGTTCATGTAGGACTATAAATCAACCATAGTTCAAGCTCAGCTCTAGCAAAAACTCGTTTATATTCGTTTAATTAACCAATAAACCAGCTCAAGCCTAAGTTTAGGCTCGAATATTAAACAAGCAGAGACCAAACACAATGATGTGCTCGTGGATAAGCTCGAATAGTTTAAGCTCGATTAAAGTATATATTATATTATATGTTTATATGTATAAATATTATTTGAAATATAATTATATATAGACTAAAGATTGAATTGTGTAAGTTTGTAAATAAGTTCATAAGATATCAAATTATTATTTATAACTTATTGATAATATAAATAGTCCAATTATTAGCAAAATTATATACATTATTAACAATACAAGGTTGCTGAATCTAATTTTTATAAGTTCATAAACGAAAATCATCTAATTAATTCCAATAATATAATTTCAACTATAATTTAGTTACTAGTATATATTTATGAAGTGATAGAAAAATTAGTTGTAGTGACTAGTGATTACTATATATGGGAAAAAAATAAGTTAATCAAGTAATTCGTGAATAAAATCGAGTTTATTCAACACGAAAATGAACCAAACTTAAATATATAATCTAGTTCAACATTACTCAAGCTTAGTTGCTGTTCGAAATAAAATTTAATTTAATGAGCAATCATGTATTTTTAATACTCTCTACTTGACTCAACTCGTTTCAGTCCTAAATGCGGGGAGATATTTTACCTTTCAATCATATTTTCACCTTTCAAGTTTCAACCATAAACATTGTCCCGAACGAAGTTTTATTTAGGCTTTTTCTTTTCTTTCCTTTTTTATGCATGTACGACCCCTACCTAGTGTCAACCTCTTATTGAAGATGTTGGATGATAAAGGTAATCCATTCTTCATAAAGAAGCTAAGGGTAAGACTTGCCACCACTTCTAATGATTGTTATTTTGTACTATGCTTTTAAAAAATATAATTGTCTAAAGCTTTTTGACTAGAAAAAACAGGAAAAGGCAGTCAATTTGTAAGTTTATTGATTCTTTACCTGCCTCAAACATGAGTAATATCAGAAATAGTAAGTTATAACTCAAGCATTTTTTCAATATATTTAGAAAGTAAATTTTTTTTAAAATCTATCTATTTAGTATTTTAGTTAGGTCAGGGGATTAATAGTACTACGTACCAAAAATATATATATATTTATTTATTACATATCAACCAAACTAGTAAAAGAAATTAACCAATAGAGGCAACAGCAATGGAGGAGTATGAATTAACATTAATGGTGACAATTACAGCTCAAGTTGACATTGATAATAGTTTTTTATCATTCACATAAAAGAAATAATTTTTTATCATAATTTCATATGGTAATGATAGATAATTAAGCACAAATAATCATTTCTCATTATAAAGAATCATAAATGAAGATAATAAATTCAATTGAGAGGAGCTGAAGTTAAAATTGTAGCTTATGCCAGCAGAGAGAGAGAAAGAGAGAGACCAGTGCAGGCCTTACAACGCAGATAACTACAAAACAAAGTGCAAAAAAAAAGGGGCCTACATTTTTAGACTATTTGTTGTAAAGATAGTGAGCATTTGTAAAGCAAGGAGAAAAGGTTGCGGAAAAGATAATGGTTGTTTCAATCAATCCCTCAAACGAAACAACAAGGAAAGAGAAAATTGAAACAAGAAAGATATTAATATTTGATTGGTGTAGGGTGTAGCTGGATTTTTACAATAAAAATATTAAAAAGCTAAGAGACATAAAAAGGAAATTTAGTGGATATCCGTGACTTTCTCCGCTTTACTACTTGTGTAAAGAGAGTCAGATGATTTTTCCAAATGTTTAAATGAGAACAAGAGAGGTTGGTTTGCCCATTTAATTTCAAATTTATTAATAGTAATATTTTTAAAATCATTTGTGATTTGTGATTTTTATTTTTACGAAATTGTAACATCACGATTCTAAGCGAAGTTGCTATTTGCTAGGCTGCTAGCTTGGCAAGGAATCCAACAAGTAAAACTTAAAATCATTGGTTGACTTCAACCCATGATTTCACCTTGACAACAAATCATGGTTTCAACTCCCAATTTCATGCAAGGGATTGAATCCAAATTTCACATAGGGATAGTTTTTTTTTTTTTTTTTCCAACTTATTATGTGTAATTAACAATACACGTGTATTTAATATTTATTAAATAATTTAAACAAGTCACATGGCCTATTAAATTTTATATAGATTATGTAATTAAAAGTACATATAATGTCCATGATCATTTTATTGCCAAGTAATGGGTTGAAGGATCTTTGATCCAAACTAATTTAGAGGAAATTATGTCCTTCACTTAGGTTGTTTGGAAATTAGGCTCCTACAAGGCCTTGCCCACCATTGTCGATAATGACCATATTCAGATGATAGCTTTGATTGACACTCAAGCTTGATTTCCATCTTTTATTGTTTTTGTTTTTTCTACATCATGGGTTTTTGTACCCAATTGACATCCATGTTCTTATAGGCTTGATTGAACATGTTAGTAACACACTTTAATTTTTATTTTTTTGATAATTATGGGTGTTCAAGCCAGTATTCCGTAAATACATGTACCTTGACTAATCCCAGGAGGACACGCAATACTCTACTAGCACATATACCATGATAGGCGCAAGGTTTTACCTTGGGTAGGTAGCCCTGAGGGGACTCAAACTAGTAATTATTGTGGAGCACACCCAAAGATGGACCAGTTGAGCTAACACACCTATTTAATTGACAATGGAGGAAGTATTGTGGTGGGAGTTTGGTGAATGAGAGAGACAGTAGAAAGGGATTTTTTTTAATTAATGACGTAAGTGAAATTATGGATTTAACACCCATTTTCGTCCTTGTGCGAACTCGAGAGTTGAACACACAATTTCACGTTAAGGTGAAATCAATTGATTGAATCAAGATTTTAAAGCTTTCCTTGTTGGATTTCTTACCAAGTTGGCACTGGCCAAACTTAGCTTAAAATTGCAACTTTGAGTTAAAATTTCAAAAAGTGTCCTATATTCACAAATGGTTTCAAAAGTAATATATTTCTTAGAAATTATTATTAAATTTGTAATTTTGTCCAAATAACTCGAGTTTGATGGCCTCCAACCGGATAGAGTTTAGTTACAAACCAGTTTGTAGTCTAGGGGTACAAACCAACTATATGGCAACTCATAAGATCATTCACGTGTACTTTTAGTCATATGACCTATTTAATGAGTAATGTAACTTATTTAAATAATACATATGGATGATCTAATGAGTTGTCACATAATTGGTTTGTAGTCTTGGGCTACAAACTGATTTGTAGTTAAACTTTTCCCCTTCCAAAAATCTAACAAAAAACATCATTAGCCATTGAAGATAAGTTTTTCAATAATGGATCAATTTTAATTCATCTTATAGGAGAAAGAAATGGTATAGGGGATATGGATTCCATTAAGTCTACCTAGGAATGTTATCCTTCTGTCTATAAACTTAATATATATATATTTTTCATCCCTAAATTATTGAAAAAAAAATTCATTTTTCATCCCTATTTTTTCCCCTAAATAGGAACAAAAAACGAACATTTTAAAGTTTAGGGATGAAAAACGAATTTCATGCAAACTTTAGAAACAAAAACAATATTTTAGCAAAACAACAAAAAACAAAAACTACAACCATAGTAGATCAGTCCAAATTACAACATGTTAACAACAAATCATAAATTACAAAAAAAATAATAATAAGTCAGCCATTTGTTTTTGTTTTCAAAAAATCAAAAACTTAAAAACAAATAAAACAAATTTGATCATTTCTATTATCAGACAATTGAGTATAGAGAGAGGGGTTTCAGTTGTTGATATTTTGTTAATACTAATTAGATGCTAAAAAAAATTGGTTCATATATCAACCTCACTCATGTAAAATCCTGGTTATGTCCCTTCATACTATGCACGTCATCACACTGGTTAGGAATTAGGAGGAGTAGATGAAAAACTTGACCTAGAAATCTCTATACCTCATTTAGCTTGAACTCAAGGAACAACCCAAGTGCATGAGAACCCAATAGCTCGAGCATGATATCTGGGAAACAATTATTCCCATTATGAGAATTTGCGGTTACATGCCCATAATATCAACTATAATGAAGGTATTTACGTCCTTCAATATAGTTCCATTATGACCACGACGACAAAATGGCTAAAAGCAACTCCAGCAGCTCTCTATTTGGGAATGTGGAGAGTCAAAATGAAAAAATGATGCTCCAACAGCTCTCTATTTCACTCTTCATATTGCCAAATTGCTACAGTAGCTTTTCACAAATGAAAAGCTACTGTAGCTCTTCATTGAATAAAAAAATATTAACTGGCCCCATTTTTATATATATTAAATAGTGTTTAGCTAAACAATGTTTCCATCTCCCTTTAAAAATAACTCATCTCCACAAACCCATTTCTTGGCTATTTCATCAAAACCCAACAAGTACCCATCTCGGTCTGGTCTTGTTTTTTCGTTATCAATCTGGTCTGTTTTTCTGATCCCGGTCTCGGCCTGGCCTGGTGGTTGACAACGTCAATCTCGGCCTAGTCTAGGGTGCTTGTGCCGATCTCGGCCCGATTATTTTTACCCAGAAATTTGGTTTTTTTTTTTTTGGTTTTTTAGCCGATCTCGGCTTGGGCTGGGTGTTTGCGCCAATCTCAATCTCGGCTTGGGTTTTTTGAGCCGCCGATCTCAGCCTGGGGTGGTGGAGCCGTGGTTCTTCCGTTCTCAGCACGGGGTGATTTTGGCTCGGTCTCAGGTACTTTTCTCACTCTTTTTGCTGTTTTTGTTTCATTGTGGGTTTTTGGATTTGTTTGGAAGTGATATTTGCTTGATTTTGGATTATGGGTGGATGGATTGAGTTTGGATTAGGGTGGATGGATTGTGTAACTTGCTTGTTGAACTAGTAAATTGCTTGCTGAACTCAAGGTGTTTGATAAAATGTCAAGGAAACACTGTTTAGCTAAAGTTTTATTTTTTAATTCATCATGTCTATTGCAGATTGTTTGTCTAAAATATAATTTCTTTATTTTAATATCTAATCTTGTTTTCAACAATAATCCATCCCTAAATTTTCATATGTGATTGATATCTAATATAGCTGCTCTTTGTTCTAATCCAAACTTGATTTAATGGAAAAGTTGTATTGTATTTTTCCTTAGGGATGGATTCTCAAAATGAAACCCCCAATTTCATTAATCTTCTAGAAGATACATATAACGAATATATGATGGAAACTCCAAATATAAGCGATCATAATAGTAATCCACATACTTATGGAACCCAAATGTGTCCACCCTCAAGAGAGTTACCGGAGATGTCTCCATCCCAAGTTGAATCCACTAGAAAGTCTAAACCACGTCTTGCCAATTTTACTATAGAAGAAGACTTGGTTCTTGTATTTTCGTGGCTCGCTATTGGTCAGGATCCAATGCAAAGCAATAAGCAAAAATATGATTAATTGTGGACGAGAAATCATGAATATTATCATGCTCATACGACCTCCGAAACTAAGCGTACTAAAGGTTCTCTAATGCAACGGTGGTCAACCATTCAACTTTGTACCAATAAATATTCTGGGTGTTTGACAAAGATTGAATCATTGCATCAAAGTGGTATGACTAAGGAAAACAATATACATCTTATTATATTGAAAGTTGTGTTAATGTATCAATTTGTTTTAATTATTAAAGATATTAACTGTTTTTATTTGTTAATTTTTTAGATGGATAAGGCAAAACAAATGTATAAAGAACTACATCCCAAAAAGCAAAAATTTGTGTTTGAACATTGTTGGAATGTGTTGAAGCATGCACCAAAATGGTTGAATAATCATCAAAATGAAACACCAAGAAGAAGGAGAATGGAGACGACATCTTCTCTAGGCTCGATAAATCTAGAAGATGAAGATGTCATAAATGCTTCCACCATAGACTTGGAAAGACCACTAGGTAGGAAGGCCGAAAAAGCTCGATTGAACAAACAAAAGAGCAACGAAGGTATTAGTTCAAATGTGGAAGTGATGTTGAATGTCATGGTGGAAGAAAAAAAAAATTACAATGTAACGAGAATGGAATTTTTTGAGAGGGGTCATGTTGAATTCATGGAGCTAAAGAATAAGAGTCTTTGTATTAAGGAAGAAAAAATTCAATTGGCAAAAATGAAAGAGGAAAGGGAAAGAATGAAAGAGGAAAGGCTGAAAGAGGAGAGGAAAACATTGAAAGAGGAGAAGGAAATTATGACAATGGATGTAGATACATTGCCTCTAGTGCAACAAGAATATTTTTGTCTACGCCAATTGGAAATCCTTGCAAAGAGAAGAATTGATAATTAGTAAATAGTATTGTATTATTTTTGTATTATATTCATCAATGTTCTTGTGTTGTATGAATTAAGAGAATACTTTGAACTTTTGTTGCTATTATCATTGAATGTCATTTACTATTATGGTTGATAACTTAATTTATTACTTTGAACGTTAATGTGGTAAAGTATATAGCATTGGCTTTGCAAGTTATATGTGTTAATATATTTTTTATTTGATAATGGAATTTTAAAGAACTTTCACAAGACTAATATAGATTTGATAAATTTCAAATTACAATAAAGAGTAACATAAATAAATAATGCAAGCGTGAAAATTAAAACTAGATAATTCTATGATTGGCCATGTATTTGCCACAAGTACTCCACGAGATCATCTTGGAGTTGAGAATGAGTTTCTCTATCTCTAATGCGAATATGGGATTGAATGAAATTATGAACTTCAATTGTACGCTCTCGTGACACGATTGTAGGGATGCTTTCAGGTACTTATTCGTAATCGTCACCTTGTTGTACTCCATTAGGATCGCGCTCATCTTCAATAATCATGTTATGTAATATTATACATGCTTTCATAATATCATTGAGAGTTGCTTCATCCCAAAAGCGTGCAGGCCCACGCACAATTGAAAATCCTGCTTAAAGTATTCCAAATGCACATTCCACATCCTACCTACATATCTCTTGAACTCTAGCAAAGTGTTTTTTCTTTGCTTTTAGTGGAGCTAAGATTGTTTTTACAAAAGTTGACCATTGTAAATATATACTATCAGCAAGATAATATCCTATTATATAATCGTGACCATTGGTTGAGTAATTCACTAGAGGAGCACGCCCTTGAGCAAGTTCCGTAAATATAGAAGAATGCTCTAGTACATTGATGTCATTATGAGACCCAGGTAGGCCAAAAAATGCATGCCATATTCAACGATTATATGAAGCTACTGCTTCTAAAATAAGTGTTGGTTCACGAGAATGACCAGTATACTAACCTTTCCATGCTGTCGGGCAATTTTTCCATTTCCAATGCATGCAATCAATGCTTCCCAACATTCCTAGAAATCCACGCTTTTCGTTAACCGCTACCAACCTAGCAATGTCATTGCTATTTGGTGACCTCAAGTACTCTTCAGAAAAAATATTAACCACCGCTTAAACAAATTTTTTTAGACTCTCTACTACAGTGCTTTCTCCAATTCTCACATACTCGTTAGTAGAATCAGCTGCTACTCCATAAGCGAGCATCCTTAGTGCAGCAGTCATCTTTTGAAGGGAAGACAAACCAAGCATTCCAGCAGCATTTCTTTTTTGGATGAAATATGGATCATGCGTTTCTAGTGTAAATTGAAGATGAAAAAAGAGTGGACGACTCATCCGAAACCTCATTCGAAATAAAAACCGGAGATTCTGCAAAATAATCACGAAAAAACCTTTCTTGGCCTTGCAAATAATCGCGCTTAATGACCTTGCGGCCTAGAATTGAACCATGACGTGATGTTGATGCTCGCTCTCTTTTCAATTGTTCTTCTTCCATTGCAAAAATTGAAAGTATCTCAATTTCATCATCAGAGTCGAACTTAAGAAGAACCATTTCCATTTCCTTCATTTGATAATCACGAGCCATAGTATATGAAAGAGAAATTTGGGTTTGATAATGAAAGAGAAAATTGGGTTTGATAGTGAGTGAGTAAACTGAGTTTGAGATTAATGAAAGAGAAAATTTGGTTTGAGGTGAATGGAAATTAGAGATATGAAATAGTCCTATTTATACTAAAAGAATATGACCGTTGGGAAAATATGACCGTTGGGATCTTTAAATATTGAAAAAGAAAGAATAAAGAAATGATAAAGAATGAATAAAAAATATAATATTTAAATGGGATAAAAGAATAAATAAAGTATATTTAAATAGAGTAAAGAAATAATAAAGAGTCTGTTGGAGAGTGTATCTGAAAAAATAAATAAAAAGTGGCTGTTATCTCCACATGTGGAGATAAAAATGAAGAATATGTTAGGAGATAAAAATGAAGAATACGTTGGAGTTCCTCTAAACATAAAAGAAAGCCTAACTTGAGCATGTTTGTATATAGAGATATAAATCTGGAACAAGTATGAACAAAACAAATCTTCATTCTCACTAAAGTGATTCACTAGAAGAATCCATTGACTTAAGTATCGGAGTGATTAGACCAATTTCACATTGGTGTCCCAACGAGTTTTTTTTTGGTGTATGTGTGTGTTTGCAGCCTTTGCAAGCATTTATTCAATGGATCAACCATTTAATCAACTAATTCGTCACACAATAAAGTAGGAGATTAATTTGTCTATTTATGGTTCAAAGCTAGAATAATGCAGGCCCAATCTCATGGACATCCAGCTGTGTAAGTTGGTACAAAAGTTCTGGCAATGAGGTTTGAGCTACAGTTGTACTTAGAAGAAACAAATAAGTGGTGACAAATGCAAGAAAAATTGGTTTGGAGGAGCCGTGGCATTTAACTGCCACCCAACATATACCGTTAGTCTTAGGTCCTTGTTAAAGGACTTCAACTATTGGGGGTTGGTGCTTGGCAGGGAAAGGCCAATACTCAGCAACTCAGCATTTTTATACTTCAATTTGCTATTGGAAATTTCCTAGTCAAGTGAGACAAGCATTTCCTTTGCTTGCTTGAAAGATGCAAATCCTTAATTTATTGCAGACTCGATCATATTAGTCTAATTTATGGATACAATTCTTTAGTTTTTCTTTTTTAGTGGTTGATAACAAATTGAACCAAAAAATCTTTCCTTTCACGTGGTGTTTATCTCATTAGCATTAGAATGATGCGGCTATTTAAAGTGACAACTAATTAGGACGAATGCATTTTTTATTTTATTTTTGGTTATGAATTTCAAATAAATAAAGGAGTGGACAAATGAAATTCAAATAAAAGTTTAAAAGTTAATCCATTTTTTAAATTCAACCATATTTTTGGTTCTGTAAAAAAAATGAAATTCACATGTGAAAAAAATTACATTTAGGGCCCAAACACTTATGCAACGGAATATTGAACAATTTGTTAATCATGTGTATTCCAAATGGATATTCCAAAACAGAGTTATAACGTATCAAATCCAAAGCAATGAAGAACAATTAACACACATTAGAACAATGAAGAACAATTAATTAGAACAGACCTTTGTAACCTAAACTCTCAAGGTAACCTCTGTAAATGTTCCACTTGCCTTCTTACCACAGTGGTTCCATCTGAGAGAGATATACATATCATATTTACATGTAGTTTATCTTTCGGAACATACAAACATGGTTCCCAAATTAGTAATTTAATTAATGAATTTTTAATAGTAATATATATGTATATAAAATAGTGATAATCCAAAAACAATACATCGATATTAATCGATACTGAAATATTTTGTCATCCTAACCAAATCAAAGCGATTAATTTCGTAAAGTATATATAACATTGATATATTTACTTAAAAATTTAAGAGGATATTTTATGAAGTAACAGCAACCATTAAAGGAGTTGTCAACAACCATAATTATTCTAACTCAAAAAAAAAAAAAAACAACCATAATTATTCTTTTATGTGCCATTATTTTATTTTATAACACGATGTACTTAAGTTGTTTTGGCAATGATGATTGGTATAATTTTGTTGTAGCAATCCTTGTCAGCGCTATAGACAACACTCTAACGACTAATATAATATGACATGTACGTCTCTCTCAGCCTCAGGTACTGAAGCCTCGTATAGATGGTCGCAATTTACAAAATTATACACTCCCACTCCGATTGAGATCCTATTTAATGGTAAAAGTATTGTATGAGCAGGTAATATATTTTTTGTGATTGAAATTAAAAGTTAATTTTCAACTTCAACCATTTAATTTAAAAACAAAAAAAGTTTAAAAGTTAATCAATTTAATTTCAACCATAAAAGATGTATTGTATGCTCATGCAGTATTGAATAGGATCTCAATCCCACTGGTTGATAAATATTATCAGTTCATCACATAATACCATCTATCTCTTTTCTTTTCCTAATTTTTAAAAATATAATATAATATTAGAAGTGAGACCTTGAATCTTCACTACATGCCAGAATGTCTACTATTTTGGTTAGATTTTGAAGGGTGAAACAGTTTGATTAGATGTTACCAAAGATTTTGCCAATCTGAGTTAGATTTCATCAAAAATATATTCTCCGGATACTAGATATATATATATATATATATATTGAACTGTCCAATATCCATTGACATTCTAAGGTAAAAACTTCGCTTGATTTTGGACTCATCTCTGCATGTAAACATGATTTTATTCGCTAAGACAAAAGCCTTTCCTTGCTTCTTTATCAAAAAGTGTAAAGGAACAAGCAAAATGGCATAGGAAACAGTAAAAATAGTAAAATTGTACTAGCTAGTCAATTCACCTATTTGTCAATTTGTAAAAATTTACTGAGTATTTTAAAAAAGGCTAACATGGGTTTTGTCATGCATGTAAAATAAGTGGACCAATAATAATAATAGATTACATCATTGCATAAAATAACTCAACTAGAAGGTGCATGGGCATGAATGATTATTGCACAGTGGCATGCTTAGGTTTGGGACATAAACTCCATAAAAGCTAGGCAATAAAATCTTGAACAAGGCCCGGCTAGGCCCATCAACTTTCCCTCCAACCTATATACAAAAATAGTATAATAATTTAGCTTATAAAACGATTAAAGTGAAAAGAGATAAGTGGGGGCAAGTTGGAAAGAAAAGAGAAGAAGACAGCAAAGCTAGCACGGAGTGGAGGTGAGTTTAACTGTGGAGTTTTGGGCAACTTTTTCACGTTGGAACATTTAATTTAGCTTAGAGTGCCACGTCACGTGGTCCGAAGCATGTGTCATTTGAGCATGCTTTTCTGTCTTTCAATCCGTCACGGAACCAATTTCACCCTCTCCAACAGCGCGTGCTATACCACCATCTGGATAATTATTACATCACACGCCACCACATATAATATATATATATATTTTTTTTTTTTTAATTTGATTTTAAATACTAATATTTAATTTGGATATAGGCTCCGTTTGTTTTGACGTAAAATATTCTTAAAATGTTTGCAAATAAGATAAAAAATGTTTGTTTTTCCAGTGTTTGTTTGCATTCTGAAAATGCTCCGAAAAATATTTTACGGTGTTTGGCGCGAGTAAAATGAAATTTTTTTTTTTTAAACAATCCCACCATTCCCATGTTCCACAACCCCAAATTACCAGAAATCTAAAAAAGATGGTTAACTTGGTTAAATGAAAATTGACATTTAAAATAAGAAGCTATATTCATATAATATTAACAGCCCAAATTAAATTTGAATTTATCTCCAAGAAAATTGTGTTTAACTTTTAAATAAACAATTCTCAAATATCATTGTTTTATACAAAGAAAATCAACAAATCCCAAATATTAAACGAAAAAAAAAAAGAAAGAAAAAAGAGAGATAAAGCAACAATAAACCAAGATTTGATCCGGAGATTGGATGCTCGGCGGGCCTTTGAGGTGGCTTCGGAACGGTGGCTTCGGTGCGAATGGCTTCGGTGCGAAGAGAGATCTGAGAGAGAAAGCGAGGTATCGGTCTTCGGTGCGAGCAGAGAGATGAGAGAGAAAGCGAGGTTCGGGGTTGGGGGTGGCTGGGGTGGCTGGGACGGTGAGAAAGAGAGCAGAGAGCAGAGAGTGAGAAGAGAGAGAGAGCAGAAATGCGTGAAGTCGATCAGAGCTCCCTCGCGTGTTTTGGAAAATGTTTACAAAATTTTTCCGTAAACCATTTTCCTCTTTTTCCTTTGCTATTTTATAAAAACAAATTTTTCGGTTTGACTTTCATTTTACGTCGAAACAAACGTCTACAAATGCTTAAAACGTTTTACGGAAAACGTTTTCAATTGAAACAAACGAAGCCTTAAAAATAAGATAAAGAGAGAACATCGAGGTTTAAACAATCTGTTTTTAAAAAACTTGGTTAAATTTTTTAACTATATGCTTAGAAGACTTTCAGTTCATGTAAAGCAACAATAAACCCTTGGAAAAAATAATCTTATCGGTCTATGATTTTTAATTCTATTAGTTCATAATATATATTTAAAATAAATGTAATTAAATTTTATTCTTATATTTAATATTTTTAAATAATTTTTTTTGAAACACTACTGGTATTAGACTTATCAATATATAGCTTGGAACAAAATTGATTTATTAATAAATTTTAGAAATATTAAATATTAAAAAATCAATCATGAGAGGTTCAACGGCCTATGTGTTTGATTTTTCTTTTATGTCTTCTTCATTTTCTCTTTTATTTATTTTTTATTTTTTATTTCAAATATGATCAGATGGAGGTGATTATGTACTCTGCTCAAGTTGATCCAGTCGAGCAAATACCAACTTAGTGTCGATTTGGCAATCCATTAGTACACCAAAAAGCATGGAATGAAAAAAACAATTTGTTATTTTGATGTTTGGTAAAAAACAAAAAGCACGGAATGATTTTTTTTTTTTTGCATCAAAACGTGCTTTTTGGTACTAGAACTTTTAGTTCCATTTAAAAAAGCGTGGGAGACCAAAAAGCATAATCTCCCACAGTTTTAACAAACGGACCCTTAAACGCACAAAACCTAGAGTGATATTGTGTACCAATTTTTGTTATTTCCTCATGGGTGCATAAATATCATTTCCCTTTCTACTTTTAAAGAAATAATTATAAATTGACATCATAATAGCATAACTGATATATATATATTTTAATATAAGTAGAACCACCCCCTTCCAAATTCCTCTAACTTAAAAAAACTCTCAAATAATATTCATAAAACTTCTCACATCCCCTTTCCTCTAATCCCCTCCCATTCCCTCTATCCAAAAATAGCATAATTGTTTCCCTAGATATTCTCACCTAAGATCCAACTATTATCTTATCTCCAAATTACCATGATGGCTAAAAATTAGGTAACAGATCTTAACAACATGCCACCAAGGTCCAACATAAACACGATCACACATCATGATTGACTCAAGTATTGAAGTACACCAGTGTCCTTTCGTTTGCTTTTGCTTACTACATTTATTGTTTAGGTCAATTATACAATAATAATAAATAAATAAATAAATTATAAAAAAAAAAAAATAATAAATAAATTAATAAAAAGAACCCATACAATTTATCTCAAAAAAAAAAAAAAAAAAACCGAGAAAGGATTAACCATACTATCAACTCCATAATCAAAGACAAAGAAGGTTTAATTGGTGTTTGTGAGGCAATTTGTTTCTAGAGAAAACAAATCTATTTGAACTTTTAATATAAAATCTTTATGCACATGCCTAATCTTACAATTGGAATCTTGGATAAGAATAGTTTTGACTTTTCATCCAAAATGACTGGAAATATTGTCTGATCATGAGTATTCATAAAAGAAAAAGAAAGTTGTATAATTCCATTTAAAGTTTAGGGTAGTAATAAATTTAACCTTAAATGCAAAAAGAGTTTCAGTTAAAAAATCCTTCACTTCCTAAAACATTTCAACTTTGCCCCATTTATTAATTTTCACTAATACCATCAACTACGCACGTGTCTTAAAATCTGGATTCTTTTATTGTATCTCTATCCACTATAATTGGAATTGTTTATTTCTAGTGTTTTTATTTTTATTTTTTATAAGTCGTTTATTTCTAGTGTTATAATCTTGCCTTTTTATTTCTAGTCATGAATGAATGATATAAATTTAAACACTGGAAAATATAAGTCGATGATTATGATCGGTACCATAGCCTTAAAAATACATAGGTATCATATAATCTTCCCTTGAAACAACTGCATATTATAATTTAGAAGTAATTTTGTGATACTTACTATTTAGATGGTGGAGTTTGGGGACCAAGGATGCCATGACCCTTCGACTTTTCAAATCCCCTTGTCCCTTTGTGGGTTTTTCATATATGACTGCTTTTTGAAATTTCCAAGAGTCACTCATGCTTTATCCCCTAAGAAAAATTATTGGCTCTATCGACACATAATCTAACGTCAAAATCATGATGATATATGGTTTAACTGGTTATTTAAATCATATTCTTAGTTATTATTGTCAATTGTAGTATCATTTGATATACATCTAATATTAGTGAATTCCTAAGATTTGATTTGAGCATAAACTTAAATTCTACAAAATTTAATTGAAATCTCATCTCAATTTTCAGAGTCATACACTTATCTAATGAATAGATTTTATTTCATAAATAGTAATCCTAGCTAATTGATATCTCTAGCAAAATTCATAGTCTTGATTTACAAATGTATTGAATAATTTTTATTTTAAATATGATAGTATTTGAGTATATGTCATTTGTTTCATGATGATTGCTTTTTATTATTAGGAAATGTCAACCCATTAAAGTACAAGGCTCTTGACTATTGTGAAATTTTACTGTTAAAAGAATGGTATCTTTCATTTTATTTTTCTATTCACATAATACACCTCTTAGACTTTTGCACATTATATTTCTTCCTACTTCGTTAACACTAGAGAAATCCAAACTTCTTTTTATTATTTTATTTTTCTATTCACATAATACCCCTCTTTGACTTTTGCACATTATATTTCTGCCTACTTCGTTAACACTAGAGAAATCCAAACTTCTTTTTATTATTGGTAGAGCTATGAAACCTATGGTAACTCTCAATTTAGATGATAGGGAGCGTATTAATACAATTCCTTCAAGTTTGATTATTTGAGAGCATATTATAAATTAGATGAAAGTTTGGAAAAGTAGAATTTATCCTTTTTCTTTTTAATAAATAAATAAGGGCAAATGGGCTATAAGTCTTTGAACCCTTGCTTGAAGATAGTGACGGTTACAGGAATTTTTTCCAGGGTGTTCATTACAAACATCACAAAAATAAAATAAAATAATAATAATAATATATGAATCTTGCGGTATAGAAGAATTTGGTCTGCTATTGTAATCATCATTTTTATCTTGGGTAGAAGATGTATCTTTTAGTATAAGTGATTTCCTTATCAGAAATTTCTCCATAGTACTAACAAAAAAATAAAAAATAAACTATAAGACATTTAACACGTGATGTGCGGATAAATAGACAAAAAGAATTTAATTTAATTAAGTTATATGATTAATTAAATTATTATTTCAGTTATTAATATTAATTATAAAACCACAAGCTACAAAGTGACAAAATCACAAATAACCAAATAAATAAACCACAAATCAAAGCACAAACCCATATAGTGGACACAATAAAACTGTGAATTGAAACAAACAAACCATCACTAGTTGTTGTTATTTAGGCTTATTTTGTTATTATGATTGTTGTTTGAGTTAGTTTTTTGTTGTTATTTGGGCTTTTTTTTTTTGGGTTAAGTGGATTGAGTTTATTAGGATTAGGGTGTTCAGAATTTACTTGAAGGTGTTCAAAATTTTATTTAAGGGTGTTCAACTACTATCAAATTTTTATTGAAGTGAATAGATTAATCTTACATTTTATAAAATCAAGGGTATAGTAATATTGTTGTTAATAAAATGATTTATTTTCATTCCTTCTATACTATTCCCAAACAAGATTACTTACCTTACAAACAAGATTACTTCCGTTCCATTCTATTCTGATTATTTATATTTATTAAACATATTCAATTCTATTCCTTTATAATTTTATTTATACCATTATTTTCTAAATTTCAAACGAAGCCTTAAAAGTTACTAACTTCATATTGTTAACATGCATGTACCTATGTAGAAAAGAATTCAAAGTAATGGACGCGCCTTGAAGAAGGGAGTGGGAGTTTCTTTGGCATTTGATCCATATCATGATTTCTCCCGGGAGTACACGGCCATCCCCACAGTAAAACTGGCTAACTGCCGGCCAAATCTCTCTTTCTCTTTCTCTCTCTAACTTAGCTTTCTGCTCTGCTTTTGTCATTAATGCACCACTACCTCCTCAAAATATTTATAACCAAAACCAAACTCCTTTCTTTTTCTCTCTGCCATTCTGATTCTGATCCAAAAGCTTCAGACTTGCCAAAAACACCAAAAGGTAATATCTCTTCTCTCTGCTAATAATCGCAAACTCACTCTTTTCTCTCTTCTTAATCTTTCTTTTTCAAAACCCACTTTTTTTTTTTCAAATTTTCATTTTGCATGCTTCATTTTGCTTTTCCACTCTTCTTTTCCAATTTTCTTAACCTGGTGTTTTTTGTTTGTTTGTTTGATTGTTGGAATGTGTTTGTCTCAGTCAGCAATTACTTATATTTATTGCTTACGGTTACTAACTTAGTCCCAAGAAAGCTTGTTTGGTGGCGTTGAGTAATGAAAGATCTACATGTACAAGTAACAGCTTTGATGTTTTAGTTTTGGGTTTTAGGCTCTGTTTGTTGGCTGGGAAAAAACAGAGGAAACTAACAGAAAAATCAGAAATGTTTTTAGGTTTCATGTTTCTGCGGCTTTTTGTTTAGCAAAATTGAAACTTTTGGCTGAGCTAAACTGATTGTTAGAAAAAAAAAATTTAAGCTTTTGAACTTTTAATCTCTTTTGTAAACCTCTACATTTTTATTCTAAACAAACAGGAAAATTGTCATTTTTTGTTACTCTGTTTTATTTCGTTTTTCTTACGAAGAAATTGCTTGATCTCTTTTTGTTCCGTTGCTGGGTTTTGTTCTACATTTTCTGGGTTACCAAAAGGAATATTAGTCTTTAGTACTGTTTGTCTAATTTTGTTTTTGAATTCTTTTAATGGTATAATTACGCAGGACTTATTACTTTGATCACTTGTGCTCCTTTTTGGGTTTGCTCTTTGATACTGTTTGACAAAATCATGCTTTTCTTTCGTCCTTTTCTGCTTTTTCTAGCTTTGCTTTATCTCTTTTGGGTTTTCTCTCTCAAGTGGGATTTCAAAATAGAACAATTTTTTTTTTTTATTCTTTTGCTTTTACCCTCTCTCTCTCTCTGTCTGTGTTAAAAAAGTCCACTGACCAGTCCTCTGCCCCGTTTGGTTGCTGAGAAAATAAAAGCAGGGAAAAAGGAAAGAAAAAAATCAAAACTTTAATTATGAGTTTCTTTCTGTTAATGGTTTCTCAAGTTCAGTAAAATTCAAACAATTTTGAACTGGGCTGGGTTGGTTTTTGAAAACCTATACAGTTAAAGAACCAATCAAAAAGTAAATAGTTAATAATCTTTTCCTACATTTTGTAAGCAGATTTAGAGGTTTAAATAGGGATTTATTGTAAAATTTTGTCATGGGAAGCAAAAAAGTCTGTCTTGGCTCTTTGTGTTGATCTGTTTTTTGGTGATGTGTTGAGCAGGAAAGGTAAAGGTGAGACTTTTGGGAATCACCTGGATATTCTTATCCTAGTTTTTGTTCTTGTTTCTTCCTAAGAAATACAAATAGTAGATGCTTCTTTGTTTGTGTGTCTTTGTGTGTGTTTTAGAGAGAGAAAGAGTATTGTTCCTTGAACGGCACTGTTCTTGCCTCTTGAATGTGCATTTTTGCCGTGTCATTGGAGATTGCATTGGTCTTAATTCATTATTTATATCGTTTGTTGAATATGGATTTGTATGAAAAGGCAAGACATTGTCTGATACTACTTTTTTATGTTTTGTTTTTGGCTTAGCGTGTTCTTGGTTTCCTAGTTTCAATGCCTTCAATACCTCTTATACGTAGTTTGTGCATTAAATTACAATAAAATATCACCACTTGATCTGTATTTCCTAATGGAGGACAAATGATGAGAACAGCCTTTAAACATATTCTATCCTTGTTCACATGGAAGGTTTATCAATACAATATTTTTTTGATTAGTTGAGTTTTCTATACTTGCAGCCATTGATGGGTTTTGTGAAATTATAGATTAAATTATTCAATAAACTAATATTTTCCTGTTTTGTTCAGTTGGTTTCAATGTCGATTCTTGTAACTTCCAACGGGTTGCACATTTGACTAAGATAAAATGAGGCCAGTTTTCTATATGGAGGTGTAAAGTGGCTTGTGGTGTGATGCGTGGGAATCTTTGGTGTTTGGATAGTCTTTATCCTTGGTTGACTATTCTTGTAATCCCAGAATTTCATGCGAGATCTGTTCTGGCTAAGGATGAAACTTGTCCCTTATTTACATCTGATGTAATGTCGTCTTTCTGGAGCTGAGAAAATGGGGAGTTGTGTGTCAACTAGTAGTCGGAGTACTTGTAGTAGCAGGAGCAATGGAGAGACAGTCTCCCCCTCTTGTTTTTGCGGGCAAAAGAGAACGAGGAGAACATTCTCTGACCATGTTGTTAGCTTGCAGCATCTACCATCCATACCAAACCGAATTTTTATGAATGGAAAGAGCCGTACTTCTTGCATATTCACGCAGCAGGGCCGCAAGGGTATAAACCAGGATGCCATGATTGTTTGGGAAGTAAGTTCTGTCCTTTAGATTGGAGTGATATCTAATTATATTTGGTGGTTGTTTTCTTAGCCTGGATTTGAATTCCTGCAGGATTTCATGTCGGAAGATGTTATATTTTGTGGTGTCTTTGATGGCCATGGTCCACACGGCCATCTTGTTGCACGCAAAGTGAGGGATGTACTGCCGATAAAGCTATTATCATTCCTCCATTCTTATCAGTCAAGGTGGAATGGGTCAAATACAACTTGTTTCAAAGGGAATCTGAAGAGATCAGATGGTGGAGATTCAGAGAAGGATTGTTCAGCTGAGGATAAATTAAATTCCATATGGAGAGAATCTTTCTTAAAGTCATACAAGGCTATGGACAAAGAGCTGAGGTCTCATCCAAATTTGGACTGCTTCTGTAGTGGTAGTACCGCTATCACTATAGTGAAACAGGTGCACCAGAAAACACTGCCCATGCTGTTCCTTATACTCCACTTGTTTTGCCTCTTCTTATTTGCTTCTTTTTATAGGGGTCAAACCTTTTTATGGGATATATCGGAGATTCTCGAGCAATTATGGGATCTAGGGACAGTAATGATTCCATGATGGCAGTCCAGTTGACTGTTGATTTAAAGCCTGATTTGCCAAGTATGACTTATGATATACTTATATTTCAATTTTCTTGAAAATATGCTTGTTGTGTGCACCTAATTCTGTTGATGTGATGCAAATTAATATAGGGGAGGCTGAAAGGATTAAACGTTGTAAGGGTAGGGTCTTTGCTTTGCAAGATGAGCCTGAAGTGCCTAGGGTATGGTTGCCATTTGATGATGCACCTGGATTGGCAATGGCTCGAGCATTTGGGGATTTCTGTTTGAAGGAATATGGGGTGATCTCTATACCCGAGTTCGCTCACCGGGTACTTACGGAGAGGGATCAGTTCATCGTTCTTGCCTCAGATGGGGTAAATTTTTCATTCTCTGATTCTTGCATTTGTTCTTTCTTTTTTTTTCTTTAATAAAGTTTTTCCCATTTCTGTATCTTAATTCAATTTCCCCTCCAGTTTGTAAAATTCACCGGCAAGAGTAAACCAATTTTCCATTCTAAGTACTGTATTTTGCTCATCATAAAATAGGATCTGCTGCCTGTGGTTCATATCCTACAATCTGCAATAATCTGGTGACTATAAGAGTTTTTTTTTTTTTTTTTTTTTTTGGGGGGGTGGTGGTGTTGAAATGGCTTCCAGAAACCAATGTTCAAGTAATAGAATTAGAAAGAGTCTTTCTGTCACATTTCACCACAAAACATAAAGAGTTGGATGGACCTTATCCTGGGCTACTGAACCAGCAGGATGAATTTTTAGACAGTAGTATATATATGAAGTGCCAGGTTGCTCAGACAGCATTTTTCTCTCTTTTTTCCTCCCTTTTTCTTAGTGCTGGATTTTTCTGATTGAGATGCTGAGCTGACAATGAGTAGTTTGATGCTTTTGATCTGTTGTTCTATGGCTTCATAAAACTTCTTTTATGTTCAAAGTACGTGATTTCTATACTTCATTTTCCATCAAAACTAGTGAGTAATGGCTCTTGTTTTTGGCAAATGCATTGATTTCAGAATGTATATTTTTCCTAGTAAGTATTGTCTGCTATGTCAGTTGATACTGATGTGATACATGACATATTAACATTTGGATGGCCACAATTTCATTACCAGTTATGAGTTGAAAAGAGGCAGCGTGTCAGTAAGATGGCCACTTTTAGATAGTCAAAACATCATGGATCTTTTGGGTTTTAATATCGATGCAGTCAAACCAGTTGGGTTAAGGTTTGAGCAATGGAGCTAGTTCCGTTTACACGATCTAGTTCATGTTACATGCTTTTTTTTCTTCATATTTTCTTAGAATTACATAGTTTCTCGGTTGGGTGTGAAGATGGGCCAGATTTATATACATAGAGGCACATGCATCAGTACATATGTGGATGCTAGTTCACTTGTACGTGTGTATGCGCATGAACACACACACACACACATGTATGCATTAAAGTTAGGGTTGAATTGCTTTTTGATAAATTACACGCCAAAAGGCAAATAGTTTATTAATCTTTAAATAATGCTCTGCTCTTGTTTCAGGTTTGTAGAAACAATTTAAATGATTCCCACAATTGTGACAATGGTGACATTTATTATCTTTATATATGCAAGTGGCATCAGCACCCATTCAGATTACTAAAATAAAAGAAACCAATGGTCAGAAATCTTATTAAACTAGTAAAAAAGATACATAAGATCCCCAAAATTGGTAGGCTCTGAAAATTGTTTTTAATTAGATTTGAAACTTGATTAGGTATTAGGTACTCTAAATAGACTTAAAAGGCTAAAACTACCTTATAAGCAATAGTTCTTGCCTTGTATCGATTTCTACTTGGTCATCAAAATCTGGAAGTTGGGTATATTAGAGGCGTATAGCTGTCACACCTGCCCAGTAGAGGAGGGTAGTTTCTAGGTTGTATGTCATTGTCATCCAATCAAAAAAGAAGTATGTGAATACATTTTTATTCTCATAATTTTTAGGCAATGTGGAGAATAAGAACCCCTTGAGTAATGATTTTATTATATGCATAATAAGAATCTTTGGCTTGTAAAAGTGTATGCGTAATTAAGAATCTTTTGGCTCATACAAGTAAATTGTTTACCATAGCTGAAGACAATATGCAAATATAATTAATTCTTATTGAGGAGCATTGTGACAATATGCATAAATCATTAGCAAACACTGTGCATAGGAAGCAGGTGTGGTCAGAAAACTTGTTTAAAGCAATATCTCATAGTTTTAGGGTTTTTTTTTTCTTCTTTTTTTAATAAATGTAGTTCTCATCCTATAGTTTCCCCAAGAAATAAATCAATAAATGCTACAAAGACAATCCACAGTTTCAACGATAAGTTATAATAACCAAAAAAAAAAAAAAAAAAATGCTACACACTAACGAAATTTGTAGCTCAAAAAATCAGAGAAATTGAATTCTCTGCACTAAATATAATATTGTTGGCTACAGCGATGGTTGCAGTGTAATTTTCATAAGACTTTAAAATATGAAGATAGTTGTGTATAATGCAAAACAACTCTTTAGGTTCATGTCCATGAGATTGACCTCTCTCACATCTATAATACATTGGTATGAGGAATACTGTTGATGTTATGAACTAATATGAGATATTGGATTCGACATCATAAATAGTTTATATTCAAGGATATCATGGTAAAAGACATTTGTATGACCACATTTCAGTTAGGATTTACTTAGTTATCACTTATCAGTGGAAAGTCTCTCCTTCTATATTTATTTGTTGACACTTGAGATTTTGGGTTCATTAGTCAAGTTGATTCACTACAATGTAAACTTAAATTCATATTTTACCCTTCTTCCCTTTTCTAATCCACTTGAATTTTGTTGGATATCTGCTAAGTTATCAAGAGCTAATGATTAGGATGAAGGAATGGTCAGATGAGTGAATGAAGGGCTGGAATAGAGCCTTTCATGGGCTTACTTGTAAAAGCTTTGATGGTCCTATACGAAAAATGAGTTCTTTTTGCCCTGTAAGTGTAGCTTGTCATGCACGGAACCCTTGGTCCATGGTGCCTTATTACAAATAACATCTAGATTTGCTACAAAAGCAAAGTAATGGTTGACTCTTGTATGCTAGATTACTCTAATTCCAGTGGGAAGTGTCCTTTGCACATTTATTTGAATTATCCTAGATTTCTAGTGTTGGTAGAGTAAATTCATAAAATTTGTTCACCCCCAATTTTTATAATTTGCTAAAATTTTTGTCACCCAATTAGTCTATTGACTAGAAAATTTTGTGCACACCATATCATAGAGGTAAGAATTTATCCTAGATGGATCCCAATAATGAGATACAGTATACAAACTAGGATAGAATGAATCTCAATCAGCATAATCTCAAAGCAGATACTTAACTGGAACAATTGAAATGATCTCAAAATAATTTTAAGGGTATTGAAAGAAGAAAAAAAAAAGAGACTTACATGAGTTTCTGATAAGTTCATGTTTATCATCTTTGAGGCTATTCATCTCTCAATAATTGGGTGTCCTCGAGGAATGCTGTTGAACAAAATCATTTTTGTTCCTTTTTCTTTTGGATGGTTCTAATTTGGTTTTATTACAGGTTTGGGATGTGTTGAGCAATGAAGAGGTGGTTGAGATAGTATCCACAGCTCCTACCCGATCATCAGCTGCAAGGATCCTGGTGGACTCTGCTGCTCGTGAATGGAAACTCAAATACCCGACTTCAAAGATGGACGACTGTGCAGTTGTTTGTTTGTTTTTGGATGGGAAAATGGATGCGGAATCTGATTATGACGAACAAAACTTTTCTTCTGCAACACTTCAGAGCAATCATTCTGGTAATGCTATTGAATCAGATGATGGCCAGAAGTCTGAACCATCTTTGCAAAGGAACTTTACAGTCCGGTCATCAGAAGAAAATGATGCTTACGGACGATTACCTGTTGAGATCGAAGGGAATGAGGAAACAGTAGCATCTGAAGATCAGAATTGGTTAGGTTTGGAAGGTGTCACACGAGTGAACTCGCTTGTTCAACTTCCCAGATTTTCTGAGGAGAGGCCAAACCCTGAAATTTTGTGATTTTTCTTATAGAAAATCTTGTATTACATTGGCCTTGGCACCTAAAAGAAGAAAATCTTTCTGGGTTAGTGGCATTGTGTCCAAGGTTTGTGTATGTACAATTAAAGCCACAATGTTTTGTTCTTTTGTATTGCACAAAAATTCAGTAGGAATCACCTTCATCAAGGAATGGTCTAAATCAGTAGCATTGTTCCAAATTCTGTAAGATAATATCCCATTGCGTGAAGATATTTACATATGCCAAGTTGTGTGTGACAGTGACACTACTATTGGCAGTAATTATGGAGGGGTCAGGTCTTAAGCCTAAATACTAAATAGTACTTAATGACACCTTATTTGGGTATATATGTTGTGTGGTCTGGAAGATCTTAAATTGCCTGATTTGTTACTTAAAAGAATTGCTTTTGCTGCCTGGAATAGTTTCCACTTTGAGGGGAAAAATTGTAACCAGGCGATGTATGATTGAGAGATTAGTGAAGCAATGGAATTGGAACAGATGTTAGTACCAAAAATGAGCTGGGGCCTGGGAGTATCATTTTTCAAACAATGTGAAGCAATGGATGGGTCAGAAGTAAATGAGACTGTTATGGGGTTGGTGAGGATGGCGAGGATGATAATGGTAGAAAGATACGCGTGGTTGCAACTTGCATCAAGGTGTTGGGCCATGGTGTGCTCCTAGTCTGCTCAATGCATAAATGAATAAATTTGTTGTACAACAGTAGGAAGTAGATAATTCGATTTAAAAAGTTCAAATTTCGTCCTTCAAATATTTAAAAAGTGATGATTTAGTCATGTTAATTCTCCTGCTATGGGTCACATCCCTCTCTATTTAATGCAATTTCAAAAAAGATGATTTCCATTTTGGGTTATGCTTTCAAGAAAGATATTGGTGACACGAGAGATCCTAACCCATGGTGTTTGCATTCTAATCAGGTGGGATGAGTTCAAGAGACTCTTGATTACTTGAGGATTAGCTTTTGTTTTCTTATGGCAGGTACATCATTGATGTAGACAAGCTGAATGAGAGTGGTTTTATCGTGTACACAATTGGTAAGCCCTTGAATCCATGTTTTAGATGATGGAATTGCTTGTGTAGCGGGAAAAGATATCTAATGAGATCATCTCATGGAGCGCCTCTCTCGTCTTTAGTGGACCTAATATATCTGTGAGACTCATATGTTATGAGAGAGACGCTCCATAAGACGGTCTCATAGATAATTTTTTGTATAGCAAACCAAAGTAATATAGTTAGAGGCAATTTGTTTGATTCTTTACATTTTTTTTTTTTTAATGATTTTGGTTGTTTCTAACTTCTCATGTTCGTCTGGGTGTGGTTGGTAGCGGGAGAAGAAAAGAAGAAAGAGAGAGAAGAGAAAGATCTCGGAAAAAAAAAAAAAAAAAAAAAAGGAAATATGATAGATTAACATGTCAGCAATGTAAGCAAAAATAGACGGAAGAATTACATTTATTATCTTTGGAAAATGCTAAAAGTATAACAAATTTTACTACAAAAAAACCTACAAATTGACACGACAATGACTATGATTGATACCACTTTAACAACATAATAAATCAATATAATGCTGAATTAATTTTAAATGGGGAATGAGAGATTTGAACCTAAGTTCTTTTTTATGGAAAATTGGATAATGCCGGATTGCTACTGAGGACTGAGCTACTAGAGAATGTTGTAAATGTAATTAACCGTTATTATGAAGGTAATAATAAATTAGTTGTAGAAAAAGATCATAAACTCCTTCTAGAGAATGTTGTCCAGTCTTGGTTCAATCTTTCTTGTTAGACTAATGGATATCATTATCATTATTAAAACATATGAAGAGACTGCATGTCCAAAACATATATATAGCGTAAGAAGATTGATTAATTAAGGCCCATGTGGTTTGTAATAATAAAAGTCATTTATTTGCATAGAATTTTACATACTTGAAAGATTTCTTAGGAATTGAATAGTTTAAGCCATTAAATCATGGGGCTGTTTAGCTATATAATTGATGAAGAGTGATCCATCAGATGATGAGAACCTATCTCTACGCTGCTAATGTGTCAGATGGAGAGTAAACGATAAAGGAATGGAAAGAGCCAAATGCAGAACTGAAAACTTATTCTTCAAGTACAATGGAATGGAAGATGGAGGCACATAAATCAGCAATGTACAGAGTCCATTTAGTAGCCGCTAGAGCTGTTGGTGAGAAGTAAAGATAATTGTAGTAAGTAGTAAAGTAAAGCCCCAAAACCCTTCAAATTTGTTCAACCAAAAAGCGCATTACATTCCACTTGCAGTCCTGCATGAAATAATCAGTTAGGAATTTAACCAAAGAAGGCAATAGGGAATAAGCCCCATATATCTCTGCACTCCTCTTCTCCTCCATGCATCTGTATTTGCACCATCCATGACCTTCTTAAGGTAAACCATCTCTTAACTCACCGCTAAAAGTTCACCCAACTTTGTTCAAAACCTTAACTATATAAAGAGAAATTCTATACACCTTCTCCATCACTTAACAAACTTCTTTCATCTTTCTCATATAGTTTATCTATAATGGCTTACAAGACCGCTCTCCTTGCTCAACTTTTCATCTTCAATGTCTTGCTGGCAATAGCCGGGCAACCATTCGCTGGACGACATGTCCCAAACTCCAGGAATGTTGATAAGAAACAGCCTGAGTTTTTTATTGGATCCGATGGCACTGTGCTCATTCCTGGCATTGGGCGAGTGAAATTGACACCAATCCATAAACATCTACCTTATTACAATCCATATGCTGACAACAGTGGAGGAAAAGGGTCAAGTGGTGGTAATATTCCAGGTGGAGATGATACATTCCTTCCAAACCCAGGGGTCGAGGTGCCCTGGTGGTGGCATTCCAGTTCCAGCACCAATCCATCCCTAAGTATATATACTCAGTTGTTAGACTTCCAGGAACTGAGTGTGCTAGATGCATGTGTTTGAGTCTATTGTGCTCCCTAAGATAAATAAATGTGCTACATGTATTGAAGTCTGCCATTCTAATGGATTGGTGTCTGTCTCTTGTGTTTCCTAATCTAGGATAACAAGTGTGCTACTGCTACGTATATGTGGTTAGATTTGCAATTCTAATGATGTCTCTTTATTCTGTTGTGCTTCCAAATTTATAATCCAGCAGGCATGCTTCGGTTTTATGGTGTTTGTCACAAAACTAAGAGACAGGTTTATTTTGGAAGTGGTGTTTGCATGCATTCTTCCGCTATTATTGTTGCAGGTTGTCATTGCCATTATATATGAAATAGAGGTTTATTATAGTACAAAACAATCTCGTACTGACAGTTCATTAAAATAAGTATACATAATTGAAAGAAATAGGACAGGATTTATTTATTTTTAGCTCTGCGAAAGTATCACAGGAGTAGCTTTCGTATGGATGCAGTTTACACTATGATCAAACCACTGCGTTGAATGAAAGACATTCTACATAATAAAGTTTATTGAGTACTCATCTTGGTTGCCAAGAACCTTGTAGTTAAATGGTATTACCTACTTTCATTTATGAGGAGAACTAGGGTTCAAATCCCTCCTCCCCATTGTTGTAAATATCAAATTATAAAAAAAAATAAAAATAAAAATAAATACTCATCTTGGTTAGTTCATACAATGGCTTCACATTCAAGAGTGCAAAATATGTTTCTAAACAAACTCTAAGTTTTACTAAGACACAAATTAATTGAATGAACAGTAGACAATTCCCAAAAGTCAAATTTTCATAATTGTCTGATAAGAATTGCTCATCTTACAGACAATCAAGAAGGAGAGAGAGAGAAGAAATCTAAAGTAAACAAGTGTTGCTTGCTATCACATCTATGTTCTTTCTTCCTACCAAAGCTATCCTTCATTTTTCTAGGAATGTTAGACAAGCCATGCATTGATCAGATAGAAGGGTAATTAGCTTTAATACCTCACAGCAAAACCATCTCCAATCACAAACATTAAACCATCCAACTAAATTCAAAGATTGCGTTAGATGCATCAAAATTGCTGTGTTTAGCAGATTTATATGTGGACAATTCGGAGCAGTTAATCCAAAAGAAGTTACATGGCTTTCAGCTCTAACTATCTTTTTGAAGCAAACAAAGAAAAGAAATCCCATAATCGAATACAGACAATCAAGAAAATACAAATTATGATAATTCTAGAGCTGTGTACTGTATAAGGAAATTTTTACTGGCTGCGCTGAGAGGTACATATGGTAGAGGTTTGCAAATACAGACAATGAATAGAAGTTATTAACAAGATCTCAGATAATATCATTCATTAATTTCACAAAAAGTTTCTAACCATCGTTAAAATACATGATGAAAGGGCAACTGGAAAGAGATTAGAAGAAAAAGATAGTATCAAAATTTCTTTGATAAAAAAGGGTACAGGATTCCTCAACATCAAGAAAGACACATAAATCTAAAATCACAAAATCTGAATCTGACCAAGCCGACACCAGCAAGTGCCTTCAAGTTTGGAACTTAATCTAACATATTGCGGTGATATGTTCATGTCAGACAAATTCCCTGCAAAAGATGCGTATATTGTACCCCAATTAGTAAAAGTAACAAGTGAAAAGCAACTGCAATTATAAATAGAAACTAATCATAGATTTCCATATAATGTGACTCAAATTTGAAAATTCTAAACTTGTATTCAATGCATTCCATGAGTCAATTATTAAATTCTAATCTTAAACATTCTGTTCTCAAAATCATCCTAACGAAAATGTTCCATCTATTGATTGCACCGTATAAGCAATTTTCAAGCACATGAAAGCAAGCAACAAAAGCTAAAAAACAATCCAACTTTTGAGATCATGCATAAAGAAAATTGCTTGTATTAAGAAAGACTTCCTAACTAGAGAAAAAGGAATATAGCAACGCCTAGCTATATTGAACTCATCATGTTTCCAACAGTCACAATTGCTTGTTCTAATTATGTTTCTAACCAATTTATATTTTAAAAAAAGGTTATTATTTAAGAGGTTGCACACATAAAAGAGATCCATTTAAAAAATATATATATCCAAGTGCAATTTTTTCAGATCATAATGCATATCAATTCAAATATTCAATGACCAAAAAGAGAATAAATACATACAAAACATAGTTGTCAAGGTCCAAAGCATATTTAACAGACACATTCATAGTATATAACAAACTATACAAAATCATAAGTTTAACCCCTCCCACAATTTCAACTGGGATTTGTCTTCTCCCCAATCAAATTCTCAATAAATCATATTTACCCAAAAAGAAGAAGAAAAGGAATATCAGGGTGGACCTGGGTAAAGGAAATGCGGGTATTGTTTAGGAATCAAATCCCAACAATCTTGAAAAGAATGAAGCAGAGGAAGCCAAAGAATATGCAGAGGAAAAGGTAATCAATGAAGACAAACAATTTAGTTGACCCATGATTCCTTTTCTTGTACACGCTTGTCTTCTTGTCGTCCGGTTCGTCCAGCCGCTCCAATTTCGCCATTGAAGTAGAGTTACAAAGTGGGTCTGGGATCTGGGCTTTGTAATTGCAGGTGAAAAGGTAAAAGCTTTTGCAGATATGCCCTCCTTTTTCAATTCCGCTAATATTGCGGGCAGTACAAATAAATTTCCTTTTCCAAAGAAAGAAGATTAGTGGGGAAATTGGGTTCTGAGCTTTATATTGGGCCTCAGGCCCACCAGAAAGGCTTAGATCTAGTAGTTACTTAAAGGTGTTGGCCCATGTAAAAAAACAAATGGGGGAAACTCTTTTTGAGTTTGAAGTTTGTACTGCAAATTGCAAACATGAAACTCTCATTCTATCAGAGAATGAGATTATGCATAAGTGCATAGCATAGTTTCCAAGCTAGTAGCTACCACTAAGGTGATTATGTATGACCCGAATTTAAGACTTTGGGTGGTGAACCTTTTTTTTATTAGATATGACTCCATTCTGAAGTGATTGGGGTGCCAAAAGATAAGCTTCTAATAGTAGTAACATGAGCTCCAACTTTACTGTCAAAAAGATACACCCAAGAAAATACCATATACAAATTGGATTGGAATTAGTATCAATAGTTTTCCAAAATAAGAGTATTCATAGCTGGTGATCAATTGACCTTCATTACATATTGCCATCTTATTCCTTGAACAGCTGTTATACATGGAGACTGAATATAGAATACATCCTTACAAAAACTCTGCGCTTCATATAATATGTTGATTTTGCTATTAAGGTAAAAGTTTTGTCACAATCTTAACAAACCCCCCCCCCCCCCAAAAAAAAAAAAAAAAAAAAAAAAAAGGAGTATATACAAAAACTATATTAACTTATAATGACTAAAGGGGGTATGCAGCAGCAGCAGCTGTAGAGGCAGGCTACAGATTATGAGAGCACAAACATTTGCAGTTTCCCATTGCCAATGTCAAGAAATAAGATTGATCACTCCTTGTGACTGCTATTGAACACTGTTCTCATTTTACCATGCTGTCCAATTTATTTACTCCTGCCAACAAACCACAAATAATGACACAAATTAGCATATTAGGATAGAACATACATAATATTGGAAAGATGTTTCCTTCTCTCTTTCTTTTGGGTGGGGAGAGGGGGGTCTAACTGAAAGTTTGGGTCACCTACAGGACTGGGATGGGGCTGATGCTCAAAAAGTCAAGAGGGTAAGTTGTTCAAATCTTGCCATGCAAATAAAACAGTCCTACATCTAGGTTTGATTAAATGTGTTGTCAATGTGCTACAAGTATCCATGGGTTCTCCCTCATGTGGCTTCCAATGACACACATCCATGGGTCACCACAAACTGGAAATTTGGGTCACCAACAGGGCTAGGATGGAGTTGATGCTCAAAGAATCCAGAGGATAAGTTGTTCAAATCTTGCAATGCAAATAAAACAGTCCTACATCTAGGTTGATTAGACGTAAGACACAATGTCCATGTGCTACAAGTATCCATGGGTTCTCCCTCACGTGGCTTCTAATGACAACTTTAGCCTCTAACAAAAATTCTCAACCAGGCCTTAGAATAACACTACAACAGCAGTTAGTTGTACCTTAGGAGGACCGCTTGATGAAGAAGCAGGATTTGATTCTGTTGATACCTCAGATATTCGTGTTTCTGATTTCTCATTTGAATAACTACAAAGGAAAAACTTATCCTGTTAGAGAAAGAAGTCTACCGAAACACTTACAGACCTACAATGCCTAACGAGTGATTTAAAAATCAGAAATAATGAAGTTCAGTTGTTACATTCATTACATTAACATGTCAGATGGCCTATATAATAAGATGTGGCTCAGTATGGAAAATACATTACCAAAAAGGATAAAACAAAATGATGGAATAATGGAAACCATTAAGTTGATATTACCTCCGGTGATAGTCATATGAAGTGGCAGAAGATACAACATAAGCACAAAGATTTCTATGCTATGCATAAATTATAAAAAAGAACTTCAAATGCCTGACTATGAATAATGCAGTTAATGTCACTCCAAATGGCCTAGAATCTGAAGTAACCAATTAACTATAAACAGCTTGGTATGCCATGGCATAAGTTCTCACATATTATAAGTACTAGACAAGATATAATAGATGTATTTAGATACTTACGTTGAAAGTATGGTAACCCAGATGAGCTCCACACAGTCCACCCAAAGAAGCCTTTGTTCAACAGGGATAACACCATAGGTTATCAGATGGGCAAATGGCCAAAGCTTCCACCCTGCCTGCAAAGCAAATCATAACAATAAATTTTTTTTTTTTTGATAGGTAAATCAGAACAATCAATGATGTCCCCCCTCACTCATAAATTGGATATCTGACTTGCTAAAATCAATCACAACTATGTTGGATGGAACTCAAATGAATCAAGTTGCAACCATAACACCAAATCATAACAACCCTAAGTAGATATCAGTTAATAAACTTCTTGTGTTACTTTTTAGAACTTTCAGCCAATTGAAAAAAAAAAAAAAAAAAATCACTCAGTATTGCTGAATCATCATAGGGTAAAATGGGTTATTTAGATATAAGTGGATTTCAAAGATTACTAAGGAAAGTAAGTGGGGTACTCAGCCTACGTTATAAATTGAAAAACAGTTTTTCAAAACTTTTTCTTAATACTCAAATGTGCCTATTTAGTACTCAGACCTCGACAACAGGACTCCATCAAGATTTTTAGAATTCATTTGAGCTTTCCAAGTACTGTTAAAAGCGGTGGATATTAGTTGCAGCAGTCTAGACCACTCTGAGCTGTTACAGAAGCTCTGTATGCATACAATCAACTTTTAAAATTTAAACAATAAGTAGATCTCGTTGAGTATTTACAAGGTTGAAAGCTTCAATTAGAACTAATAGCATTTTTTTTTTCCTTGCCCTTCTACATTTTTGGTAAAACTAATGTGTGCCAGCAAAAGTGTGGAGAAATTTGCAGATCCGTAAAGAATGCAAACAAAATAGCAACATTTGCATGCGATATATAGGTCCTAAAATTAAGGCAAATTTCAGGTCAGCAGATTCAAAAATGTTTTAAAGATGATAAATGATTTCACAAGCGAGATTACAACCATGGGAACTAATGGGTGATTAGGTACAATATAAAGATTCTTAAACCAAGTGTAGAGGAAAATAGGAATGGTTCCTTACAGTTAGCAATGGCCAAAAGGTCGTCTTCAATTCATTAAAAATATTGCTTGGGGATTCAAAACGGAGGAGTCCCAAAACCACGAAATAGATGCTGTTCCAAATTGCCGCCCACACTGTTTGGTCAAAGGCAACTTTAGCAGGGACCACCCACCAATCTTGGAAAGGAAAAAGAGCCTGGAAACAAAAGCAAACGATATAGGCCATCCGCAGAAAACCAACAAACAAACCAACCAACAAAACATAAACCACAATTATCACCTCACAAAATTGGTAGTAATAATGAGAAAGGGATCCGTGGAGAGTAAACCCAACTAGGCCTGATCTGAACATACGTGTCCGGTCAAACTCAAAAAGAGGCTTTCCTTCATAACACTGCAAATTCAGTTGGAATTGACTGAAGAATTAACAAAAACAAGCTACAACCAAGATACGTCATTCAAAGTAATTTCCTTCAAACACATACTCACTTGGGCAATCCAATCTCCTAGAGAGTACACAATCCCACTTATCGCCATTTTGGCTATAACAGGGTTTGCTTTGAGAGCTTCTTCATAGGCAATCCAATTGTGTTCAGGTGCATACCTTAGTACCTCATAAAGGGTCCATCCCTGAGAAAATCAAAACAACAAGGTCAAGGTTAGTGGTGACAGGCAAAATATGATTACTGTAAAGGCAATTTCGTTCTTTGTGAATGAAAAACAGCAAGAAACTCAATTTTAGTCCATTTCTTCATTCTTTTGACAAAATTTCTTCCCGCAAAAACAAATTTCCATAAAAAACACATCTTTAAACAATACCCCATCAATTTTTGATGATTATATATGTCTGTTAAAGGCCAATCTAATTTTCATATGAAATTCATATCTATTCTATAAAATTCTATTACATATAAACAATTCCACACTTTCTCATGCCATAGAACATAATTAGGCTGGAAAAAGAAGAAGAGAAAAAAGCATATCAAGGAAACTAATTAAGCAAAATCAATATCACACTAACAATAAATAAGCCACTTCTCACAAAATCCATCTCTAAAACAGCGAGAAAAATATAAAGCAAAAGTAAATTAAAATAGAAGATGACTCACATGCCAGTAATCAAGGTCAATGGTGAGCAACTTGGTGACAGCAAAGGTACCAAATCCAAGCACAATGGTAGCATTAATAGCTTTGCTAAGCAATCTATCAAAATCATCACCCTCAGATGGTGAAACAGGCTGAAATTCGTCAGACCCATTAAGCAAAACGCGGTTTTCTTGGTCCTTATCAAGTTTATCCTTCACTGGAACCACCTCTCGATCCTCTGTGACTGACCCAATGACCCACTTCCTTCTTTTCCGAGTTGAGAAGCTAAGCCTGAAATTGTTTGATGGGTTGGAATTGGTGAAGTGGAGAGTTGGAAAGAAGTTGGTTTTCTTGGATTCTGTGATGGGATTGGGATGTGGAGGGAGTTTATGGGTGGTGATGCTGTTAAGAGTTGCCATGGCAAATGGTTAAGGTTTTTAGAAACAAATGAGAATTTCAATTTTCAAATCAAGTTTGAATATACTTCTTATTTGGGACCTAATTTCTAATTCCCTATAGAAATTCCATTTTATTTCCTATTTGTGCTATGGCCGTCTGAAAATTATGCATATTATTTAACCACGTCATGGGAACAAATAGAGTTGTATAAAATGAGCCAACGCCTCTCGGGTCAAATAAAACGGAAAATGGGGTTCAGCTCTTGGCTCAATGTAACCACGTGGGCAGGGGTTCGAATCCCACCAACCGCCTTCTGGGGAGGTGACTTAATAGAAGGAAACCCTCGTGACCCATCACACTTGCGAGTCCGGGAGTTATGGGTTCGGGTAGTGGTACGCCCCATTATTGCCCAGATGTGCCCCACGCCATGTCAAAATCGGGTTTAAGTGGGTCGGGACAATGAACGCACCTGCGAGTCCCTTTTTTTTTTTTTTTTTATCAAAAAAAATAAAAAAATAAAACGGAAAATAAATAAATGTTTCAATCAAAAAAAGATATACTTAATGACACAATGTGACAATTTATATAAAATAAAATTTTAATTATGAAACGAGAGATCAGCCATTTCAAGTAAAGTAGTGGTGCTGGTAAGGAGTTTGATATTTGGGTTGGTGTGCAAGTGCAATAGTTATTAAGAACTAAAGAAGAGTTCATCAAAAAACAACAAGAAGAGTTCATCTATTGTTGTCATTGTGCGGCTCCTTTGCTGCCTCCCAGCTCCTCAATGTTTTAGCTCCACCCTCCAAATGTTGCTGCTTCTTTCCCAACAGAAAACGAGGAAGAACTCTATGTTGCCTAAAGCTCATACATATTAGACTAAGTAATAATGCTACACACCAAAACAAAACAAAGTAACTAAAGGAATGTGGTAACCAACATGGAAATTATTCCCATTTGATGCATGTACAAATGTTTTGGTTTAAAAACGTTTTGATCAACTCCTGATTCTATTTCTTAGCACCAATTGGCAGCCAATTTTGATCCTTTTTCACCAAACTCTTAGGACATCTACTATTAAAAAAAAAAAAGAAGTTTATGTCAGCAGTGTCTAGTGGTAACATAATAAGACTAAATAAAATATAAAATGAACTTAACAAATTATAAATTAAGAGTATAAAATACACACAATTATACACACATCAAGTGTAAAACAAAACCTTCATGTGGTATTGTTTTATGAGTGTGACATAATTAATAGTTTAGACATAAAATAATACTATTTAGTGAAAAAATAAAAAAACAAAATAATACTAAGGTTAAATGTTACACTCAAAACTTAGGGAGATTCAATGTTTTAGAGAAACCACTAAGGGCTTTATGTATTTTTTTTTCCCCCAAAGTAATGTATGTTACAACTACAACATTTTCAAAAAAAAAAAACTAGCTTTATTGCCCAAGAAAAAGACTGTTATAAAAATGTGTAGCAATAATCAAGATAAAGGTCCCACCGAGATTTGAACTCGGGTTACTGGATTCAGAGTCCAATGTCCTGACCACTAGACCATGGGACCATTTTGCTATGCAAAATCTCACTTTAATTATAAATACCAAAACCCTAGTGAGAAGGGTCTTCGTCCCCCTCTCTCTGCTCCCAGGTAGGTCTTAATCTGAATCTCCTTGATGGGTCTCTCTGGCCATGATATTGAATGTTATGTGTCCTTGACTGATCGAGGTTTTATCTTTATGTGATGATGTACACAGGATTGTGTGATGTTTTTTCTAGGACTTTAAGGAAACGAGTTTCATGATTGGCTAATACTTCATACTTGGGTTAACTTAAGAATTGTGGGAAATTGGGAATGGTTGAATAATTGTTGTGGGTTAGAGTGAAGTAGAATGGGATTGAGCCGGGTTTGTATAAGTATTTGACTTTTTGTATAGGTAATGGGGATTATGGGGCGGTGGCTAATTAATGCTATGTGTTATTCTAGTTTAATTGATACTCTTGGAAAGGCTGGAAGTGTGGATGAAGCTGAAAGGCTCTTTGAAAGAAATGGTTGAGAAGGGATGCCCACGTGATTCATATCGCTACAATGCCCTAGCTAAGTGTGGGAAAATTGATGAAGCATTACCACTCTTTAAGAGGAAGGTTGTGATCACTGATCGGACGGTTTATACATACACAATACTTATCAGTGGGATTTTCAGAAGGCATAGAAATAAAGAGGCATTAAAAATGTGGGACGGACTTGATGCAGGTATGGTGGCAGTCCTCTGTCTACATAAAGTTTCTTTCACTCTATAAACTTACAGTGCTCCTTGACTTTAAGGTGAACCGTCCCTGGATGAATTGAGCCTGTGAATTTACTTTCATTATAGAAATTACTGCATATCAAAGGAAATAGATAAGCGAGTAAAGAAGATAACTACTAACATTGTTTTTCGTTAATATTACTATGTCATAACTCACAACCAAAGACAATCATACAGAACTTTCACTGTGAATTGTATTTAATTGTTATTCAAATCTATATGGTAGATCTAAATACAATTGGTTTGCACAATCTTGCTAGTAGTTCAACATAATAAAACATCCAATGTTTGTGGCTTTAATTAATAAGTGTTCAACTGCCCACACACCTCGACAGTTATGTTTCGGGCCATGGTGTGGTTGGGTGGGTGCCTTGGTTCACAAAGACCGGGACATTGAAGCATGACTGTCTTAACTCTTAAATGATAACCACTTGGATGCCTGTGTTGCTGCAAGAGTGTCATGATTAGCCATTGCCTTTTGTCATGTGCCTTTTTGAGTGTGGCAATTAGGGGTGTGTAATGGCTGGGACGAGACTGGTTTGGAGTTGCAAACCCCACACAACCTCCTTGAGTCGAGGAAATGACTAACTCAACCCAATCTATGGTAACTCTAAAAATCAAACTCAACCTAATTGGTAGGGATCGGGTAGGTTGAGTTGAGTTGTCGAGTTGAGACCATTCTGTCATATCTAATAAAAAAAAAATGATTACAAAGGGTATATCAATTGTAATAAATAATTGATTATGGACACAATTTGGGTACATTAATCCAATTTTATAAAAACTAAATCTCAAAATACCAAAATAAATCAAATAACAAATTTAAATTAACTTCCAAAATCCAAAAGAAAAAACTTAAATGCACCTAGTTTTAAATTATTAATAGTGAATTGGGTGGGTTAATGGATTTAAAATTTTGCTAGTCCGAACTTGATCCAACCCAAGTTAAAAAAAAATAAAAAAAGAACAACTCAACCCGATAACTCCCAAAAAAATAATTCGATACATAGGGTTGAATCAGGTTGGTCCTGAAAGATTTCTCACAATGGCAGTGATGAAATCAGTAACAGAGAGAAAAGAGAAGAGAGAGACAGAGTTTGGTATGAGCGTAAAGCCGTAAACTGTATATTATTTACTTGAATAAACTGAGAGGTCTAAACCTCTATTTATACAATGAGTATGTGGTGCTCAACACCCTTAATAACAATAATAACAAACTAACTACTCATAATAGAAAGTATAACTGCAACAATAGAAAACAAGCGAAACAGTTATGAGTACTCTATCATCCCCCCTCAAACATATGATTGGTGGAACAGACCAAAAGTTTGGAACAGAGACGTTGAAAACGTGGTGTGGGAAGAACCTTTGTAAAGATATTAGCTACTTGGTCATCAGTGGAGATAAACTGAAGACAAATGTCACCACGAAACTACACGTTCGCAAACGAAGTGATAGTCCACTTCAATATGCTTGGTGCGGCCGTGGAAAACCGGATTAGAAGCTAGGGCCAAAGCACTGGTGTTATCACACCACATGATAGGAGTAGAAGCAAGATGGAGGCCAAGATCACAAATGATTTGGCGAAGCCAGGCAAGCTCAGCAGCATCAGTGGCAAGAAAGCGATATTCAGCTTCTGTTAACGAACGGGATACCCTGTGTTGTTTCTTAGACATCCATGTGATAGGATTATTGCCAAGAAACACAGTGATACCAGAAGTAGATCGTCTTATCAACAGGGTCACCAGCCAATCAGCATCCATAAAGGCAGTGAGAGTAAGTGGACTAGGTTGAAAAAGAACACCTTTGTTAAGAGAACCCTTGAGATAACGCAAAATACGTTTGGCTGCAACAAAGTGAGCAGAGGAAGGGTTGTGCATAAACTGGAAAACTCGATTGACAGCAAAGGTGATGTCAGGTCTAGTGAACGTTGCATATTGTAAGGCACCTACAAGACTCCGATAGGGAGTAGGATCAGCAAGATTATCAGAACAAGAAGTTGACAGAATAGGAGATGTGGCAATCGAAGTAGAGGCAGCTTTGCAATCACTCATTTTAAACTTCGTGAGAAGATCAGTGATATATTTAGACTGATGAACAAAGAAACCAGCTTTCTTGTAATCAATTTGTAATCCCAAAAAATACCGTAGAGGACCTAAGTCCTTAACCTCAAAGGTAGTCGACAATTGGGAAATGATAGTGGAAACAAGAGTAGAATCCGAACCCGTGATGATGATATCATCTACGTAGAGTAACAAATATACTATAACAGATCCTTGCTTCAACACAAACAGAGAAGCATCGACAACAGAAGTAGTGAAGCCCAAAGTTAAGAGATAAGATGTAAATCGTTCAAACCAGGCACGAGGAGCCTGTTTTAACCCGTAAAGGGATTGTGTAAATGACATACGTGTGAGGGTTGAGCAGCATCAATAAAACCAGTGGGCTGAGCCATGTAGACAGTTTCTTTCAAAAAACCATGTAAGAAAGCATTACTTACATCAAGTTGACGAAGATGCCACCGATTTTGAAGTAGCCAAATAGAGGATGATACGAACAGTAGGTGGCTTGACAACAGGGCTGAAAGTTTCAGCATAATCAACTCCAGCTTGCTGGTGGAAGCCTTTGGCAACGAGGCGGGCTTTGTACCGAGAAACAGAGCCATCGGTAGTTCTCTTGATTTAATAAACCCATAGACAACCAACGATATTCTGACTTGAAGAAGGTCGAACAAGAGACCATGTGTGTTGCCATTATAAAGCATTGAATTCAGAAACCATTGTCGTATGCCACTCCAGAATTTTGGAGGCAATTATGTAATTGGGTGGTTCGGTTTGGAGGTAATCAAGTGTAGTGGTGGAAAAGACTTTCTTCTTAGATATACCGGACTTGGATCGAGTGGTCATGGGATGGGAGGAGAGGGGAAGTGTCGGTGGAGATGGATTGGGGATAGCTTATGTTAGGGTTTGGAATTGGGGAAATAACATGGATGACATTTGTGGTCATTTGGGAAGAAGGGGAATTTGTGAGGATAATGGGCTCGAGTAAATGGGCTTGGGGTGTTGGGTTAGGCAGAGATGCTGGAGGAGTGTTTGTAAAAGGATGAGGGCCCAAAATGGAGGGTAAATGGACTGGATTTGGAGGTTGATGGATTGGTGGTGTTGTATTGGTAGTTGGAGGAATTGGTGGTGTTGGAATCGGAAGTGGGCCGAAAACAGAGGAGTTTTGACACAGGTGAAAAAATAAAAGTGAACTAAGCCAAGAATAAGAGTTGGATGAAGAAGTGGGAGGTTGTGAACCAGTAGAAGAAGTAGAAAAAGGAAAATGATTTTCATTGAAAAAAAACATGATGAGACACATAAAAGCGAGACATAATTGGGTCTAAACAAAGATAACCTTTGGAGTTGGAGGCATAACCAAGAAAGATACATTCTTTAGAGCGAAGGTTAAACTTGTGTTTAGAAAAAGGACGTAATAAAGGAAAACAAGCACAACCAAAATTTTTGAAAAAAGAGTAATTTGGTTGTTTAGAGAAAAGAGACTCCCAAGGAGAAGTAGAATGACGATGCAGGGAGGGAAGACGATTTATGAGAAAAACGGCGGTAGAAAAAGCATATGACCAATATTGAAAAGGAAGAGAGGATTGAGAAATAAGAGTGAGAGCCATATCAACTATATGACGGTGTTTCCTTTCGGCAACACCGTTTTGTTGAGAAGTATGAGGACACGTGAATTGGTGTAGAATATCGGAGGTAGAGCAAAAAGTACGAAACTCATTGTTGGTGTATTCAAGACCACAATCGATTTGTAAGGTTCTAATAGAATGTCCAAGAAGGTTTTCCATAGTACGCTTTAAATGTTGAAATGGAGAAAGCACTTGAGACTTGTATTTTAAAGGGAAAAACCACGTAAAACGGGTAAAATCATCCACAAAAATGACGTAGTAACGATGACCATTTATTGAATTAATGCGTGTGGGACCCCAAACAACGCTGTGTACAATTTCTAAAGGAGAAGTAGTACAAGAAGTAGAATTAGAAAATGGTAATTGGGTCATTTTTCTCATTGCACAATGTTTACAAAAAGAATTGGACACAAGAAAGCTATGACCACAAAACTGTTTTTGTAAAACTGTTTGAACTACACGGCTTTGAAGGTGTCCAAGGCGCATATGCCAAAGATCAGAGAGTGAGGCATTATGTCGAGCAGATGGAAGGCAGGCCGTATATGAGGCATGAGAAGACTCTTGAAAAGGAGAAGTAGCACTGGAACGAGATGGGAGAGAAGAAAGAAGAGACTCCAAGGAAGGAAGTGAAAGACCATGGGTGGGATAGAGGCCATCTTTATTGAAACCCTTGTAAAGAGGCTTCCCCGTAAGTAGATCTTGGATTTGAAAATGACAAGCATTAAAATGAAAGGAGCATGCATTATCACGACAAAAGCTTTGAACAGAGAGAAGATTGGAAGTAATATTTGGTACACGCAAGACTTTACGAAGATGAAAAAGAGAAGATGAAGTTCGAAGTTGGGCGTTACCTATATGGGAAATCGGAAGTTGGTGGCCATTTCCAACAGATACAAGCTGAGAATCGGTATAGGCTTTGTTGTCTGGTATATTGTTCAGATTAGGCGTGAAGTGGTCCGTGGCTCCTGTATCAGATATCCATGTGGTTTGGTTGGGGATGATCAGAGCAGCAGTAGCCATGGCAGTGAGTTTAGCAGGTGGGTGCCTCCCTTGATATGTGTAATTCATCCTTTGGTAACAGTCGATTGCTGTGTGCCCAGGTTTGTAACAAATCTGACATGTTGGACGAGAGCTGGGGTTTGTGTTCCAAGATTGGGGATTTTGAGAATTATTGAAATTACCTCTACCACTGTTGTAATTCTGAAACCGTCCACCATCACGTCCTCGATGCTGGTTACGTCCTCCACCTCTTCCTCTGTGAGCATTGAATTTGGTATTGAACTGAGCAGTGGAAGAGTTGTTGAAATTAGAGGGAGAGCTTTTGTTGGCAGCCATAGCCATATGGGTAAGTTCTTTGGAGTTATTTGCAGCACTCTTGAGAAGATCTTCTTCAGTCTTCATCAAGGTATGTAACTCTTCAAAGCGTACTGGTTCATTCTTGGTGAGCATGGCAGAAGTGAAAGAATGAAAATCTGTTGGCAAACCTTGAAGCACAATGTGAAGAATTTCTTTATCATCAATATCACCTACACTGACCAATTTATCTCTTACTTCTTTAATCTTCTGTAGATTATCAGTGACTGAGTTTTTCTTGATGCTATTGAGTTCTCATTTGAGATTGACAATACTAGACCGAGAGACTGAAATGTACCGGTTCACAATGATTTTCCAGATTCTCAGATGCTATTGCCTGACCCATCACCAATGATATTGTAGAAGGTGAAAGGGTTGAATTGATTAAAGAAAATAATGCTTTATCTCTAGCTTTCCATTGTAGGAAGAGAGGGTTTATTTCTTGGGTTGCAGCACCGGTTTCACTGAGCAGAAACTTGCAAGGACATGGGACTAGAATCTTCAATGTGGTCGAGCAAAGAATAAGCATCAAGAATTCCAATGATTTGGAATTTCCACATAAGGTAATTGGTATGATCAAGCTTGACAGTAACATAGTTTGTTATGTTTGATAGGAGGAAGATTGGTGTTTGTGTGTTTAGAGCAGAGGCAGAAGAAGGGATTGACATGGTGAGCAAAGATCAAACCCGCTCTGATACCATGAAAGATTTCTCACAATGGCAATGATGAAATCAGTAACAGAGAGAAGAGAGAAGAGAGAGACAGAGTTTGGTATGAGTCTAAACTGTATATTATTTACTTGAATAAACTGAGAGGTCTAAACCTCTATTTATACAATGAGTATGTGGTGCTCAACACCCTTAATAACAATAATAACAAACTAACTACTTATAACAAAAAGTATAACTGCAACAACAGAAAACAACCGAAACAGTTATGAGTACTCTATCAGGTCTATGGTATATTTGCGTTTCTATTGATATAATATGAAATGGAAAAGTATGTCATGCAATATTTAGGGCTTGAAAGGTAGTGTTTGTGGGACGCTCGAGGACATGTTATCATTCCTGGTGCCAATATATATATATATATTGTTTTTCCTGTATAATTTTGTCTCAAGGCAGGTGGGCTATATATATATATATACATATATATATATATATTGTTTTTCTGTATAATTTTGTCTCAAGGCAGGTGGGCTCATTCAGACTCTATCCATGATCCATGCAATCTATTGGGGGCGCACACATGTGTACAACACCTGCAATGTTTCTCCTACAAAGATATACGTGTAGCGGCCCAGTTATATTGGGCCATAGAAATATGAAGTCAAGACTTTCTTCCCTAAAGCAAAACCATTTTTTTTTTTGTACTGTGTATCTTTAGCCTTTCAGGTTTCATCTTTCAACACTTCCATCGTTGTATATTTTTCAAGCCAAGTCTTGGAGAATATACCGTAGGTCCATTTAAGTATTTCCTGAATTTTTTTTTTTTTTTTTCAGTTAACGTATATATTTCCAATTAGAAAAATTTAATTGTTCTCTCAGTGTCAGATTTTCCTTTCCTGCTTCCTTTTCCAACTGCTTTACATTTGGCTTCTTGGGAATATATAGGTAGAGGTTATTTTCACATAAATTAAAAATTAGTTCCATTAGACAATCTAATAGATGGAGTTTTTGAAAGTTTGCCATATCCTGTGCTAATTAACCTGAAGCTGGAAATGCCAACAAATTGCTTTTGGCTAGTTGTGCAGATCAGCAAGAACCTACTTTCCATGTCTCTTTGACTTTATTTGCAGGGGGTACGTATTAAATTTCAGATCACATTCTTGTAAAGAGTTTTTGGATTGGTTTGGACAAAAATGTTTGAATTTAGTAAGTGTCGGTCGGATAGTATGTGGAGGGGAGGTGGGGACTGGGGTGAGTTGTGAGTATCTTTTAGTTGTATAATAAGGCAAAAATTTACTTTTAGTTTTAAAAGTGTTTTTATTTTGGTTTTTGTGTTTTATAATATTTTAATTTAGGTATTGAATTTTTTTAACATATGTTATATTTGTTGAAAGATTTAAAAAAAAAAAAAAAGAAAAAAAAAAAAAGGAAAATAAAAAGGATAACAAATCAAATAAACCTATAAAAAAAAATCAAGACTAAAATAAAACGTTATAAAATATAAGGACAATGTGTATTTTTGCATATAATAAATTATAAGGCCAATGCTTCATGCCTCTCTGACCACTGTTGGGTCCTCAGAACAGTTTCTTATTGATCTTAAACAAATAAACTGCCATAGGATGTTCGGTAAATTTGAGTGAACCTGATGTTTCCCTCAGTCCTCCGTAGTCTAGTCAGTAACCCACTTGTGACTTGACAATAAGTTTAGCTGATGTGAGAGAGTGCTGATTGGAATTGGATGCTTTGTGATTTTCAGTTAAGACACATATTTAGACAGCCTAGAAAGATGAAAAGGATAAGTTAACATTATTTATTAATAGGCACTTACATGTGTTAGGATACCATCAAACTAATGCTTTTGTAGCTGTGTTAGGTACCAACTCAACACTTATTTAATGGGGACTTTCATATTGTTAGTTATTACTTGTTATGGAAGAGAAGCACGGGAGATCCACCAAGTGGAAGTTGGAAGTTGGACCATAATTCTAATACCAATTTGTTAGGGGATCCATCAAGAGCCAATTGATATACATTTTGAAACACTAATCTAAGCAAAAGCATAAAAAATTAAAAACCAATGAATTTGGACCCAACTATAACTACTCACTTAACTTTTCTTGATATGGGACTCAACCCTCAGTCCCTCACAGTCCACTCACCACACATGTGCTTAATCATTTCACATATCCAAATCATCGTGACCACTACTCAGCCAAAAAAAAATCTCCGTGACCACAATGACAACGAAATTGAAGTAGTTTTATATAAAGACAAGAAACCATGGAGGTTGTGTAGTTGCAAGTTGCAATGGTAACAAAATTATGAGGCATTCGCTCGTGCAGGTGATGGACCATTGCTGCGTAGAATATAAATATGGTGGTATGGCATGGTTCCCACGTAAATTAGATGTCGGACTTAAGGTAGGCCCAACTATAGATATGAAGATTTAGTGAAATCAACATGGCTAGGAATGAAACCATGTGGAAACAAAAATCGAGAGAATCATGGCTCAAGGATGGCAATCGGAACTCTAAATTTTTCCATATCTCTACTATCATCCAAAGAAGGAAGAACAATATTGATGCTATTAAGGGTGATAATGGGGAATGGTTAATCAAACTGTTTGAGGTTAGAGAATTTGTAGTCTTAAAGTTCCAACATCTTTTTTTGGAAGAACCTCCATCCTTCCTCGAAGATTTAGAGAACCTCATCCCCACGCTCATTTCGGTGGATGAAAATTCTGTTCTCTATAAGCTCTCAACCCCTCTGGAGATCAAGGATGTTCTGTTTGATATGCAAAGCCTGAAGGCCACTGGGCCTGATGGGCTCCCACCATTGTTTTACAAAAAATATTGGCCCATTGTGGGTAGTGAAGTTATTCTTGCTGTGCAAAACTTCTTTAGGACGGGTCACTTACTTAAGGAGATCAATAACTCCTTCATAGTGCTTATCCCAAAGGTGAAGAACCCTTCCTCGATTACTCAATTCAGGCCTATCAGCCTATGCAATACCATTTACTAGATTATCTCTAAGCTTCTTGTAGCTCGTCTTAGACCCTTTCTTTCCAAGCTTATTTCGCCTTCACAATCTGCATTTATCCCAGGGAGACGGATCGCAGAAAATCAAGTTGTTGTGCAAGAAATCTTACATAGTTTTAAGAAAAGAAAGGTGAAAAGGGGTTTTGTTGCTCTCAAGATGGATTTGCAAAAGGCTTATGATCGAGTAAATTGGGATTTCCTAAAGCTTTCTTGGAAAAATTTGGTTTTAATGCTACCTTTGTGGGTTGGATCATGGAGTGTGTGTCTTCTGTCTCCTTCTTTATTCTTGTTAATGGTGCAAAGACAAAGCATTTTCAACCTTCAAGGGGGATTCGTCAAAGTGACCCACTCTCTCCCTATTTATTCATTCTATGTCAAGATGTGCTTTCTCGGCTTATTGAGCGTAAGTTCTCGGCTGGTAATCTATGTGGTGTTAAAATGAATATTAATGGACTTGCGTTTACCCATGTTATGTATGCAGATGATATTATGCTTTTTGGTGAAGCAAATTGTCGGGATATGTCACAACTAGATTTTTGTCTTGAAAAGTATTGCTCGTGGTCTGGCCAGCTTATCAATAGAGAGAAGTCCAGTATTATTTTCTCTAAGTTAGTTTCTAGAGAGAGGCGTAGAGAGATCAAACTGCTGCTTCAGATGAACAAAGTCTAGCCTAATGCTATCTATTTGGGTAACCCATTGTTCTCCAATAAGAGTCATATCAAGGATTTTCGTTTCCTTCAAGACAAGCTGGAGTCTCAGTTAATGGGTTGGAGAAGCAAAGTTCTTTCATGGGCTGGTAGGGCCACAACGATCAAAGTTGTTGCTTCAGTGTTACCCTGTTACACCTTCTCCACCAATGATGTCCTAGTTTCTGTCTGTGAGAAGCTTGATTCCACAACTCGACGCTTTTGGTGGAACCTAAAGAAGGAATCTGGCAGGTATTTAGCGTGGAAGGCTTGGGATGATTTATGTAAGCCAAGAGTTTTTGGTGGTTTTGGATTTAGGAAATCCAAAAAGGTTAATGAGGCCTTCCTGGCCAAATTTACTTGGATGATTGCTTCTGGGAGCAACAGCCCTTGCATTATGGTTCTTCGCAGTAAATCTAAGGTTAAGAGTGACTGGTTACATGTTGAACCAAAGAAAAATGCTTCTTAAGCCTAGAGAGCCATTGAGAGATTAAAGCCTCTTATTCATAAGGGGGCGTGCTACATTGTAGGTGATGGGTTGAGTATTGATTGATGGAGGGATCCTTGGATTCCCTGGCTTCAAATTTTTTTACCCAAACCTCGGAGTCCCCAAACTTGCATGAGTCTGCTGGTGGGCAACCTGTTTAACCAAAACAATTTGAGCTGGAATTTAACTATGTTGATGGATTTGTTTAATGCAGCTTCTGTGTCTGCTATTTTGAAGATTAATATTCCTTTGTGTCCTTTGGAAGATAAGTTTGTTTGGGTTGAGGACTTAAAGGGGTTGTTCTCTGTTAAATCTGCTACGAAGCTTCTATAGAATCAACATGGCATCCCCTATGTTGACCCTTGCTGGAGTGCCCTTTGGAAGAGCAAAATTCATGAAAGATTGAAAACCTTTTTATGGCGTATTGGATCAGAGATTCTTCCTACAAATGATGCACTAGGCTAGGTAAGGGGGATCCTCTATGCCCTCTATGTCATGCTGAGAGGGAAATTTTACCTCATCTTTTTTTCTACCGCCAGGTTTCCAGATTTTTTTGGTTTGGAGTTTGTTGGGATTTTAAACCTGAAGTTATCCCTGTGGGCAGTGGGCCTGATATTTTGATCCCGCCTTGTGCCCAGGCTCCCCTGATAGGATTGATGATTCTTTTCCTAATTCATCCATACAGTTTGCACTTATCCTTAATGCTATTTGGAGTTTTCGTAATCAAGTGGTTCATCAAGCACCGATGCAAAATCCTTCGACATGTCTCAAGAACCTTGAACTAAGAATTATGGAGCACTTTCACTCTTTAAATCCTGTTGAGATTGAGCATAATTGTGGGAGATTTAGATGGCTGCCTCCACCTCCAAATGTCATCAAGCTCAATGTGGATGCAACATTCTCTGGGAGTGTTGCGAAGATTGCGGATGTTGCTAGAGATCACAATGGTTCCGTTTTACAAGCCTGGCTAAAACAGATTGCCTCCTTTGATGCCTCTTGTGTTGAAGCAGTTGCCATTGTTTGGGCCTTGGAAATTGCTTCAAGTTTGAATTTCTCATGCATTTATGTGGAGAGCGATGCAAAACTTTGTGTTGATGTTGTGTTAGGAAAATCTGTGGACTGTTTCTGGAGCTTTCAAACTTTATGTACAAATGCTCAGTTTCTCACTTTAAATTTCTCTTTTTGCAAGTTTATGTGGGTTAGGCGTGAGGCAAACTCGGTAGCCCATAAGCTTGCCGGTTTCTGCCCCCCTCACGGTCTCACTTTTTCCTGTAAGATGGGCACGCTTCCTCCCTTTGTCAAAGAGGCATGGCTAAGTGATGCCCCCCCCCCCCTCTGGTTTTTCTATTCTTTAATAAAACTGGTCGTATTTAGCCAAAAAAAAAATTGAATAATAAACAAATGGTACCCCCCCCCCCCCGAAGAACACCCCTAAATCAAATAAAATGAATAGTTTGGTATGTGTGCATGGTAGCTATGCACTTAGGGGAAATTTTGAAAATACATGGTCAAAAACCCAATTACCTACGTTTTTGTACTGTTCATTTATGATTGTCCTTTGGAGATTGAACGAAGCACTTCTTTGACTTTGAACTCTGAAATCCTTTTATTGTGGCATCATTGTCAATTTTGTTTGTTCTAGTGTGTGTTCCTGCTGGCATTCAGATTTGCCAAAGTCCAGCTACAATCAAACTTGACTTATTACTTATTAGTTTTATATATGAAACATGATGCCTAGACCTTATTAATTTACTACGCATAAATTACATTTCGCTCTAACGAATTGACATTTGTTGAACTTGATTGCATGTTCTCTATGATTGTGTCGTAAATTTTGGCATTGCTTCAAAAGTACAACTTGGGGTTTTAAGATCACTAGTCATTGACCCACACGATGTGCGTGGGAAGATTCAATATAATTATTTTTTAGTTTAATTATACATTTAGTGCTCAACCTTTACCGAATGTTTCCAAATAATCCCTATCATTTTAAAAAACACTTGATATGTCAAAAAGTTTCTTGCTATTAAGGCATCAAGTGTTTGACGGAAAAAGGTAATGGAAATTTTTGAAATATGTGGATGAAACAAACAAAGAAGAATGATAATGCTACCTTTTTAAAAAAAAAAAAAAAAAAAAAAAGAAAAAAAGAATGATAACAAATACCTTCAAGTAACAAAACATAAGTTAGCTTGATTGGTTTGCTACCTTTTAGAAACAAAATATCAAAACATGTTAGAGCAAATTAGCATTTAGTCTTGACGCTAAAATAAAAAGATTAACCATTGAAAAAGTAATCAAAATTTGAAATACCTATCAAAAATCAAGAGGGAATGAAAACAAAAGAAAAATGATTGATATGTAAAAGAAATTTGATTACCAAATATTCAAGAGAGGATCGAAGAATTCCTTTCAGATTGCAAGCAATAAACGGATTATGGTATTGAATGCTTGATAATTTCCACACACCTTTCAAATTCGTTAGGCATCAACTAAAAAAAAAAAAAAAATCTATATTTGAAGTGGAGAGAGAGAGAATTTACCGGTGGAATATAAGATTTTGGATTCAACTATTTAAAGTGGAAGGGTGATTTGAGATTTTAGACATATAAAGACTTTATGTCTTCAAGGAACATTACAATATTAGAGACTGTTTTTCTTACATTCATCAATGGAAGGATGTGAATAGTCATAAGACTTATAACTGAAAACTCAAAGGGCATGATGGCATAATAGTAGCTCAATATATGAAGAAGGAATTTTTTTTTTTTGTTTTTTTTTAAAGAGTAATTGTGGCTTTAATGATTTTAGCATATACTCTTTATATTGAATACATTTAATTTTGGCAATATGAGAAAAAGTAGGATTTAAAAAGAAATGAAAATATGAGAATTTAAATAGAAGATTTGGGATAGGTGATTTAATGGGTATGTGAAAAACCTATGGAAGATGAAGAGGTGAGGGGGATAGAGAGTGGGAGATGAAGAGGCGATGGGGAGAGAGAGTGAAATAGAAAGAGAATTATATGAAATATTGTGGGAGCAGCAAATCTGACGTGGTGGTATTTGGGGAAGTCTAAAATTTTTCTCTCAACTTCAGTTTTTAGTTTATATTATAGATTTGGGATTGGATATAAGAGCATTTACATCCGGTTCTTTAAAATTTATCTACTTTACCTCTTCAAAAAACCACTTTTTTATTTTAATTACCCATTTTTACAAAGCACCTCACATCTCACTCTCTATTTTACAATGTATCATATTAATATAATCTTATAATTCTATTATGAGTTAAATACACTGTTGGTTCTTAACGTTTACACAAGTTACACATTAAGTGGTGGTGGAGCTCATGGAGAAATTGGCCATGGAGGTTTGGAGCATAAAAAAAAAATATGGGGGTGGGGGGCGGGGGGGGTGTGTTTACGAGAAGAAGAAGAAAGAAGAATAGATACAGAAGAATTAAAGAAAGATAAGGAATCAAAGAAGAAGAAGAGAGAAAAAAAAATGTTAGGTGAAGAATACAAAGAAAGATAAGAGACCTCATTTAGGTAAACGTTACGGACCAACAATATATTTAACCCTTCTATTATTTTAAACCTTTTTTTTTTTTTTTAATCCATCCAATACATTAATGACAACCATGAAAAGGCAACCATATAATACATCAACAACCAACAAAAGGCATCACCGGCACCCATCAACGGCAACCATCAATGTCAACCAACAACCCACACAGACACCTAAAAACTCAATGACCCAAAAGACTGCCACAAAAACCATCAATTTTGCCGCTACCAGACAAATCCACCATCAACCTCAAACCATAAACGAACCGACACTCAAACCCATCACCGTAGAAAATCCCAAAATCATACCCACTATTGCAATGCAACACAAACCCACCATCAAACCCATCACCATAGGCAACCCACAACCAACAAAATACATCAACAACAAACAACAACTCACGACAACCATCAACCCATAGATTTTTGCTCCAACTGCGGTGAAGACGCTAATCTCGTCGATTTCTTCCAGCGCTCTCCAGCAATTAAGCCTCTGGTTCGAGCACTAACTCCAACGAAGAAAGAGAACGCCCTAATCGAACGGTCAGGAGCAATGGTGAAAAAAAATCCGTCAAGATCTGTCGTTGTTACAGAGGAGAGATCGTGTGAGAGAGAGAAATAGTTATAAAGTAGAGGAAAGAGAGAGCATAAGAGAAAGAGGAAAGAGACAAAGTGAATAAAATAAGGAAGAATAAGTATACCAAGTGCTGTAGCTATCAGCAAAAAAGTTGAGTTATTTTACATGACCGGATGTGTGTGTGTTTTTGTGATTTTTTTGTGAACAATGCCATGTATTGTAGCTAAAATTAAGTTTTACATGTCCAGATGGGAATCCTCTAAATATATGCAAGTTCCCATGTTCAACGTTCATTTTCAATTTGGAGAATTGGACATGATTTCTTTGTGGCAAACCAAAATATTGCTTTTCTTCTCTTGCTATTTTTTGAATTTTTTGCTTCTTACTTTTTGGTGACAAGATATAATTGCATGCAACAAAAATGACGTCTTGTCATTTGTAGGGGGGAAATTATTAATGACAAGGAAGTTGGTTAAAATATCCCTCTCGGGTATTAAAAACTTGATGGAACAAACTAATTGGCACATTTCACATGAATGATGTTGGTTCCATTCACAGTCACTCTTTTTTTTTTAATAAACTAGATTTGGCAATAAACTAAGAACATAGTTTTATGTGACGATTCATAAAACTATCAACGTTTATTTTTAGTCATATAAACTATTTAATAAGTCATTTGATTTGTTTAAATAATACACTTGAATAGTAATATAAGGATTGAGATCTCATGCAATACATATTACATGCAATACATATTGCATGCAATACTTATTGAGTGGTTGAGATTGAAAGTTAACTTCTTAACTTTCAATCTCAACCACTTAATAAAAATTTGTTAAAAAACCAAAAAACAAAAAAAAAAAAAAAGTTAAAAAATTGTGAGAGAGAAAAAGGAATTGCAGCCATGCAATGAGATCTCAATCCGTTATATGATACATAATGAGTTCTAAGAACTAAAGCATTTAATTGGTGACTTGCATTGGTAATCTTAGCGAATTAAGATTTATCTATACTTTTTAAGTGGTCTCTTTCAGTGAATGCCGCTTATCTGAGTAGTCCGTTTTCGTTATGTCCTTGTCGACTGATATAAGCCAGTTGCAGTGTCAAATGCGTTGGAACTTTTTCTTTCCACCGTTAATGTGTGTGTGGCCCACAAAAGGTTAAGAGAGTGAGAGAGCTATGTCTTTTGCCATACTAGATAGGGTTGATTAGCAAGTTCTAGCAAAAAATGATAAATATAATGATTAATAAACATTACTGCGAATGTTTGGATATGACATGACATATCCATTTAAAATCAAATAAAAGCCACCCAACCCAGAAAATCAAAACAACTCTTAAAAAACTCAATTACCCAAATTACAAATAAAACCTAATTTAATTACACCCGATTAAACTCCTTCTCCCTCTTCCTTTTTCTCGCCTCTCTTGCACATTAACAAATGTTCATATTTGTCATCACATAAAATTATATTCAAATTCGTCTATCATTTGCTCAAACTGTCCTTGTGCTGAAATTTGTACACTCTAAGCCTAACCTACATAACTCGTGACTGTAGATTGTTGCCTTTCTATTCTTGATCTCTAACCAAATATGATGTACAAAATCGGTAGTTCTTGTTTGTTGAGCCCATGGAAGGTTCTAATTTGTTGATTGTAGTGAGGCTCGTAATCTTTCTGATGCCAGAGTCATGTTGCTTGTGAACACACTGTAAGTTTCTGCAGTAATGCCATTGTCTTAGATATCACGGGGAATATGACCTTCATGATCATTAGTCTTTCATGCAATGTGATGGTTATATGATTTCAAACTGTGTGCCCGATTGAGATGCCAATTGCATCATGCAATTGCTAGGCCAATTGCATCATGCAATTGCTAGTTCAAAGTGTTCAAAAAGTTCAAGGTTAAAAAAGTAAAACCCAAAAAGTGAAAAAATTAGTTTAAGTGTTTTTTATTCAAGGGTTGAGATTAAAAGTGAATGTTTCAATTTTTAATCTCAACCATTCAAAGGAATTGCAGCCCATGCAATACCTAGTTTTATGCAATAATAATTTAATTCAATGTAATTAAATTAGGTTTCAATTGTAATTTGGGTAATTGGTTCTTTTTTTTAGAGTTAGGTTGATTTTTTGGGTTAGGTGGATTTTATTTGATTTTAAACGGATGTGTCATTTCATATCATAATTGTAAATAAATAAAAAATGTCACTTTTATTAAAAGTTGGTCACATCATCAATCTGTTAGTTACGTATATACAAAGTTATTAGAGACTAACGAAAAGAACAATCGTGCACGATTTTTAAAAGTTAGGGACCATTTTTGCTTGTTTTAAATGTTAAAGACTAGATGTGCAATTTAAGTAAACAATATGGACCAATATTGTATTTGAAAATTAGAAGAAAAAAGAAAAAAACTGATTGAGTAAAATGTGGAGTTTTGTTTTGTATAATAATAAAAATATATGATTTAAAATGAGACATTTAAAAGTTTGAGATTTAATCTATCATAATATAAAATTATAGGATTTTTTTTTTTTAGATTTTCTATCCAGCTATAAAGTTTAATTTGTCGTTACCTACTCCATTCAAAGTCGACATGTATAACAAGTTGAAAGTTGAAACCCAAAAATATCGACATGTTTGTCTGCAATATCTAGATATTACACGTGTTGTTTTATCACTGAATAGATATTTCATATGTTTGGATGGCTACCACAAATCCTTGAATATATTTTATAGTATTTTTAAAACATATAACTGACACTGACAGAGTGACATGGTAGTGTAGTATACATATCTAATAAATGATATTGCTGTCCAGATAGTTATGAAGTTATGAAGGGCATCAAAATGAAAAAGATATGGGCGACAACTGACAAAGCATTCTGTAGCGTAGCAATTAGCGAAAGCCACCCATCAATCAATAGAAGTTTGGGAACGGCTTGGTCCGGTGCATAGAGCACTGGACCGTTGAGATGCTGTTAAAAAGATATGGGCGACAACTGACAAAGCATTTTGTAGCATAGTAATTAGCGAAAGCCACCCATCAATCAATAGAAGTTTGTATAATTTCTGGTCAGGAACGGCTTGGTCTGGTGCGCAGAGTACTAGACCCGTTAAAATGCTTTTACATATATAAAATTTGTATAAAATTAAACACGTGACAGTATTTCAATGGTCCAGCGTCCAATATCCCTGTACACTCGACCAAGCCTTCCCTTTCTGGCCTAGTTGAAATTGACGAGAGTTGAAACCGCATGTGCACGACATGTGGAAAATGAAGAGCCTACAAAGATCTTTTTTTTTTTTTTTCAGGGAAAGCCTACAAGATCTAAATAAAAGATTGGATGGAGATTTTAGCGGTTTATAAATAATACAAGTATATTTAATGAGTTTATTTAACTTAAACTCCCTATAGGGCATCAACAAAAATAAATCAAGTAATAAATACAATAATATCAACACCCAGTAGTGGAACTCGAAGTGTTTTTTTAGCCAAACGTACGTGGCTATATTTATGGGCGAACGTGGGGAAAGTGGTCCGACAAAATTATGCACGTGACCAAAGCTGGGATGTAAAGTCCCTTGGTAAAAGTAAAACAGGAAAAGAGGATATGGTATCTACTGTCCGCTCCATGAAATTGACCTTTTATAACATGTGGATCTTGAATTTGTGTAACACCGACACACCGTAAGTTATAAAAGATTTGTCCCGTAAAAGTGAACGCAAGAGATTATTGGTATTTTAATCTATGTAACTTTTATTCATTTTAACTATTTTTAATGTGGGATTTATAATTTTTCGGAGAGGTTCAATAAATCTATATAACTCTTATTTACTTTAATTATTTTCAATGTGAGATTAATAATTTCTAATATCCCTCCTCAAATTTATGGTGGTTGAAGTTTTAGTTTGGAATGAAGTGTAACCGAATTACGGCTTAAGCTACCGGATTCCATGCATCGCTGGTTGATTCGATTGTATTACGAATGACGATTTATGATATCAGATGGTTACGGCTTAAGCTACTAAATGATTAATTATGGTTGTGCCACAAATTATGGCTTGTGCTACCAAATTATAGGTGTACTACCGAAGGCATTGTAGGTGTTGTGAACAAGCTCCATGACATGGGCCTATCCAGGATGGTATTGTATGGTCACTAAATCCTCGTGAGGTTTAAGGCATAGAAAAAGGGGAGTCGCCACCTAATTGTAGGTTCATGAACCATTTTTAACTCGATTTGCAAATTAAGGTCTAACTAGTATGTTTTGAGTCCAGAGTTAGGGTACGGGTTTGGGAAGGTGTTAGACACCCAAGCCCTAGCCGTACGACTAGCCTTCTCTCATATTATTAGGTCATTTCTAAAGAAATAAATATTTGAAATAGAATTGGATAAGCATTCAATGGAGAGATGACACATCAAATCAACCAAACAAAAATCCATAAATTATAGGAACCTAAATTGCACGTGATCATGAAGTCAAAAGACGTGACTATTTGAATAGAAGAGAATCAATCATGATTCATGAGATGTTTAGATATGTAAGTAAATCAATTAGAAAAAAATCTCTGAATTATAAAAACTCAATTTAATTATTCTAATCATCCAAATTATGCATATGATACAGTGAGAAGAACATGTAACAAACAAAATTATATGGAAGATAACAGACAAAATCCTTGACTTTAATTATATCAAATTTGCAATGTGGAAATAAATTTTAAATCAAATTCAATTGTCTTGATTATTCCTTATTTTATTTTTTGACAATTTTGAGATCAAATTTCATGAATTTATTATAATTGTCTTAGCATGTGACAATTTATAGTCAACCATGCTTAATTTAAAAGAGAGATAGTCAGACTAAACATCAATTATGCTGTGTTTTAATGGGGGGGGGGGGGGGGGGGGCGTGGGGGGTAGAGAAAAGGGGAGGGAAGAGGTTTAATGAACTTCCCTTTACACTCCCCCTCCAAACTTCCAAACACACCATAGGTAAATTAATTAGAAGATCAACTATTCAACTAATACCAATTTAGATTAGGAATAGATTAAGAATTTCTGCCTTAGATTTAAAAAAATATATATATATAGTTTTTAGAAGAAAAAAAAAAAAAAAAAAAAAAAATCTATTAAGAGGTTTTCTCTATTCTTCTTCTTACTAGCCTACGGGTGGAGGTCAAGTAAGGGAATGTGGGTAATGTGCCTACTCACTAGTCATTACATTAAAATGAGACTGGCAATTGAGTTGTAACGAGACACAAGATGACATGAAATGAAGCACGTATCATTTTCAAATGGTGGCTCATAAATTGGAGGGAAAAATAACAAGGTCCCTAGCTGTCAAGGTGGTGAGTTTTGGTCCCCTGGCCACATTAGTCCACATATCTTTTCAAAGAAGAATCTCTCTCTCTAAAAATGATAACACTATTTCTTGTGGTCTCTAAACTGTCGTACCATCACACACTGGCGCTTCTGGAAAATATTATAAGGTCTTTGAGCTTTTCAATAAGGTACAAAACTTTATATACATATACATAGCCATAGCCCAACAGAGAAGAAGGATCTTTCAATTTGTGGGCTCCTTGGCTCTACATATTTCACTTAGGAGTACAGGACACCCCCCCCCCCTCCCAAGTCCCAACTAACTTCTTTATTTTTACATTTCTGATACTCTCTGCAGCACCAAAATCCTTTAATGGAACCAGCTCAGAGTTTTTATAACAAAAGCAATGACTATGACGCCATTATCGACTCGTTCGAGAACGTGTGTGAGAACGCCGGACATGTTCAGACCCAGACACTTGGTCGGATTCTTGAGCTGAACCATGGTGTTGAATATCTCAAAAAATGGTTTGGGAAGGTGGGAGACATCAACATCAAAAACATGGATGCATGTGCATTGGAATCACTCTTCACATCCTTGGTGCCCCTTGTCTCCCATGCAGATTTAGAACCTTATATACAGAGAATTGCAGATGGGGACACAGCTCCTTTACTCACTCACCAACCTATAACAACTCTCTCCTTAAGGTAAATATCTCTTTGTCTTAATCTTTTTACTTTTTTGAATTTTTATTCGTTTGATCAGCTCCATATATTTTTTCTATATTATCTTTTGGAATTATTATGAAAAGGGAAAGAATCAGAATATAGAATTTAACTTATAGGCTCTAATTGGTTCTTTTTTTAGGTCCTGTTCTCTTTTTCATTTTATGGGCTATTTTTGATGTTTTTATGACATTGATTTGAAAGAAAACCACAGCTTTTGTTTTTCACTTTTGCAAAGTTATTTTTCTGATATATTCCCACCTTCTTTAGAAATTGTACTATGTTCCCACCTCCCAACTGAATAATTTACTGCTAACCATGTGGTTTTGTAGCTCCGGAACAACAGATGGGAGACAAAAGTACGTACCATTTACAACTCATAGCGCCCAGACTACCCTTCAGATATTTAGTTTAGCAGCAGCTTATAGATCAAGGTTTAATTCACTTAATCTCTCTCTTATTAGTCCCTACACATATATATTTTGAACATGTAATTGCTAAATATTTATGATGGTTAATTATAGGTTTTATCCAATAAGGGAAGGAGGGCGGATCCTTGAGTTCATTTACAGTAGCAAACAGTTAAAAACGAAGGGAGGGTTAAGAGTAGGAACAGCCACAACTCATTACTATGCAAGCGAAGAGTTTAAGATAAAACAGGAAAAAACAAAGTCATTCACTTGCAGCCCAGAAGAAGTAATTTCAAGTGGAGATTACATGCAATCCACCTACTGTCATCTACTTCTTGGCCTCTATTTTTCAAACCAAGTAGAGTTTATAACTTCCACATTTGCCTATAGCTTAGTGCAGGCATTTATAACATTCGAAGATCATTGGAAAGAATTATGCAATGATATCAGAGAAGGCACTCTTAGTCCAATAATCAATTTACCAGATATGCGAAAAGCTGTCTCGGAAATCATCTCCCCCAACCCATGTTTGGCATCCAAAATCGAAGGGTGTTGCCAGGAACTACAAAATTTGGATTGGTCTGGTTTAATTTATAAGCTTTGGCCAAATGCTAAGTACGTGTATTCTATAATGACAGGGTCAATGCAACATTACTTGAAAAAACTAGGGCATTATGCTGGTGAATTGCCACTTGTGAGTGCTGATTATGGATCAACTGAGAGCTGGATTGGGGTGAATGTGGATCCCTCTTTACCTCCAGAGAAGGTGACCTTTGCAGTAGTACCCACTTTTTCTTACTTTGAGTTCATACCACTGTCTAGACAGAAGGAAGATTGTGATTCAGCCATGGATGACTTCATAGAAGATAAACCAGTCCCACTCTCCCAAGTCAAGGTTGGACAAGAGTATGAGATTGTCCTTACCACTTTTACTGGTAAGTTATTTTTCTTTGGGATGATAAATTCACATTACCCTTAAACTACTTTTCTACACAGGATATCAACGTCAACATTTTAGTTGGCGTGTGGTGTAGAAGGTGTGAAGTAATAATTTCCTTTTTCTTTATTCCAAGTAGAGTATTGATGGGATCACATCAATATTTTACATCACTGTCTACAATTTATGATTATTAATATCTACATTTGAGCGATGTATGGTGCAAGCGATACATGTGAATATATATTTTTCTTCCAGTTATATCTTCCCATTGCTCTTTTTTCTTTTTTCTTTTTTTTTCTCTAATATAGGATATTTATACGTTTGGTTGGCTTATTTACTTAAAATGTCTGATAAAAAGTGACTTTTCAAATAAAATGACTTATTTGAAAAAAAAAAGAAAAAAAGAATTAACTTATTTGCTACTAGTTTGAATACCTATTTTTGTATAAAACTCAAGCAAGTCTCAAATTTAACTTTGCATGTTCTATATCTTTTTGATATGTACAGTTACCTAACTGCCGGATCCCAAATGAATTCTTTAAGTCATTTCATTTTATCATGAAATGTTCTATCGTCATAGTTTCTATCGGTGAATTTTTCTGACATGATAATCTCTAGTATGGAAAGTGAATCAGATATGTTTGTGTTACATTGCTATATTGTCCTACTACAAGATAAGCTTCGATTTGACATGGATGAGTACTGTTGACCATATGCAGGCCAATAGATCTTGGAAAAATCTGATTCCCTTTCTATGATTAATAATTCACCAGTATAATTGAGAGGAAAGTTAGTAAGAGACCAAAGGATAGGTGGATGAATTTGAAACCATATTATCATTTTCGTAAGTAATTGTTTTTCGCTTATTATGGTATGGTTTGTGTGGTCACAAAACATTCTTTGGTTTCCCTATTATTTTGTTCTTTTCTTATTTTAGTCATTGAGTAATCCTACGTACAGTTTCTGAAAATCACATTCCCATTTTGTGAAAATAACATATTGTGTAGTTATTTTTCACATAGCTAGCCATTAGTATTGGTACTGAGTACTGACTATTGGTACTGAGTAGTGACTATTAAATTGTATGCAGGGCTGTATAGGTACCGGTTAGGGGATGTGGTAGAAGTGGCCGGTTTTCACAAAGGAACCCCAAAATTGAACTTTATATGCAGGCGGAAGCTAATTTTGACTGTAAACATTGACAAAAACACTGAAAAGGACCTCCAATTAGTAGTGGAAAGGGGGTCTCAGCTGCTGAGTCAGGCTAGAGTGGAGCTGGTTGATTTCACTAGTCATGCTGATGTAGGTAACCAACCTGGTCATTATGTAATTTACTGGGAGATTAAAGGAGAAGTGGGGGAAGAGGTTCTTAGCGAGTGTTGCAGGGAAATGGATGCATCATTTGTTGATCACGGGTATGTTGTTTCTAGGAGAACTAATTCAATTGGGCCACTAGAGCTTTGCATTGTGGAGAGAGGGACATTCAAGAAGATTTTAGATTACTTCATAGGCAATGGGGCAGCAATGAGCCAATTTAAGACCCCTAGGTGCACTAGCAACCAGGTCATCTTGACAATTCTTAATGTGTGCACCATTAAAAGGTTTCATAGCACAGCTTACGGTTGAAATAAACTGAGTAAGAAATTCATCTTTTGATGGCTGGCTTCAAAAAAAGTGCTAAAGCCAAGAGTTTTACAATTTTCAAGTGTAATAAAAGCAAGAAAATACTTTTGGTAGTTTATGTCTTTTTCGTTGATCAGCTAGAAATTGATTTAGTTGGATGCATGCATATGAAGAAACTAGCTAGCTAGGGCTGTAACAACAAAATACAGCTTCCCGTAGGCAAAAGGAATTAGGACATGAATATTTTACCTTGTCTTTCGATGAGGAAAATGAAATTTCTTATAATTTTCAAAATGATAAGATTTAAATTATGGTAATTTTAAATCTATTAATTTTTTTTTTTTTTTTTGTTTTGGATGAGTATATCTAAAAAAGAAGAAGAAGAAATTAGAGTATTACAATATTAACTACAATAGTAAAAATAATGATAGTGACAATGACTCTTTAACAGTAATAATATGATATCCTAAAAAAAATGATATTGGTGGCGGCCACGGCGGCAATGGCATGATGGAAATAAAAAAAATGATTTTATTTCCTTGATTTTAGGTGTTTTTAAGACTTTCCAAGTCAAATTAGAGTTATGGTATTGTATCAATTAGGATATGTTTAAGAATATTATTATTTGGAAAATAGGTTTTTTGGAGCCTTTAAATAGATTGACAATATGTAAAACAAAAATAACCATTATCTTTCAATAAAATTGAGGTTTTCTTTATTTCTGGTGGATTCCAGAGTTCTTCCTTGTGGATTTAAGGAGCCCCTTATGGATTTAAGAGTTTGTGTTTAGCTAGAACACAATCTAGCGCTTACACTTTTTTTCGTATTGCGTCAAGTGGTATCAGAGCGAAGTTTTGCCTGATTTGATGGCTGCTAACGTAGATGGAGTTGAAGGCTCCAACGGTGGAAGTCGTGGAAAGATGCTATATGGGAGGCAATAGAGGAACAAAGGTAGCAGATGAACGAGATTCAAGATCTGCTTATCGGATTGGGACTCAACGCGAACAGGAAACAAAGAATTAACAAGAATCGCGTTGGAGAAGTTGCTCGAGGGCCTTTTGTTAACTGACTTATCGGACAACATTTATTTTTTTTAAAATTTTAACGATATTGCATGCTTTGATGGCATATCATACAAAGAAGACTTCATAAATTGGATCTTGAATTTTGAAGATTATTTTACTTATGCAAAGATTCCTGAAGATTTCAAGGTGCTACTTGTATTGAGGAAGCTTGTGAATGATGTAGTAGATTGGTGGAATGATATAGAGTATTTCAAAATGCGAAGACGTAAGTCTAGAATTTTCTCATGACCAAGAATGAAAAAATTGATGGTTAATTTTTTCTTTCCCTGTGATTATGACATGGACAAACAAAATTATTTGGAGGGAAATGTAGCGAGAATCTCAATATCAGTTCATGGCAAACAAATCATAATTTGGGTGTCATTGATGTTGAGAAAAATTCAATTTATGAGCATAATTTTATTATTAAAGAAGTTGAACAAGATCAAGTTTTGACAAAGGTTGAAGAGTTGGAAGACAAAAAATTTAAAGAAAGATCGTCTATCAAAGATGATATTTTGGAAAAAGTTTTTGAAAAGGCTTAAGAAGGAAATCTGGAATTGATTGAAGAAAATGACGAAAATCTTGAGGCAAAAATTATTGGGAATATTGTGGAAGATTCAACTGAAGTCAAACATGAGGGTGAATCCATAACCCATAATTCCCAATATCTAGTTGATTTGGTGAAGATCACTACAACACAATCAATTGATTTTCTTGGAGTAAAGAATTTAAATTTTGTCTTCAAGCCTTTATTGGTTAATATTGCAAATCAATTGAAGGGTGAACAGAAGAAATTTTTTGTTACACAAATTGTGGAAACTAATTCCAAGCAAGTTTTGAAGATGGTCAAGTATTCAAAGTATCTTTTTATTTGGAATGGAAGATTTCAATTTTCAAAAAAAAACTCGAGGTCGAGTTTCATTTAAGTGGAGGAGCCTGACATAGGATAAGAAGTTAGGGGATCTCACGATCATGAGATGATTTTTAATATTTTATGTAATTTTCGTTATTTTGGGAGTTATGATTTTATTTTCTTGATTTTAGGTGTTTTTAAGACTTTCCTAATAAAATTAGAGTCATTTTATGGTACTGTATCAATTAATATATGTTTAGAAACATTCTTACTTGAAAAATATGTTTTCTGAAGTCTTTAAATAGGCTAAGAATATATAAAACAAAAATAACAATTATCTTTCAATAAAAATTATTATTATTATTATTTTTTTCTCTCTCTGGTGGATTCTGGAATTCTTCATTATAGATTATGAATTGAAGGGTCTGTATTTAGTTAGAACGTAATATGTGTTTACACGTTTTCCGTCCTACGTCACACTCACTCCAAGGAAATTTTGAGTAAAATTCCATCTCAAAAAGTTTTTTGTCCAAATAGCATTCAAGTGATTTGATAACAGTCCAGCAACGGCGAGGCCCAGAGTTGGTATAGTTCATTAATACTTCACAAATTAAAAGACAAAAACGTGACGAGGGTTGCCTTCAACAACATGACCTCATAATGGTTATGTGCACTGCAGAGACATGTAAGGCTACAAAGTGACCACGATGATAGAAAAAGTACTTGTTTTTTTTTGCTAAATTAAAAAGAAAAAAAAAAAGCATTTGTTTTATTCGGAGCAACTTGGGTCCAGTGCGACATTAACGTCATTATATATGTACAAAAATTGGATACATGTCAAGATTTCAACGGACTCAATATTTCTGTAAGCTGAACCCAATCCTTTTCCGTTTAATTCCATAGTGCAATGTGTTTGCTGATAATCCAGGCAAATATTATATCAATGTTTTGTTTGGAGTTTGAGGGATATGGAGTATGGACGCTTGTCATGTATGCAATACAATAACGTAAAAACGATAACTTTTTAACTTTTATAATAGAACAAAGAACGTGCAACTGTGCAAGTAATGTTTATGAAAGTATTCCTCTAGACTATATTATCTATTTTTATTATTGACCAAATAAGCTTTAAGTTTTGCAATGGACAACAATATCCTCCAACTAAAATTAAAACACGTCTCTGAACCATGATTGCCACAGATCCAAGTTTAGATTGCATAAGATTGAATTACCAACAAGGTTAGGGTTCGGTGATCGGGTTCCAATTACACAATTAACTAATATTATAAATTCAAATCTCTATAATATCTATTTTAAAAATATATTAGGGGTGTCTATTGGCTAGAAATTTAGGATTCAGATGTAAATAAGGCCAGAATAAAGAGAGAACGGAATGAAGCAATTACATAATTCGACTATATAAGCCTACATCTACTAATAAAACCTATAAAAATTTACATTATAACTATATTGATTGAACAATATTATAAAAATATTATGATAATTTTAATATTTTTATAATAGAATAATATGATCTTTAAATAAACTATAAATAATTATATATTCATAAAATCACTCATGATTGATTCACACACTTGATTTATGATTATCACCCCACGCGGCTAAGCCAAGTACCACCCAACCTAAGGCCTAGGAAAAGTCAGTTTCCTTAGCTCCCTGGCCCTTGATAGGAAAAAGTATCATATATGTCCGATGCATACAGCATCTGTCTCACAAGCAAGTGTGTGGGTCCCACTTGCTTGTGAGACAGATGATGTATGCATCGGACATACCAGATACCAGCTCACTTGATAGATCAAGTTATCAACAGCTGGCTATGTCCAATGACTCCAGTTTACATCAACAAGACTTCTTTTTCCTTCTTTTTTTTGCCTAAAATTTCAAAAGTCTTCTCCTCTAAAACAAAATCTGAATTTTTGTTCACTCTATTTGGATTTTTAGTGTGGGCAAAACTCAAGTAAAGTTTTTTAGGAGTTGTATTTTAAATTCTACAATTAAATTTAAATATATTATTGAATTGATCAATAAATTGAAAACAATATTATCTTTTTTAAAGACAATTAAATTCAATGTAGTTATATGTTTAAAATTAAATTGACGAACTTAATTTATTGTACATAAGGAACGAAATTTAAATAATTTTATCTTTTTGTTTTGAGATAAACGAATACTTGGAAGAGCTTAGAAATTTTTTTTTTTTGGTTTGGAGGGGAAGGGGGGAAACTATTCCAATCTGAATACAAAATTTCTATACACAAATACAATCTTTAAACTTTCACAATAACATCACACCACCGGCATCTTCATCCTTATAGTCCCAAAAAACAAAATCCTCATTTTCAATCAAACTCATTCCCTAATCAACTAAAGCAATAAATTACCCTAGACAACACTCAAGAAAAGCCTTATGATCTCTTGCATGCACCTACTGCTCACACCCTCTCCCTACCAAATTTACATTTTTTTTTTTTTTAATTTCATTATAAGTTCATAGCTACGATCAGTTTTTGGCCTTTCTTACGATTGAACTGTGCTACTAAACGAATAAGTCTCTCACTGAACCAAAAAGGGAAGATTCATTTGTCCCTAACGTGTTCTATTTATTTTTCACCTTTTAATTTATTGATGACTCCTCTCTTTAATTTATATAATATTAAATAAATAAAATCCTCTCTTAAATCACTAATTTTCACTTTGCTTTGTCACAACTCACAAGTCACGATTGTATTGGGCCAGTGGATTAGGCTTAGGACCTCTATTTGAATAGAGAAAGTAGATGTTTCCTGTTTCGGATATGTATCACATCCCTCTCACACAAGTGGTCAAAATAGAGAGAAAGTACATATTTCCTGTTTTGGATATATATTACATCCCTCTTACACAAGTGTGACCAGTGAAATTATTTTTCCTCAACAAGACAACCAGTCACGTCCTGTCACGTGACAAAACCCCACCGAGGCAATCAAAATAAAATAAAAGAAAACTACTGCCCTCGCCCATGATATGAAACTTGTTAAGGCGTAAATTTCAAATCTGTCCGAAAAGAATATATTGGATGATAATTTTTGAGAAAGAAAAGAAGTATCATGTAGTAGTGAATAAAAAGTTTAATGCGGCGACTGGATAGATTCTGATTGCTTTGTTTGACTTTAGAAGACAAATACACAGGTGGCTGCTTATGATATGAATGCATGGTCAGCATGTGGGGGACGGGGACACCATTTAACCATGGTAGAAAATGTGGTACTAACAGAAACAGCAGCAGATCAACTAGACATAGTTAGCTTCTAAACCTAAAAAGAAATTTGTGGTGGACCTCGTCTGTCCCATCCCACCATCTCCAATAACTAATAGATGCCTAGTTTAACATGAATTGCGTAAACATGCAGGTTCCCAAGTCATAATTATGTAGAGAATGAGTAGTTCCTCTATTTCCCTCAAAATAGTATCACCATAATAAAGTGTCAATTACTATGTAATTTAAGCGTAAAATTTTATTTTGTGAGCAATATTCTTTTGTGTTAAAACCAAATTGATAGGATATCCCGTATGACAGAGAGTTGATCAGTAAAGCCCATTAAATTTAATGTGATCATATATTGTTTATTGAGCTTTGGTGCACCTTAGTTATATTTAATAATGTAGGACATGGGTATTTTAATGTGTGAGTCTAAGTTGGATAAACCCTTTATAGGTTTAGGGTTTACATTAAGACCTTATATTTGTAATATAAATATAGGGTTATAGGGGTCTCTGCTCTTACTCTAACCTACCATCACTTTTTGAAGTCTCTCCATTAGACTTGAACTTAAGAGAGCAAGAGAGCAGAAGACACCCTATTGCTTCCATCAATTTCATCAATGGATTCAAGTATATTCTTTTAATCACATCTGATATAATATTGTTGCTTATATACTCATGCTATGATCATGTACTCGATTAGAGTATTTGTGTTTACAGTTGGTATCAGAGCATTCATGCTCATACATAGGCTATGAAATATTATATTATTTTCAAATTATTTTACTGATGAAAATACTGAAACATTAGATTCGGATTTAGGCGGCTTTTGATGCTTTGGCTAATATATGTATGATACTGGTGAAGTACCTTTCATAGATAGAACGATTTACGTTCTAATGTAGTGCTCTAGAGACATGTCTGCGGACTGCGGATTATTGCGATACATGCCTTCTGATAGCTATTATAAATATTCTAACTTGCTGATGTTTGCTAATGGATTCAATCTGTTTTAAATCACGCGCTATCTCAAGAATTATTTTTTTTGTTGTAATACTAACACTTGCAAATCTCAATTCTCAAGTTCGGTATTAACATATATAATATATATGTTCACTGGTTTATGCGGCTAATAAAGATATATATGTTCACTGGTGGATTCAAAATAAAGATAGTCCTAGCACCTATGTTCTATATATATTGCTATGCCATACGGAATTAGATTTCATAATAAAGATAGTCCCAACACCTTTGTTATATAAGATACTACTGTTGCAATACCGAATTAAAATAAAGAATAAAGATAGTCCTAGCAACTATAGTAGGCTATGGCTCTTGATTTCTACGAATTTAATAGTCTAGGTCAATAACCAATGCATATTTTATTTGTTCTCCACAATTTGGAGATAATTTTTGTCACCGAAATTTTCTGAAATTTGTTTTTCAAAACTGTTATGATATTTTCAGCTTTTAATGACTGTGTATACTTGCGCTATAATTTTAGTGTGATTCACATTTATTTTCTCATTGATTATGCATAATATTTGTTTATGAATTATGCAATATTTAATTGTAAATTGAATGAGAAAAAAAAATTTGTATACATGCTGAAAATATTTTGTTGGACATTATGGATATTTTGATGCATCCAAAGATTCATCGGTTTCGTATGGCTGGATGACTATGTTTACACACAGTGGGCATACCATTAAGGTCGACGAGAATTATTGAATTCTTTATAATGTTTTATCATTATTAATTGTTCTTGGATTGCAATGGCATTGGGGTTCAGACGGGTAATGATTATCTCCTTAAGAGGATCTTTCCTTGGTGGAATTTCTGATGGGGTTAAGTAAATGTATGGATGCCAAAATTTAGAATAATTCTTCTGCCCTTAAGGTGTTGAACTCTTCAAAAATTTTGTCATCAGTATATTTAGCTTTTCCATTTGTTTGTGAGGCCCTGTGGCATGTTATGGTCTTTGCTCCAAAAGCAGATCATAATAATGCATTAGGACTCTTGTTAGATTTGTGTTTATATAGTTTACTCTGACAAATCTAAATATAAATTTCTTAATGAAATATTAATTTGCATATAGCTTGTTTACATATGCAATTTTGGTGAGCTTAAATGTCTCATATTTTGTCAGCCCTGGATACCCCTTCATTTTCTTCGCATTTGTCTTCTATCAAGACTTTGAATAGGACAAACTTTGAGGAATGGAATGAGACATTGCTTGTTGTATTGGCTATCTTTTGCATGATGATTATGCGTTTGTCTATGAATAAGACTATCAAGAATTATCTTGCTGCAGTGAGTAAGAAATTTGTTGTTTTCAACAAGGCAGAGAAGGGTAACTACATGCGCCTATTGACCACCCCTCTAGCTTTTGTTTGTTTTGAATCTAACTTGGTGGACATTCCTTTGAATTCTTGGTGGGTTGATACTGGTGCCTCTATTCATGTTACAAATTCCTTGCATGGATTCAAAAGCAAGAGGAGGCCATATGATGGAGAGGTTGCAGTCTACATGGGCAATGAAGAGAAGGCTTTAGTAGAATTCATAGGAGTAGTTAATTTACCTTTAGCCTCTGGTGGTGTTTTAGTTTTGGATGATGTTGTTTATGTTCCTTCTCTCAGACGCAGTTTAATCTCTGTCTCTAAATTGGATTCTAGTGGTTTTGGATTTCATTTTGGTAATAAAAGATTTGTTCTTTATTCTGGTTCTCGTGAGATAGCTTCTAGTGCTTTATGTGATGGCTTATACAAGTTAGATTTGGATCCAAATTATCCTTCTTCTCATAATGTGTTTGCTACTATTGGATCTAAACGTGTTAATGATGAATTTTCTTCAATGTTATGGCATAGACGTTTAGGGCATATTTCGAGAGAAAGAATGGAGAGGTTGACTAGAAATGGTATTCTGGATTCTCTCAACTTTTCAGATTTTCAGACTTGTGTTGATTGTGTTAAAGGGAAACTTACGAGAGCTAGAAAGAAAGGGGCTACCCGGAGTGAGGGGCTATTGGAGATCATTCATACTAACATTTGTGGACCATTTACACCTAGCACCTTAGGTGGATATAAATACTTTATTACTTTCGTTGACGACTTTTCTCGTTATGGATATATTTTTCTCATACATGAAAAATTTGAGGCTTTGGATATGTTCAAAATTTATAAAGCTGAAATAGAACTTAAACAGGAAAAGAAAATCAAGATTGTTAGATCAGATCGGGGTGGTGAGTTTTATGGCAGATATGGTGAGGCAAGACAGATTCCTGGTCCATTTGCAAAGTTCTTGCAAGAATGTGGCGTAGATGCATAATACACTATGTCAGGGGAACCCGAACAAAATGGAGTCGCTGAAAGGAAAAATCACACACTCATGAACATGGTGAGAAGTATGATGAGTAACACTTCTCTACCTACCTTTTTGTGGGGTGATACATTGAAGACAACTGCATATATTTTGAATAGAGTTCCTAGCAAATCTGTGCCTAAGACTCCGTTTGAATTATGGTGTGGGCACAAACCTAGTTTAAGCCATTTTTGAATCTGGGGGTGTCCTGCATAAGTGAGACCTTATGATCCTTCCTTGAAGAAATTAGACCCTAGAAGTGTTAGTGGCTACTTTGTTGGGTATGCCAATAAATCGAAAGGATATAGATTTTACTGTCCTTCTTACTCAATGAGGATTGTTGAATCAAAGCGTGCAGTTTTCTTAGAGGGAGACAGTGTAAATGAGGTTGTTCAGCCTAGTAGATTTGCTTTTGAAGAGGAGAGAGTGGCTATCCTTGTACCACCCTCTCTAGAGAGCGCAGTTTCATTGCCTTTAACTAAGTATGTTGATGAGGCAATACCAATTGTTATTGAGGCACAACCTATAGATGATGCACTTTTGAGAAGATCTCAGAGATCCCGTAAGCCTGCTATTTCAGATGATTATATGGTTTACCTTCAAGAGCATGAATTTGATATAGGTGTTGTTGATGATCCTTCGTCGTATTCACAGGCTATTCAGTCTTCTCAGTCCACTAAATGGATTGATGCTATGGTTGATGAATTGAAGTCCATGGATAATAACAATGTTTGGGATTTGGTGGACTTGCCTAATGGTTGTAGACCAATTGGATGTAAATGGGTTTTCAAAACCAAGAAGGATTCAACAGGCAAAATTGAAAGGTATAAGGCTAGACTTGTTGCTAAGGGTTTTAGTCAGAAAGAAGGCGTCAATTATAAAGAGACTTTCTCATTGGTTTCTTCGAAGAATTCTTTTAGAATCGTTATGGCCTTAGTTGCACATTTTGATTTTGAATTACATCAAATGGATGTAAAGAAAACTTTTCTAAATGGAGATCTAATAGAGGATGTGTACATGTTGCAGCCAGATGGTTTTCAAGTATCTGGAAATGAGCACATGGTTTGCAAACGGAAGAAGTCCATCTATGGGCTTAAACAGGCTTCTAGACAATGGTACTTGAAATTTGATAACGTGGTAACTTCTTTTGGTTTCAAAGAAAATCCTGTTGATCATTGTATATACCTCAAGATTAGTGGGAGCAAGATTATTTTCTTAGTACTCTATGTTGATGATATTCTTAGTTCTCTATGTTTATGCTCACATATAGGCGTTCTGACCTTTTTGAGGTCGTTGGTTATGCTGATGCAGACTATGCAGGTTATGCTGATGACTTGAAGTCAACCTCAGGATATGTGTTCATGTTGGCAAGAGGTGCCATCTCATGGAAAAGTGTCAAACAGACACTTACAGCTTCATCTACCGTGCAAGCTGAGTATGTGGCTTGTTATGAGGCAACTTTACAGGCTGTTTGGTTGCGAAATTTTATTTCAAGGTTAGAGATTGTGGATTCTATCTCTAAGCCTTTGACAATCTACAATGATAATTCCACTGCGGTTTGCTTCTCAAAGAATAATAAAAGATCATCTGGATTAAAACATATGCACATCAAGTATTTGGTTGTTAGAGAGAAGATTCTAGAGTTGCAAACTTCTATTATTCATATAGCCATAGAGGAGATGATTGCTGATCCCCTAACCAAAGGATTGCCTCCTAAAGTTTTTAAGGAGCATGTTACTCATATGGGGTTTGTTGAAAGTTTTGATATTTTTGGTTAGTGGGAGTTATGTTTTTGTTTAAGTTAAACTACAGTTTATTATTTTGACTAAGTCAATTTACATTCTCGAGAATATGGATTATGCATTGTTTATGCGTGTTATGTTATTTGCCATATTTTGTGTGCACATGTAAGTTTATTATGGCAGGAAAAGTCTTAAAGCATGTTTTAGCTTTAAGCAGGGCGGTTAACTCATATGGTATACAGGCTTGGACCTATGATTGAAAGTTCTATTACTTAAGACATAAAGTTTTCGCCAGTCTTAAGAAGCTTCTTGGGAAGCTTTATTGGTTCTTGATAAGAACATATTGTTGGACCTTATGGAAATCGACATGGTGATCACAGTTGCATGTAATTTCCATACCACACATTACCATACCATATTACCTGAGTTAATGGAATTATAAGTATTTTGACTATGTATGGTCTTATATCAATTTTGGATGTATTGACCTATATAATTGAATACTTATGTTTTCATTTGACTAAGGAAAAAGTTTAAGGTGTTACTCTCTTGGGCATTCTGTTAGGATTGTGGCCACATAGAGTATTATCAATTCGGAGAGTCAAGTTTTTCTTCTTTAAAAAAAAAAAAAAATCTTTTGACTTATGTTGCTCAAGTGGGAGAATGTAAGATTTTATTTTGTGAGCAGCATTCTTTTGTGTCAAAACCGAATTGATAGGATGCCCCATATGATAAAAAGTTGACCGGTAAAACTCATTAAGTTTAATGTGATCATATATTGTTTATTGGGTTTTGGTGCACCTTAGCTACATTTAATAATGTAGGACATAGGTATTTTAATGTGTGAGCCTAAGTTGGGTAAATCCTTTATGGGTTTAGGGTTTACATTAAGGCCTTATATTTATAATATAAATATAGGGTTATAGGGGTCCCTGCTCTCACTCTAACCTACTGTCACTTTTTGAAGTCTCCCCATTAGACTTGAACTTAAGAGAGCAAGAGAGCAGAAGACGCCCTATTGCTTCCATCAATTTCATCAATGGATTCAGGTATATTCTTTTAATCACATCTGATATAATATTGTTGCTTATATGCTCATGCTATGATCATGTACTCGATTAGAGGATTTGTGTTTACATTAAGGTCCCCTTTCATTTACATCGATGGCTCAAATATATAATTAGGGTTCATTACGTCATTTAAAAAAATTATATTTATGTGGTGTGGTTAATTAAAGGAAATTTATTTCTCTCCACACCCATGCCCGGCCCTTGGGGTAAGCCCCATAAACCCAAGGGCTAAGGCAACCCTCCCATGGGGGCAATAAGTGAAGAAAAAAAAAAAAATTAAGTAACAACTATATAGTAAAATATTAGTCTACATATAAAAAAAAACTTTATTAGTATACATTTTTTTTTTTTTTTATGGGAGTGTTATGCTTTTAATAAGATATATGTGAGACATATGTGATGTGTTTCAATATTCGTGTGAATAAGGCTGGTCTCCACTATGTGATTTATTGATTTGTTTGAAAATTTTGTTCGCACGTGTATGTGGTCACTAGCCATGTGTTTTTATTTGTAGGGACAGGTTTGTGGGGGCAAGCTATTATTTTGTGTTGCCATGTAATATGTTCCCGTGTTTATCTAATGATTTTTTTTTATGACTTTTAATTTATTATTAGTATTAATTTTGTTGTACTTTATAAGACCGTGATTTTTTATTTTTTTTTTCTATTAACACTAAGGAATTTTTTAGTTAAAAAACTATTAGACATATAATTACTATAACCGGAATTAGATTTTGTTTTAATTGTTTTTTTAATATAATTCAAGCTAAAAACATAATGTAACATTTATTTTGCAAAAAAAAAAATTTGGACTTTATGATTTTTTTAATATTTAATAATAAATAGATAACTAAAATTATAACGAGTTTGGACAACCCAAACCCCGGAGCTGAAATGTCAGTGTGCTCAATTATGGTAAAATCTCCCTCCTCTCTCTTTTATTTATTAGAAAAGAAAAAGACAACAAAATAAATAAATAAAGTGTGCCACTTTTTTATCAGTGTGAACAGACAATTCACACGAATTAATTGTGCATAAATTTTAAATTTTAAAATGAATGCATCTATTAGTGTAGTTGTTTTTTTTTTTTTTTTTTTTTTTATGCTTGTGTGTTGGTTTTTTTTTTTTTTTTTTTTTGGCTAAATCTTTTTGTGTAGTTGGTTGATATGTAAGGTTGTCCATGTTCTGATAACTCTGATTCAAGAACTTTTTTTTTTTTTTTTATCCATGGTACAATAATGAATGCACTGATATATGTATGACAATATTGTACAATAAAGCCTGAAGCTCGAATTAAACGAGAAAATATCGTGTGCACCGGCAAGAGTCCTTCCCTTCCTCTCACATGGTATGTGGCCCCGGTGGACACAATGATTTCTCGAAATATACTGTGTATATATGAATGCGCATTACTGTCTAAAGAACTGTCGTGCATCGGTACATATCATAGTGAGAGCAATAAGGGACCCTTTCTTTCTTTCTTTTAATATAAACACTGCAACTCAGAGCTGCAGAGCCAATTAAAAGATGGAAATGCAAAACTTCGTAATCCTTTGGTGATATCCACAACAATGCATGGATTATTTACTGTATACTTAAGACTATGTACCAAAGAAATATGGACATCCACATGATGTCCAACAAGTACATGTAATAGAGAGTCCATTTATTTATTTATTCCTTTTTTTTTCTTTTTTTTTTTTATAAACTAATAGAGAGTCCATTTAGCAAACAAAAAATAAAGAAAAGATTATCACCAACTTCCCGCTTCCTCCCAGTTTCAAAGTACCACCACTCGAAAAATTCGATGGAACCAAGGATCCGTTTGATTACCTGGAAGCATTCAAAACAATCATGCAACTATAAGCCGTCCTCGAAAAAATAATGTGCTGAGCATTCCCCATGGGCCTAAGGGGATCTACAAGAGTATGGTTCAATAAGCTTGAATCAAAGTCAATCGGTTCCTTCGTCCAGCTAAGCCGAGCATTCATCAAAGGCCAACGGAAAGGACGCCTTCCCACTCACTTGCTCAGCGTCAAGCAAATGGAAGGAGAATCATTGACGGCATATGTACACCGTTTCAACAAAGAAGCTATGCAGATTGACTGCCCAAAGGAAGACGTCACCCAGACCGCATTCATGGCAGGACTGCGAAAGGGAGATTTCCTTTACGATATCTGCAAAGACTCTCCCGAGACCTTATCAGAGCTCATGTACAAAGCCCAAAAACACATAAACGTTGAAGATGCCCTGGAAGCACTGAACGACCCCCCTCCAAAGAGACGAAAAGAGGTTGAAGACTGTAAGCAGGAACCCACCAAGCAAAAAGTCTCTAAGTTCTTTGAGACACCAGAGTGCAAAAGGACGACCACCCTAACCGGGAAATTCAACAGCTTCACACCTCTGAACACACCTATCGACAAACTTCTCATGCAGATACAGGACGACCCTTCCCTTCGTTGGCCGGGTAAGATCCGTTCTGACCCCAATAGCCGACCAAAAAACTTATATTGCAGGTTCCACCGAGATCATGGACACCTCACAGAAGACTGTGTGGCATTAAAAGAACAAGTAGAGACACTTATCCGGCAAAGAAAGCTTCAGAAATATGTCAGTCGTCCGAACAACGCTCGTCCACCAAAGCCTCAGGGACCAAAAGAGCTTACCGAGAACCCAAAGCCCAGAATAGCAGAAGAAATCAGAACCATAGTGGGAGGTCCTGCAGTTGGGGGAATATCACGTACTTCAAGAAAAGCATATACGTGTCAGGTACACAATATTTTCGTCGTCCAAAGAACCCCCAAAAATATTCGTTTGGTCGACCAGATAATCTCTTTCAGTGAGGAAGACGCCAGAGGAAAACATCAACCTCATGATGACGCACTTATCATTACCCTGAACATTAATGATTTCACCACTAGACGGGTGATGATAGACAACGGTAGCTCGGCAAACATCCTGTACCTACATGCATACCAACAAATGAAACTGGACAAAGAGAAGCTGCGACCCATGGGAGCACCATTAGTAGGATTCACAGGTGACAACGTCTGCCCCGTCGGTATTGTCACTCTACCCATAACCATTGGCACATATCCAAATTAGGTATCCAAAACAGTGGAGTTCCTCGTCGTTGATTGCCCCTCGGCTTACAACGCTATCATCGAACAACCTACTCTCAACCGGCTACTCGCTGTGACCTCTACCTACCACTTCCTCCTCAAATTCCCCACCGAACACGGAATAGGAGAAGTCAGAGGAGACCAAATCGCGGCCAAAGAATGTTATCTCACTTCGTTAGGGGCGGAAGAAGAGAACTAAAAAAAGACCATAGAAGAACGAAAAACCCTAGTCGAGCCGTTAGAAGAGCTGAGCACAATCATCCTGGAGGACGAACGCCCCGAGAAATCGACCAGAATCGGAGCCAACTTGACCCCCAAAACGAGAGAGTTAATAATCCACTTCCTAAAGAACAACAAGGACGTCTTCGCTTGGAGCCACGAAGACATGCCAGGTATCGATCCCTCAATTATTTCTTATAAACTAAACGTTAACCCTTGCCTTCGTCTAATCAAGTAGAAACGAAAATTTTTCGCTCCGGAGAGAAACAACACCATCATGAAAGAGGTGGACAAACTCCTCACCGCAAACTTTATAAGGGAAGTCTTCTACCCCGACTAGTTAGCTAACGTAGTTATGGTTAAAAAAGCCAACGGGAAATGGCGGGTGTGCGTCGATTTCACCGACCTCAATAAAGCCTGCCCCAAGGATAGCTTTCCCTTACCCAGGATAGACCAGCTAGTCAATTCGACAGCTGGCCATAAATTACTAACTTTTATGGATGCCTTTTCAGGTTACAACCAGATAGTAATGGACGAGGCAAATCAAGAAAAGACGTCTTTCATCACTAGCAGAGGACTTTTCTATTACAAGGTGATACCATTCGGACTAAAGAACGCTAGGGCAACCTATCAGCGGCTCATGAATCGGATGTTCCACGATTAGATAGGCAAGAACGTCAAAGTCTATATCGATGATATGCTGGTCAAGTCCAACACACTACGCAAGTACCAAATGAAGCTAAATCCAAGTAAGTATGCTTTCGGTGTTTCTTCCGGTAAATTTCTTGGTTTTATGGTTTCGCAGAGAGGCATTAAGGCCAACCCAGACAAAATCAAAGCCATCTTAGAAATGCAGCCACCAAGGAATATCAAAGAAACACAGGGGCTAACTGAAAGGATCGCAGCACTCAATCGCTTTGTCTCTCGATCAACTGACAAATGCCTGCCCTTCTTCAAAGTACTGAGGAAGGCTTTCGAGTGGACGGATGAGTGCTAACAAGCATTCGAAGAGCTTAAAAAATACTTAGCAACACCTCCGTTGCTAAGCCCCTCCAAACCAGGCAAAGAACTCTATTTATACTTGGCCGTATCCCCGATGGCCGTCAGTTCAACGCTTTTGCGAGAAGAAGAAGGTCAACAGCTTCCCGTCTATTACACTAGTCGGGCCCTTAGAGGAGCAGAAGAACGATATCCCCCCATGGAAAAATTAGCATTTGCTCTTGTAACTGCAGCGAGGAAGCTTCGGCCATACTTCCAAGCTCACACAATAATACTGCTTACCAACCATCCACTACGGAAGGCAATGAACAAGCCAGACGCCGCCGGACGACTCATACAGTGGTCAATCGAACTCAGCGAATTCGACATTGACTACCGACCACGAACAGCGATCAAAGCTCAAGCACTGGCCGACTACATAGCGGAATTCACCACCAAGGATGACGAACCAAAAGAAGATAATGAGCAGACATCGAGATGGACGGCCTACATAGACAGGTCGTCAACAAAGAACGTAGGCGGAATCGGCATAATACTAAAGTCTCCAGAAGGTGACACCATCAAACAAGCCGTGTGACTACAATATACAACCACCAACAACGAAGCAGAATATGAAGCGCTGCTGAAAGGGCTCAAATTGGCTAAAGTGCTGGGGGCAACTAAGCTAAATATACACAGTGTTCCCAACTCGTTCTAAGACAGGTTAACGGAAACTACGAAGCTAAGGAAGAACGCATGTAACAATATTTGAATCTCGTCCGACACCAAATGAGCCAATTCCGAGAAGTAAAACTCAAACACATACCTCAAGAACAAAATACGGCTGCAAACTAACTAGCCAAAACAGCCTCATCGACAGAATTGGACGATAAGATCGAGATCGTCAAGCAGTCAAGCTTACAAGCAGTCAAGGGAATATTATACAAGAGGGGCTTTTCCCTTCCCTATCTCAGATGCCTAACACCAGCCGAGGCCGAGTATGTCCTAAGAGAAATACACGAAGGCATTTGCGAAAACCACTCAGGAGCACGATCCTTATCAAAGAAGATCGTCAGAGCAGGCTATTATTGGCCGTCCATACAAATGGAAGCCAACACATTCGTTCAACACTGTGACAAGTGCCAACAGTTCGCCAACCTACTTCATTCACCACTAGAAGAACTGACGCCAATGACGACACCCTAGTCGTTTGCGCAATGGGGGTTAGACATCATGAGACCACTCCCAATCGGAAGGCGTCAGCTCAAATTCCTAGTAGTCGCAATCGACTACTTCACTAAATGGGTGAAGGCAGAACCATTCGTAACTATAACAAGAAGAACATCCAGAATTTCATATGGAAGGCAGTAATATGCAGATTTGGAATACCACGGGTGCTTGTCTCTGACAACGGAAAGCAGTTCAACAACCCAAGATTCAGACAGTTCTCCCAAGAGCTAGGCATCCATAACCACTACTCATCTCCTGGCCATCCACAAGCCAATGGACAAGTCGAGGTTACGAATCGATCTTTACTTAAACTCATCAAATCCCGACTTGAGGGGGCAAAGGGGCTATGTCCAGAAGAACTCCCAAGCATACTATGGGCCTACAGAACGACAGTAAAAATACCAACAGGAGAAACTCCATTTCGAATGACATATGAAAGCGAAGTAGTTGTCCCCGTCAAAATTGGACTAACGACCCTCCGAACTTCAACATATGATGACCAGCAAAATGAAGAACAACTCCGCCTCAACCTCGTCCTGATTGACGAAGTCCGGGAGATGGCAGAAACAAGAATGAAGAGATATCAAAAGAATATGGCTTGCCATTACAACGCAAAGGTCAAGCCAAGGCAATTTTTCATCGGCGACCTTGTCCTATGAAAAGTCACCTTGGCCACTAAAGATCCAACTCAAGGAAAGCTAGGTCCAAACTGGAAAGGACCCTACAAAGTCATCAAAGTCCACCGGCAAGGAACATACCACTTAGAAGATACAAACGGACGACGACTGCCGCACCTGTGGAATGCCAAGCACCTCAAGAAATACTATCCCTAAAAAGGAAATCTTGTAAAATAAAAGTACCATCAATAAAAGATTGGAATAAGGGTGGACGTAGGCACTATTGCTGAACCACGGTAAATCATGTGTCTTAGTTTGTCTTAGCTTTAAACGCATCATCCACATAACCTTATCGCCAAGAAGAAAAACATAGAAAAGTTAAATTGCATCGTCCGACACGATCTTTTAACTTAGAAATATCAAAAGTTAAACTGCATCGTCCTTTAACCCAAAGATATTAAAAGTTAAATTGTATCGTCCAACACAATCTTTTAACTTAAACTTTTTGAACTGTATCATCCAAACACGATTTTTCAAAAACACAAAGTTAAACTGCATCGTCCAAGTACGATCTTTTAACTTAAACTATCAATCAAGGAAATTAAACTATTTCGCCCAAACACGATCTTCTAACTTAAGAATATTAAGGATTGAATGGTATCGTCCAAACACGATTTTTTCAATCAAAAAATTCTAGTTGTATCGTCCAAACGCGACCTATCAAAAAATCTAACCATAAGTTAAAACACCCAATACTATCTCAAAATCAAACTAGAATCGTCCAAACAATGAACCATACATGACGCCCAGGACTCAAGGACGCCACAAACACATATAAACTTAAACAAATGCATGCATTAATAAACTAAACCATCAGAAGAAAAAATTGTTTAACATGCCCCCAAAACATGGGCACCCAGAAAAGAAAAGAATTGTTCAAGGAACTTAGACATTCATAAAAAAACATACTGTTCAAAACTTAGACTTAAATGAAATTTCTATTTTGACGAAGCATCGTCGTCACCAGCTTGTCCATCTTGACTAGCGTCCACCACCGAATCTTCATCATCATATGGTTAAAGAGCTGAGAAGTCCAGATCAAGAAAGCGTTCAGCAGCTTGTTTCCTAAAGACTTCAAAGCCAGAAAGAAAGTAGCGTGTGTTGATGTCTTCAAAAGCCTCGGACGCCTTAAACTCTGACATTGCAGCCGCCTTGGCTCCCTCGATCTGGCCGACCAAGTGTTGAAGATCAGCTACTACTTTGTCCTTGGCCTCCACCGCCACCTTGACATCGTCGTCCCTAGCCTTTAGCTCTGCCTTCACTTTCTCTAGCTCAACCAGTGCCTCATTCCTATCCCTCGTCAGCTCGAAAACCGCGCTCTTAGAATTTCTCATTTCCGCCTCGTCCGCGATCGAATTGGCACGAAGAGTGGCAAGATTCTCCTCAACGGAAATACACCGCTGGCTCATCACCATCGCCTCGTTCAATCCCTACAAACACACGACAATAAGGCTAGGTACAATGGAAACCAAGAGAACAAACACCAACAAAAACACCTACCCTCATCAAAGAGTGGATCAACAGAAAATGGACATCTTCAGTGTGAGCAGTGGAATAGTCATCCATATCCTTGGAGGAAACGGCACCCTTAGCCCTGGCCATCATGACTTGAGGACTCTGGTTAATTGTAGCGTCTCTCACGTCGGAAGGGAGGGATCCACGTCCACCATGATCATATGAGGAACGGTCTTCACAAGAGGAACAGCATCACGGGCCGGTGGACGAGAAGACAGCTGTTTTGGCTATTTTGAAGGCCCTTCGTCTACCTTCTTCCGTTTTAAACTGACTGGCAAAGCCACAACCTCCCCTGATTGAGCAAGCTTCCTCAACTTCCCCTTATTCAACTTCATCGTTTTCGCTCCTATGTACATAAAGCAAAACACAACAAAAATATAAATATGCATACATAAACACATACATATCCAAGCGCAAAGACGTCACTCACTTTTCTTATTTGCTCGTAACAACGCCTTGATGGCTGTGTTTGGCTATGGACCAAAAGAGAACAAAGCAAGGAGGTCAGGCTCCAAAAAAATGCTGCAGCGGCGGTCCTCAATCTCCAAAATTCTCGATATCCTCTCCTTCCACACGGAACTCAGCAACGGACGATCCAAAACTGCAAAAGGAAGGATGAGTCACTAATTGATAGCAAATGAAAGGTACAGTTAAGAAGAAAAAACACACACCAGATGATGAAGGAGTCCCCCAAGACCTACGGACTCTGGTAAAACCCCCACTAGCTTCCTCCCGAGGCAGCCTCTCCTAGTTGTCACCGCACACAAAAACATACCCGTCCTTCCAAGTTCTATTGGATGATTCTAGTCTCCAGATCATGATGCTTGAACGTCCAAAAACTAGGAGAAGCTGCGATCTGGCAAGGCTTGTAGCAGAAAAGGAACTCGTCCACTGTCAGATCCTCCCGTCCGTTGCTACTAACCCTCCACATCACCATACATGAAAGAAGCGTCCACCAATCATTCGGAGCCACTTGCCCCGACGCTAAGGACAAAAAATCTAGCAAATCCCTCACGAATGGCTGCAAAGGAAAGCGAATGCCTACTTGGAAGTCGACCTCATAGAAGGCCACGTCCCCCTCGAACTTCGGACAACACACCCTCTCGTCATCAGGCATTTGATAACGCGTCCTAATCCTATTTATGTCATCTTGATTTATCTTACTAAAATAGGACATGGCCTTCCAAGACCTGTCCACCCTGGACACCGAACGAGACCCAGACGTACTGGGAGTCGCTTCAGACGAAGCCTCCCTCGTCTCTCTCTCCGGTGACGATAAGCCCTCGGGTAGCTCATCAGACAGCGGGAGAGGCCATTCGGTCTCGTTAGTCGCCATTAAATCCCTAATAACCCCCCAAGTACTGACCGCTAGGTACACTATAGAGTATAGCTCCGCCGCTAACCGGTGGAGCACGCTATTACTAGATACGTAACCCTTAAGAGAGGGCAAACCCAAATCGTTATCAGCAAACCTAGAGATTCCTACGAAAAACAACCTAAACGACGGACTCAAAGAATCTAGGATGAACTAAATCGGAGAAAAATCACAAAATGTAGAAAGAAAAGGTCAAGGATCGAAAAAACTCACCAGAAGTTAGGAGAGGAAAAAAGCCCAAATACGTTCGCCCAAATTTGTAGATGCGAGAAATCCCAAAGAGCAAACGAAATAAAAACCATCCGAATTCAAAAAACCGCCAAAAAACAAACGAAGAGACGCCTCGGATACCCCAACCACTCACGTAACGACACGCATCACCAAGCCGCCCGGAACATCGCCTCTTCATTTAATAAAGCTCTCCACTTCCCAAAAAGCGCAATAAATTACTTCAACACCCCTACCTCAATTAATTATTCCACACGCCGTCTTTTCCCTAAAGACAACATGGAATAGGGGGCATCTGATGTGGACCGAACCAAATATTTATGACGGCTGTTTCGGCTTGGACGATTACATTAAAAACCCCAGCCATACAAAATGTTAAACCCATGTGTTGGGCATGTCATTTTACAAACCTCACCAAAAAGTCAACAACACAAACAAATAAACACCAAATCAATGACCGAGCAGTTACAAATAAAAACATAAAAGCCCATTAAACACCAACAAACGACTAGAAGCCTGGAACCCCTATATAAAGCAGAGAACTCCCTCAGTCAAGGTACACACTCTTTTTCTCACCTCAATAATCTTATCACCTATATTGTTACTCAGATAACAATAATCTGACTTAAGCATCGGAGGCTCCCCCACCGGTCCACCGCCGGTGTATTCCTTCACTGTTTCTCTTTTTTGCAGGTACATTCGCCCGTCGACGCAGGCTCTGTCCGTCAGGATTAAGACGTGTCCATGCGCACTGATTTTTGGCATTATCATTGTGTATTGTTGTACCAATAAATTATTAGCAATAATTCTGTTGTGATTTGTGGGGCCGTGAGGCATTTTTTTTGTTAATTAGCAACACTAATGAATTTTTTAGTTAAAAGTATATTGGACATATAATAAAATAATCAATATAACTTTCATTTAATTTGTACATCATGGGAAAGTTAACTACAATTTTGCACTTGGTCGAAAAAAAAAAATACAATTAATTCAAAAAGTCAATACTAATGATACATCGTTGCCATCATCTAGTATTGACACCCCAATTTTTGAAAATTCTCAACAAAAAAAAATTCAAAAAGTCGAAATTGATATTAATTTGTTGGTATTTTGTTAATATTGAATAGATGTTATTTTATTTTTCATGAACTTTTTTGTTTTATGCTTTGGCCCTCGGCTTCTCACCAAGTTCAAATCCTAGTTTCTATGTGTGCTCATTGTGTTAGAAGGATAAAAAAAAAAAAAAAAATAGGGTAAATTACACGAACACCCCCAAATTTATAGTAAAATTACACTTGGAATACCCTATTTTCAAGAAAAACACTATGTCCCCAAAATGATAAAAATAATTGACACTCTGCTCCAAAATAATTTAAACTCCACACCAAAATAATTCACACTCTGATCCATTTTTGGAGCGGAGTGTGAATTATTTTGGAGCTGAGTGTTATTTGTTAAAAATAGGGTGCAGTGAGACTAGTTTCACCAAACATGAAGGATGTCAGTGTAATTTGCCCAAATAAATATTTCTTTAAAAAAAATTTTGATTTTAGATTTATTTTTTAAAGATATTGATAGCTGTTATTTATTTTGAAAAGTTAAAATAAACATAACATATGCCTATAAATAAATAAAATATTTCCAAACTTGATTAGTTTTGAATCTTATATTTTGCATTCATCCATTCTGTAAGTTTATTTAATTGTTTTTATTTATTATACATTAAATTGTTTATTTTTTGTTTGCTGTTATTGTTTACAAAATCAAAAAAATAAAATAAATAAATAAATATTTGGATAAATTACACTAACACTTTCGAGTTTATAATGAAATTACATTCGATACACCCATTTTTTGATATTTTCATTCTTTCATATTTCTATATTATTAGTGCGAAAATATAAATAATAGACGTGGAGATAACACCATGGAATTATTGGGGGTGATTCATTTGGAGCATAGACAACATAAATGCCGATGTGCTTTCTCCCTTTGTCCACTAGTGTCCATTATATCAATTCTTGAATCTTTCTGGGCTGGAGTTGACGGTTGAGAAGAGATTAAACGGCACTGAATTGATTTGGACCAAAGACAGCATACATACGCATGTGCTTGCTTGTCCACTAGTAAGGATGTCAAATCCTCGTGTCCTTCTGGGACACTTCACGTTCCAGAAGATAGATATTCAACCTATATAGCCGGTAATCATACTGTGTATTTTAAAGAATTCGCAGTTCGTACGTTGCCTATGTTTGAACGTGACTATTAGGATTTAGGACACGGTTTGGAGTTTGGACCACTTATTAACGATTGAGATTCACTGGTTGAGCCAAAAAAAAAAAAAAAACCATTGCGATTCACTTATTGAACCTATCCAAATTGAACAATTTTACTTTATAAACTAATATTTATTTGATTGGAGTAATACATGACATTTAAGTTCGGTAGATTTACGGACGGAGACACACAACACCCTACTTTTCTTGGATAAATGATCTTGGAAGGCACATGTATCATGATAGTGACAAGACTTTGTATAAGGTCGGTCCAACTATTTTGGGAGTCTCAAGTAAATCTCAAATTGAGGCTTTTTTTTTTAATAAATAAAGGGTTTTTTTTTTTTTTTTTGTTTTTTGAGGATGATCCTCCAACTGCACAAAATGCACACACTAATGCTCAACAATGGTTGCTTGGAAGGGGAAAAAAAAAAAAAAATTGGGGCCTTGAGATAGCCAAAGAGAATTGCTTGCTGAGGAGGGGGAGAAAAAACAAAAAACAAAAAATAGAAGTTGGGAACCTATGTCAAACTTTTTGCTGGAAATTGTCCAAAAAAGAGAGAGAGAACACGTTTAGGTTGGGGGTGTGGTAATTTGACTCCTTAAGAACAAATATTATATAACTATATACATATAAAATACCTACTTTTTAAAAAATAAAAAATAAAAAATGGGGCCTTCTTTGGGGTGGGGACCTCAAGCAATTGCTTATTTTGCTTAAAGGTAAGGTCGGGTCTGGCTTTGTATTGGGTTAGTAGCTCTGAGGGGACTCGAACTAGTAACCATTGGAGAGCACACCCAAGACCGGACTAGTTGAGTTACCCATCAGGGTATTATAAAAAGATAACATTGTTTGTATTTTATTGGTTAATGCAACTATTTGAATTTAATCGAAGAACTTAACATATTGTACTTAAGAAACTGTAATTAAGTTTTACTCTTTTATCATTTGATTCAAAACAAAACATAATGATTTTGAGTCAAAGTAAACCGGAAGTCTGGTCAACCGAAAATAATGCACTTTCTTCAACTTCCTAGATTTCTTTTTTCACTAAAAAAAAAAAAAAAAAAAAAATGAAGATGTTGTGAAATAAAAGTAAATAGCAAGAGAAAATAATTCTGAAGATGAGAATATAATATGAGAACTCTCTTTGTATCAAGTGATTATCCATACATTCAAAACTTGTTGAATACAATTGATCTCCATCTCATTCTCTACATCTTACAATACTATAACTCTCATACATTTATAGGTATAAGATGCTTGTCTTTTAGGTAGTAAACTTGCCGTGTGTGAATTTGTAGGAAAAGATAAAGTCTTGCTCCCATTTAATAGTGAGCACACTTTGTCTCTAACACAAAGCAATTTACTTTTCGGTGAATATGAAAATTAATTGCATTCACTTAACATCATATGGGAAATAATCTCATGTGATGCATCATATATGTGACCAAATACAAGCCACTTTATTCACAATGTTTTCAACATTTACAGCAAAGACATTATTATTCTTTTTCATTTTTTTTTTTATTTTCTAATAATGGAGCAATTAAAGAGAAAATATTATGTTCGCATTTCCCTTCTTTTCCTATATTTTATGTTCCATCCGATTTGTCTTTCAACTTTTTTTATTTTTTTATAAATGATTTGTCTTTCAACTTGAACGAGAAAGCTTCTAAAATTCATATTTTTGTCCATTTTGAATCTTTTTTTTTTTTTTTTTTTTTTTTTTTTTTTTTGAGATAGAAATCTACACTACACACGCACACACTATTTGGGGGCCAAAGGGGATTCGAACCTCAGCCAAATGGGGGGAAGAAATTCCCTTGCACCGCTAGGCCAAATGCCTAGTGGGCGTCCATTTTGAATCTTTGATTGGTAATTTAAGTGATGTTCATGTGTAGAGGGGTTTTGGTTACAATTTAGCAAAATAGTATGAGCTACAAACGTTGTGTCTTAGTGAGTATTGACATATTGTTATTCTAGTCTAATATATTGAACTATTTTGAATGGTTGATTTTTTTTTCATGTTTATGAACAAATAAATGTGTATTTTAAAAAAAAAAACATTTAAATTGATTTCTTGTTCATCTATATAATATTCATGTTGTGAGTTAAAAAATTGATTTATATAACTATTTGGAATTACATTAACTATTAATAATTCTCTGTGCAAATAAAAATAAAAATATATATATTTTCTATCCTTTTTTTTTGTTGATAAGTTATATAATTTCTATCTTAACCAAACGAGTTTGATGAATTATCAGATGAAACAAGCGGAGCTCAAAAGTCCACAAAACCGATCTCTTGTCCATAAGCCCAAGTCACACGTTTTCCCCGCCCATATCTATATCAATATACTGGTTTATGGCTAATATCATAACTAGTCGTAAATCCGTACAATGTATAAGAAAATTATTGAAAATAAAATCTAAATTAATTGTGATTCCTATTACTTCTTTTGTTGAATATGTATTTTTTTTTCTTTCTTTTTTATAGTTTGAAATGTTGTAGGCAAGATCAATAAAGAGACTTTGCGGATTGGATTTAGGATAGATCCTACTCTTTGGTTAAAAAAAATAACTAAGAAAGTATATTTACCATAGGATAATTAAAAAATTTAATATATGTAATATTTTTTTGGCATAAGTTGAATAGTCCAATTTTTATAAAACACGATTCATGTTTATATTTACCATATGGATTATGTTTCCAACAAAAAATAAAATAAATGATACTTAAAATAAAAAGAATGACAAATAAATACATAGGCACACGATTAAATGATTAAACCTAAATAATTTTCACAACTCATTTCAAACTCACGTGGTTTCGTTATAACAAATTCATTCACCTTTCTCCATTGCTAGCAACAAAAATTAAATGAAATACATAAGAAAAAAAAAAAAATCTTTGATGAAAAATTGATAATTATGATTATTATTAAAAGATATTTATATTGTGTTTATATATGGAATATATTTTAGTATTAGACATTTATTATGATTGTGTTGTATATATGGAATAATATATTCTTTATATTAAAGAAAATATATGATGTGTCAAGATTCTAATAGGAATGTTTAATTATAGAATAAAATTTATATTCAATTAGAAAATATATATTAAAATAATAAGGTGTAAAATTAAGAGATTTCAAAAGCTTATGTGGCGCAATATTATGAGGTCAACTAAAAATAAAAAAAGCTTCAATTTTATATTATAGTATAGATATAGATATGTAAAGAATAGACTTCGAATATTTTATTGATTCATGGCCAAGAGGAAAGTCCCCGTTAATCCCTAGGTTTCTATTCTTTTTTGGGCCCATTTACATTTTTTTAAAACACACAAAAAAGAAATCTCAATCTGCTATGGAAATAATGAAATTTGATTCCGCTGATTCCAGTCATATGAACAAGAAAATCCTTAGATTACAACTCCAAAGCCCAACCCTGGACTTCTCTAGGCTCCAGTGCTCTCCACTTGCCTCCCAGGCCCAATTCCCTATTTTCACTTCAAGGCCTATGCGTCATTTTGCTCTAGGCATTTATCACCAAACACAAACATGTCTAATCGGATAGAGTGCATGGCACCACGTTAGCTTAAATGAAAACCATGTCTTAAAAGGCTTTTGCCATGGTTGCAATAGGTGACTCAAATTTTTATAATTAGCGGCCGACTTTGCTATAAAATGTTGGGCAATGACCCCAATCACATTATTGAAGTTGATCTTGAAGTCCTTTTCATCTGTATTCCATTACGATGTTCGCATTGGTTAAAAGCAAAGGCTTTTTTTGCTTAAAGGGCAAGCCGACCTTGGAAAGCTTTGCCTATCATAATCATTAGCACATTGGGATACAAATGTGTTTAGGGTGACATGGCAGGAGAAAGTAGATGTGGTTGGGGGGTTTGTATGGTAGGAAAATTCGTGGGACGACACTATGGGAAGAAGTTCTTCTGAGGTGTATCATCCTGATCGTGCCAAATCCTCATTGTGGGGATGTGGCAACTAAATATGCCACCTAATAAATTGCAGTTGCTGATGGCAAGCTTTTTAGCTCTGATGGTCATTTCGAGGCCTATGATGAGAAGCTTTAAGCTTAACATATGGAAAGAGGTTGAAGGATCATATGTCCAAACCCTACACCTTCCAATGTCCACTTCATATGCCACATTGGCAAATTGGCCACCAATTCAACGCTTTTACCTCACAATGGCACCTATTGGAACTTATTGACGTGAAGGAATCAGTGAGCCAATAATCGATTATTTGAGAGTTGGAAGATTTCCAAAGAAGGAAAGATTAATCGGAAAGGCACCAGCATAGTGCCCACCAAAAACCATTCGATGATTCAATTAGTCAATATTCAAGAGAGAGCTCTATTGATCTTTTTGTAATAGACAGTTTTTGTGAATAGTGTTCATATCTCATCAGTCGCGGTGGATCAGTGTGCTATAGAGGTAGATTGTTGACATGTAATTGTCGCTGATTGCACTCTACCGTTCCTGCAACTAGCCGTAAGAAGCACTCGATTCGTTGGCTTGGGAGCTGGTGATGTGAAATTTTATTGTTTTAAATTATATTCGCAAGTGTACGAATCAGATTGAAATATAATGTGATAAGTCCGAGGTCGATCCCACAAAAAAATGGATTTCGGAAAACTAAGTAAACCTAAACTAATTAAATCCTAATCTAGTTAGAACAAGTGATAATTTTAATTAAACTAAATTAATATAAAAATAATGCAACAAATTATATAAACTAAAATAATCAAAATAAGAAAATACCAAGTGACAAATTACTAAAATTTAGGAATCCACACCTATCAATTCATAGCAAAATATATTCATGATCGTTAATTTTTCTGAAACTTTCTCTACAACAATCTTGAATTTAATCACGTTGTCATAATAATATGTTCATTAAAAACTATAATATATATATATATATTATATTATAATATATATATATGTTATATGGATAATATGTTCATTAAGGCTTTATAAAAATATATCTCATGCATGTTCTTCTTCGTTTAAAAGAATAAAATCAAATCATCTAATGTATCCATTCGAAAAGAAATCACAATAGATATCCAATTTTGATATTTTAAAATGAAGTTCTAAGCAATTAATTAATAGAAACTATCCTAAATCATGAGAAAAATATGATTGAACTCATATCCAAGATTCGTATTCATTAATTAATTTAAAGCAAGAACAATTAATTATTAAATCATAAATTCAGAAAATATTAAATCCCATAAATATATCTATACTACTCATTAATAGGGCTTCATCCTCAACCTTTGTTGGGATTTTAGCCTCTTATGAAAGTAAGAATCATAACAATAATTATTGAATTCATTAAGTTGAGAAGCTTAAAAAAAATAAAAAATAAAAAAGAATCACGCTGCTGCCCTGCCAAGCTCTCTTTTTTTACCTTGTGGCTGCCTTTTATTCACCTCTTTTCATTCGGCAAGCTGCTCATATAATTTCCCTCTAGTACTAATTGTTTTCGGAATCCTATTTGCCGCACCACACAAAGCCATAAGTCGGTTAGCTTAATTTAAAACTATCATTGCCACCCAAGCCTTATTATAAACCTAACTAGTCGCAAGCCTGTGCGATGCACAGGAAAATTATTGAAAATAAAATCTAAATTAATTTTGATTCCTTTTACTTCTTTTGTTGAATATGTTTTTTTTTTTTTTTTTTTTTTTTTTTTTTTGTAGTTCAAAATGTTGTAGGCAAGATCAATAAAGAGATTTTACGAATCGGATTTAGGATAGATCCTACTTTTTGGTTTAAAAAAATAACTAAGAAAATATTTACCATAGGATAATTAAAATTTAATATAATGTAATTTTTATTTTGGCATAAGTTGAATATAATCAAATTTTTATAAAATACGATTCATGTTTTATATTTACGATATAGATCATGTTTCCATCCAAAAATAAAATAAAGGATACTTAAAATAAGAAGAATGACAAATAAATAGATGGGCACATGATTATATGATCAAACCTAAATAATTTTCATAACTCATTTCAAGCTCACATGGTTTCATTGTAACAAATCCATCAATCTTTCTCCATTGTCAGCAACAAAATTAAATGAAATACATAAGAAAAAAAAAATGAACTCTAAAAATCTTGATAAAAATTGATAATTATGATTATTATTAAAAGATATTTATATTGTGTTTATATATGGAATATATTTTAGTATTAGACATTAATTATGATTGTGTTTTATATATGGAATAATATATTCTTCTATTAAAGAAAATATGATATGTCAAAATTCTAATGGAAGGTTTAATAATAGAATAAAATTGAAATTCAATTAGAAAATATATATTAAAATAATGAGATGTAAAATTATGAGATTTCAAAAGTTTAAGTGGCGCAATATGATGAAGTCAACCAAAAGTTAAAAAGCTTCGGTTTTACATTATAAGCACAATCAAACAGGAAGGTTTGAAAATGTATATTGAACAATGTATTGCCAAACAGCAATATGATAATAAAAGAAAAGCTAAATATGAAATGGGAAACTTTTGTGAGCAATATGGAATCTTGTCCATAGCTCATTCCCAGAGAAAATATATTAAACATAAAAAAGAAAAATATAATAAACAAGGTAGGATTTGAAAGAAAAAGAAAAATTTTCAACCCAATGAATACTATAATAAAAATAAAAGATTTTCTAAAAAATCTAATTATAAAAGATATGATAATAAAAAATTTGATAAAAAGAAAACAAAATGTTTTAAATGTGGTAAATATGGTCATTTTGCCAATGACTGTAAAGTTAAACAAAAAATAAACCAACTCCAAATAAATGATAAAGAAAAAGAAGAATTATATAATCTTCTTGAATTAAGAAATACTGATAGTGAAAATGAAATATCACCAGATGAGATTGAATCCTCCTCTGATGAATATTCATCTTCATCGTCCTCAACCCCAGAAATAAAATTTGGATGCACAGATAATTGTTGTGCAGATAAAAGAATAAATGTTATTTCTAAGCAAGAAGAGCAAGAAGAATTGCTCCTAGAAGCAATAAGTAAAATTAATGATCCAGAATTAAAAGCAAGCATGCTTCACAAACTCAGGAAAATGCTTAATAAAAAAGATGAAGTAAAAGATAATAAACTTCCCAAACCCACAATAAGCCTTTCAGAAACTCTCGAAAGATTTAATAAACTCAAATCAAAGAAAGTAAGCCTTGAAGATTTACAATTAGAAATAAAACAAATCAAACAGGAAATTATCCAATTAAAAGATGTCAACAAACAACTTGAAGATAAAAATCTTAAATTGGAAAATAAAAATAATAAATTAGAAGACCGAGTATCTATCCTTGAACTCGATAAAATCTTCAAACCCCTTAATAGTTATGAATCTTCCTCTGAGGATGAACAACCTGAATCTTCTTACAGAAAATTGAATAAATCAGATGATGAGATTAGATATTGTAATCTCTTAAATAAAATCTCGCCAGTAAGATGGCACACAAATGTTAAATTAATAATTGATGACTTTGAGGTTGAAGTCATCGTTCTTAGGGGTGGGCATATGCCCGCGAAAACCAACCCGCCCGACAAAACCGGCCAACCCGTGTAACTGCCCGCCCGCCCGTGAGACTATTAATGGACGGAAACGGATATTGTTTTAGTTTTTATTCGGGTTTCGGGCGGGCCGTGGGTTTCATGTTTTTGGTCGGGTGGATACCCGACCCGCCCGACAGATTATAAGTATAATATATTAATATTTTATTTTTATTAAAAAATCGTAACCATACCCCCAAACCCACCCACCCGCCCACCCGCCCCTTTCTTTCTCCCAAACCGTAACTCAGAAAACACTTAACTCAGAATCTCTCTTTTTCCCAAACCGTAACCCTCACCCTCAAACCTAGCCGCCTCACCGCCACGCCCCCCGATCCAATCACACAGCCGCCTCACGATCTCACCCTCACTCTCTCGGTCTCTCCCTTCCATTGTCTTTGTTACCGATTCAAGAATAAGAAAGAGAAGGACAAACGTTCTTGGCGATGAGTTTCGTCGCGGCGAAGAACCCAGATGCTTTTCCGAGCAAGAAAGAGCTTCAAGAAGATGAAAAGGAACAAGAAAATGGCAAGATCTCTCTCAGATCTGCCATTGAAACCCAATGATTGGCAAGTTCTCTCTCAGATCTGCCGCCGCCGCCTCCAGGTTTCCATTTTACTCTCGATCTCACTCTCGATCTGTTGCCTTGATGATTTGTTATTGTAGTTATTTGTTGTTGCAATTGTAGTGGTGATTTTCGGTTGTATAACCCGACCACCCGAGCCGCCCGAGCCAACCACCCGAACCGCCCGAGCCGACACTTGAATGGACGGTCAACGGATTTAGGTTTTGTACCCCCAAACCCGAACCGCCCGACCCGTGCCCACCCCTAATCGTTCTAGTTGATACTGGTGCAGACCTAAATTGTATCCAAGAAGGTCTCATCCCAACTAAATATTTTGAAAAATCAAATGAAAAATTAAGCTCTGCCAATGGCAGCAAAATGCAAATCAAATATGAGATCAATAATGCTCATGTTTGCAAAGACAAAGTCTGTTTCAAGACATCATTTGTTCTTGTTAAAAATATGGGTGATAAAGTAATTCTTAGATTACCCTTTATCCATTTGTTATTACCTTTCACAACAGATGTAGATGGTATAACAACTGCCCCTTTCGGACAGCCTGTTAAATTTGAATTCCTTCAACAATTTGAAGAAAATGATATTAAAATGTTGCAAGATAATTTAATCTCACAATCAATTTGTTTGATTCAAAATAAAGAAAAACAAATAGAATTCTTAAAAGATGAAATTCATCACCAAAGAATTGAACAACAACTAAACTGTGAAATTCTTCAACATAAGATTAATAAATTTCAAAACAAACTAAATCAAGAAGTCTGTTCCAGTCTGCCAAATGCTTTTTGGAATAGAAAAACTCATGTTGTTAAACTTCCTTACATTAAAGATTTTAATGAAAGGAATATCCCTACTAAAGCCAGACCTATCCAAATGAATCAAGAAATCATGGAATTTTGCAAAAATGAGATTAATGATTTACTAGAGAAAAAGATAATACGGCATAGTAAATCTCCCTGGTCTTGTCCTGCCTTCTATGTTCAGAAAAATGCTGAACTAGAACGAGGTGTCCCTAGACTTGTAATAAATTATAAGCCATTAAATAAAGTCTTGGAATGGATAAGATATCCAATTCCTAATAAACAAGATTTAATAAATCGATTGAGTGATTCAGTCATTTTTAGTAAATTTGATCTTAAAAGTGGATTTTGACAAATCCAGATCCATGAAAATGATAAATATAAAACTGCATTCACTACCCCATTCGGTCATTATGAGTGGAATGTAATGCCTTTTGGATTAAAAAATTCCCCGAGTGAGTTCCAAAACATCATGAATGACATTTTCAATCCATTTAGTAAATTCTGCATTGTCTACATAGATGATGTTCTTATCTTCAGTAAATCCATTGAGGAACATTGGAAACATTTGTATACGTTTCTAGAAACTATTAAACACAGTGGTTTAGTAGTCTCCTCTCCAAAGATTAAACTTTTCCAGACTAAAATTCGATTCCTTGGTTACAACATCTATCAAGGTAAAATCAGCCCTATAGATCGAGTCATCAAGTTTGCTGATAAATTTCCTGATAAAATTCTTGATAAATCTCAACTCCAAAGATTTTTTGGGTTCATTAAATTATGTTGCTGACTTTTACCAAAATCTTAGAAAGCAATGTAAACCTTTGTTTGACAGACTTCAAACAAATCCTCCCCCTTGGACAGATGTTCACACTTCCATTGTCCAAAATATTAAAAAATATGTTAAGACTCTGCCTTGTCTTGGCATTCCAACAATAAATTTCTTCAAAATTGTTGAAACTGATGCCTCCGATATTGGATACGGTGGTATTCTCAAACAAAGAATCAATCCCGAATCTCCCGAACAAATTGTTCGTTTCCATTCTGGTGTTTGGACTAAAGCGCAAAATAATTATAGTACTATTAAAAAAGAAATTTTATCTATAGTACTATGCATTAATAAATTTCATACTGATTTGATAAATCAAAAATTTCTCATCCACATTGATTGCAAATCTGCAAAATATGTTTTAGAAAAAGATGTTGAAAACATTGCATCAAAACACATTTTTGCCCGATGGCAATCTATATTAAGTATTTTTTATTTTGAAATTGAATATATTAAAGGAAGCCAAAACTCCATCCCTGACTTCCTCACCCGTGAATTTTTGCAGAACAAAGATGGCGGGTAAAAACGCCAAAAAAGCCGCCTCCACCTCCAGCAAAATTCCACCCAATAAGCTCCCAGAAATAAAACCAGAGCTAGTAACCCCTAGCCAACTTCTTAGGTACGATCCCCAACAAGCCTCTCCCAAGAATAACCCATCATCCTCCCGGATGGTATCCCTAGGAAAACCTGCCCAAAGCAGTTCTTCCTTTGCTAAAGCCCTTACAGAGTCCTATGACCCGTTTAATAAAAAGATTGTCCCTACTACTCCAGCAGCCCCGATTAAACATAGAAACAACAAAAAAGTTGTTTCTCCTCATCACCTCCTCTTCGCTGAAAAACTTTTTCAAATTGAGTTTGAACACTGAAGAATAGAGGACCCCCTCCACTTAATAAAATCATATTTCCCTCCTCATCCTACTGATGGAGTCCAGCAGCATTACTGCCCCTCAGTCCCATATAAAACCATCCATTATTATCAGAATATTCTTCAGCAAGAAGGTTTAGTGGAAATAAAATCTATCTTTGGAAAAACTCCAGAAACTAAAAATCAGCATCTGTTCCACAAGATTGAGATTATTAAATTTACTCATCTTCGAGATTGGGGACATCCCTGGATTACCCGACCTCTTAATAAACATGATTTTGGGTACACATATTACGATTATATTGATGCGTGGTACAAAATACTACTCATTCAATTTCCTAATATGGCCCATTCCTGGTTCATCCAATTCAATACGAAGTTCCAGTTTACTAAACCTGAGTGCCAGCCACCACTTTGGTTCCTCAAATGGTGGTCCATCCATGGCTCCCAAGCAGAAATCATCTCGGATACTCCATGGAACACCACTCCTCCAGTTACTATATAATATACTTCTTTGCCCAAACACACAAAGCACCATATATAAATGCTAACATATTGTTTTGGCCAAGTGGTTCTTAGAGCATTCTCATCCACACTGTAAAATAGATTTGTAGTTAAAATAAAGAATACTGTAGCAGAAAAAACACACAAAAAAACCCTCCCATCCAATCATGTATCACTATTCAATATTTTACAAAAAGCTATAGTACTTTGTAAAAATATAGAGTACTGTAGCACTTTGTAAATCTTTTTCCTCCTTTTTTATTCACCCATCTCTCTCTCCTCTCCTCAGAATTTCTCCTTGTCTCTCGCACGCACTCTCTCTCCTTTGCTCTAAGATTAGAACTCTTCCTCTCTTGCATGCACTCTCTGGTCATCAGTGACTGATCTTGACGGTGGTGGTCATGGGTTCGTGGCGTCGGTTACCATTCTCTCTCTAACAAGCTCCCTTTGGTTGATGGTGGCCTATCTAGATCGATGGTCTTGGGTTCGTTCTAGGTCAGTTCGAGATCGGTGGTTGTGGATTCGGTCTCCTTTCTCACACGGTTTGGGTTTTATTTTGGCAATCTGTCATAAGTATGATCTGGGTGTTTTTGGTCTTTTGGGTTTTTCTAGATATATGGTGTTTAGGTGGTGAGGGTTTTCTAGGCTGTTGATTTGTGGTTTTGGTGATAGCGGTGGCGGTAGCTTTGGGTTTGGGTTATGGGGTGGACGAGTAGGTTTGTGTTTGTAATTGGAAGAGAAAATGAAGAGTGTGATATTGGTGGTAGGGGTTTGCGGGCTTTCAGAGGGATTTTCTTGGCTTTTAATTTGTGGTGGCGGTGGTTTTGGTGGTGGTAGTGGCGGTGGTTTGGATTATAGGGTGGAAGAGTGGGTTTGTGTATGTAATTCGAAAAGAAAATGAAGAGTGGGATATTGGTGGTGGGGGTTTGTGGGTTTTTCTTAGCTGTGAATTTGTGGTGGCGGTGGTTTTGGTGGTGGCAGTAACGGTAGTTTGGGGTGGCAGAGTGGCTTGAGTTTGTATGTGGAAAGAAAATTATAATATTATTTTAATAGGATATTTTGTAAAATAAAAAGTGGGATGTGAGTAAGATGAGAGTATATTGTAAAACTGGTTAGTCAAAATAAAAAAGTACCACTTTGAAGAGATAGAATAGAGAAATTATATAAAGCCGGATGGGAATGCTCTTATGTGCTAATGTATTAGCTGCCTCGTGATCAAATTTTGATAGAACTCTTGTCTTTCAATTCACAAAGGGAAACATGTCAGCTCATGACTCACTTGGCTGCTTTATTGCCACTATTTTTTGTCATTTTTCTTCAAAACTTTGGGATACCTATCAAACATAAAAATAACCTGAATTAGACTAAATAAAAAATAAAATATAAAATAAGCCTAACAAAATGTAAATTAAAGGTATAAATGCATATTATAACGTGCACATCAGCTGTAATTTTGGGATTCTTGTTTCGAATTGTTAAGGCGAATATTCTAGTGTTTCGATCCTAGGGGTGTACGGTGCACTCAAGTGGAAAGTGTAGTTATCTTCCCTGTTTGACCAAGAATCTATTGATGCCATAAGAAGAATCCCACTGCCCCCTAATTCGAGAAAGGATAAGTTCATCTGGACTTTGGATCACAAAGGTAAGTTTTCGGTTAAATCCGTTATCAAATCCAATCATAACCTCACTGTGGCAGATGGAGATCCAAACTGGAATGTATTGTGGAATTCGAAAATCCATCATAGGTTCAAGTTATTAATATGGAGAATAGCCACTGGTATACTACCCACTAAAATCAACCTTGCTCTAAAATTGGGATATGGTGATACAAGATGCCCCTTGTGTTTGGAGCATGATGAAACTTTGGATCATTTGTTCTTTCAATGTCCAGTTTCAAGAGCAATTTGGTTCGGCACTACTTGGTCTATCCACTCAAGTCTTCTCTCATGCACGTCCTATCAAGATATTATTAATGTTATCTGCAAGCCTTCCCTGCCTTTGGTGGTTCCTGGTGATAAAGTTGCTTTGCGGGACCAAACATCCATTCAGTTTGCACTGATCCTGGAATGTATTTGGAATCTTCGTAACCATGTAATATTCAATGATCACAAAATTAATATACTGGCTACCATCAAAGCTTTGGAGTTGAGGATTGTAGATCATATGCGCACTTTGGAGAATACCAGCAAGGAATCAGAGAATTTATTAAAGCCTTGGCGAGCCCCAAACCTTGGTACCATTAAAATTAATGTCGATGCAGCGCTTTCCCCTCACAAGGCTTCCTTAGCAGCTGTAGCTAGGGACCAAACCGGATCCATCCTGAATATCTGTGCTGACCATTATGATATGCTTGACCCCATCATGGCTGAAGCAAAAGCTATCTGCTGGGGTCTAGAACTTGCTTTAGCGGAAAGTTTCACCAACATAGCCATTCAGAGTGACTCTAAAAGTTGTATTGATGCTCTATCCAACCATGCCAACCTGTGTTCCTGGAAGATTACTACTTTAATTTCTTCTGCTGTATAGTTAGCTTTTAAATTTGAGTCTTGCGTGTTTTTGTGGGTGAGAAGAGAAGCCAACCAGGTGGCTGACACCATTGCTAAGGTTGCTATCTCTCACCATCTTCCATTTTGTTGTTCTAAGGACAATCTCCCTCCCTCCGTAAAAGAGGCTTGGCTTAGAGATATGCTCCTCCTCTTTTCTTAATGAAGGGATCATTTAGCAAAAAAAAAAAAAAAACTCTAGTCGTCCTACAATAAATAACATGACACTTGTCTTTGGGAACTTATCATTTGGATAGTCATCCAAGACAACTGTTATTTATTTGTCATCATATATATATATATATATATATGAGATGGGTTCAAGTTACACCAGGTGTAACTTCAAAAGATTTACACCTTTTCTGAGCTATTGATTTCTAATTGATCTAAGGATAAAAAATAAACCAATCATTATTACCTAACCTAACCTAATTTAAAGTATTATTTTCTCTCTCTCATTTATTGCATTTATCTCTCTCTCTCTTCCCTTATCTCCTCCATGTTTAATGGAGAAAAGCGTTGCCTTGGGCTAAATAAGATTTCTAACAATTAATGTAAACAAACAAACTGCAGTATCACTGAGTTTTTCCTCCCACACATCTGCATTGATCTTTGAAAAAGAAAATAAAAGAACATAAAAAATACAACAAAATTTCATTACAGAAAAGGAAATTAATAGAGCTAATGATTTGTTACAGAGCAAAGGGTTTTGAGTAAGTTTGAATTATTAAATCCTTTTAAAGGATATGGTATACAAACAAGGCCCCCATAGTGGTACTCCCACCGCATATTGGATTTCTTACTACTTCATTGGTTATGAAATAGAATTTGCAGGAAATTATAGAACATCTGAACAACTCTTTTTTTTTGCTAATAAACATCTGAACAACTCGAAGCTGTTGGTACGTTGCTAATTGATTTGTGAGTATTGAAATATTGCTCAATGTCATAAATGAAAGAGAGCGTGACAAAAAAATGTTATAGAGAGAGAGTAACCAAATTTCTTTGTACAGTTAGAAGGATGTGAGAGAGAGAAAGAGGTAAACTAGGAAGAGATAAAGGAAGAGAGAGATAAATGCAATAAATGAGATAGTAAAATAATACTAAAAATTAAATTAGTTGACTTGGAAGATATTAAATGATTGGTTTATTTTTAACCCTTAGATTTATTGAAAATCAATGGCTTTAAAAAGGTGTAACTCTTTTGAAATTACACTGGGTGTAACTTGAACCCATCTCTCTCTCTCTCTCTCTCTCTCTCTCTCTCTCTCATATATATATATATATATATATATCAGTATTCTTTTTTCTTTAAAAAAAGAAAAACAAATTTAGGAAGGCCATGGTCTAAACATGAATCAATCCCTGCTTCTTGGCAGACCTCTAAATTTTTTTTTTTGATGAATAATACTTATGAGAAATATATTAAAAAGAGGCCAAAACCCTCGAAGCAAGGGAACCATCCCCTTCTACCTTCTCCACACAAAACTCTTAGACAGAATTGACGAGATGGGAATGGTTACTTCTTCTTCTTTTTTTTATGAATAATACTTTTGATGACCTAGGTACCCCTTAAACTTATAGTTCTTAGTTCTTACATACCTAAAATAAATAAATAAATATTGTTTTAATACCGTATCTTTATTTTTCACTACAACAAAATATCTCTATTACAACGGGTGTTATTACAACAAAAACGATTATTGTGGTAATACACCAACTATTACATCATTTAACTAAATTTCGTTGCAATAGTTACTTAAAAACTCATAATTTATTACATAAAAAATAAGTTGTTGTTGTTGTTTTTTTTCTCCAGTAAATTTTTTTTCTATTCAAAAAAATAAATAAATAAGTTGTTGCAATAGGTTATAAGATATTGTTGCAATAAATCATTTATATAATTTATTGCAACAAAGTTAATTGTTGAAGCAATATTTATGAATATTGCATCAAAAATTTTGTTGCAAAAAGAAATGTATTATATTACAACAAAAGTTTTTGTTACAATAGGAAAAAAATTATATTACAACAAAACATTTTGTTGCAATAGGAAAAATATTATATCACAACAAAACATTTTGTTGCAATAGGAAAAATATTATATCACAACAAAACATTTTGTTGCAATAGGAAAAAAATCATATTTCCCAAATCCCGCGCACAATTTCCCCTCTACCGCTTATCAATTCCCCCACTCCCGCCTCATCAATTCCTCTCTTTTTTCTCTCATGGTGTGTTTGGATGAAGAATTTATTAAATACACAGAATTTTGCAAATGACAGGATTTACATCCCCATCATTTATAAATTTCTTTGTTTGGCTATAATTTGTGTAAAAACTTAAAATGACAGGAATTGTAAATTTTAAAGTTTGGATATGAAACAGAATTTGTAAAATCCTTCTCTATACAACATGTTGGTTGAATCAATTACAAAAAATTCTATTAAATAAGTAGTTTCCATGGAATATTCCAATTTCAACTATATTATTTTGTCTTTCATTAATACTACTTCATTTTATTGAAGCTCGTCTTTGCTCAAGGTTGGAACAAAAAAGTAAAATAATTGGTAAAAGGTGCAATAAGAATAAAACACCAAACTTGAATAAAAGACAATAAAACAAATTTATTCCAATGACATTATTTTTCTATAATAATTATAGGATGTCTTCTTGTGAAATTAAAAATTGCATACATAAAATAAAAAACTAAATTTAAAAGTGCAAAATTATTTTAAAAGCAACATCAAATGATCAAATTAAACCAACTCTATGCTCTTTGTGAAATAAACATTAACACCATGTTTTTCTTCCTTGCAGCCAGAACTTTCTTCATATGCCTCTTCTGCATCGAGTTTTTGTGTACTACTACAAATGAATTCCTGGAATGATGAAGCCATTTTAGCCACATAATCAGCAAGAACATCCTTACTCACCATTCTTTTCTTTGCATGAGCAACCAAAGAAGAAGTTGATGCTTGAACTCGTTTCCATTGTCTATTAGTAGTGTTAGGCGAAATATCAACTTAACCAATGTTCAATTCTTCTTGACCTTGAGTCTCACTATCCAAATCAATAACATTGGATTCTTCAATGGGAGTTATGATCTCATCAGCTTCTACACCTATTTTAGCACCCTCACCAGTTGCCCTATCCTTACCGCACAAATCTACTATATCATCCCAATTTGATAACTGATAATAGAACTTCTAGAGACTACTGACATAGGATAAATACATGCTGATAATTACAACTAATAATAATCACAAGTTTCTTTATATCCTCTGCCTTTAGACCAAGCTGCATGAACCACACACCTCATAAATCTTAAAGTGAGGGAGAGAGATATCAAAAGGCAATGGTTAATAATCACCAATGCAACAGTTTTTATCTATTTTAAGTGTTGTCTCCAAACCAGCTCTAAGAAGCTAGAATTAAAGCTACCTCATGCCTTGTTTTAGAATTTTCACCTATATACTGATTTTGTTTGGAATTCATGGTCAATTCATAGACTAAGAATCCAAATGAAAATATAATGTGGAAAAAAACATATATAGTTAAGATGTTTAACAACCAAACACAAGCCAGCGCTTCTCATTTTTTTATAATCCTTTCACACGTGCACACTTGGCCTTATTAGTCTTGACATCATAGAAAATGGCTCCTGATCCAAGAGTTCTCAATTCTAGCATCTATAAAGTTTAATAAAACAAAGAAGGGAGACGAGCAATGCAGAAATCAGCTTTAAAATACTGAAGATGATATTATAATCCCGCGAACCATACAACACACTTATTAGTCCATTCAGAGGACTGCTTACCGAAAATAAGTCCATCCAGAGGACTTTGACATAGCCTACAACCATATATGCAAGAAGCCAAGAACCACATCACATAACCCAACTTGCATATTTTATATTGAGCTTAAAATAAGCACTAAAATCCTCCCTATACTCAGCAACTATTAGGATCTCTTTTGGAAACAAACTTCATTGTTAACATAGCAAGACTAGTTCTACCAAGATAACTTCTCTGCCAGTTGGCTAAAATCTTTGCAAGAGAATAATCTCTAATGACATTATAGAAAACTTTGAACAGGCACTATGCACCATGAATTCTAGTGCAAAACAGGAAAAAACATATAATAGATATGAAATTCCATTAAACATAAAAATCCCCAAATTAGATTATGAGATTGCTCTTACTTGGAAAATCTGAATATGGCTGAGAACACTGAACAAAGAGAGATTGTGACAAATCTGAATATAAAGGATGGAAAAAATTAGTGGGGAAAGAGAAACAATACAATCTGCACAATACCCAGATTTTAAGAGAGAAAGAGTAAGAAATAGAGGGGTATGCATATAAGAGAAACACAAAAAGAAGAGAGAGAGAAAGAAAAATCTTACCTGGAATCTGAAGACGGAGAATAGATTGAGCCAAATCTGATACGAAGAGAAGAAAAAAATGGAGAACAGTGAGTGAGAGAGACTGAATCGTTGTGTGATAAGAAGAGAAGAAAAAATAAAAAGGAAAGGGATAAATAGAGAAACGTGAAAGAGAGTCCCGCGCCATAGAGAATTTTAGAATCCCGCGCTTGGTGATTTCTGAAATAACGTGTGTTTTGAGGGGATTTTGAGCCGAAATTGTTGGGATACAAATCCTAGCAATAAATCCCACCGGAATTGAGAATTTCCCCTGTTTGTGCTGCCAAATCGAGTAATTGAGAAATCCCTCACCCCAAATTCCGGCTCCAAATCTCTCACCCAAACACACCATCAGTGTCTATTCCCATCCCATTCCATCTCTCTACCTTCTCTCTAAACCATTCAACAGTGGGTCTCTCTGTTCTCTCTCATCGGCGGTGGTTCTTTAACAAGTTTCTCCTCCTCCACCTCTCATCACTCAATCCACTTTCTCCTGGTTCGAATTTCAAACTCAATTTCTTTTTTCTATAATTTGGTTTCAATGTTCAATACCTGTGAATTCCTATTTATTTGTGTACGTATTTGAGTTTCACCAAGAGTTTTATAATTTGGTTTAAACGTTTTTGTGTTTTCATAGATCTGATTTTTTTGAAAATGAATTCTCAAGAGAAACTATTTCTGAAAACGTTTTCATAGATCTGATTTTTGAAATACGTTTTGTTCATTTAGCAAACTTCGAATCTCCCTGGTAAAGATAGATCTACGGAAAATATCTAGTTTTAGTGATCGATGTTACATTTGTACAGCTTTTTGAATTAAAATCTGGAAAAAATTTTGCTAAAAAGATTGTATAAGATACTGATCCGATCTATGACTTGAAATTTGAAAACAATGTTCTACTCTGATTGATTGATCGGATTGAATCATAAATTCTGGAATTTAGTTTTGAAATTTCTTTCATCAATCATTATTCTAAACGAAATGATATAATATAAGGTAATTTGGGTATGGGTGCAAAGATGAGGATTGGAATGGCCCATCGAATGCCTGTTTGTGTATTCGATGGTGGTGAATTAAGTCCCATCCCATCGCATCCTATATACTATATAGGGTTTTGGATCTCTCTCTATCTAAATTCTAAACCAAACCAAACAAGCCAAGGCACACTACAAATTGTTCTTTCCTTTTGATCTTCTCTCACTTGTCATTGCATGCTCATAATATTATTGAATTCTTACTTCTAAATTCTTAGATGTTTATTCTGGTTAAGGGTTTGTATACTATAATTGGATATTCAAATTAGGGAATATTTGTTGACATATCTACTATAATGGGATATTCAAATTAGGGAATATTTGTATGTAGAAGTAACAAATACATTATGATTTTGAAACATTGGATCAGGAGTATTGGACCATCAATGTTTGAGGCAGAGGCTCTTGGTTTACGTGCCATGTATGAAACCGGATCAATCCGTGTGCCTAAGTCATTTAAAGTGTGAGCCATTAATTTTGTATATATACCAAATTATTGTTTATGTCAACATAAGCCCATTGTTTGGCAATTAAGCTTGAGTTAACCTGTTGCTAAGCATTGTAGGTTGGACCCCTACGTATGGGTGGTTCCTACATTATCATGGAATTCATTGAATTTGGTTCTTCCAGAGGCAACAAGGTGAGGCTGGAAAGTTTTTGTGTATATGGTCTTGGTGATAATAACTTATATTTGAATTTTAACTATTTTTTGTTCCCAATCTGTTATAGGGAGGAAACTTGCTGAAATGCATAAAGCTAGACAATCCAAGAAAGGCTTTGGTTTTGATGTAAATAACACCATTGGCAGGTACAGTATTCTGGATTTTTGAACTTATTTTCCTCATCTTCTTCTCTCTCTCTCTCTCTCTCTCTCTCTCTCTCTTGTTACTTTTAAGCATTGAAAATTAAGATTTGCTGGTTCTGTGAAGCTGAATTCTTGATACTTTTGGTCTTTGAAGTTAGCTTCTGATATCAATTACTTGTGATGTGGAATCTGAGGATGGGCATATTCTGCTTGGGTTCACAAAGTGAGGAAATTAAATGTAGTTTGGCATGTTTACCTTAGTTCAGATTTTGAATTACACTTGGGCCTAAAAACAAAAGCTTTTAGCTATGCTCTCATTCAGTATTGCTGGTTTATATAAATTATATATGATGCATCCAATGAAATTGAATATTTCAAATGCCATAAAATTTCATTTATTCAACCTTAGTCTTACTTGGATATTTTGATTTGTGTGCAAAGTTAGATTTAGTTTTGCATTGCTGGTTGGGGAAAGTAGTAATTTTAATTTCTATGCCACTTGGCAATACAGGTTCTTACAGTTGGAGCTTTGCGTTTTATCTGTATTTTCGCTCCATTTTTTGTTTTTCAAGCATATGGATATTACAATATATACCTAGGACATGACTTACCTGAAATGAGGCCTTGGTGCAAAGCAAGAGTTCCTCTGTTGTACAATTTTATTCAAAGTCATTATAGGTATGTCCATCTTTAACTAATGCTTGAAGTTCTTAGCTACAAATTCCTTTTCCTCGTTGATAATTGCTTCAAAGCCATATTAGGGATGAGTGCTTGTTATGCTTGGTGCCTTGCCAATCCTTTGTTTATTTATTTAAGCTTATTGATATCATATTTGATATAATTTTCTATTGGATGTTGATCCAGAAAAGAAAAGGCTCTATTTTGAGCCATGTAGCATTGATTTCCTTTTCTATCTTGGATCATTTTATTGAAGTCCATGTAACAACTCTCTATGGAGTAAGCAGTGAACTAGTTTCATATATAATTATTAATAATTTTGACTGTTATATTCTGTAACTTGTAAGATATTAGTTTTTAAAATAAGAAAGAATAAAGTAAAGATGATACATTTAAATGTTATATATATATTGATGGTTTCTTTTGATGCTAGGGGGTAGGTTTCTTAAGATATTTTCAATTAAAGCAGTTGCAGAACTTTTTACTCGCATCCCCTATATTGTCTTTGGCACTTTCTTCAATTATCTATTATGCAATGTTAAAAAGAGGATTGCTGAGATGGAAGCTGAAAAATGCTGACGTTTATCTTCTGAAGAGTTTCAGCAAGAATTTTGTGTTTGCTGTAAATCCATGAATTTGTATCTACTAATAGCATAAACTTAGACAAGGGATTTTTTTTTTTTTTTATTTATGAATTTTATGTAGAACAAGTTATAGTTATTAATATTGTGAAGTGTTATAAATTTTCTATCTTTTTGTAGATTTCTTGATTTTGTGAATGTTGTTCTTTAATTTAGTCTTTATAATATTAAACAAGTCAGGTAACAAATAGAAATATCAACAATTAATGCTGATAAAAAAAAAAATTATTGCAACGAAATGGTTGAAGCAATACCTTATCGCAATGAAATAATCGAGGCAATAAAAATGCTATATAACTTTATTGCAACGAAATGTTTGAAGCAATACCTTATCGCAACGAACTAGTTGTGATAATAAATGAAATTATCGCAACAAAAATCTTGTTGCAATATATGATATTTATTGCAATGACATATTTTGTTGCAAAAACCTATTACCATAGAGTTTATTGCAACGGCTTGCAACGACTAACTTTGTTGCGATAAAAGTTTATTGCAACAAAATGAAAGTTATTACAACAAAAAATTTCGTTGCAATTAATCTTTTTTCTTGTTGTGTTTCTTCTTCTTTTTGCCTATCTTTGTGGTTCATGTAATGGTATATATGTAGCTGTCATAATTGAAGAATGTTAGTGTTTTAATCAAATACCTCCCTTTTTTGTAGTGAGACCAAAAATAAAAGAGAAAATTTATTGGCATAACAATTCTCCACGATATTTTCACAATACTTATAATAAGTTGTGGTGGGTTTCAATTTAATTTCTTTTTATTCATTTATCTAAATTGAATTATAATAAGCTGACACGGCGACACCTCACCTTTATTGTAAAAATATTGTGAAATTTTATTATATTGAAGAACTTCAAATAGAAAATATAAATAAAGCATTCGTTATGATTGGTCATCTTTGAATTCTTAATATACATTAATAGATATAGTGATTATGCAGGTATGAATCTATTTCATTTACTTTAGGTACATCTTTAGAATCTTGTTATGTATAATCAATAGAGTAATGCTACATTGCAACATTCTTTTATGACTGTCGGTAATAAATATGTGTTGTTGGTTTCTTTTTTATTTTTCTCTGTACTTGTACTTGTAGTATTTCTAAAACTAACACCTTTGTTGTAGCGTGGGCCCTCCAGATGGGGCCCAACTTTCTGATCTCGAAGAAAACGTGAGGCAAAAGTATGAGTGATTTCAGAGCCCAACCTATAACATGTGTAATTCCCCATGAAAAGAAGAGAAAGATGGTGAAGTGTGAAGAGGGAAGAGTGCATCTGCGTTAAAAGTAAGAAAGGTACACACGACACGGCTCATCTCATCAATCCTCACCTCTCACCCTCACTTGGGTTGGCCCACATCTGACTTCTGACATGTGGGCCTGTGAGTCTGTCACCACTCACCACTCACCACTACCTTATTCGGTGAAAACAAAATTGACGGTTCCGATTTGATGATTTTTAGGTGAATCTGAGTGTCCTCATAAAGATGTTCTCGTGATTCTAAGTTTGTGTGCGGAAATTTGGAGCCAATAAAAGTGACAATGAGAAGATCATGCGTGTCTTCGAATCCTAGCTAATAGATATACGCCACGTGGCTTAATCTATTCAAATTCTCTTGCATTGACACGTGTACCGGTGGTCCCTTTTGTAGCACGTGAAGGGTCGAGGGGGAGGGGACCACATCGGAGAAGGATGTTTAGTCGGACACGTCATCATGCGCACGTGTCATAGCTCATGAAGAGCATTGTGTTCTTCGTCCTTTTATTTCATTTTTTTGTTTCGGTCTTGGGGTTACTTTTTCCTGTCACACCTCGTTGTGAATTTGGCCTTCCCCATTGGCCATTGATTTTGGGATTTTAGTGGTTGTGGTTGTGGTTGTGGGACGGTAAAATTATTTGCTTCATCCAATATACAATCACATCCTTTCATTTATGGGTTCATCTTTGTCTTATGATGCCCAAATTTATGAATCATAATGCTTGGTTAGTCACATCACAATTGATCTATTCATGAAGTTGTATAACTTGTCTTGGCTGAATATTTGGAAAGGTCAGAACTTAGATCATAAAAGTTGATGTGCATGTTTTAAGTTCCATTTGGGATAGTTTAGTTTTATTGGTTTATTGTGTTTTTAGTTTTTTACAATAAGTTGAGTAAAAATATAGTAGTACTTCAAAAATGTGAGATTTATAAATACAGTAGTTTATCTAAATACACAATTAATAGATTATTTTTATTGGTAAACATTGAAAAGGTAAACGGGCAATTAAGAGATAAACAATCTTCTATATTCAATTCACTTACTAAGTTATGCAAACTATATAATATAAAAACATAAAAATAAAATGAATAGCTATGCAAAGTAAGAATAATTCTGCTTTTAAAGGTGGACGTTTAAAGTTCATGTTATGGTGATTGTAAGGTTAGAAATTATTTTATTAATTTTGAGGAATTCTATGCATAGAGTTAGTGTGTGTGTAATAATTAAAAAAAAAAAAAGTGTTTAAGTAGTGTTAATAAATTAAAATAAAACTCTAGATGTGTTAGGAAGTTTGGAGGAAGAGAAGAGTAGAGGAGAAGGAGAGGAGAGGGAAGATGAATGCTTATTCCTTCCCCTTATTTGTATGTTTTAAAAATTAAGTAATTGAGAGCGGAATGAATATTTCTCCCCCTTTGTTTGGATGTTGTAAAGGAAGAAGAGGGGAATGACATGATCATATAAATTGACCATTATGGTCCTCATTTACTAAGTTAAAGAAATATGTATAAATTAGCATCATAAGGGTAAATTTGACAATCTAAATCTTTTTAAAATAAGTGAAACCACTCCCCTTTCCTCTCTCTCCAGATGGACCCCAATTTAGAGGAATTAAAAATGAGGGATTTTGGAGAGGTATGTTACCCTTCTAATCCCCTCAAATCCTTCCCTTTTCCATTTAAAACAACTCTCAAACAAGGTTAATTAAACCTCTCCCTTCCCTTTCTCTCTACTCCTCCCTCACTCTCCTCCATCCAAACATAGCATAAATGATGAGTTTGTGGGCTTACAAAGTTTACATGAGGTTCACACTGTCCAAAATAAGATGGCCTTATTTGATTTATTTGGCATTCAAAATGGACTTCTAGTAAATCCACATAATACTTTCTCCTTCTTTTTTATAATTTAATAGCAGGGAGGGCGAGATTTAAACCTGAATGTCTTCTATAGAAACACAAAGAAATGTAAATTGATCCTTCTTTTTCCTTCCTTTTTTGTTAAACAAAAATGTCAATTGATCAACTACAAAGTTTTTGGCATTTCACATAATACTTTATAGGAAATATGGAATGACATCAACCTTAGATAGTAGCAATTTAATAAATGATAGAACATGTGTCAATAACATTGTTATTGTAAAAATATTGTAACACTAACTTAGTGGATTCAATGCCATAGGCTTTACACTTTTTAACTTTGGCAAGAAACAGTTCATAACAAAACTAGTTTAAAAACCATCGATAACACCTAAAGCCTCTAAGAACCCAATAAACCAGAGCTCTCGTTCCGATCTCTGGTCATCTCTCTCTCTCTCTCTCTCTCTCTCTCTCTCTTATAGTTCTTTATTTAGCAGTTCTGTCTCAACAAGCTGTGCTAGATAGGCTACCATGACCACCCTCAACAAACGTACTATATCACCATGATCAAGAAAATGGGGTTTCACTCTCTTCCTTACCTTTCTGCTTCCTCTACTTACTGATTATGAGAGACAAGGAGAGAGGTTTTGCAAAACTGAGGTTTCTAATGGGTGGTGATGAAGTAGCTTTAGTACCAATAGTGTCTCCGTTAAATGGAGAGAGAGAGGAGCAAAGGAGGCACTTGTACAACTCAGTGAATGCGGTGTCATTTGGGTTCGTGGCCACTGCTATTCTCATATCAATGTTCCTTGTCATGGCCATCTTTGAAAGGCTTATGAGGGCAAGAAGATCAACACCGCCCGCTGATAGGCCACGTACAGATCTCGAGGCACAAATGGTTTTCAATGGAAAGCTCAATCACCCATCTCCCAAGGTATGCTCTCTCTCCCTCTAATGACTGCGATGGTTTTTGGTTCAAAGACTTCCTTCATGTGTGTAACACCATTGATGAGTGTTTTATAGTTTTTCATGGAAATTAACAATATATATATATATATGTTAAGACTTTTTTGAAACTGCAGCCAATTTGAGTTTTCAGAAATCATAAAATCCTGCAGAAATTTCCAAATTTCACTTCTATACTTATTATTATTATCTTGGTTACTTTTAAAACCAAGATAATATGACCATTAATTTCTTTTGTGAAATCCTCGTACTTTGATTATTAGACTTGGTTTATTATTGCAACATTTTAGGCTTCAGCTAATTGAGGTTAATTGGTGGCTTCACTTATGGCCAAGTCATACACTCATACTAATTTAATAATTCCTCATTTCCATAGAAGATGAATAGATGATTTATGAATCAAGATCCTCTAGAGTTCTTAGGGTACTCTACCACATAGAATTCTCTAAATCTTGACCATTCATTTTAAAATAAAAGGCTAAGATGATGTCATATCATCATTCCACTAATATAACAATAAAATAATAATTTGGTTGGATGGGTTAACCTTGGAATGTTTTAGTTTGGTTTGGAAATTATTATTTTATTATTATGTTAGTGGAATAATGATATGACATCATTCTAGCCTTTTATTTTAAAATGAATTGTCAAGATTTAGAGAACTCTATGTGGTAGAGTACCCTAAAAACTTTAGAGAATCTTGATGCATGATTTAGATTGTGAAGTTTCTAGGGCGGCAATTAATACTGCACTGTAATAATACTTTATTACAACGGCGCTCCAACGCAACCATGTTGAAAATTATGATCACAGAAATCGTAGGATATCCCATACTTTATATTGTAGGAATTATAATATTTGTTATTCCAAACCATTCTTAATAAATTATAGTGCTACTTGGTTTGTTCTTATATTCAATCTAGAAAAGTTAAATCATTCTGGCTGCAGTGCATTGGAAAAGTCTTTACATAAGTAACATTTTTCCTTACATATTTAGCAGTCATCACTGCAAATTAAAATCAATGATCCTCGTGCTGAAAATTTTATCCACTAGAGCTTAAATTTAGCACCAATCGATGTGGTTCCAGATGTTATTGTACATGACTAAAAATCTTCTAACATGTTTGTCTTTTGAACTTTCGTACACTGTTTTATGTATGCTTATGATCGGAACACATAAGGGAGACATTTGTATAATATGGCTTGCCTTTCTATTTTAGTTTTTAGGGCTATTGGGTCCACTATATGTCTCCAGCATGTGTCTTTATCTCAAGCATCATAACAGATCAACCAGAATGTTGTGCCAAAGAAATGCAATAATCTGAGTGTAACTAACACTGAACCCTAATTTTATAATTAACTTAAGACATTGAAATCTACTAAACAGTGCCATCCAAGAATCATCCTATACCGTTTATAAATACATATACCCTAGATTAATAGACACAATGATCACGCTTGGCCTATTTCTTAGATACAAGCAACTAGCTCACTATTGCCATTTTTCATCACATGTTATATGACCCCCTTATGTGCTATAAGAAGATTATATTATTTAGGAAACTTACAGAGGGTGCCCAGGGTTCAACATTTTCTAAACCTAGGAATCTTGGTTTAGTTAGCCATTTAGCAATATCAGCGTCCATGACAGAGAAGGATGTGGCAGATTTTTTATACCAAATTCCACAATAATGACATTTGGTTGCAAGAAAGCCATGATTTATGGAAACAGTTATGAATTCCGCAGACAAGGTATCATTATAAAAGGTTTATAATACTTGTAAAGGAATTATTCTTATGTCTACCTCCACTATTATATGTCCTAGTCTTCTATCTTAAGAATGATAAAGTAATTATTTTTGTCCCCTTCTAACTTTTAAGGCATCTTTCTTAATTGCATGTGTTAATTATAAATTTCAGAATAACAATCATAATCAAGAGTTTGCATTAGTTTTTTTCCTTTTTAACCATTACACCTCCATGCTTCATAAACCTTACCATAAAAGAATTAGAATTTGTCACATGACTTGCATATGTTTTGCTTTCAGTGATGATCATATCCAGACTGAACATTTTTTTTTTTTAACAATGAGACAGCACCGAGGAAAAGAAAATAAATCTCTAGGAATCAGCACCTAGGGTTGGCTAATTTAAATTTTTTGTTAACCAATCAAACTGTCAACAACCTAAAATTTAGCACTAGGCTTGCTTGGAATAACACCGAGTAAGAGAAAATAAATCTTTAGGAATCAACACTTGGGGTTGGCTATAAAGTCGATACTAGATCATTGAAATTTTTTATTAATCAATCAAACTGTCAACAACCGTCTTCATAGGAGTACAATATTATACTTATATAGACTATGATTTAACCCTAATTCTAATTGATTTGGGAGATCACAGTTGTAGTAGTCATGTGACATGGGATGGTAACCAATTCCATCACCCTACTTAGTGGTGTTCAACTATGTAGGGTGGCACGGCCAGTCCTGAGAATTATAAGACCTTGAATGATGTAAAAAAATGAGGCATTCTATCTTTAAAAAAAAAAAAAAATCATTGAAAAATTACTCTACACATGGTTTGTGCTACGAAATTACTAATTAATTAAACTTTTATATTCAATATTTTCTAACAAATCTTGTTCAATAGATAATATGGCTAATCCATTTAATCTTTCTTGTGACATAGCTGTTCGCAAGTAAGATTTTTATAATTTTAACTTTGAAAAACTTCTTTCAACGGATGTGACTGTGACAATTATAGTCAATAATATTTTATATGCAATAGATGCATTTAGAAAACAATTCAAATCTTTGATAAAATTAAGTATATCAGTCACTATCTTTTTTTTCTTTTGGAAAAATCCTTGTAAGACTTTAATTTTGAAAATAAATCAATACTATCAAAATCAAAAAAATTATCAAGTTTTAAAAAACCTTCAAGATTAATACAATACTTTTTCAAATTATCATAATTTAGTGAAGTTAGCTTCTTCACATCAAATAAATACAAAAAATTGTTCTCATACATTTTTGGGTTAGAGAAATAAATTATTATTAGGCTTAATTTAAAGGTTGTTTTAAATATATGGGTCTTTTTAATTTTTGTATATATAATATATATATGAAGGTCTTTCAAAATTATAAAGGCCTTAAAAAATTTTTGGATGAGACTTAATTTTAAGATGAGGTTTAGGTCGATCGCCCACTTGCCGAGGGCCACCCCTCTAAGGTGGTCTATCATTGGTGTGGAAGTTTTAACGTTAGTTTTTCTTCCTTCTTTCCTCAAATCCTCATAATAATCTCAGAATAATGATGTGACCTGTTGAGTGTACCCCTTACCACATTTTGTTTTGGTCTATTAGTGGATGAGTACAAGAGAAGCTAGATAGCTCATTTCCACATCATTGTGTTATTTGGTTCATTGGTTGCCTATTTTGTGGTTTAATTGAGCATGTTTACACACACTTCCATATTTTTCTTTACATTGCCTCCATTATATTTGTGATTAATTATCTGTAAATTAACTTGTGCAGATGACAGTGTATGCCAAAGGTGTGTCGGTTTTGATGCCCGGCGAGGAGATTCCTACCTTCATCGCACACCCTGCTCCCAGACCATGTCCTCCTGAGCGTATGTCACTGCCTCTTCATCAACATAACCAGTCATCCTTAGGTCACTCCTCAAGGTCATTGCCAAGCTAAATCATTAATTATGCGACTTGACAACAAGACAACTAACTAGAACATCAAGGAATTTCACAATACCTCGAATCAAGCTCACATTTCTATGTAATTTCTGAACCTAAAGCATTCTTGGTGTATACCCAGTCAGTGAAATGGAGCATAAGATACATGCATTTCAACATTATGTGAATATTTATTTAGATTATGGAAAGCAGGCTTTGCTTCTCTAACCAATGATTGTATGAACAAAGGCCAACTTCCTAATGATTTCTCAATAGATATATGGTTTGTGATTTATACCTTTCTAAATGGATCTGAATACAATTCTCACTTTTGTATAAAGTTAAATTTGCGTTGTTTGCAACAGGAAATACACAATAAATTTGCATGTGCATGTTTTTTTTATTCAAATAATGTCATAGAATAAGTGAAACAATAAATGGATGGATTTTCAGCTGTTTGCACTCAAGCTATACACTCAAGAAACGGACCTAAAACAGAAAAGGCTACATACAAGTACGAAAAACTGAACCCAAGTAGTGAGTTTGAAAAATGTCACTCTCACTTCACTTTCTTAGCCCAAATCTTCACTATGAAAAGGAGCTGGGAGCACTTATATATGACTCTATGTAGCTAGAAAGACCATATTGATAAATGATTATTAAGTGTCTAGGCGAAATGGTTATGTCCTTTGGCTCCCCCTATATGGGTGAGCTTAACTTCTCCTAAGGAAAAAAAAAAAAAAACGTGTCTGGGTGAAATGAGAGCCACTACGTTCGTGTCACTCTCATTTCATCTATCACAATAGTTAGATACGAAAATCATCTAGTTTGATTTGTTAGTGTGGATGCTCAAAATTCACCAAGTGCCATATGTCACCTTATGATTGGTCGAGGATGGGTCGAGCTTGTGTTGATGGGTTGTTGAGCCCAAGACTCCAAACCAGGCCTTTAAGATTGCCTGATGGCTAGTGGTGCACTCCTTTCTGATCTGCTGCTATGCTGGGCCTTTTGAAGAGAAGTGTGGATCTACTGTGAAGGCCTTTTTTGTCAACAAAGTAGCTACTGCAGACAGCAAACGGGAGTTCCGGGAAATAAGCATGAACGACATAAAAAATAAACTCAGATAAACTAGAAAAGACTAAGGAAGATTGGATGGTAAAGGGGGAGGATTATCCTTTGAAAACATGTATCATGGAGTGGGGTATTTGGGTGTTTTTATGAAGTTTGACAAAGAATGTTTTGATGTGGGTATTGATCTTTTTCTTCTTCTTTTCTTTTGATTTTGGGTTTTTTGGCTTTTGCTGGGGCTAAAGATTGTTTCTTGGCTGGAAAGGTTCCCCCCTTGACATTACTGTATCTCCTCCTTTTATAGTGGTCTGCTGTGACCCATGGAGTTCATGGTTTTGACCTGGCCACCTTCTTAACTCTTGGATAATGGGGCTCTTCGTTAGCCTCTCCAATGAGGTTAAGCTGACAATGTTTCTTGATAAGACAAAAATATTGCCGCAAACCAAATTAGTGAAAGAGGTTGACTCCATGATAAAAGTTAGTCTGCACATGTTTTCATTAAGGTATTTGAGGTTTGCTGGTCACTTGTGTTCATGCCCCCCAACGGGTATGATACACTTGTGCAGCAGACTTCCATACCTTTAAAGGAAATAATCCCCCTGCCTCCAAACCAAATCCCCCTTAGTCTTTTAATGAAAATAATTAACAGTCACCGTAGGTTTGGGCTATGGTGGCTGTGTTACCTGTAGTTCAGATGTAGTCCAGGCCTCTTTCTGTGTTTGATTGTGCTCAGGGCACGTTGATTCCTTTTATATGTATCTGCCGCTCTAGCCTCCCCTTTATCTGCCGTGCAAAAGGATGTTTGCAGACTGGTCCTTGGCGTGATCTGTTGTGAAAGCTACAGTTTGGTTTGCTCAAGGAGAAGCTAAACAGTAGCTTTATTGGTTGACGTGATTTGACCGATGCTCTGTTTATGTTGCCTTCAGAACACATTTTTGCCTTTGGTTGAGACTCTTCCTTTTTGGTGAATCTACCGTTGTCCTCGTCTGCCGTGTAGAGGGAGTAGCAGCCACCATCGGTTTGGGATGCGTTACCTCTGTTCACGTTGGCTTCAGACTACCTTTTTGCCTCTGGTGAAGGTTTTTCCTTTCTGGTGAATCTGCCGTTGTTCATCTCCCTTGTCTGCTGTGTAGGCAAAACTTGGCAACAGTCATCCAGATGTGAGTCTGCCGTTGTTCATCTCCCTTGTCTGCTGTGTAGGCAAAGCTTGGCAACAGTCATTTAGGTGTGAGTCTGCCGCCCCAAAAAGATGATGAACAGTGGTCTTTCCTCCGGATTTGTTCCAGAAGATTTTTTTGGCTTTGGATTGTCTGCGTTTTATTCTTTTAAGGGGTAAGCTGATGGCCCCACTTTAGAGATGAAGTTGCCTTTTGTCGTTTAGTGACTGAAATCTTCCTTGAGTTTCTTATGGGCTGGTCCCATAATGTTTGCTTTTACAGCAGATTACCCATGACTCTTGGGCTTTTACAGCAGACTGACTTTCCCTTGAAGCGGTCCAATACTCTCTGGGCCCATTGTGAGTTGCTCTGTCTTGGGCCTTTTTCACATCGTACTGTTACTTCTCCCCTTTTTAGGCTCACGGCAGATGGTCTTGGGCTTTTTTTATCTGCCATAGTTTGGTAAAAAAGTGGGTATCTACATTAGCCCCCCGAGCCCGCGCCTCACGTGATGTGGGGTGCGGGTGAGTAATGCAGTTCAACTCGCAGATCATGAAGTTGGATTGATTTGTAGATAAGGTAATCATTGCTCCCTTTGAGTCTGCAGTTGCTATTCTCTTGAAGGGATTGAACCATTGTGTACTTCATGCATTGTTTTGACAAAAAGGGCTTTGTAATGAATCAGTAAATTGTTAATCTGTGGAGATCCTTTGTTTTCTTCATGTTTGGTCTGCAGTAAACAAGATCGCGTTTTTCATCTGCCATATGTTTTCATCATTTGTTGTTAATACCGCAGACAGTGGGCTTATTTACTCGAGGTTCCATGGATTTGAGTCCGTAGGTCTGCTACGACTTTAAGTGAGATATAATGGGGCATGGGTCTGCCATGACTTTAAGTGAAATGTATTTCTGTAAGACCAATAATGTTAGTTCCATATACAAGTGAGGAAGTGAACAAAACCTGTTGTTGTCTTCGGTAGACTATGGTAAGCCCATAAAGCGTTTATCAAATGAGAGCTCCGACTTCTGCCATAAGAGGATGCTTAGGATGCGTAGGAGCATTTGACTTGTAGCATAAGTTTGCTTATTGCCTTGCAAATAGGAAGGTGTGGAGCGGTGATGCTTGCTTTGGAAGTGAAGTCTGCCACGGCAGCACCCGTAGCAAGATGTGAAGAATCATGGATTGCTAGTGCTTCTTTGTTGGTAGTGAGTTTTCCTTTTAGGGGCAAGGATATTATTGAATTCCTGAATGCATGACCCAAGTGTTTGGGAATTATGAATGCTCTCATGAATCTTCAAAGTGTAAGAGATAGAGTTGAAAAGGCAATCTCATCTTGTGCATTGATACTAGCATGAGTCGTGTGGCTGATTTGGTGAAGTAATGTAGAGAAAATTCCATTGTTGTGTCTGCGGTATGTAGTTTCTACAGCAAACCATTGCCAGTAAGAAAAAGGCATGCGTGTTGATGGATCTTCAAATGATAAAAGCCCCCAAGCGCTCTCTTTTGATGTGTATTTGTTTTATGATTGCAATAATCTTCTCATGGTAGTTTGACTCTTCATATTACAAGTGAATACATTTGGATTGCATTCAGTAGTCTACCGTAGGAGTTGCTGCATTGCTGAATGTAAGTTGCATTTGTTTTGGAACTTTAAAATCAATGAGAGATCTCTTCAATGAAAATAACTCATCGAATTGTAGTTTTGAGAAATTCATGTACGACTTTAATCCTCATGAGTGCTCACAAGGTCAGTAAGGGATGTGTTGATGATGGAGCAAGCCAAGAATGACATTTTTGCTGCTGATTCAACTTCTGCTCTTATGGCAGACTCTTCAAAAAAAGATTTTTTTTTTTTTTGAAAGCTCACTTGGCTGCAAACAAATCTTGATATTCGCTTATTTAGCGATAAGAAAACCTTAATAGTAGTGTATTGAGAAAGCCAACGAAAGTAATGCAAGATTGCATCCAATAGTAGTCCAAAATGTCAAGTTAAAGTTCAACTTGAATCCGTAAGCAATATGAATGCATAAGAGCAATTGTTCATAAGTATGGAACACAATTACCCATGAGTCATTGGGCATAAGAACCACAATTTGACTTGATGTAAAGGTGAAGATAGTTCATAACATATATGAGATGAAGAACTATAGGGTTGGGTGATTAAAGAAACATTTTAACAACAATGCTTATTCATGAAAGAAAGTGTGATCAAGTGAAGAAAGGGGTGTTGTGGTAGTAATTATGAGCTTAATAGAATAGGAGGACTTTTCAAGTGGGTTTTAGAGTTTATCATAAACAAAATTCATGAACTAAGTATGGATAAAGATTATTGTAATAATAGGTTGGCTAACCTCCAAGCTTTTGACAGCTTTGCTTCCAACAGACCAAAATAAGGATGCTATCAGATTCTGTGGTAACGTCGTTACCTGATTCTGCAGTAATGTTTTTCACTGATATGCGGGTTCTTTACAGATCTGCAGTAACATCATCACCTTCTTATTCTTCAATAATGTTGTTAATTGATCTGCGGTAAGACTCAGCAACTCATTTCAGCAGCAGATTTTGGCAAGCCCATGAATAATGAATTGATGGAATTAACAAGACCTAGCCCCCATGTACGAAGAGACTATGAGGTACTCATGTTTTGGAGACTTGCTAGATGTGTGGATTAAGTTGGCTTGTACTTGTAAAAAGTGTGACACACTTTGATGTAGTCTACAGTCGGTGGAGGCAAAAGTTGTGGATTTTCTTTAAGATCATATTGGTGCTGAAAATTGGACATTAGCTTTGGAAGTCTGCTGCTTCTCTACTCATGTTGGGCTAAAAGTAGCATAGCGGCTGAGTTCTGCAGTAGAGACACGTTCATCTGCTGACTTTTGCAAGTGCACTCACGTACTTCCAGCAACTTATTTGAATACTTACACACGTCGCCAAGAATCCTCTGGTGGTCTGCCATAAAGATCTCAAGATATCAAGACATAATCTTTGAGTTCTTTTAAGTCCGTCGTACCTTCAGGAGATATAAGTTTAGCCTTCAATGGTGTTCTTCAATCTTTGTGATCGGATGAGAGTTCTTCAAACTCTTTTCTTAGCAAATCAATAATGGGTGCATCTATTTTTTTTTTATTGATGACTTGAGAACACAAAGTTTTAAGACCTCTTGCATAGCGGTCTTCATGTCTTTGTGCATCCTCAATCTTCAAATGCATTGTGTTAATCACATGCGTGATAGCTAGACCGGTGAGGTGTGCTTCATATTCTGCGGTATTGCTCGAACATTGCAGAGCACAATTCTTGCCTTGCTTGACGCAACAACAGACCAAAGTTCAAAATCCGAATTAAATTTGTCAAGTTTGCCAAGAGTATTTTATTTACTCGACACTTGTCTAAAATGGAACAGTAGGTCTCTCAAGGAAATTAAATAAAGAGATTGGTTATGGCCAAACTCTTTACTAATTTTGGAGATTTGAAGATAATCTCATTTTCCGATGACTGTAGCAGACATTGTGCAAGTCTACCAGAATGGATGAGACATTGTAGCAGACTACTGATCAGATGAGATTTTGTCATCATATAGAGTTGATGAACCCCGAAATAGTTCTAGAGCCGTTGAACGACATAAATCGATGCTAGACATGGTCATTTAGCCCCCAAGTAGCAAGTCTCGCCGTCTTTAAATGTATGATTGACATAGTAAACGGGTTGTTCGACCTCATAGTTGCCTTCTTGAGTTAGAAAGGCTTTTGTTGCTTGATTGTTTGAAACCAAATAAAAACCATAAAGGTTTTTCCAAGTATTGGTATAAATATAGTGGGCGGCTTAGGCATGATTTATTGTATTGGCATTCAGTAGACCAATAAAAAGATACTTATTTCTTCAAAAGTATAGTAAAGGCATAAGTTAGAGATGCTAGTATAGGTACAGACCTCTTTATGTAGGAAAATGATTTCATTTCGATTGCTGCAGATCAAACGCATTGTTGACGAAGTTACTGCAGAATCTGTTGATGATATCACAGCAGACTTTGATGATGAAGTTGCAGCAGATGATGCTTGTGATATTACCGCAGACTTCGAAGATGAAGTTGAGTATGCTCAAAGTGAGTCTCTTAAAGACAGTGACTCTACTAAGATTGCTTTAGAGGTGCCTGACTTGAATTCAGCATATGTGACATGTGTCATGAGAACTGTCATTGAAGTTTGCTGTGATAGTTTAATGTCTACTTTCATTAGGAAGAGTATTTCAAAAATTTCAGTTGCACTTCCTATTTTGACAGCCCCTTGAGTGTTGGTAAATTGTAGAGAGTGTTTCTTCTTTGATGGAAGAAACTCATGTTCTGTTACAGCAAATATTGTCGATGATGTCTTTGCATGTTGCTGACGTTGCAGCATATGCTATTGAAGGTGTTGCAGCAAAAGATTAATGCTACTAAATAAGTTTACACTTTGAAAGTGTAGCAGTAAATTGATGTTGGTCCACTGCGAAAGAGATTTGGATGATTTTGTAGCAGATGCTGGTGTTTCAGCAGATGCTATTGTTGCAGAAGTTACGGCAGATGCTGCTGATGATGTTACAGCATATATAAATGATGTATTATTTCATTTGCAGAAGAGATTTGGATGATGTTGTAGCAGATGCTGGTGTGGCAGTAGATGCTATTGTTGCAGAAGTTACGGCAGATGCTGCTGATGATGTTACAGCATATATAAATGATGTAGTATTTCCTTTGCAGAAGAGATTTCGGCTTAGGATGATGTTCCCACTGCGGAAGAGATTCCGCTTGGGGAATGATGTTGCTGCGGCAGAAGCTACTTGGATGTTGTAGCATATGTTGATAATTTTGTTATTCTCACCGCAGATGAAATTCTGGCTTAAGGATAGTGTTGTTGTAGCAGAAGCTACTTGGATATTGTAGTAAACTGCTAAATTTTTGTTATTCCCACCGCGGATGAAATTCCGGCTTGGGGAATGATGTTGTAGCAGAAGCTACTTGGATGTTGTAGCAGACTGCTAATAATTTGTTATTCCCACTGCGGATGAAATTCCAGCTTGAGGAATAATGTTGTTGAAGTGGAGGCTACTTGGATGTTGTAGCTGCTAATTTTGTTGTTCCCACTACGGAAGAAATTCCGACTTGGAATGATGTTCCCACTACAGAAGAGATTCTGGTTGGGGAATGATGTTGCAGTAGATGCTGCAAGTGAAGTTGCAGCAGATGGTACTGATTTTGTGCTCTCACCGCAGATAAGACTCTGGCTCGAGGAATAATGTTGTTGCAGCATAAGATACTTGGATGTTGTAGTAACGCTACTAATTTTGTTGTTCCCACTGCGGAAGAAATTCCGGCTTGGGATGATGTTCTCGCTACAGAAGAGATTACGGTTGTGGAAATGATGTTGTAGTAAATGCTGCAAGTGAAGTTGCAGCAGATGGTACTAATTTTGTGTTCCCACCGCAGATAAGACTCTGACTCGGGGAATAATGTTGTTGTAGCATAAGCTACTTGGATGTTGTAGCAACTCTGCTAATTTTGTTGAAGTCGTTGTAGCATATGCTGCTAGTGAAATTACTGTAGATGCTACTAATATTGTAGCAGATCTTGATAATGATAATACTGCAGCTGTAGTAGTTGATATTTCTAGTGGAGTTACAGCAGATGCTGTAGATATAATAATATTGTTGTGGATGTTTCTACTTCAAAAGAGATTTCAATTGTGGATGATTTTGGTCTGCCATACGGAAGCATTTTGGTTGGAGCTGAGATTCCCACCATAGAAGGAATTTATGCCCAAAATTCAATTTAAGGATGCTTATATGGCAGACATAGAGGACATGGTTGAAGTCTCTGATACTTGTGATATTGTCTTGGTGGGAGGTTATGAGCATGGAGACGAGATTCATTTTACTGCAATAATCCCCGAGACAGAGAATGTGAACCCAAGAGATGCGACTAAATGAATTCTTCATGAGCTTTTGTCACTTGGTTGCATATTCATGCCTTTGTTAATTTTCCTTCCTCCTTCTTTTTTGTAGCTTCCAATAATAAAATTAGAATAATGGAGAATGAAGGTGTGGATGTTACCAAGGCCATTGGATTGGCTGCTGGTGTTACGACAAAAGTCCATGTAGCAGACTTATTCAGTTTGGTGTAACGGCAGATCAACCTGACTTATTCTGTCTGGATTTACGGCAGATCAACCTGTAGTGGTTTTACGGAACAGACTGATACAATATGGTACTACAATAGATCTCCTTGTGGCATTTATGTTGTTGATATTTCCATGAGTGACTGCAAAAGTGAGGACATTGCCTTTATCGTGCCATGGAAATGGATTTCATTGAAATTTATGTTGAGCTTATGGAAGCTCTAAGGTTTCATGTAGGATTCTACGGTGGACCTCCGAGAGTAATTTGTGATCTGCAATAGCATGGTGAACAGATCTGCGGGAGTGGCAGGACTCGAGATTTTTCTTGTGTTTGCTACCACTGATAGGTCTCGCACATGGTGAGTGCGTGCAGTGCATTCTTCATCTCTTTAGGCATTCTTGGGATAAGGCCTAATTGAAATAGCCATCTTTCGCGCCTTTTGAAAGAGTTGATCAAACTTAATGATGTTTGCATTTTTGAAGTGAGCACAGTACTCAATTGGCATATTATCTATGCAAACCTTTGCTAGCTCACATTCCTCATATTTGACATAACAATGTAAGGTTGTACTGCAGAAGCGGTGGATGTACTATAGCAGATTTGAACGTACAATAGTAGATTTGAAGGTATAACAGCAGATCTACACCATTGTTCTTGTTTTGCATCATAGAGATTAAGAAGAATAAACTTGTCGTCCACATGAAAATACCATGGTTTGATAGGTCTAGGTGGCAAAAATAGTGTACCATGGGTGTGCCATATCGGTAAGAGATTTAGAGAACTCTCTCAAACATAAATTGTTATTTTTGGCATGAAGTCTCATGACATCCAAAAAAAAAAATCTAACATGCTCATCATAATTTGTGTTGAAAGGAAAAGTTAGGAGTGGCATACCTTTTCGGGTAAGGTTTTTTTTTTAATAACTTGGTGGGGTATGGAGGCCTTCTGATGAAGTGTCTAGATTCCTCCTCCCTTTCAATTTTTTATTTTGAGCAAGTCTACCACGTCTACCATATGAGAGCTCCAACCCTTGTGGTGATATGTTTGTGAATGAAATTGGCCACAACTGTACCAGTAGCTTTGTGAAATAGGATGGCTTCAACCCACTTTGAGAAGTAACCAGTGGGTTCTAGGATCCGATTGTCTCTGCCGGATGGTGGATTAACGGGACCACTAAGGTCTAGCCCCCAAGTGTACAAAGGTCATGGTGTGGCCATGTTTTGTAGACTAATCGGGTGTGTGTGGATCAGATTAGCTTGAACTTGACAAGCATGGCATGATTTGGCGAAGTCTGCCATGTCCTCATTCTTTCTTAAGATGGCTTGTTGTTCTGTCAGTCTGCGATAGAATTCCTTCGATGAGGTACTCCAGGAATGGAATGCGCCAATCATTAGAAATGAACATGGCATAAACTTGTTCACAATCATGCTGATGATGACAAGTTAAGCATTAATTCTGTAGATCTGCCGCTTCCTTGCTCATATTGGGCCAAAAACAACTTAAGCACTGAAGTCTGCGGTAGAGGCTTATCCCACCCCTAAATTCATAAGACTTCTCGTGGACTTCCTCAAGTTTCTTTGCTACCTCTTATATCGCTAAAATACCTCTGGGTAATCTGTGGTAGAGACCCCTAGTGATTAATATATAATCCTTCAGTGCCTTCAAGTCTGGCACACCTTTAGGCGACATAAGCTTGATTTTCGAAGGTATCCTTTAGTCTTCACAGTCAAGATGTTGTTCTTCAAATACTTTCTTCAGCACCTCAGTGATGGGCACACTCTTTTTATTGATTATAACATCTGCCTTTGGTCCCTCAAAAGAAACTTGAGAACCAATGGTTGTGAGTGCGTCCACATAACGATTCTTACTTCTTAGGGTCATAAGTGATTTCAAAAGTGAATGTTGGGTCAAAGCACGGTATGGTGCTAAGGATGGCTTCTTGAGTGAGAATTCTCCTTTGGCTTGGTAGATTATAAAGTTGGAGTCTTCAACCACCTTCAAATGTTTTATTCCTGCCTCATGAGCTACTGCCAACCCGATTAAATAAGCTTCATATTTTGAGACGCTGCTGGAGCATAGAAAATCGAGCTTGAAAGACTTAGCTATAGTCTCTCCATCTTCCTTAATGAGCGCAATACTAGCTGCATTTGAAATGGAGGTAGAAGAGTCGTCAAATACCAAAGTTCAAGTCGAGTCTGCCATATCTGCCAAGAGTGCTTCCCCCACTTCTCCTGGTACTTCATATGAGCTTGATGAAGTATCTTCTCCGGGAAATTGAGCCAGGAAGTCTGCTATGGCTTGGCTTTTAATTTTTGATGGAGCTTCAATAATTATCTCATGCTGTGACAGTTGTAAAAGTCATAGAGGACTAGTCGGTACGGCAGACTCTTGGTTGGACTTGGTCATCAACTGAATCTTGTGAGTTGTGAAATAGTGCCGCAAACAGTATGAAGCATAAACCAAAGCTCAAGATCTTCCTTGGTAGCTATATTTGGATCCGCTTCCGCAGACTCTCAAATTTTCCTCTCGCAGACCCTTCTAAGTCTGCTGTTAGTTCAGCATAGTCTTCATTCTTTTGTATCAAACAACATGAGGGTTGCAGACTACCCTTCTTAGGTGTGGGACCCTCTTGCTTGAAATCGGGCCCCACACATCTTCATAAGCAATAAAAAGTGCGTAGTATTGGACCCGTACACATTGAATTTTGGACTCCTTTGTAGAGTTCTGTCAAATGTTGGTGTTAAGGTGGAATTGGCTACAGCAGACTCGTCCAATTCCGTATCATTGGCATTCTCATGGATGATTACAGAAACACTAGATTTCTTCTTATCTTTCTTGTGATTTGGGAAAGGGGTTTTGTGAACCCTCAGCTACTCTGGAGAGAGCAACAAAGTTCAATCGACGGTCTGCTATAGGATGATGCACATATCTGTGGTAACAACAAAACTTGGGATCCTCCTTGTCTTCTCTTGTAGGCTGTTTATTGACTTTTGTAATCTTGATCACGTCATCGTTAACCCATTTGTCAGAAATGACCATCATTTCCTCCACAGTAAAGGCAAAGGAGGCGGTTCTTTAAAAGAAATCTTTCTTGGTTGTTTCTTTCATTTGTTTTCTTCCCCTTCCACATTTCTTTCGCCGTACTCTTCCCACAGTCTGACCATATCCGTTAGATTCTGGACCAAAGCGTGAATTCACGACTGAGTTTTGTCTTATGTTCTTGGAATTGGGCGGCATTACTGCAGATCTAGTTCACAGAGAAGAGTGCTACTCAACTCCCCAGTGGAGTTGCCAAAATGTGGATGCTCAAAATTCACCAAGTGCCATATGTCACCTTATGATTGGTCGAGGATGGGTCGAGCTTGTGTTGATGGGTTGTTGAGCCCAAGACTCCAAACCAGGCCTTTAAGATTGCCTGATGGCTAGTGGTGCACTCCTTTCTGATCTGCTGCTATGCTGGGCCTTTTGAAGAGAAGTGTGGATCTACTGTGAAGGCCTTTTTTGTCAACAAAGTAGCTACTGCAGACAGCAAACGTGAGTTCCGGGGAATAAGCATGAACGACATAAAAAATGAACTCAGATAAACTAGAAAAGACTAAGGAAGATTGGATGGTAAAGGGGGAGGATTATCCCTTGAAAACATGTATCATGGAGTGGGGTATTTGGGTGTTTTTATGAAGTTTGACAAAGAATGTTTTGATGTGGGTATTGATCTTTTTCTTCTTCTTTTCTTTTGATTTTGGGTTTTTTGGCTTTTGCTGGGGCTAAAGATTGTTTCTTGGCTGGAAAGGTTCCCCCCTTGACATTACTGTATCTCCTCCTTTTATAGTGGTCTGCTGTGACCCATGGAGTTCATGGTTTTGACCTGGCCACCTTCTTAACTCTTGGATAATGGGGCTCTTCGTTAGCCTCTCCAATGAGGTTAAGCTGACAATGTTTCTTGATAAGACAAAAATATTGCCGCAAACCAAATTAGTGAAAGAGGTTGACTCCATGATAAAAGTTAGTCTGCACATGTTTTCATTAAGGTATTTGAGGTTTGCTGGTCACTTGTGTTCATGCCCCCCAACGGGTATGATACACTTGTGCAGCAGACTTCCATACCTTTAAAGGAAATAATCCCCCTGCCTCCAAACCAAATCCCCCTTAGTCTTTTAACGAAAATAATTAACAGTCACCGTAGGTTTGGGCTATGGTGACTGTGTTACCTGTAGTTCAGATGTAGTCCAGGCCTCTTTCTGTGTTTGATTGTGCTCAGGGCACGTTGATTCCTTTTATATGTATCTGCCGCTCTAGCCTCCCCTTTATCTGCCGTGCAAAAGGATGTTTGTAGACTGGTCCTTGGCGTGATCTGTTGTGAAAGCTACAGTTTGGTTTGCTCAAGGAGAAGCTAAACAGTAGCTTTATTGGTTGACGTGATTTGACCGATACTCTGTTTATGTTGCCTTCAGAACACATTTTTGCCTTTGGTTGAGACTCTTCCTTTTTGGTGAATCTACCGTTGTCCTCGTCTGCCGTGTAGAGGGAGTAGCAGCCACCATCGGTTTGGGATGCGTTACCTCTGTTCACGTTGGCTTCAGACTACCTTTTTGCCTCTGGTGAAGGTTTTTCCTTTCTGGTGAATCTGCCGTTGTTCATCTCCCTCGTCTGCTGTGTAGGCAAAGCTAGGCAACAGTCATCCAGATGTGAGTCTGCCGTTGTTCATCTCCCTTGTCTGCTGTGTAGGCAAAGCTTGGCAACAGTCATTCAGGTGTGAGTCTGCCGCCCCAAAGAGATGATGAACAGTGGCCTTTCCTCCGGATTTGTTCCAGAAGATTTTTTTGGCTTTGGATTGTCTGCGTTTTATTCTTTTAAGGGGTAAGCTGATGGCCCCACTTTAGAGATGAAGTTGCCTTTTGTCGTTTAGTGACTGAAATCTTCCTTGAGTTTCTTATGGGCTGGTCCCATAATGTTTGCTTTTACAGCAGATTACCCATGACTCTTGGGCTTTTACAGCAGACTGACTTTCCCTTGAAGCGGTCCAATACTCTCTGAGCCCATTGTGAGTTGCTCTGTCTTGGGCCTTTTTCACATCGTACTGTTACTTCTCCCCTTTTTAGGCTCACGGCAGATGGTCTTGAGCTCTTTTTATCTGCCATAGTTTGGTAAAAAAGTGGGTATCTACAGTTAGAAATTTTAAAATATAATATATATATATATATTTAACAAACAACACAAAGATCACAACTAATAGACGTGTTCTATCTTTGGCCTACGCTCACAGGCCAAGAATGGGAGAAATTTCAATATGAAACCGGACATTGCAGTCATTTCTCTTTTCAATCAACCATAGTTCCAATTTCCAAATACACTCGTAATCACAAAACTCCCAACCTCAAGTAGATGTTAGAGAACTTTATCAATTAAGCAATGAAGAATTCATAAATCATAATGACTAATGAGGAAAAAATGGGCTTAGGGTCTTGTTTACGCATATGAAGTCATACTTACACAATGAGGTTTGATCTAGGGAACTTGGACCCAGTCCCAATCAGATTGACATACACATGCTAGCCCGGCCTTTGGGTTGATATGTTTAGACTATAAGCCACCCCCTGCCCAATGAACTGGACCAAATAGAAGGGCTTGGCGCCGTTCTGCGCCCATGCCAACCACAGAGTATAAAGCAGGTGGGGTGAGCACCAATGAGGCCCCCCCGCTAGGACCATAGTTTAATTTTCATAGAATCCAAGCTATAGGTAATTCAAAGACAAAAAAGAAGGAAGTACATGCAGGCCAAACTTGCTAAAAAATGCAATTTTTTATGTTTTTGGGCTAAACATGATTCTTCTTAAATTTATTTGAAAAATTGACTGATTCAATCCGTGAAAATCGTCTTTTAGAAAGACGACTTCTAATTCAAAATCGTCTTTCAGAAAGACAACTTCTGATTCAAAATCGTCTTTGTCCAAAAGACGACTTTTAGATAATTTTTTTTTTAAATCAGATGTGAAAGTTGTTTTTACAAATGACGATTTTTTACCAAATTTTTCTTAAATTTAAAAAACACATGAAAGTCGTCTTTTAGATAAAAAATTTTGAAATGAGATGTGAAAGTTGTCTTTGCAAAAGACGATTTTGAATCAGTCCATTTTTCAAATAAACATCATAAAAGTCATGTTTGGCCCCAAAAAAAACATTTGTTTGCGAGTTTGGCCAGTACATGTAACACATATACGTTATGGTACAGCGCAGTTGGTTTCCAGAATTACCTGATACGAGATTCTATATTGGATTTAACTATCTAAAGATGGGTTCGAAAAGAACCTTGAGATTCATCATCATCATCATCATCATAACAATAATAATTATAATGTACCATAGGAAATTTCCAACCTTAGTAAATGGTGGGTAGTTTACTATTTTGCACCTATTTTCCAAGTCATAACTCATAACCCCACCATCAAGGGAGCTAGACAAGAGCCTCGCACGCATAAAATCCACACTAAGATCAAGGCAAGGAAAGAACTCAAGAAGTCTCTTCAGTCTACTGTGTTCTGTCCTCCTCATAGTAATCCCCCAAACAAAAAGAAAAAGAGATCAACTCAATTTCAAGGACTATTTCAATTCCATATCCCCATATAACAATCTACAATCTCAAGATTTGATAAGAAATAAGAGAGAAAGAAGGAAGTGGTAAGCTAAAACCAGCTTCTGAATTGTTAAGTAATTTACAACATAATGTACAGAAGTGGTCCTTTCCTTTTGCACGTTTGTTATCCAGGATGAGTTACAACTTATTAGAACTTTTACAAGACCAAAATCAAAACACAAACGTTTTTTTATGAAGCAAGAAAAGTAGTAGTTGAATTGCCAAAATCAAAACACAAACAGTACCAAACTGCTTCCTGAAACAACAAGAGAGTGTTTCAAGAAAACAGCTACAGAAAGATGAAGCACTCTAACGAAACATGTGGGTTTTCAAGAGACTCATTTTCATTTCCCTCCTTCAAAACGCTGTCGTTTATCTCCTCTTTAACCCCACTACTACTCTGCTGGCTCTGCAACCCAGACTCCACTGACCGCCCACCGCCTCTTCCCATCCCCTTCCCGGGACTCCTCCCCACTCCACCGGCCTTCCTGGTAGCCGGTGACCTAGACCTCCGTCCAGATCCCTCGCCGGAATCTCGCCTGACTCCGGCAGCGGTCCTCTCGTTAAGCCTCCTGGTCCTGGCCTCACCCATTCCCCTCCCCTGAGTCCTCCTCTTATCCGGTGAGGGCTCTGCTCTCCTCGCCGGAGACTTGGAAGCACGCTCTCTCCTGCCGGAGAGTTCGCCGGTGTACGGACGCTTTCTGGGTACCCTGGGTTCTCTGCTGTGTTTACTGGTGGCTTCGTCTTCTTCTTTCTTCTCTGCAATGGTAGTGGTAGTAGCAGTGGTGGTTGTTGATAATGTGTAACTCTCTGTTATCTGAGAAGCTTCAGAGACCTCCTTTTCGGCTTTGGGAATCAGATTGATCATTCCCTTTGTTTCAACGAGCATTTGGGTCTTCTTCTCCTCTTCAGCTTCAGCTTCTGCTGGAACTGGAACTGGAACTGGTACTGGTACTGGTACTTGAACTAGAACTGGGTTTTGCTGTTTGGAAACAATGGGAGTTTCAGAGAGGACTTCTTTGACCGACTCTTCTTCTACCGGTGGTGGAGATCTGCTGTCTCTGACATGGGTCGGGTCGGGTTCAAGCACCGGTGTCTTCTGCAGAAATCTCTGGTGGGTCTTCGACTCGGATTTGTGATGCTCCGGATGGCGTTTGGTGGTGCTGAGACAGCAACCCATTTTGGATGAAACAAGAAATGTAAGGACTTTGGAGAGTGTGCTTTTTTGGAAATTACATAGCTTTGAAACTTTTGAATTCTTAACGGTTATAAAGTGTCCGTTGGCACAGCCAGAGAGGACCTCAAGACTAAGACTTGAGAGTAGAGAGAGAAAGTGTTGAACACAACGGGTGAGATATGGATGGTGGAATGGGATTATATACTCAAGTTTGGATTGGGGTTTATAGTGCTAGGGGGACACAACATGTACTAAGCCGCGGCTAGGAGCCTAGAAGGAGCAAGTCACTGCTTCTTTTCCTTTCTTTCTCTTTGATTTTGGTTCTTAAATGGATTTAAATGGTTACATCAAGTTTTATTTTATAAGCCCTGTTTAATATATTGTTTTTTAAAAAAGTACACTTTACTATTTTTACTTTTTTAAAAACTGTTTTCGAATAATTATTCATGAAAACAAGCTCTTTTAAGAAAACATTATGGGTATGTTTGGTCTAGTTTTCTGTTTTCTGTTCTCAAAAAATTGTATTTACTGTTTTCTGAAATTGTTTTTTTTTCGTTGGTGATTGTTTTCAGTTTAAAACTAAATTCCCTCCATAAATTCCTCCCCCATCATGAAACAACCACCGACACACAAGCCACGGCAAAACCCACAATGTAGAACAACCACCGATAGCCACCCACAACCCACGGCAAACAAAAAAAATAAAACCCATAACCCACCCATCAACAACCCACAAGTTTTATTTTTATTCTCTAAAAACTAAGGCGAGCCCCACGGCTTTTTTCGATGGGATAGACCCACGGGGGCAGGGAAGAACTTTGCAAGCCGATAGACCCACAGGGCCAGATGTTCTCGAGAGAGAAGAGAGAGCCGAAGTTTGTGTGGTTGAAATTCTTTTCTGGGGGTGTTGGTCGTTATATATAAGTTCAAATTGACTGGTCTTTTGAAGGCCATCAAGTGAAAACGTTAATTTGTAACCTGCAACAAACAAAAAAATGGGGATTCAAACACAGGGGAAGTACCAAACATACTCTATACAAACTGTTTTCTGTTGTTTTTTCCAGTTTAAAACTAAAATAAAATCATGAAAGACATGTATATAAGTTTTATTTTTATTCTAATTTCAATATTTTATGTTCATCTTGGAGTTAATTTGTAACCTACATGGGGAGGGGAAGTCCTCAAAACATCTTGATTCCTACATGTCCTCAAAAGATGGAAAAATTCGTACTTAAAGTGTTACAATTACTATAATATCAGCGTTTTACACTTGCAGAAGAGTTTAATAGATTCTAGTAATCCAAGTAATTTGCCGGAGTAGTTTAACCTTAATCACATGGAATGGATTCGGGCAATTCATTCATCAGTAACAGTTTTACTAACTTAAAAGTTGGGAACTTCGTGACAACTGACAACGCCCGTGGTAAGAGTAAGGTTAGAATACACTCAAAATGACAAGCATGCTGACTTGCTGAGCCTAAAGCGAAGCATTGGAAATTAGAACCTGCTAAACTTTTGTGCATTGTGCATGATCATAACCAGGAATCGTCAGCTAAACAAATACTCGATTAGAGGTGGAAGGGGACCCATTAAACCATTTAAAATTAAAAATGGAACTCAAACCATGCAAAGCAAACCTTTGGAAAAAAATAAATAAATAATTTCTAGGTGATCCATGGACCATCATTGTCCCACACGCCTGGAGGGCTGGAACCTAGATATGGACCACCTGGTTTTCAAGATTAAAATGTTTAGGGCATATAGCCCCCAGGCCCCCCACAGAGCAGAATTTTAGTACCTACTTATTTGTGGGTGGGTGGGGGAAGGACCCCAACCACTCTGGCAAGCCCTTAAAGCTACTAAACACTGCCACCACCGGGATGATTGCAACACAAAAACTACATATGGCTTCAAGTACATTTTGCCAGCTGTGTTATACGCTTTTGGCATCCCATTTCCATCAAGTAGACCCAAATGCAAGTATAAATAATTTAAGACAATGTCAGTAAAACCAGCAATCTACAAAAACTATGGAATCGTACATCATGGCAAATTTTAATATACTTTAGAGAAAACATGGAAATGGGCAAACCATCCACTGAGACCTGTAGCAGATTTGTTTGTGCCTAATTGGCAAAGGATATTTTCGAAAACCAAAAGTGGAGATATGATGAATAATTATTACTAACTAGATATACATCAACTACCAAAATAAAAATCATCCAAGAAAGAGCAGCAGAACAAAATCGAATAATTACAACGAATTTGATGTACAACAAGACCAGGTTAGGATTACAGATAAACTGGTGTCCACATAATTTCAAGCTTATACAATAAAGAATTTGGCACCCAAGAGGAATAGCCTTCTTTTCTGCTTTAATCCTAACCATTTCACTTTAGAAAAGTACTAAAGCCTTAAGCCCAAGCAATTATCACTTGAGCTTGAGCAATACACAGGAAGTGATGAATTTATGATATTATATGTAAGAGGGAAAAAATACTCATCAAGAAACAGGAAGCTGTGGAGAAGCAGCCCGATCCGATTCAATCATGGATTTGATGTAGAATTCACCTGCTTTATATGAAGATCTGACCATAGGACCAGATGCAACATATCGAAATCCCTGTCCATTCAAAACACACAATTGATAATAATTATACAAGCACTCACATTGAAAAAAATATTGTGTCAACTTTATGCATGTTGAGAGAGATAATGATTGATATACAAATGACATGATCAACTGGCAATCAACATATGTTTGATACAATCAGATGGTATCATTACAAATCTGTGGTATGTTCCTAGACCAATATGGTGTTACATGTCATAATAGATTAACAAGAATGTTTAAAGAGGAAAAAGAAAAAGAGCAGAAAAGAATTGTAAGAGATATCAAAGGATGCAAGTTCTAAAGTAACACCAGTATAGTCATTACTTATGTGTAAATGATGTTGTCAAATAACATTAAACACATATGCAACTTTTTATGAGTATAGGTAGACAAGCCAACATGAAAGTAAAGTACATCAAAACAATGGATCATTTTAACCAGGGACAGGCAAGACATCAAATATCTTATATCTTGCTAAATCGGAACAACTACTGAAGAGCATACAAATGTTAATATTCTAAATACAAAGTAGAGCAACAACCTCCCAAAACTTTAAGATCAGTTATGAATCCTCGATAGACTAATTGGGGTTAGCCAAATGTATTCTTTACCACCATTCTAATTTATCCAAAATCATACTTTTTTCCACCTCCTTAATTAACTTTTTTTTATAGGTACCTCCTTAATTAATTATTGATTCAAGATTTCAAAAGCACTCACTCTCCATTTCATCCACCATGCTCTTTTCTTATGAGTTACATCCTCTTCGATCTATCCATCCAATATATCGAAAGCACTCACTTTTATGGTATCTCTTGACCATTACAACCCCCCCCCCCCCCCCCCTCTCCATCTTTGTTTCTCCTTGTTCTAAACTTACAATTCATATATTCTGTTTTACAATTAATTAACTTGAAACCTTTAGATTCATAAGTATTCCTCTAGATTTTCAACTTAGCTTCAGCTCTACATCTAACTTCATCCACTAAAACAATATTCCCTGCAAAAGGCATACAATTAAAACTGTTGAGCACACAGACAAGCATACTTTATACAAACACAGACATATCGTGGGTTGTTCATTTACTAAGTCAAAACAAAATATTTGGCCGAACAGTTGATAAATGATAATGTTACACTTTGATGTGAACCTGAAGTTAGCAAAATTATGTGGCAAGTTGACACAGAATCAGCCAAGAGTAAGAAAAACCTCTTAAAAGGAGTGGGAGAGAGTAGAAAGTAGAAACAAACATGTGCAAGCTCATTGGCTTATTGCCAATAATAATACAATGGAGATGCAGAATGGCTAGTATGAATTCTGCAGCCAACCCAAACCAAGTTAGGATGGAGAGAGTGCCAGCTTGTGCCCAAACATTTAAGACATATTGCCTAAACTAATATCTGATATGAGGCATACGAATGAAGATGAAGAAACGTGGTGCTCTTTTAAAATTATAGTGTTTTAAAACTTTATTCATTAGTAAAATCAGGTGGAGACTTAAAAGCAATTTTCAAGGAAACACGATTGCAAAAGTTCTTTGTTTAACTTCAGCATCTAACGGGTAAATGAAGAGTTCCCTGACAATCAGTATCCATCAACCATTTGTAGATATTATACATAAATCAAGCGAAGGATATCCATTTGTACATGTCGTATGATCCATCTATCAGAGTAATAGACAGATAGCCGGTGACACAAAAGATATTCTCAAGAAAACACATTGAATAAAGAACCTAATAATATACCTTTTCCTTTTCTGTCTCTTTTTTCTTTTTAACAAACGTAGAGAACTGAAATTGAATCCAAGCAGTTAGATTAACGCCAATTAGAGCAACAGTCTGCTGCATAGTCAGGGCCGGCCCAATTGTTTTGTGGGCCTCATGCGAAATTTCAAATTGGACTTTTGACCATTCAATACTAAATTAAATTAATATTTTTGAAATTTTTTTGTTGAAATTTCATTAATCTCGCTAATTATTGATCACATTTGCATTTTGGCACCCAAAAACTTTGTGAATCTCAACAAAAAGAAAAAGTAATAGATTTAAATGCATTTTAGCACCCAAAAACTTTGTGGATCTCAACAAAAAGAGAAAGTAATAGATTTAAAAAATAATAATAATAATAATATAATAATATGATTCAAGTGAAAAACAAAAAAACCAATTAAATTAAAAAAGGTCAAACAAGTCAACTGACAACGTGGGAGGTGGGGGGCTCTAGAATAGAAAAAAGGTGAGGGAGGGATTGTGCTAGCAGAAAAAAGGTGAGGTGGGGTCTCTAAAACCAGATCTTTAAATGGTTTATTTTAAAAGAGAGAGGAGAGAGAAAAGAAAAGAGAGAAAACAAGAAGTGGACATAAAAGAAGATGAAGGCTTTATGTGCTGTGTGCTGTGAGACGCAGAGGAAAAAATGAAATTGAAGGCTGGGCTTCTCTTTTTTTCTTTATCTTTATCTCAAAGTTTCTTTAAACTGGGGCCTATGAGCTTCTCTTTTTTAAATTCGGGGGCCTTGTTTTATAAGTTTTTTTTTTTTTTTTTCCCGGGGCCTCAAGCGACGGCTTACCTCGCTTAAAGGCTGGGCCGGCCATGTGCATAGTTATACTTATACTCTAAAGCATAAATAAGAATAAAAAAAATAGGAAGTGAAAAGATTGATCACTACAGGCACTATCCTCCACAGGAGGAAGCATAATCATATATATTAAAAATAAAATGACTCCAAAGTAACCACAGTAAAGTAAAAGAGGAGAACACACCATCACAATCAAAGGGTACTACAATCAAGAAATAGAGGAGAACACACCATCACAATCAAAGGGTATTACAATCAAGTAATTCTTAGTAAAGATCAAGAAAGTAAAAATGGGAAAATATAAGAGCATGTGTGGTAGGTGATACTCAATAGCTGTTTTCTGTACTTGAATCTAAAATAAAACTTGGGTCCCACCACAATGCAACATGTTTGGCAACCTGTTTTTTTTTTTTTGGTAACGCAAAACAAAATCCACATTTCACTGTGCAATACACATTTTTGAGAACACCTTTTTGGTGTTTTCACTCCATGTATTTTGTCTCAAATATACAATAATATTTTTCTCCCTCATTTCAGCCTCAACTCTCTCACTCTCTCTCTCTCTCTCTCTCTCTCTCTCTCTCTCTCTCTTCGTTTTCCTCTTTCACTCTCTCCATACTCCTCTCTCCACTTGCACAAGTTCTCTGCCATTCGAGCTTGCGATCTCTGCAGTTTGGTCTCCCAATCTTCGCCACCGTTTGGTCTCAACTCTCGCGCTCTTCGCCGATCGGATCTAGGTTTTTTTTGTTGTTAATTTATTTTTTGTTTTGTGGGTTATAGGTCTCAATTTGGACTGAATTATTTGTTTGGAGGTTGTGCTTTTTAGTTTGGGAGTTGAATTGGTTGTGGATTGTGTTTGGGGTTTGGTAGTTCTAGAGCATGGTTTTGATGGGTTGGTAGTGGTTGGGCCAACCAATGGCTTTGGGCGCCGATCTTTGCAAATTGGTGTTTGGTTTGGGTGGTTTAACTTTGTGTGGATGATGTTCAGCTGGTTGTGTTTGGTATGGCTTGGGGTGGAACTAGGAGGCAATGTTGTCCACAATGGTATATGGGTTTTGTTTGTGGGGGATTTGTTCAGTGAGTTGTTGTGGTTATTAAAGAAAAAGAAGAAAACAAAAATTTGTTTTAGAGACGAATGAAGGATTGAGAACTAAAAAAAAACAAAGGTAATAGAAAACAAGAGCCAAACAGACGTAGTTTTCAAAACTACTAGAAAACTGTTCTTGAGAGCGATTTCTGAACACCTAAAAACATGTTCGGAAAACACAAAACTGAAAACATCTACCAAACACACTCTAAATCATCCTAACTAAGTACTATCATTACCATCATGTTGAAGAAAGAGGGCTGCAAGAGGGGGGGGGGGGGATTGAAGAATGTGAGAGAGGGAGCAAATGCTGTAGCACTGCCAATCCCAATTTTACCAATCAGTCACTAGCATGCAAAGTATCAAAATAAAACATATACAAATAACCAATACCAAGACAGATTATCTGCCCAAACTACAAAAAAGTTGATCAAACAAGTCATGCATATAAGAATAGAATAAATAAATGTACCATAATCAAAATATAAAATATTCAAGCATACCATCATTTCCATACCATTTACTTATCAACTAAAAAAAAAAGCATACCATTTCCATGCCAAGAGTTTGATACTTCTCAAAAGCCTCAGGTGTAATGTATTCAGATACTGGCATATGACGCTTTGACGGTCTCATATATTGACCAAATGTCATCACATCCACACCTGCTGCTCGCACCTTCTCCATAGTTTTCACAACTTGATCGGGCGTTTCTCCACAGCCTAACATTATTGAAGTTTTGGTAAGTGTTCCAGCAGGAGCATAGTCCTTGGCCATCACTAGAACATCTAAAGACTGCTTAAAATTAGCACGGTGATCCCGCACAGAACTCTGAAGCTCTTCAACCGTTTCAATATTATGAGCTAAGACATCTAATCCTGATTTCGCAACTTTCTCTACACAGCCAGAGTCTCCTCGAAAGTCAGGAACTGCACAATCAAAATAGTGCAAGCAACATTACAGAAAGAACAAAGATGCATCTAACCATGCATTCCACAGTCTAGGTAAAAGTAAAAGAAATTTCCAAAACAACTATCTAAATGCCTCTCTAAAACTGCCAGTAGTGTAAATGAGCTTCCCTATAAAAAAATTCCAACATGTATTAAGCTCAACTATTAGAAGCTCCAGAACAAAGAGATTACACAAACAGACAATTAAAGGGCTTGCATGGCTGATGAACCACATTTTGAAATTCAGGAGCTGCACAATCAAAAATGGTGTGCACAATATTACAGAAAGCACTAAGACAAATTTAGAAGGACAAGCGATGTGAACATAAAGAGTCATTGATAATGTAATCCAAATTTTCTATATAAAAGCAGAACCGTATCATGTATACCAAAAGTACTCACGTTCAACCATGCAATCCACAGCATGAGGAAAGTTTACTATTAGCTCTAAAACAAGTACCTAGGAATCTTTCTTTGGAACTGCCAATAACATATATAAGCTGCGCTATATACAGATCATATCAAAAAGCTTAATCACCCAATTAAGGGCCACAGGTTTTTAAAACTATGACAAGCTCAGCTCCTTTGAGTAGCATTTCTCAAAAGCCATCTAAAAAGCACAAATTTTGTGAAAAGAGTCTTTGATCTACTCAAACAATATGCAGGTAGCTTCTGCTTTTTAAAAGCTGAAGCATCCTTGGAAGAGCCCCACCAAACAGGGCCTAAAGGGCTTGTGTAATGGCTTTCAAATCACATTTTATCCATGGCCAGAGCATGTCAATAGCTCACCAAAAATGAATTCACTAAATTCAATGCCAACTTCTGCCATCCAAGCAAACTTCCAAGTCAGAAAATGGGCAACAAATACTTATCAAAAAAAGAAAAAGAAAATGGGCAACAAATCGCCGGCTAGTGCAGCATTACCGATGATGTCCCCTAGCCTAGATTTAAGAGTATATACTGAACAATCTATTGCTTTTCTTAATAACAATTATCTAAACTTGCACACCTTTCAAATTCTGACATCACAGAATTCATTAATTCTCACACTTTAAATAAAAATAAAAATCCATTAGCTCATACCCAAGGCTTCTATCAGCATATCCGGCTTCAGAAACTTCAACTTCTGCACCGTCTCAGCAAAATGCCCACTCCCTTGGTCAGGTAAATCATCCCGGTCCACACTGGTAATCACCACATAATCCAAACCCCACGACGCAATTGCCTCCGCCACATTCCCTGGTTCATTCGGGTCAGGCGGTGGAGGCGTACGTGATGTCTTCACATTGCAAAATCTGAAAAATTAACAATTTCAGTTAACTTCAATCACAATATCAAAAAAGTACACGTCCAGCCCTCTTCTAGAACTTGTAGAAACAATTCCACAGAGATATCCAACCCTATTTGGCACCAAATATGCAGAGCCATATAAAATTACACTTTACCCACCTATGGAGTATGTCATTGAATTGCAATTATGAACCCTTGGTTTACCCCTCTAACGTCTAATTGTATTTATTTTTAGTTTACAAGTTTAATGTATTCAGATTGTAATGAGATTAGAATTACATTTTCCTGGGCTCTTGAACACAACAATTTTATTGATTGAGATTGAACAAGAAAATATTAAAGTGCAACATGCCAACATTTTAAAATTAGATGTAGGCATTGCAAATTAAGCTATGAACACAAAGCATAAAAGTGTAATTAACCCAATAAACAAATAAAATTATGAAAGATAATGACAAGGATTGATAAATTAGGAAATGTTACCGGCAACCACGAGTGCAGGTATCGCCGAGGATCATGATGGTAGCGGTGGCAGTGCCGGTTTCGCCGCCGGACCAGCATTCACCGAGGTTAGGGCATTTGGCCTCCTCGCAAACGGTGTGGAGCTTGAGCTCCCGGAGCTTCTTCTTGATCTGCACGTACTTTTCGCCTCCCGGAATGGCCTCCTTCATCCACTTAGGCTTGGGCAAGGGCTTCTTCTTGGTCCCGACCTCCACGGAATACACGAATTCCGATAGCGTGGGAGATTCCCGCGCCAAACGTGCCCTCAGCCCCTCTAGGGTTTTGGGGAAGTCGGAGGGCGCCGTGGATGTTGTTGAAGCGGAGGTAGAGAAGGATCTGGAGATTGTGCACAGAGCTCTCAACCGCGATTGCATCATTGCTTTCGTCTCTCTTTTTCTCTTTCTCTATCCCCCGCTGTGTCTCTGTGTGTGAGAAAGAAAATGAGAGATAGATGAAGAAGAGAGGAAGATGGGGTTTGGGTGGTGGTAGTTGGTGGATGGTGGATGGTGAGGGACTCTCGGATTCTTACCGTTTACGAATTACGACCGCTGCGGTTAGTGGGTCCCGGTGAAACTGTGGAAATGCAACTGGGCCCTTTCCGGGCCTTCCCATATTTGGGCTTCACCGTTTCATTTTAGTTTCGGACATAATTGAATGAGTTATGTAACTTGCAAATAAAAGATATAGATAGTTTATTTGATTGATACATAGCATATTTTTGGAAAAAAAATTTCAAATTGGATTTGAAGTAAACTCTGTCTATAATATCAACTAGTCGCAAACCTGTGCGATGCAAAGAAAAATTATTGAAAATAAAATCTAAATTCATTTTAATTCATTTTACTTCTTATGTTGAATATGTATTTTTTTCTTTTTTCTTTTTTGTAGTTCAAAATGTTGTAGGCAAGAGGCGCAAGATCGATAAAGAGACTTTACGGATCGGATTTAGGATAAATCCTATTTTTAGTTAAAAAAATAACTAAGAAAGTATATTTACCATAGGATAATTAAAATTTAATATAATGTAATTTTTTATATTTTTTTTTTTTTGGCATAAGTTGAATATAGTCCAATTTTTATAAAACACGATTCATGTTTATATTTATCATATGGATTATGTTTCCATCCAAAAATAAAATAAATGATACTTAAAATAAGAAGAAGGACAAATAAATACATAGGCACATGATTATATAATCAAACCTAAATAATTTTCATAACTCATTTCAAGCTTACATGGTTTCATTATAACAAATCCATCCATCTTTCTCCATTGCCAGCAACAAAATTAAATGAAATACATAAGAAAAAAAAAAAAAAACTCTAAAAATCTTGATGAAAATTGATAATTATGATTATTATTAAAAGATATTTATATTGTGTTTATATATGAAATATATTTTAGTATTAGATATTAATTATGATTGTGTTTTATATATGGAATAATATATTCTTATATTAAAGAAAATATGATGTGTCAAGAATTCTAATGGAAAGTTTAATAATAGAATAAAATTTAAATTCAATTAGAAAATATATATTAAAATAATGAGATGTAAAATTGTGAAATTTAAAAAACTTATGTGGCGCAACCTAATGAGGTCAACCAAAAGTCAAAAAGTTTCGGTTTTACATTATAGTATAGATTTGGCAATTGGCATTTGTTTGGAATTAATTAATTAACTAATGATCAAATTTGTTATTGGAAATGTGTGGTGAAAATTGAAATGAATATATTCCTGTCTTTCCCACTTTATTTTAATAATTTATTAATAAATTTCTGTATTATTATTTCTTAGAGAGTTTTTGTATATTAGTTTAATTAGTGTGCATGGTGAAATTTAAGTGGACTGTTTTATTATTTAAAAAGGAAAATAGATCAGACCACGTATATTCTATAACACAACACACTAACGCATCCGTTGATCTGCTTACATCTTCTTCATATCCACACCCAAAAAATAAATAAAAGACGCAAGCCTTGCCCAAATTTGACTTCATATTTTGTTATTGCCGGGTACGTGTGTAGTGTAGGCGGGTACATTTTGGGCTTTCTGACATATTTTATGCACAAAGGCCCATCTTCGGTTTTCATGGCTGGGCTGCTCCGAATGAGACCGAGTCACGGACCATTTTTTGTATGGACTGGAACTCCGGATGAAAATTTTTGGTTCAACGTGCACTTCTTCTTTTGGGCCTACTACAATTTCAAATTTGCCTCTTTACCCAACCAAAAAAACCATGATGTACTTGATATGCCATATGGCCATATCAACAAACAACAAACAAACAAAAAACTTGTGCCAATGATGAAGCATTAGTTGGGGTATGAATGTATGATACAGTAAAATTAAATCTATAGGATACACATAAATATAGTCATTGCAAAAAAAGAAGAATAAAAATATACTGGTCAATAAGACCAGCCAGCAGCCCGTACTTACATATTCTTGGCACTTTCACACTTTCACACATTTGTTAAACTAAGGCTACCACAATTTCCTTCTGTTTACTGGTCAAAAATATACTGGTCAATAAGGCTACCACAATTTCCTTCTGTTTACACTTTTCTGGGACCCTTTTCGAAGGCACAAAATCAACCAGTCAATTGTTATGGTCCTAACGATCTGTTTAGATCCCTAGTTAGTACCACAGAAGTTATAAGACAGCTCATTTCTCCCCTTATTCAAAATTATTTATATAAATATAAAGAAAAAGACAAAAAGCTAAAAAGAATAATTGACTCTACATAGTAATTTGTTTCAAATTTTTGTTTTTGTTAAATTAGTGTTGACAGTAATGTGAGTTAGAAAATATGACGGACTAATTGAGACTAGATAACTGTGATATGTAAGAAAACTACCGCTAGCTCAACCTTATCAACCAATTTAAAGTCAATGGAACACAGTGGTGTCGGCATTTGAATATTTGATTCCAAAATCAACAGAATTCATATTTATTGGTGACGATGGGTGAAGATGGAAGCATGGTGTCATTAAGCATTTGTTCCCCTGGGCACACTGACATGAGATATGACTAATTCATTCGACCGTTGGAGCTAGCTTTATAGTACTAAGTTATTAAGCAATAATTTTTTAGATAGTCAAAATTGAAAATTATTGTTTCTAATATTTTATTTCAGTTGTTCAAATGGACATTAAAAAAGTATAGAAATTTAAAAAATTATTTTTGTTTGAACGGTTGAAATGAAAATTTGAAAAGATAATGTTCATTTTCTTTGCATGCTGCAATAATTTGAGTTTTTTTATCAACCAGTTTCAAACTATTGCTCAATCCAAGCACACTTATCACCCCAAAAAACAAGAAAAAGTTACCTCAACTAATTTACCCATTTTAGATTCTCTCTCAACCGATTCAAAACTCTAACCCATTTTACATTCTCTCTCAAAACAGTGTCTCTAAACAATTTTGTTACAGACTTACAGCCACATGGCCCCTCAAGCTACAACTACACAAAAAGAGAAGGGGTGTAAGGTGTGTAAATGTGAGTGAATTTTTTTACCGAAAAATTCATAATTCTAAAATTATTCATCTCTAAAAGTTTTTAAAATAACCTATCAAATCAACTACTAAAGCTTTTTTATATTTTTTTTTTACTAATGGAAGAATTAATTAGTGTCATATATTTATCCACAGCTGGTCCAAATCAGTAAAAATAAACATGGTTGCAGTAAATTGACAGCCAACATAAAATTTAGTCAATCTATTATGAAATTATGAAATAATCAATATTTCATAAATTTAACACTAGTATAAAACGAAAAATATTATGGTAAGCTAGTTAACTTCTAGAACTTAATAGAAGGAAAAAAAAAAACACTAACCTCCCTTAAGATATGAGAAAATAAGGTCAGGAGTCTTGTAGCTTAACTAGCACTTCTTAGTATTTTCAACAGAGATATTCAGGGTTTAAATCCTCCCTCCCTCATTTATTGAATTATCAAAAAATAAAAAAATAAATAAAAATATAAGAAAGTAAGAGTGATTCCCAAAGTTTTGTAGAAATGATAATCTCTTTTCTATCACGTAACATAGCCAGTGAAATCCATCTTTTTCCCTTAACCTACTTGTTAAGCAACAATGTTCTTAAATTTTTGGAAATTGGGTAATTCAAAGGCAAAATAGGGATTTCATCAATAAACGAAAGGAATTAGGAACAATATCAATTAAACAATGACAAGTTAATCTACAAAATTATGGTAACTCATGGACAAAATAGAGATTTAATCATGTTTGTTATGCTTATCACAATAATCAAGAGGGAACCATCATTTATGCAAAATTTTAAGGATCATTGTCATTTCCTTATATCTCAATGAATATTGCTATAGTTTCTATTAAAAACAATAAAAAGATTTATAAGAATAGTTTCATTGACAATCAACACATTGGAACACTTCATTAAACTAGAATGTTTATCTAAGAGGGTCAATGTAAGAGTATAAATGAATATATATATATATATATATATATCTAAAGTTAGGAGTTAAGTTGAATGTTTTATGTTTATCTAAGGAGGTTAAAACTGAATTTTACTTATTTGGGATGGACCAGGTCTCATAAGCCATAACATGGTTTTTACTTTTTCCCCCAATATGAGTTTGTTTCACCGTCAATTTATGTACAAAAAATGTACAAGTTTTAAAAGCTTAACTTTTTTAAGGTACCATTGTACACTTTACTTAACCTAGACTTCATTTTTTTTTTTTTTTACTTTTTACAAGTTTTAAAAGCTATATTGCATGCTTTTTTTTTGTTTCCTTTTCTTTTTTGTTGTGGGGTGGGGCGGTTGCTTTGTTTTTATCTCCCATGCATTTTTGAGTGGAAAGAATCCTAGACTTCATTGGCCAACCGGAGCCACTAACTTGGCTTGATAGTTGATACAAGTAATTTAGGTTTTATTAAACAGACTATGGTAATAACTTTATACTTTTCACTTTATAGTTTATACTTTTATAGTCCGCTCCTAAAAAATGGAAAAGTGTATTGTAAACTATTGTTAATTCTTTATTTGGCAAAGCTTCAATTATATGCGTGGCACTTCGTTATTGGGCTTGGTCTTTCTGCTATGACAACCAACTTGGCTTCTGCGTCACAGCCAAAAGGAGCATCAAATTAAGGTGATGGCTGGTGGGACACAACCATATCCCTTAAACAACATTTGGAGAAAACAAAACCGGTTTGTCTTTTCGGTTGGGTCACACCTTGAGAGAATGATAGAATATAACAACTTTGGCTATATATATATCCAAAGTTTTTTTTTTTTGTTCATGAGAGTGACATTAGTCACATAACCACTATATTAATGGCTAAGCTCAGTTAGGAGGTTGCTGTCTACGTTTTTCTTTCATTCCCACAAATATCCTCTCAAACAAATTGCTTACCTTTAATTTGTTCTGTCAATTTTATGAAATAAATATAATGGGGATGGAGTGTCTTTAATACGAACTGGTTTTGCCTCTTTTGAAATTATTTCAATGGGTGGCAGCATATGAGAAATGTTCATTAATTGAGACCTTTGTTACCTGGATAAGGACTGTATATAAGAATCAGATACATCATTTTTTATCAAATGGGAACAGGTTTTTTTCCTCTTCTGAAAAGTGGGATTTTATTTATTTAGCAAACAGTTTCTACAGAGTATAGTGCAAGTCCTGCTCAAAACAAACCCAGTGGTATCCCACCACCACACACAAAAAAAAAAAGTGGGCTATTCTCAACATGAATAGAGTTTGGCTATAAACCGGTTAGTAGCCAGATTGCTATAACTCATTACGTAACAACTCATAAGACCAATCACATGTATTATTTAAACAAGTCACATGACTCAATAAATTTGTAACAAGTTGACTATAAACTAGTTTATAGCCAAACTATGTCCATTGTGATATATGCAACGAGTATCGTGTTTGGGTACTCCCCTTTAGTGAATGCATCAACACATTGGTTATATAAAAAAAATAAACACATTGGTTTGCTTTAAGATATACATAAGTGATGCAACTTTACTTCTAAGATAACAAAAATCTTATTCTAAACAAACTCAAAATATATATGAGAGAAAGAGTGACCGAACTTTTGCTCAACTAAGTAAAAAATGGAAACTGCACTACTATGTCAAATGTCCAGTTGACAACGAGAATTAGTTTATAATAGTTCAATAACATAATAGTAGAATCTGATTCTAAAGTAATATTTCTCAGCCCCAAATCCCATGCTAATTTTAGGCCAAATCAAAATGCTTGAAGCTCTGTTTGAGGCTAATTGTGTTTCCTATGCTAAGGGAAAAACCCTTTAGCCATCTACCTCCGGTCATGGATGACAGCCCCTACACCTCCTATTCCTTCCTCGGGGATTGCGCTGCCATTGTACTGTCACTTGCTTATACACTTCTCTCTCTTATTGCGTTGTTAAATATTGCTTAGAATATAAATCCAATGGGCTTAGGGGCATTTTACTGTTTTGTACTTTATTTCTATTTTGTTGTATATTACTCATAAATTTTGCCTATATAAAGAGAATCTCTTTGTACAGTTTTCATACAATTCAATATACAACTCTCAATCATTACATAAAGTTAAAACATTAAAATTGTATTTTTAGACCAATGAAACAATTAAAACACATGGCTCATATCCGAACTGGGATCTATTATTTATGTTGAACAAATAAAAATTTAAAACATTTTATTCAACAATTATGTCTCTATAATTTGGATATGTTATCTTATAATCATTAAATAATTAAGCCCACATAGCTATTTTTCATTCATATTAACTTCTTATTGAATTCCAAAAAAAAAAAAAAACAAAGATTAATATAAAAAGAAATTCTAGCATATGTATCATGCATGAGAGTAATAAATTGTATATTTGTTAGCCAAAAATATAATAAAAAAAATTACAATTTAACTAAATAGTAAGTGCTAACTTGGGTGGGAGTTATCTGTAATTCGGTCGGTGACCATCGGATATTTTCTGAAGTTTGAGAATGACAGGGTCCGTTAAAAGAGATAAAGGCAGCTTACCTTTTAAGACACAATTTTTTCCTATATTTTCAATGACTTTCTTTTTGTCCGTTGAAAGAGAGAAAAGAAAAATTGGCTTTTGCAAAAGCGGCTTTTTTCTACTTGGATATTTTCTATGTTATCACGTGATCACATATGCGCCGAACGGTCCTCATCCAAATTGCCTATTGGAAGGGTTATTATTCATGGCCCAAAATTCTACTTATTTTCCCTTCAATTTTTTTTTTTTTTAATAAGGCCCTTTTTTTATTTGAGAAAAAATACGGCCTGTATTGTTGTACGAAAGATATGATTTAATTTACTTGTCCTTTACGTTTTATAAACTAAAAAAAGATTAACTTGATTAGTTAAGCCAACTTCCCTTCATAGTTGAGGGATATGTTTACAAAACATATTTTCGTGTGTTTGTAAAACAAAAACCGCATGTCCTACTAAAAAAAAAAAGAAGATGTTTGGCACATCGTTTTCATATTTTGTTTAGCAAAACAAATTCGGTAGAGGGGTGGGTTTCACCGTGTTTTTCAAAACTTCCTTTAGCTGTTTTGGGTTGTTTTGAAAACAATAATAATAGCATTTGATGTAATTAATTGATACTCTTCAACGGTAATATTACTGCTTCGCCTTACTATTCTCTCAAAGGCAATGGCATCATTGACACCATCTCCAGTCATTCCAGAGATGTGCTTGCTCTCCTGCAACTTCTTCACAATTTTCATACTTTGTGCTTTATACAGTGGAAAGGAGAAATTAGTTGCTAGAAGAAATATTTTTTCCAATAACTAGATATTGAAGTGTCGAAATTTCTTGTTTGTGGCCAGCCAGAATACTTAAAGCTCCAACCTGGAAATACTTCAGCAAACTGTCCATGGAGTGCCAGGACTTTCATTGCTTTTCAATGTGGCGTTGCGTGAAGTGGGTGCTGCGGCTACAGGTTGCTTGGGTGCAGTGGCCTGAGACAGGAAGGCGAAGGGTGGTGCGGCAGCTTGGGTGGGCTGGCCGACGTGGGTGAGGGGATTGGGGTTTGGCTGTTGTTCAACGAGTGGGGTGTGTTCTGTGGGTTTGTATAAAAGGTTGAAATAGGAATAATCCCCTTTTTTTAATTTTTTATTAGTTTTTTTAATTAATACCTAACTAATCAGAATAAAAATAAATAAAATAAAATTATATTCTAATTATTTTAAATTTAAATAGAGGAATATTTCTTAAAAAAATGAAGGAAAAGAGAGCGAAATATTAATTATTTTACAAATTTAGGAGCGGAGTGGCATTTTCTCAAAAGAATGAGGTGTTAGTATAATTTACCAAAATAAATAACTAGATTAAGATACATCTTGAAAACTTGTAAATATTAGGTTTTCAAAACACAAAACAAAAACATGTGCCAAACATGCACCAAATCTCTTCAAGATGCTAATGTTTGAGACCTCACTTCCAAAGTAGTTATAATTCAAATATATATTACCACGCACACTTTTAGCTATAATAAATTAAATGATAAAGTTTCCCTTCACATTATCTCTTCCTTTTTCTAAATTCCTAATAGGGTAAGGTGGAAATTGGTAATCTACTTCTCATATATTTTAGAGCAAACTATTATTTTCGTCCCTAAATTTTGCATGAATTTCATTTTTCATTCTTGAATTTTGAAAAATCTTTTTTCGTCCTTGAACTTTGAAAATTTTCATTTTTACATATAAATTTCGTTATGAACTTTTTTTTTAAATGACGAAATTCATATGTAAAAACTAACTTTTTAAAATTCAAGAATGAAAAACAAATTTCATACAAAATTTAGGGATGAAAATAATAGTTTAATCTATGCTTTATATATATATTTTTTAAACAATAAAAAAGTTTATTGAGGAACAAAAGGAGCAAACTACAAAGACAAAAGAAATAGGATCTTAACCACATCTTTAATATCTTTGGTGTATTACATGTTTTTTTTTTTTGATAGATAAGGATAAAGTCTTTATTGAAGAAACAAAGAACTATACAACCAAAGAAAACACAACAACAACAAACAACACCAACAACTGTACAACATCCCTACAAAGAGGGAAACAAAACCCTACGAAGAGGGCAGTCAACCCTACGAAGACGGTAGCAAGACTATACAACAAAAGAAAACACAACAACAACAAAAAACAGTACAAGAAAAGTAAAAACACAACTACAACAACTACAACAACACCAACAACACAATAACAGTAACTACCACAACAATAAGAAACGGCACAGAGCATGACCAAAATCCCGGAGAATTCAAGAGCAACCACAGCAGCTAATGTCCGGATCAGCAGAAGGTTTGGAACCTTACTCCTAGCCAAGCAAACCACTGTAAAGTCAAATCGGATTTTCCATCCAATTCGGGTGTGGTAGGGGCTCTTCCAAATGAAGAGCTTTGAATAATCTACCCCAAAAATAGGGGAGTCAAAAGAAATTCGGCCTGGAATAACTCTCCAAACCCGATACCCACCGCACATCCACCGCCGAGGAAGGTCTCGATGTCCACTAGAAAGGCCAAGGCATGCCGACAAAATAGAGAGAGTCCGTTGGGGGCTCAAGCCACCCAAAGCGTCCAACAAAACTCCCCCAAATAAGACCAGATCGGAAGATAAAGAGGAGAGGCGGAGGGTGGTAGAAGATAATGGTGATGATGGTGGCTCGGAGTCGTCCGATCTGGTGGCCAAAAGAGGAGAAAGAAGAAAAACAAAAACGGAAGACGAAAGGAAAAGGATAAGGGTCACGCTACCTAGATCGGTCCATCTCTGGACACGATCACGGCGGCGCAACCCTGATCGGTGCGAAATGGGTTTTTTCTTCAGATGGGTTTTTTCTTCAGAAGGTTCAAGAGCTCTCTATGTCTTGGATGGTTGGTCTTTTTAGGTAGTAGACCTTTGGTGTATTACATGTTAGCTACCGCAATATCTTGCTTTAATATCATCGATTTGGCAACTTTCTAATTTGGAAAGTACATAGCTCGCATTCGCAATTTAACATCCCCACGGCCCCACCCAAAATAAAATAAAAACTGCACGAATTGTAGACTTCAAAAAAAAAAAAAAAAAAAAACTATTTCCATGATTGGTCCGCGAGATATCTAGCATGATAAGTGGATTATCACTATAGACTATAATTAACAACTACTTAAGAGAAAACCCACGGCCCCACCCAAAATAAAATAAAAACTGCAGGAATTGTAGATTAAAAAATATAAAAAAAACTACTTACATGATTGGTCCGCGAGATATCTTGCATGATAAGTGAATTATCACTATAGACTATAATTAACAACTACTTGAGAGAAAACAAAAATTATTGATCTAATAATTAATTATTAATGTATAGTGGTTTTTTTTTTTTTTTAAAATTAAAAGAACATTGACGAATATTAATTCGATTATAGAAAATAGAAATAATATATAATAAAAAAAAAATTGGATTCAATTTAACCATAATCTTTTCCTATAAAGATATGCAAATATTCTATTTAGATAAAGTAACAGCTAAAGTAAATGTAACATCGGGATATATGTGAAGGACATCTAAAGAAGAAACAAGGAGAATGATGAACTTTTAGAATAAAAAATTAGGTAAAGGTTTATCTCATGAAGATAAGTTAATGTTATAGAATATATAAGTTATGCAGAAAATTAATTGCTATAGTCCATGTTTGAACAAATATAATAATTCAATAATAATTGTTAAGATTAAATAGTCTATTATATCATGGGTTTTAGTTAGCTTAACATGTAAAGTTTATTGTCGTCGAGTAATAGATCTCGGTTCGAATCTAGCTTACAGCAAAAACCAATTAGTGTCTTAACCTGATAGTTAAGAGCAATCATCATGAAGTGTACGTCATAGGTTCAAATGCTATACCCATGCTTGTATGAGATTTTTCTCCATAAATTCTTAATGGTAATTCTAGATGATTTTCGAGTATGTGCACAACCAGTTGCTCAACCACTCTTAGTTGTCCAATGTTAATCAAGTCGTCAACGAACTGGTTCATGAAGAGACCCATCTAAAGTCTTATCGCTCTTCTTTACCTCGCACTTTTCTTGCCACCCTAGCCTAAATTGCACCTCTTATCCTTGCACCACCAAGAAGTCATGGTAAAAGAAATCCAATAAGAAGAATCCATACCTCATTTGTAATTTTTGTAAGGGTAGGGGTCACACTATTGATTGTTGCCGAACTCATGCATGCATTCTTTTGAACTATGCATCCTTGACTAAGTCTGAGCTTGTACCAAGATGCTTTGCCTAGCTTCTTTATTGCGAATATGCAAGCACTCCTCAGTCAGGTTATTCCCTCATCTTCAAATGCATCAAATTTGTTTTTTTAAATCTTTTTTGTAACACCATGTATCTTCTTAGACTCTACTTATTGTAATCACATGATTGCACATTCTAAGCTCACAGTTCCAAACACCACACCTGTCTTATTTGTGTCTTATTTGCTACTCATTCTGTCCCAAAATTTTTAGTCTTCTATTCCATTTTGGGATATCCTAACTTACCTCCTGCTTTATTTAAATAGTCAATAAGAAGTGTAGCTTTGCAAACTTGTAATTTTTAATTTATTTTATATATAAAAACAATGCATTAAATGGTGTTCCTTTAAAAAGTTGGATTTTCTAAACATAACCAACAATTTAGGATGGTGATTGCGCCTTTATATAAATAGATATACAAGTGTAATACAAATAATAAGAGTCATACACAAATACAGTATATCGAGCCTAAAGCCCGTTAGGCTTACATTATATCCTAATTACTTAAATTGATTAATCATTCATATAATTGATATGATCACGTAGACACTTTAAGATTATCTTAGGCTCCGTTTGTTTCACCGTAAAATGTCATTTGGAAAACAATTCATTTTCCAAATAAGATTTTCTGGAAAACTAACTCATTTTCCTGTGTTTGGTAACGACCTTGGAAAACGTTTTCATGTGTTTGGTACGCACAAAAAAATCATTTTCCAAAACACATTTTCTAGAAAACGTTTTATGGTGTTTGGTATATACGTTATTTTCATAATCCACAAACATTATAATTTCATACTTCCATAATTCAAAAAATCAATCAAACTTCTCATAAATCAAAAAATTAAAAAATTAACCATATTTTTCGTAATTCAAAATAACCATACTTCTCAAAATTCCAAATATACTTAAAATAGACAATCATAAATTAGTCTCTTTTTTTCTTTTCTTTTTTTATTTGCTGCTCGGGTCAGTTTTAATTATAAGTTGTTAGAATAAGAGCAGTTTGGAAATTTCCATATTTTTCTAGAATGGGTTGTTCTAGAGGCCAATGAATCTTATTTTATGTTTCCATTTCCTATTTGGTATAAACTCTTGCTTCTCTCATGCTCTCCCTCTTTCAAACTCCCAAGCTCATGGGCACAGAAACAAAATGGACACAGGCAAGTAGAATAATAGGTATTAGTGTATTACATATGTTCTTGGAATCATACGTAGAGATGCCACTGTACATGGAAAGGAAAAACAATAGGTATAGCCGTATAGTTTCTGCTTCTCTTAAATGTTACATTCAACAATTAATGGAGCATATACATAAGTGATAAGTCCCTAGTCTGTCTTTAATTTTCAGACATATTTTTGTGTTCATCAGAAGGATAAAGACCAAACTAGACCAACCTAACAAAACTAACAGCTCAAAGGCTAAACATGCCTAGAGAACCAATAACAATTCATAAGATACTTGGAAGCCATGCTGGCTAGGACAGAGATGAGAGATCTCTAAAGAATCTATGTTCTGTATTTGGTGGAAAGAAATCTTCATTCCTCCTTCCTTCAACCAAAGAGGATGTGTGACATGGACACACCATGACATTACAGACTGAAAGGTGGTTTTATCGATGGAAGGAATCTGGCAAAGATCAGACTTCTTGTAGGATACATAATTCAAAATGCTCAGCACATCTTTTTGATATAATTGTTGTTGAGCTCCACTGTCAAGAAATGCCTGAAACTGCAGACCAAAGTATTTGCTTAGTTCTCAATCAACAGGGGTGGAACTAACAAGAAGTGTAAAGGAATCTCATTGAAATGTGTTTGAAAGTATAGTAGTCCAGGAAAGTAAGATGTTATAGATAATAAGATAACAAAAGTGACTCAAGAAATCTCATATTACACTGAACTGAATAAACATGAGAAGTCCATACTGACATGTTTGTTTGCTTCACAAAAGGTATAGATCCCTACCTATTTTAAACTTTTACATTCAATAATTTCAGCCCAGACCAGCTTAACAAAACTTTTACATTGATAATATTATTGCAGAATACCAGTAACATAAAACCAAGAGCCAAGGGTCTGATACTGCAATCAAAGAGACAAATACCATGAACAATAGAACCAGGGCTGCTTCATCAAGCAATGCAGATGGAACATTCGTGCATTCTGTTTAGTAAGTCCTATCACTCGTAAGCATGTGATGGGAAGGATAAAGAGAATGATTGCGATTATAAGAGAAAACTGGGTATCCTAGTTCTGCCTCCACCACTAAATGCTTGGCTACATAAACCCAATTCACAAAGATCCCAGGCATTCTGTATCTTTCCATGGCCTAAATTTCTTAGGAAGGCCAATTTCGATGTGTCACTTTCTATATAGGACAAATTCAAGCTGTCAATAACTTCATATATAATAAGTCTTGAAGTTTGCCACCTTTCCAGGAGGACATGCAGGTCCTACAAATGGAAATGTCGACCAAACATCTTACTCCATCTAATTTAAAGTAAAGTGGGAAACCTAAAAAAAACATGAAACTTTTTATCTACCTCTCTACTTATGGCTAGGCTCTCTTATTTCTAATCACAAACAATAACTTCATCATAGCTTGTACAGTCCAAATACCATTGCCAAATTGTCATTTTTTAACTTATTTTTTCTAGTTTACTTTTATTGAAATTTTGTTCTAATACGTAGTGATCTTAAATTTGGATAATTTTGTTCATTTAATTTTTGTGTTTTGCTTCAATAACTAAAAAAATGAAAAATTGATAATTGAGTAATTTTCAAACTATAGATTTTCTTTATACTTTGAATATCTCTAATTATTATTATTTTTTTTTTGATAAGTCTAATTATAATTGATTAAAGTGAGGTGAGAGATGTTCATTATATTTATCCAATTTGATAAATAAATTTACTATTATAACTAAATAATTCTTGTGGGCTTCAATTCGCTCGGACACAAAGCCCATAACGAGTTAACGACAATACGACCGACCACGTGAAACCCCCATAGAAAAACTGGCGGCTATTATTGACAAGTTACTGTTGGACCGTTGGTATATAAAAATTAAAATTTTGGACATAGCATTGTCACGCGCATCGCTGCACGTGGGCTGCACTTTCCACCAAAACAATCAAACTTCAAACCTATCAGTATCACGCTACATGAATTGCAAAAGAATTCAAAAAATTATACTTTTTTATTTTTTTTATGAATAATTTATATACTTATAGCTTAATTTGATTTTTGTTTCTTTAATAAAGTAACACATGCATATATTGGCCAGATTTAATCGGCAGCATCTTTTGGAATGTCAGATAAACTACAACTCACTCATTGGCAAGTTGAATTCGAATTGAGAACATGTGATTAATAATATTGTATTTTATATAATCTAAGGTTTGACTATATCTTATTATTGGTTCATGAATTCGATATAATTAGACTGTAATAAGATTAATGTTATTGTTGTATGGGTTTATTTCCGGGCCACCTAATTTGCATGTGTGGATTATAGTGATTTGAGGTTCAAAATTATTAAACAATGTGGCATAAGTGATTAAAGTTCAAATTTTAACAAGGAGGAGGCAAATAAAAGTAAGTCCAAATAACAATTGGATAGAGTGTAACTAATCATAAAAAAAAAAATTGTGATCAAATTATTGAAATTGAAGTGTAGAAAATAATCAAACATTTTATAATTTAAACCATGGGCATACTCGTTGAATAAATTATGAGGTACCAACTAGTCGAGGTACAAGACTGTTAACAAACTTTTATTAAGTTATGCAGTATCTCGACTTGATCGTATTTATATGAAAATATATATGCTTTTAAGTTTGGATAAAGATCTCATGATATAGATTTTTCTTCTTCTTTCAATTATAGTGTTTCTTATTGTATACTAGATATTATGACCATCATTCTTGTTCACGCGATTCATTGATATTATTACTTCATAACAAACATACACCAATTGGCAAATCCTCATTATAACAAAGGACGGAGCTATAAAATATGGAAAATGGCAGGGGATAGCATATATTGGAAAGAGAGAGAAGGTCACATCTTATTTGTGGGATGTCATATCACCATACTCAAAAACAACAAGACAGCCAAGATCACAATAGTCTACTTAGCCACAACCAAGGTTGTTACTATAGGATTCACAAAAATAAACATATTGATAGGTAGCAAGGATATTGAGAAGAAGTGGAATGGAAGCAATCATCATAGATGGAAACTCTCTCCCATTTTTGAAGACCTCAAATACCTTAAACATAGCCATGGAATTCAACTGCATATCAAAACAACCCCAAATCTCATCATTTCAGAAGCAAAGATAATGGCTACTACGGATTCTAAATATTTTTGTGAATGTTTTTAATGTAACCCCAAACTTAGCTTTGTAAGGTTTCCTTTGCCAAGTATATAAAAAAAAATATTTATTTGTATATTGCATTAAAGCTCAATAAATTTAATGAATTCAAGATAAGTATTTGATTACAGAAAATATATTTGTAAATTAAATACGAGTGAGATAGATTCTTGCATGAAAGCTTAACCTATTATAAAAGAAAAAAAAAAAAAAACCTTCATAAAAAATATATTGATCAGGAGAAATGTTAAATACATACACAACTATTTTTCATATTTGTTGGAATAGATTTAAGGAAAACACAATAAATAACGAATATAAAGCTTGCAAAATTTGCTTATAACAAAGATAAATCTCGCTGAATAATATACAAAAATAAGAGTAATATTATACATAGAAACAAATCTTATAAAATCTTATAAATGGTTATTAAAAGTTTTGTAACAAGTAATATCATTCAGTCTCCTTAACTCAAAAGAACTTGGATTCAAATGAACATAAATACCAACTTGTTCAAATACATTTAACATTCAAACAAATCTTACAAAAAAAAAAAAACAGTAACATATTTTATACCCAAAATAATTAAAGGAAAGACTTTATGAGAAACCAAAAATAAACACATGCTAAACATAGAAGGTCAATTTTAGAACACAATCTTATTGATACACGCGCCTACATCAGCATGTCAGTGTCATTTTCACCTTTCACCGAAATTTTACAAAGCAGATTATGTGTGACATACACGCACTCAAACACATCCACTGTTCCAAACTTAGTTTACAAGTAGGGAGAGATAGAAAAGAACAAAGAAAAAAAGAGAAAAAAAAGAAAAAAGAAAAAAGAGTTTCTGAGTCTCGAGTTTCACAGAAACTTCTCTCTCTCTCTCTCTCAGTACTTTCCCACGTCTCCTTTTTCCTTCTTTTCCAGCTCTTTACAAAGGTTAGGGTTCTCTCCAGAATTATACCATTTAATATTGCATATAATTATGATGCAATATTTGCTTACGTACCCCACTTGGTTTACTATGTTCACTGAATCTTAGCTCTTAAGACTCGCCTAACTGACATTATAAAGAATTTTTTCAATCTTTCTTTTATTTTTTGTTTGTGAAATCTTTTCAACTTTTGTCCTTTCCAATTGCTTCATTTGCTTCTGTTTTCTTCAGCATTTGCCAATATTCCTGCTTCTTTGTAAGTTTATATACTTCATCTATGTTTTTAGATTCTGTTATGTATGTTTGTACGTATGAGTTATTTTTGTTTTTGTTTTTATATGTGTGTGTAAGAGCTTGTTCTGAATTCTGGGTCTTGTTTGTTTATGGTTTTGCAATTTGGTTTCTGGGTTTCTCTTGTTGATCACTGAGTAAGAGTATGATTTTGATTTGCTTTGTGGTTTGGTTTTTCAGATTGGAGGATGCTCTTTTGTGGGAAAAGAGTGAATTGAGTGTGGGATAAATGGGTGGGAAGAGATCTACTGTAGAGTACTGTAATTTGAAGATCTATGCACAGGTTTTGGTGTGGTTCTTGTTGATCTGTATTGTGCAGGTTACGCGTGGAGAGACTACTCCAAGTGATGGTAAGGTTTTTTTTGGATTTTGTTTTCTGGGTATGCTTCAGCATTATGATTCTTTTGTGTTTGGTTGCTGAGAAAATGTGGGAAATTGAATGGAAATTAAAGTTATAAGTATTATGTTTATGCTGACTTGAAGTTCTGTGATTAAAAATGTTCAGCTGAGTTGAGTGTTTTTTGTTTTGTTTTCCCGGGTAGCAATCATTGATTGTGTATGATTCAGGATTTTTTATTTTACATACTTTCCTCCCATATCTTAATGGCAAACCAAAAAACCCCCTTTAATTTATGTCAATTCTGCTTTGAGTTTTCTAGAGATGATCTTCCTGTTTGGAAAAACTTCCAACAGAAAATCTTTCTTTATAAGGTCTCTCTCGGCAATAGTAATGCTAAAGTTTTGTTGAAGTTGTTAGTTGCTGGTAAAGTTTCTTGGTGTCTAAGCAAGGCAAATTCTGCCCGCATTTAGGCTGAGGGGCAGGAGGGTGCCCAATGTGTGTGACCCATCCTCTAAAAATATGATGAAGAAGAAGTTTCTGTCACTCTGTGCATTTTGTGTTCTTTTCTAATTTTAAGTTCTTTTTTTTTTTTTTTTTTTCAATTGGAACAAAACATTACTATCTGTGTTACTTTGTTGAATCAGTTGCTGCAATTAATAACCTATATGTTTCACTGGGCCTCCCTACTCTTCCTGGTTGGGTTCCTAATGGCGGAGACCCATGTGGTGAAGCGTGGCAAGGTGTGGTGTGTAACAATACAGCCATAATGAGAATGTATGGTAACCCCTTTTCTTGACAATTTAAATTCATTAATGTTTCTAAACATGGTTAACTATCAGCTCTCATGGATATGTGGGTTTTACAGTGTAATTAATGCTGCTAACTTGGGAGGAGAACTGGGTGATAACTTAGGATTGTTTACTTCTATTTCAACAATGTAAGTGGTACTTTCTCTCTCTCTCCCTCTGTGTGTGTGTACCCACACGCATGCACACATACTGTGTGACTGATGTTTTATTGTTGGGCATACGAGCCAGACGTAGTCATTGTTTCTCCCAGTTTCTTTCTTCTTCACAGTCATTAGAGTCCATTGCAATGTCTTTTTTTTTGGGTGATAACAAGCAGAGTGGCCACACTAAGGTTGTGGTTGAGCGGTTACCGACGACAAAAGGTAACGCTACATAAGGGATTGTGTTAGATGTAAAGGGTCTTTTCGGGAAGTAAAAAAGTGACTTCAAACTTTGAAGTCACTAAACGGTCAGTCATAAATAGATAGTTCAGATATTTTGCCGAACATAATAATCCTTGTTACATACCATTCATCTCTCAATGCAGTGCTGGGAATGTCATATATTGTTCTTATTTCCTAGCCTTCCTAGCCTTCATTGAACCATCGGAACATCCTGATGCCTATTTTAAATTTTCCATCATTTGCGATCAACAAAGCTGACTAATTTGTTCCCTAAGCATGGGATATCGGAAATAAAAAGGGAAGGAGAAGTCAGAAATTCATTTTTTAAATTCATATTGTATGGCATTTTATGGATATTAAAAGTCATATTTTTCGTCAATACATTTGTTGGTTAATGTCATTGATGTTTGTCCCATTGCTTTTTTGGCAGAGATCTAAGCAACAACCGTATTGGGGGGAGCATTCCATCCAATTTGCCTGTTACCCTGCAAAACCTGTATGTATTACTCTTGACCAAAAATTAAAATGACTGTGTATATATGTGAAGCTTGAATGTAAATCCCTGTTCTGCACTTCTTTGCAAAAGATATAATAGTGTTTACTTTTTGGCAGTTTTCTTTCAGCTAACCTGTTCAATGGAAGCATCCCGAGTACTTTATCCACTTTAACTCAACTAACGGCCATGTAAGCTTTTCTCTTCTCTAATTTTTTGTTTAAGTGGTTTCTAGCAGGAGTCGTCCCAATTTTCATTTAACTCTCCCATAAGCTCTCGTTGTCTTTGCCTTTCAGGTCTCTAAATGTCAACCATTTATCTGGCGAAATACCAGATGCCTTTCAATCCCTGGCAGGGTTGATCAATCTGTAGGGTCTCACTTTGTATTATGCAAACTCTTAATGTCCAAATTAACTTTTATGGGCTACTTATCGTTGATGGAGCCACTCACGTTTGTGCAGAGATTTGTCCAGTAACAATTTGAGCGGGGAGCTCCCTCCTTCTCTGAGAAATTTGTCTTCTCTGACCACACTGTGAGTATTTTGACTTGGTGAGCCTGTTTACATTTGACCTACTATATCTCTTCAATGATGCTAACTTCGTAGTTGGCAGACACTTGCAGAACAATCTGCTGTCTGGGACCCTTGACACTTTACAAGATCTGCCTCTTAAAGATTTGTACTGTTCTCAACCATATATCATTTTCAGAAGAAATATTAATTTCTTATGCTTTAAAATTTGGGAATCATGCAGCGTTTTCATAAATTTGTAGGATAATATTTTTTTCTTGTGACAAAATTTTCCCTTGTTATCAGGAATGTAGAGGATAACCAGTTCTCTGGACCAATACCTGAGAAGTTGCTAAGCATCCCAACCTTCAGGTGAGAGCCTCAATCCTTGAAATATCTGGTTTATTTCCTTTTAAAAGAGATGATTCTTCTCATTTGGAACTTGAAATAATAGGTTAAATGCTTTCAAACATGACCCTTATCAAAAAAGAAAAAGGAAAATAGAAGCTTTCAAATATGACCTCAGTTATGGCCTTAGTTGGAAAAAGATTGATGTCAAAGAATGCTTCTCGTTCCTCCAATCAGGAATTTTCTGAATAAGCAAAGTCCCTTAAGACCCAATCCCAGTAGTATTTAAGAATTTTTGGGAAAAAAAATAAAAAAAACTGATGTAGGACATCATATGATATGGAAAAAAATAAAATAGAATTCTGATGTAGGACACCATATTTTTGTGTGAATCTCTGAAATCACTAGCAAAGAAACCAACCAATGCAAGCTCTTTTAAACAAGCAGGCTGGAAATATTATTGAATAACCTAAAAAGATATACATTTTAGGTCATTGAGGTGATAATTATATTGGATTTTCATTTTTTATTTGGTAATGATATTACTAGGTCTTGATATCTCAAAATGAAAGCAGAAGTAATTTCTTGCATGCCAGTCAGCTATTGCCAACCACAATGACTGCCAGTAGACTGGAGGAATTTTGTGTAGGAACAAGAACCGTATATTAATAATGCAAAATGCCATTTCCTAGTGACTTGTGAATTAGTGTTTTGCATGGATTTCCATGCAGCAAGTCTAGTTTCAGAGCAGCTTAAAGGACAATCAAGGTTGCAAATATTATATAGATACCTTCATCAAAGCATTATTTTGATTGCAGTTTATCTTGTCTGGCTTCAGTTTTGATTGAAAGTTGCAATATGTTGTTGTCAACAAAATAAGAAACATAATTCTTTTTTTATACTTGTTAGTTTGCACATGTTAACTAATATTGATAATTTTCTGTGCAGAAAAGATGGAAACCCATTCAATGCTACCACTGCTCCACTAGCTCCATCTACATCCCCATTAAAACCACCACCACCACCACCACCACCAGAATCTCCAGCGCCACCATTTTGGGGGCCAGCTGAACGCACACCTGGGAGACAGGCTGATGGACCATCTGCAACAGAGGAATCAAACTCTGTAAAAAAGAAGAAAATTTTAACAACTAGGCAGGTGGTTGGGATATCAATTGCAGGGTTTTTTTTACTGATAATTATGGTACTGGGAGTTGCACTTCTTATGCCAAGGTTTAGCAGACATAGGGAGGCTGAAAGAATCTCCAAGCGGCGTCGAATAGGTGCATATGAAGGTGACAGACTGAATCCTAGGGGCAGTGGAACCTTACTTCTACCAACCAACGAGAAAGGTTAAAATGATTGTTCTTAGTTTGTCAATCAATTTTATATAAGTTATCTGGTGTGTAATGATCATATTTTATTTTATTTATTTATGTTTAAAAATCAATGACCTGAGGATAATTGAACAGTTCCAAAGGGGGCAGTTGTGAGGCTAAAGGAGGATGATCAGACAGAGGCTAGAAGAGTAAAAGCAATTCCAAAACCACAGGATGAGAAAGAGAGGAATACGCAGAGAATGAGCAAAATACCAAAGAGGGAGGATCACAAAATAGATATGGGTACATATGATGATATGTATTCAATGCCTCCTCCCCCTCCCCCTCTCCTTCCCCCTCCATCTCCCCCTTCAACTCCACCTCCGCCTCCGCCTCCACCTCCTCCACCTCCAGTTGAGAAGGTCATTGTAGAGCCAAAATTGCCTGCTCAAGTAAGTACAGTGAAGCCATCCACCAAACGTCTCCCCACTTTTGCAAAGTATTTCACCATTGCATCCCTTCAGCAATATACAAACAGTTTTTCTCAAGAAAATCTTATAGGAGGTGGCATGTTGGGGACTGTTTATAGGGCACAGCTTCCTGATGGGAAGGTACAATTCTCAACTATAAATTAAATTGATTTATAGTAAGTACTTTGTGGTGGATTAATAGTTGGAACCTATCTTGGGCTCTCACTACCTTAAGAGCATTTTTTCCTGGGTTCACTATCTCTTCTGTTTTCCTAAACTATTTAATTCTTTTCAGAATTCTTCTTGATGCTCTTTTCCTTTCATTAGGCAGAATATAGGATTTTATCTTTAAAGCCTTCAATTGCTCTTATTACCAACCAAATTTGAGTAACATTCACACATTCTGTGGCCAACAAAATTACTCGCATCTTTTCAAATTTGTATAAAACCAGCTAGCAATATTGGAGTATAAAGGTGCTGAAGAATAGTCCAGTCCTTTTTTTATTATGTTTGCATGTCTTTATTGTCACAAATAAATCCCTTACGATGCCTAATTTAACAATTCTCTTCAAAGAGTTATAGTTTATCTTATTTTGGATTTTTCACTTCTTGTCCAAGATATTTCTTGAATGACAAATGTGGTTGATGCAGGACATATAATTTGGAAAATAGGAATAAAGGGGAAAGGAAGATAAACAGAACAAATCCCAGAAATCACCACATAGAATCTGCCTGCAAACCCTAGGCATCACCACCAAACAAGAGAGATAATCTCTACTCAGAAAATTCATATTATTCATTGGCTGCCCAAATCATTCCTAGAGCCCCCTTTTAATAGGCTCCTTGGATTACATTAATGCCCTATTACATCCCATAAAATCCTCAATAACATTAAATTCTAAATTCCAAATTCAAAATTAAAATCCAATATTGCAATAATAAATTCTGAAATAGTTTTGATTGTGTCCCAACATCAGTTGTGAAATAATCAAAGCAATGACGTGTCCTCAAAAGCTCTTAATGTAAACCCCAGATGTGTGACATGTGAGCTACCTATTCAGATATTGTAAATACATTAAAAAAATTGTATCTCTCTCTCTCTCTCTTGCATGTAGTACTGCTGTTGCTCTATATTGTTGTCTGTGCATAAAAAATGGCTTCAGATACTGACATTTGATCTTTTGGATGCTTTTTTAGCTACTTGCAGTCAAGAAACTTGACAAGAGAGCTTCCAGTCAGCAGAAGGATGATGAGTTTCTTGAACTGGTAAACAACATTGATCAAATCCGACATGCCAATGTTGTTGACCTTATTGGATACAGTGCCGAGCATGGTCAAAGGCTTCTGATCTACGAGTATTGCAGTAATGGGACACTGCAGGATGCACTCCACTCAGATGATGAACTTAAAAAAAACCTTTCATGGAATGCCCGTATTCGGATATCTCTTGGAGCTGCAAGAGCCTTAGAGTAAGTCAAGCAACCATTGAGATAGAAATTTATGACCTAACTTGTTTAACTTCATAATGGGTTGACAGTAGACATCGTAAAATTGTGGGTCAGATGTACCAGAATTTCACAATTTGTCTGTCTTCAAGTAGATAGGGTCCAGGTAGTGTTTTCCAAACATGTTGGACCATGATACCATCAGCTAGGAAATAATTTAAGAAATTTACCTTAATTACTTATATGTTAGTAAAAAAACGTATAGGTAATTTTTCTAAATGGTTGAACCAACAAATTTTTTATTTTTATTTTTTTATAACAAAAAATGAAGGGATCTTCAAGAACGGAACCCATTTTAGGTGGGTGATGCAAGAGGTAAACTGAATGTCAGACCTCCTATATTAAAGGGTTTGATTTATAAGAGAGACCTGCAGTAGCCCATTTCAATATATGCCATATTCAGTTTACCTCTTGGACCATATATTGATCTTACATCTGAAAAAGTAACTGTATTGTGTTAGTAAAAACCCAATAGGAACTGAATTGTTGCTCCTGGGCATGAGTATAAACTGCTTAGCCCGTTAGGGGTGAATTTCCTTGGATTACCCGGCAACTGGTTCTTGTGGGTGGGGTTAGTTGCCTATAGGTTTTATTGCCTAGATGCGAGTCCAAATGGCTCTTCTTAAGAAAGGTTCCCTACGTTATCGAAAAAGAAAAAGAAAAAAGGAACTTGTATTTTGTTGTTCTCACATCTACAGATTGATTTATAAAATAATAGTGTTATAATTGATGAGACATAGCTTTGATATCATGCTAGAATTGATGTTGGAATTAAGAGTGAAAATGGGAAGAGAGAGAAATAAGGAGTGGAAGCTAAAATAAGGTGGTTCGACCTCATGGCCTATGTCCATCTTAGAAAGCCCTTACCGACTATCTTTACCATTAAGAATTGTGTTACAAGGAATCCGTTGAAGGTATATATAGAAAGATTAACCATGGGTTACTTGCACCGCAAGTAAGTTTACTACAAGTAGGATTAAAATTACTTTATTTGTAGCACAAGGTCCTAATACATTAAATCAAGACAGTTACGACAGGCTCAAGCCTTGGTCCTTGATATAACATCCCTCTTCAAATTCAAGGTGGAAGCTTGAAGACACCTTGAGTTTGGAATGTGAAATTGTGAAGGAAAGTAGGATCATGAAGGATTAAATCGAATTGTTGACTGGACTAGACACGATTTAGAGTAGAACGTGGGAGACAACTGCTACGATAACAAAGACAACAACAATTGACGATGGATGGAGGGCAGAAGACAGCAACTCTAGTAGCCAGTGGATGGTTCCTATAGTTGGAGTTTGGCTGCAACGATGCCCTGGGGGACATTGGCAAAGGAAGTACAGTGGCTTGAGGATGGCATATGCGAGATAGACATCGGTTGTAGCAACAGTTAGCGAAAAACAGTGGTTGGAGGAGGACAACATTGACGACCAAAGGAGAGCGATGCCATTTTCCAGAAGACATTTTCTAAGGATATCGTCATGGTAGTCGGAAGACATTAGTTGAAGATAGATAGTGTCGTGGTGAGGTGCACGATTGAGTTGGCAACTTTTGGGGAACTAGAAAGGGGGGATAGCTTTGATATTATGTTGTAATTGATGAGATATATCTTTCATAAAATGTTAGAATTGATGTTGGAATTAAGCGCAAACATGAGAAGAAAGGGATAGAGAGTGGAAGCAAATTAATGACAGCCTTTGTCCACAGCATAAAGCCTTTAGTGGCTAAATTGTTATTATTGATATTTGTGTACTACAATGAATCCATTGAAGATATGTATAGATAGACTAACCCTAGGCTAATCATAGACTAACATTGGGGTTACTTTATTTGCACTACAAGTAAGATTAAAATTACATTGCTTGCACTACAAGTAGGTCATGGTACATTCAATCTAGACTAATTAGAACCTCTAGCCTTGATATCTCTAACAAAATAGGTTCCCCTAACCCATCAAAGTAGTCGGCATACAAATTGAATAAGAGGAGGTGAGACGGAGAATTATCCTTGTTTCTAGTTTGGCAGGATTAATTTCAAAGAAGCATGCACCATCTCCAGTACTGATTTTTTTTGTTTTGTTTTGTGTGAGAAGGTATTTGCATGAGATCTGTCATCCACCTGTCATACATAGGAATTTTAAGTCTGCCAACGTTCTTCTTGATGACGATCTTTTGGTGCGTGTCTCTGATTGTGGACTGGCTTCATTAATAGCATCAGGCGCTGTAAGTCAGGTAAGCCATAATTCTAATATATTGGGGCTTCTATATATATTGCGTGTCTCTGTAAGTTTATTTTTAAATGGGTTAAATTATTGATATGGTCCCTAAGTGTCAATTTAGTCTCTCAACTTTCAAAATGAAATCAATATTATCCTTGGGTCTTTTTTTCATTTAAATTTTAAGGGAATTCAGAATTGAAATTGATTTGAATTTAAAATTTTCCATAATAGTTGAGAGACTAAATTAAACTTTACCCAATAGTTGGAGAACCAAATTAGTAATTTAACCTATATTGTTGGAAACTTATTTTCTTATTTCATTGTTGGACTGAAGCACAATTACTGGATTATTCTCATCATTGCTGCCACTGCAACTGTCTTAACATTATTTCACTTTCAGCTGTCAGGAAGTCTGCTAACAACTTATGGTTATGGAGCTCCAGAATTTGAGTCAGGAATTTATACCCAACAAAGTGATGTTTACAGCTTTGGAGTGGTTATGTTAGAACTTTTAACGGGTCGGATGTCCTATGACAGGTAAAAATGTAAAACCAAATTGTATTTAAGATTGCATTCCCTTTCTCTTTTGCAGTTAATTACGTCTTCTTAAACTTTTTGGACAGGACACGGGCTCGTGGGGAGCAATTTTTAGTGAGATGGGCAATCCCCCAGCTTCATGACATTGATGCATTGTCAAGGATGGTTGATCCTGCTCTCAATGGAGAATACCCAGCCAAATCTTTATCACAAGTTGCAGACATTATTTTTAAGTGTGTTCAGGTAAGTGTCATCACTGATGACTTCTATATGATGTTGATCAAGACCTATTACCAAATATTCTACCAGTGCGGTACCAATAGGTCCTGAGCATACTTTGTGGGTACACTCAGGTCAAGACAGAATGCTTCAAAAGCTCAAAATAGTATAAGCTTTGAGTGCCAAACCAATTTATATACATGAGACGTATTTTCTTTCTTAGAAAATTTGATTTTTCTTTCCACTCCAAATGGAGTTGATTTCCTAACCTCAAGCATAATTTGCAGACTGAGCCAGAATTCAGGCCACCAATGTCCGAAGTTGTCCAAGACTTACAAAAAATGATACGGAGGGAGCCCAACAGCAGCGGCTCAAATGAAGACTGACTTAGATTAGGAAATGGATTAGTGATTTCAGCTTATGAGTGTTGAAGGTGCGGAAAATGAATCTATGAGATAACATCCCAAGATGATAAATCTATTCTGAAGAAGCTGCAGACAAATGTGCCTCCTAACAACACACCCAATATTCACATCCAAAGCTCTCATCACAGAGGAGTCTTCCTGTCAGCTTCAGAACTTTTTGGTTGTGAGCAATACTCCGATTCTTATGGCCCATTATTTATGATCATTTTAGTGTTCATTGAACTGTACAAGGATGTCTGTACCCCATAAATGTGCTAATCATTTGTTAAATAAATCTTGATAATGAAATTTTGTTGGTGTTGTATTCTTGTGAGTTGTGACTGTGTCTGGACTCTGCCGATTGACATGAGTTCATTTCTTTTTGTTACTGATGTGCATATTTAGAAATTGGGCATGATCTGGAGTTTCCCTTTACTGGGATTGATTTGGAGTATGTAACTGATGAACCACGGCATTCAATGTCTTCTCACTCAATTTCTTTTTTTGCATCTTTGCAGTTCAAATATCAGTTTGTATCTCATAGTAGGACCTGTGCATTTTTATCCTGGCCGCAACAAGCCTTTACCTTATACAAAGTTATGAAACCAGATTGTTTTCCCACATTTAATGATTAGGATTAAAAATAAATTAATCTTATGCAATTTGGTTGGTTTTAATTCTCTACATTCATTTTTCAAACAAACAAAAATTAAAATTTTACATACATTTTGATGCTCAAAATTATGATAGAATAAATACATACACAAATAAATAAATAATAATTGTGATCCTTTGTACATCTATCAATAACGTATTACTATTTAAAATTCATTAACATGAAACATATAAATGAAATATGGAATGGACAACTAAAGACATTGAACCTTTGACTTCTTCATACTGTCAGTATATAAACTTTTAATTTGTCTTTTAATGTTGTGAATTATTATACAATTTGACTTGATGTAATTTTTTCAAGATATATTTTGATGGTTTAAATAATGTAGTGAATCATTATACAATTCTGATTTAGTGGAGTACATTTATGTTATTGGACAAATGCATTAACAAAAATAAAAAAAGACGTCATTACATTTATGTTATTATTATTTTTAGATGTAAGTTATATGTGGTCAAAGTTTACCTCTAAATCAGTTTGAAAAAAAAAAAAAAAAAAAAAAAAATCCTCCTCCAACACATTAGGTGATAATTAAATTGACCATCCATGTATATTATTTAAACAAATAACATGATTCATTAAAAAAATTATGTAACTGAAATTATATGTGAATTGTATATCTAATTGTCACGTAATAAATTAGAAGATAATTACTCGAAAGTCCATACAGATTTGGAGGTAAACTCTTTCCTTATATATATTTTTCTTTGAGAATAGTAAGTTAGTGACTAATTTGTAGATAGAAAAACATCCCCTCTCTCTTACACGCGCCAATCATTTTCTCACCCAATTTTCCTAGGAAACAAACACCCCCCCTCCTTCTGAAATACAAAATCCGTACATTTCAACGCCTTTCTGTCTCTGCAAACAAAAAGTTTCCCTTCATTTTCAATGTTCCCTCATTCTTCTTCCTGATCAGCCCCACAAAAAGAAAGAAGAAAAAAGAAACGTTAATTTTCCCGATTCAGATCTCTTCGCCCCTTTGCCTCACTGAGTTCGGATCTCAAGGTCCCGTGCAATGAGTCGCTACGATTCCAATCCTTTCGAAGAAGAGGAGGTCAATCCCTTCGCGGTGAGTTCTACGCCTATACATATGGACTTGTATACGTATATTCTGGAATTTCTTCGTTGAATTTGTATCTGTGGAGTCGGGGATGTATTTGTCTATGGATTCGTCGAATTTTGTTGCTTTATTTCTAAATCGTTTTTGATCTTGATTTCGTAGTTAGATCTGTTTCTTGCATTTCATTTGCGTGCTGTGTTCGTATTCCTAAAATCGCAATGTGGTTCGGATAGTTTTTTTTTTGTTCACTTTTATTTTCCTTATTGTCTGTTTGGTTTCCAAGAAAATGAGAAGAAATTCAAAGTCTCTATAGCAATACGTTCTTTGTTACTTAAGGATTTGTTGAATTTTTGGTTCTCTGTCTCGATTTGCTAAGATATTGAATCGGAATTGTAATCAATTACTTCATATGTTTAAGATTGGTAAATAGTATTTGTCCATGAATGAGTGTGACATGTTGATTTTTTGTCTAACAAAAACAAAGATAAATTCATTTTCTCTATAATAAGCAAAGTGAAGTGCGTGAGCTTGTAGCAGAATATATTGCGATAGAGACTTTGAATGGAATTGGTTTGCAGAATGATTAGTGTTGTGGTAGGCTGGTAGCCCTTAGATGGCAATGTATTTATTTTGTAATGCAGCAAATTTCATGGATTTTTCATACTTAAGTATTCTCTAGTGGTTTTTTTTATTTTATTTTTTAATTATCTATTTTTTCTTTCTTTCTTCAGTTTTAGACATGACCCAGATATGTTGGATTTTTATTAATAATATAGGACTCGGGAGCTAGAGGGAAAGGATCAGGGCAATCAAACTATGGTGGAGGTGCATTTTATATGACAGTAAGTTTGCCCTTTTCCTTTCCTTGGTGCTTTTACTTTTAACATATAAGACATTTTTTTTGCTAACTAAATGCTGAAGAGGAAAGATGGGATACAAAATGGATAAATTTGTTTAAAGATTGGGGTGATACTTATTGATGAAAAGATTAGGGAAAGTCGCTTGAGATGGTTGGATCATGTGTTAAAGAGAGCGATTAATGCACAAATGAGGAAGTGGTTTGATGCAAGTTGAGAGAATGAAAAGAGGTAGAGGAATGTCTAAAATATAACTAGTAGCAGTAAAAAATAACAATTTATTTAAGGAGGTGACAGAGTGATTTTGGGCATGATAGAATGGCAAAGATGTATAGAAGTGGTCCCAAATATTTTGTTGTTGTGATGCAGAAGAGGCATCTATGATGTGCTTTATTTTCGTAATATGCAGCATTACTCATAGCTTTTCCTTTACATTGTTTGGTCCAGAGGTGTGGATGGCATTGGTTATTGGGTTGATGGATTCCCAATATTAAAGAACTAGAAATGTTGGATTTATGTATATATTGAAATTCATTTCTATTGTTTGTGGTCCATATTTAGAAAGTAAGACTAAGAAGATATCTCGACTCTTTTATTTGGACATATTTGATGTACCTGTCCATAATCAGTCTTCTGTTTGGTTATTTATGCTTAATCTTTCTAGCTAGTTACACTGTCTACATTACTTGTTTAACTTGTTTGCTAATGGAATTTTGTTGGGAGGGTACTCTTTCAAGTTATGGTTGTCTACTGTGACATTTTCACCTATTCTTTTGTGTGAATCATCATGCAGTAGTGGGTTGCTTGTGCTTTCATGATGTACTGACTCCATATAATTTCTTATGAAAATAATCTGTTCATTTATAGAATCCTGGAAGTGTTCCCCCGGCAACCTCAAGGCTTTCACCCCTGCCTCCTGAACCCTATGATCGTGGTGCTACGATTGATATTCCTCTTGATAGTGGAAAGGTAGATTAAAGTACTCAAAACGTTCAATTAGAAAGTACATCTTGCTATCTGAATGTTCTGTTTTAGTAAATATTTCCCTTTTTCTTTTAATTTGTTTTCTTTTAACTTTAGGATTTGAAAACAAAGGAGAAGGAGCTCCAGGCTAAAGAGGCTGAGTTGAAAAAAAGGGAACAGGTAATTACTCTAAAATTGCATATGGTAGCTTCTGAATATGGATGGGTAAATTACATAACTGATGCTGTCAAACAAACTTTGTAGACCATTCTTTCATATGAATGGTATTCAAACATTTGGGTTTGTTAATTTTAGGGTTCATATATTTCCATTGAGCTCTAGTTCAAATGACACTTCCTTACCTTAAAAGAGTAAGGTGGAAGGTTAGGTCGTGAGTTCAAGACCTACCTAAAGCGTGTGTAACTGACCAATAAAAAAAGGAAAAAAGAGAGAAAAGTTTTGGGACTGTATTAGGCAATTCTTTCCTAGTAGGAAAAATGCATGTTGATTGTAATTGCAGGCCATGAAAAGAACAATAATTGGCCACTTTTTGACTTTGTAGGTCTACAAAATATTCATATTAAAAACATTATTATTATTATTATTTTTTTTTCTCCTAACAATATTTCCTAAACATTATTTTCAATCTCCGTGTTATATATAATTTTTTGCATATAATGATAGAGATGGGTTCAAGTTACATCTCGTGTTACAGCACAAAAATTAGGCATTTTTAAGACCATAGATTCCAATTAGATCTAATGGTAAAAAACTACTTGACATGTCATCAATAAAGAGTTATTATTTTCCACCTTACATAATTTTTGAAAACATCAATATTCATCTTGTTGGTTTTACTCAAAAACAAAAATAAAATCAATATTCATCATCTTCTCCGTTAGTTCCATACACTTTCTAAACAAATCCATGTTAAATTCCTTTGCAGACGATGACCACAGGAGAGATGTAACCCTACAAAAAGCCATAACAATTGGTGCTTAAAATATATATATATTTTTTTTAGCTCCATCATTTTAACCCTTTTTTTGTCCTTGTTATCAATATAAATTTGATTGTAAAACTTACTCTCTTTTTTCCCTTTCATAAGAACAGTAAATCTGACGGCTTTGGCCACGAGACTGTAAAGGATGGGGTCAGAATTAAGCACGATTGGTTTCTAATATGTCAACATCATACATTCAATAACAACATGATATCCTCCCCAAATTATTTATCAAAAAAAAAAAAAAAAATGATATCCTCTCCAAATAATAATTTTACCACCCTTTAGAAGCGATTTTGGTCTCCCTTATCAAAATCAAATTATTGAGTGCTTGATGGTGGTGGCAGTGGCGAATTGAGCCAGTGTGCCGATGAGGTGAACATTGCAGGTTTTTTAAATAATTTAGAATAAATGAAAATTTGCCGATGAGAGAGAGATAAGGAAGATTTGGGTGTTTAGCAACTCTATCTTGTCGATCTTTGCATCTCGAAGACACTTCTCCATAGGTTTCCTTATACTTTCTGAACAGATTCATGTTCAATTCCTCAAGCGTTGCCCTCGTAATGGTAGCCTAAAAGTTGATCCTTAATAGACAAAATCAATCTCAATAGTTGTATGTCTGATTGAAGAAACACTCCTCTTAGGCTTCTCACTACAGTCCTCAACCAAGCATTGCCGCTGATACCCTTGTGCTTCCTCTTGTACTCTGCCACAAAGTAGTTCACAAGCTTGTAATCAAAGTCCTCATGACCACAATAGTAATATGCTAGTTGTTTGAATCTCAAATATCCCTTCCTCAATATTGAGCAGTATCAAGAGTCCCAGCCTTGACCGTACACTCAAAGGGCTTTGTACCTTTGCATTAAAAGGGCATTTGGACATCTCAGTATTTTTTAATTTTTATTTTGGTCTGTCTTGGAACATTTAGTAAGGGGGAGAGAGTAAAAAAAAATGCTATAAATGAGGTTAGTTGATGTGGACTGGTATTTAGCCATTAAATTTCTTAGAAATCAATGGTCTAAAAAATGTGTAAACTTTTATGAAGTTACACCAGGTGTAACTTGAACCCACCCCCAATGGTGAGGTTCCTTTTATTACAAATCTTATTACCTATATAAAAAAAAAAGTAACTTGAACCCATCTTATAATGACATGTATATGTATATATATATTTATACTCTATATTTTTTTAATTTGGCTGTGTTTTATGTGGATTCTAAATTTGAAATTTCACATTGTATGTTGTTAACGCTATTGTAGTTTTAGTTGGGTAATTTCATGTACTTTTAGACGAAAGCTGTGCTTATTTGATGATCACATGTAAGCTTTCATGACGCTTTACAGGAACTAAAACGGAGAGAAGATGCTGTATCACGAGGTATATTCATTTTTTCATGTGTGCTTAAAAGGAACAATGAGAACAGTGTGCATTGCCGATTTTCCATGTAATTACAATGTAAATTTTTTTCTCTTGTTTTGCAGCTGGAGTTGTTATAGAGGAGAAAAATTGGCCGCCATTTTTTCCTCTTATCCATCATGACATTGCAAATGAAATACCTATCCATCTACAAAGAGTTCAGTATGTTGCTTTCACAACATATTTGGGTATGTTAGCTAAATGTCCTATATCTTGGCAGTTATATCCAGTGTTTCAATGTTCATATAATACTCGCTTGCATATATCATATATATCTCGCTTTTCAATGTGAAAGTATCCGTATTTTGAGTTTGTGAATCGACATTATTTTTTCTTGCTTTTTCCAAAAGTGGAACCTGGAGGCATTAAGTCAAAGAAGTGAGCCCTCTCTCTCTTTGTGGGTGGGGTTAAATAAGGAGAAAAAGAAAATGAGGTCATTACTTATAGCTTCATTAGGAAACTCATGAGGTTGTTAGAGTATTCAACTTAAACGTTTAAGTTATGAAGAGGATAATTGTTCCTGGTTCCTTCTCATGATGGTTGATACCTATATCGGTACATCTAATGAACAGGAAGAATACTATCCAAATTCCTTTCTTTTTTCTCTTGGTTCTGTTTTTGATTGTTAAGTTATGCACCTAGTAGGGCTTGAATTCATGATCTCACCTCCACCTTCTTCTTATTAGGGGAGGTGCCTTTGAGCTAGCAATCATTGGCATTTAAATTCCAACTTAAGAATTTTAAAAATGTAATTGCGGAATCTGGTAGCATTTTGAATTATCACATTCAAAATACCCTATATATTTAAATTTTTGTTTTTATTCGTGTTTGAAATCTTATGCTGATAAGATGGACATTGTAGCTTGTTGATGGGATATCCCTCTGTTCAGATGGCTGAGACAGAGCTTGGCGAATTTATTTTATATTTGCTGATTTTATATAAAATTCGATAAAGCAAGCCAGAACTTTCTCTTTTGACTTCAAATATGCCCCATAAAAAAGTAAAAAAGTGACTTTGATTTATGAACTTTGTAATGTTTTGCAGGTTTGGTTGGGGCTCTTTTGTGGAATATTGTGGCTGTTACCACAGCCTGGATCAAAGGGGAAGGTTTGTTTTGCAACTTAATTTGGGCCCATAATCTTATTACATTACGTTCTTGCATAATTTGGTCTCGAACGTTTCTTCTCTTGTAGGTCCGACAATTTGGTTTCTTGCTATCATCTACTTCATATCAGGTGTTCCTGGAGCATATGTGTTGTGGTATCGCCCTCTTTATCGTGCAATGAGGTACTGTTCTCTAAGATTTGACCTTGATTGTTTTGTTCACCCCTTGGAAAAAACTGTATAAAAGAGTTCCACCCTATTTGTGAGGCCGTTGAAATGGTTAATTCTGATTATCATGTCTATCTATGGAATGGGTCCCACCATTTTGAAACTCCAACACGCCAATGAAACAAGTTGTAAATTTGGGGGAAGTATGGAAAGAATGTGAATTACTTGGAGACTTTGGCGCACAAACAGACTCATTATGTTGGAGAACTATTATACATATCACTAAGTAGTTTTAGGTGGTTCAAATAAACCAATAAAAAAAGTATTTTTAGGTGGTATAAATAAATAATTAGTGGTATAAATATGTGATGCATTTATGGGGCCAGGGAAGGAATCATTTTTTTTTTTTTTTCTAATAATAAAAATAAATACAAGTAAGAATGAGTGATACGAAGAGGAGATTTTGTTACGTTGATGCTGACTTTGGAAAGCATATGGTTTCAAATTGTAGTTTTTGATCTATGTTTGGACTATTTGAACCAATTAGGCTGACAAACAATAAAGAATTTAGTAGTAAATATCTGTCTCAGTGTGTCCATGGTGAGTTAAATCAATATACAACGGATGTCCATGAGACCCTGCTTGTAAATTGTTGTCAATATATCAAATAATCTTGTCAAATACTTTGTAAAAAATGTATATTCATCAATTGGAATAATGGACATTTACTCCATGAACTTTGATGCATTAATGGATGTATTGACATTTAGGTAGTTCAGATCACTGGGATTTTTATTTATTAATTAATTTATTTTCTTCTTCTAGTAAGACCTGTTAACTGCTATACCTTTTGCTGCTTCATACATTACTAAACTTGGACAAAAGAAAAGCGGATGGATTTTATTTTTGGCAATGCAAATCCATCTAGTTTTATTGTTCTGACATATCGGGTTCTCTTCTAAAATGTTGTACCATCTCCTGTTACAGGACTGATAGTGCTCTGAAGTTTGGGTGGTTTTTCTTGGTTTACATAGTAAGTTCATTTATGTTTTGACTTCAATATTCTTTCTGCATAGGCGATGTTTTGGGATTGCCTACAATCTGTTTTTCTCAATGCAGATACACATTGGCTTTTGCATCTTAGCTGCAGTCGCTCCTCCCATTATTTTCAAGGGGAAATCTCTGGCGTAAGATTTCTTTTACAATGTTGCATTCCAGTGTCTTTGGTTTGCTACATAATAGCTGATTTGTAGTTTTAGTGATTCATTCATTAGGAAGTAGGTGACAAAAATATAGATGGAGTGGGGGAATGACTTAGTACTATAACCTCCTTTCAATTGCATTTTTGCATGAATATTGTGCTGAAGGATTTTTTTAATTAGTTAAAAAATGTTAGCAGAAGTGGCTATACTTCTACCTAAAGGGGTGAGGTTGTGGGTTCAAGACCTACAGGGTGTGTGCATAACTTATAAGAAAAATATTTACGCGTCATGTACATGTAAAGTACTGGTATTTCTTAAATTAATGTCGATTATTTCCTTTTGTAAACTGAAGCTAATGTTTGCATGTTGTGTTCCTGTGGACAGGGGTATTTTGCCAGCAATTGACTTGTTGGGCAGTCATGCCTTAGTTGGGGTAAGTTTTAAGCTTTTGTTACTCCATATTGACTTGGATGTTGTCACTGGTACACAACAGCAGCAATGAATTGGTTTACAGCTACTTGTAATTGTAGTAATAGCTCAGAAATAATAAAGTTTTAGTAATAATAATTTGGGTTATGATTCTGGACAAAGTTTTAATGGTACTATCTTTGTTGATGTCATAAAATTTGTGAAGTTGGGATAGGTCCACGTTACTCTTACCAACTGTAAAAGGAAAAAGAAAATGAATGAATTGTCAAGTTGCTGGTTTTATGTTGATTGTCGCTTTTGACGGTGCTTTTGTTCTTACTCGCAGATATTTTACTTTATTGGATTTGCATTCTTCTGCGTAGAATCATTGCTCAGCATCTGGGTTATTCAGGTTTGACAATTTAGACTTTAAATGGCATTATTGTCCTGGTTTGTGTTATTTTGGTTTTCTAAGACTTCCTTATTTGCTACTATTTGCAGCAAGTATACATGTATTTCCGAGGCAGTGGCAAGGCTGCTGAGATGAAGCGTGATGCAGCAAGAGGGACTATGATGGCAGCACTATGACATGGCACATAATGAGCTGAGATGTTATTTGTGAATGAATTTCGGCTGATTCGCCCCAAGAGTTTATTTCTTGAGCGGCTCATTCCTCTCACCCATTTTCGTGCTTTACAGTTACTTTTTTGATGTGTTTTCTTTTATATTTTGTTACTAAATGACGAATCTTAGACTTGGCTTAAACACATTTACTACTTGTCTTAAACACATTTACTATTGTAGTTTGGGTTTACCCAGCGGGATTAGAAAGTGCCGTAATTAAGTCCATGTACTTTTGATTTGAGAAATTGAGTTCTTAATTTGCATACCAATGCCATCATAAAAAAAGGGTAACGAATGTTAAAAGTAATTAGTAGAAGACAAGGGGCTCACTTGGATCATTTTAGCTTATAGATTTGTACCATCTCGTGGCTCCCTGTTTAATTGCTAATATTCAGAAATAGTCGATGAAAACATGCTCATCCAGAAAAAGGTAAAACGGAAGAAAACATAATGTAAGCAGTTCCTCTAAAACCCTTACTGAAAACCCGTCAACCACAAAGCGATAACAAATTAAATAACCCGAGCAATTGAATTCATGAGCTCTTGTTTGATCATCAGGAAAACTGATGAGAAGAAAAATCTATCTGAATCAAAGGCCAAATTATGATAAAAATAAAACAAACATCTTGGTCAAATAGATGTATTTGGTCCAAATACGCAAACAGAACAAGAAAACAATTTCTTGCTCTATCTAAGCACCATTCCATTTCCCACAAAGTCAGTCCACCTAGCTTTGGGAAAAACCCAACTTGGCACCACTAATTTACATCTTTAAGGTAGGTCCAAATAACACAATCATTTTCATCTTTTGTTTTTGGTTCATGAACTTTTCCTTTGATGGGAGAAGTCCCCAATTACTTATCCAAAAAACAAGGAAATTGGAACATAATTGGCATCCATCCAATTCCAATCCAAGAATTATCAAAAAAAAAAAAATTCCAATCCAAGAGAGGCGAGGTCTTGATTGAAATTGGGCTTTAATCTTCTTAAAGCTTGAGTTTTCTTGCCCCATCAGGCAACAAATAGCCCACTTGAAGTCTTACTCCGACCCAACTTGAGAAACAAAATTTCAGGTTCTGCAGCGCCAACAAGAAACTCAACACTCAACAGTAACAAACAACCTTCTCTGTCTTATGCCTATTCTTTCTGAGACAACCAAACCTCACATGCCAAAAACCCATTGAACCCAAAACCTCCAATCTTCCAAAGAGAAAATGATACTCCACAGTTACAGGTACAGTTACAGTTCCAGAGAATTAAGCCAAGAAAGTCTTCACAACTCAATGCAAAACCATGCCTTTTCTCCAAGTAAGCTTCCAACCCCTCACTCTCCTTTCAAAACTAGGTCTTTTCTAGGGTTTAGTATGTACAACCATAACTTCTTTGCTAAAACACAACACTACCCTTTTCACTATGATTCACCCTCTCCCCAGACCCTTCATATTATAGTAAATTCACACTCCCACAAGCAAAGTTTAAAGGGACCTAGGGTTTCTCTAGGGTTTAAGCTTCAGTGCCATTCTAGAACGTTAGCTTTGCCCACAAAAAATTCTTCAATTAATGGCAGGAAGAAGAGGTATGGAGGTGTATTGCCTTCGATTTTAAGGTCTTTGGACAAAGAGGATGAAGTTGAAAAGACGCTTAATTCGTTTTGTGGGAATTTGAGTCCGAAAGAACAGACTGTGATTCTCAAAGAACAGGGTGGTTGGGAAAGAGTTGTTAGGGTTTTTGAGTGGTTCAAGTCCCAGAAAGACTATGTGTCCAATGTGATTCACTATAATATTGTGCTTCGAGCACTGGGTAGAGCTCAGAAATGGGATGAGTTGAGGCTTTGTTGGGTTGAAATGGCGAAAAATGGTGTTTTGCCCACGAATAATACGTATGGGATGCTTGTTGATGTGTATGGGAAAGCTGGGCTCGTGAAAGAATCGCTTTTGTGGATTAAACATATGAGGCAAAGGGGAGTTTTTCCGGATGAGGTTACGATGAATACGGTTGTCCGGGTGTTAAAGGATGCAGAGGAGTTTGATAGGGCAGATAGGTTTTATAAGGATTGGTGTGTTGGGCGAGTTGAGTTGGATGATCTTCAATGGGATTCTATTGTTGATTCTGTCAATGGGACTGGCTCGACACCTATTAGTTTCAAGCATTTTTTGTCAACTGAGCTTTTCAAGACCGGTGGGAGAGTTATTAGTGCGAAAGTTATGAGTGCATCAGATGTTGAGAATTCTGTTCGGAAGCCAAGACTTACATCTACATATAACACTCTGATTGATTTGTATGGCAAGGCTGGGCGACTTAAAGATGCAGCTCATGTGTTTGCTGAAATGTTGAAGTCTGGGGTGGCAATGGATACCATTACTTTTAATACTATGATCTTTACTTGTGGAAGCCATGGGAATTTGTCAGAGGCAGAATTGCTGCTTACTAAGATGGAAGAAAGGGGTATATCTCCTGATACAAAAACTTTTAACATATTTCTATCTTTGTATGCTGATGCGGGGAACATTGATGCTGCTCTCAAGTGTTACAGGAAGATTAGAGAGGTGGGTCTTTTCCCTGATAGAGTAACTCATAGAGCTGTGCTTCATATATTATGTGAGAGAAACATGGTTCAAGATGTGGAGGCTGTGCTTTTGGAAATGGAGAGATCTGGCTTGCATGTTGATGAGCATTCTCTTCCTGGTGTTATTAAGATGTATATTAATGAAGACTTGCTTCCTCAGGCAAAATCCTTTTTTGAAAAGAGTCAATCTAGTGGTGAAATGTCATCAAAGACACGTGCAGCAATTATAGATGCTTTAGCTGAAAAGGGACTTTGGGCTGAAGCTGAGACCGTGTTCTTTGGGAAGAGAGATTTGGCTGGACAGAAGAAGGATGTTTTGGAATACAACGTTATGATCAAAGCTTATGGAAAGGCACAGCTTTATGATAAAGCTTTCTCTCTCTTCAAGGGCATGAGAAATTGTGGGTCTTGGCCTGACAAATGCACTTATAATTCTCTCATTCAAATGTTTGCTGGGGGTGATTTAGCAGAACAAGCTATGGACCTCTTAGCTGAAATGGGGGGAATGGGTTTGAAGCCCCATTGTCTGACCTTCTCTGCTATTATTGCATGCTATGCCCGTCTTGGCCAGCTTTCTGATGCTGTTGGTGTCTTCCAAGAAATGGTAAGAGTAGGAGTTACACCAAATGAAGTAGTGTATGGGTCTTTAATCAATGGATTTGCGGAGTCTGGCAAAGTTGAAGATGCTCTTCAATACTTCTGCCAGATGGAAGAATCTGGGATTTCAGCGAATCAAATAGTGTTAACATCCCTGATTAAGGCTTATGGTAAGCTGGGGAGCTTGGAAGGAGCAAAAGCACTCTATGAGAGGATGAAGGATTTAGAGGGCGGTCTGGATATTGTTGCAACAAACAGTATGATTAATCTCTATGCAGATCTAGGGATGGTATCTGAAGCCAAATTGGTTTTTGAAGATTTGAGGGAAAATGGTTGGGCAGATGGGGTTTCATTTGCAACGATGATGTACCTTTACAAGAACATGGGCATGCTTGATGAAGCCATTGATGTTGCAGAGGAGATGAAACAGTCAGGATTACTAAGGGACTGTGCTTCATATAATAAGGTGATGGCTTGTTATGCCACTAATGGGCAGTTACGTGAATGTGGTGAATTGTTGCATGAGATGGTAACTCGGAAGCTCTTGCCTGATAATGGGACCTTTAAAGTATTGTTCACTGTATTGAAGAAGGGAGGTTTTCCTATTGAAGCAGTAACACAGCTAGAGTCATCTTACCAGGAAGGGAAACCTTATGCTCGGCAAGCCATCATCACCTCTGTTTTCTCTGTAGTGGGTATGCATGCTTTTGCAATTAAGTCCTGTGAAACCTTTGCAAAAGCTGATATGGTTCTTGATTCTTCTGCCTACAATGTTGCTATATATGCTTATGGGGTATCTGGGGAAATTGACAAGGCTTTGAACATATTCATGAAAATGCAGGATGAGGACCTGGAACTAGACCTTGTAACATATATTAATCTGGTAGTTTGTTATGGAAAAGCCGGTATGGTTGAGGGTGTAAAGCGGATTTACAGCCAACTAAAATTTGGAGAGATTGAGCCCAATGAATCCTTGTTCAAGGCTATTATTGATGCTTATAAAAATGCCAACAAACATGACCTTGCTAAATTGGTTACCCAAGAGATGAGATTTGCTTTAGAATCTCAACTGTCATCTGATTCTGTAACTGAAGATGAGTCTGATGACTTGCAACAATTATCTGATTATGAAACTATAGATGAGTATGATGACATTTCTTAATGTCATTAGGATCCACAATTATTGTCTGTTCAAAGTGTGAGGCTCCCTCTTGTGTACACTGTATAGAAGAAGCAGTTCTGCAAGCTTTCAAGATTGTGTATGTATGTATGAACATTACAATAGTTCATAATCAGTCGAAAAAAGAGTACAATAGTGGATTGAGGGAAGATTCTAACAGACAAGGTTCATGTTTTCATTGAGAAATGTAAATCTGAGGTTAGTCCTATTTATAATATCATAAATTTTTATCATATATAAATACCAAATTTTCCATTTCTGCTCTTCTTGCTTGTGAAATATTGCTGATTCTCATGTAAAGTGATCCCTCGAATAACTGTTGTGAGCCTTATTTTTCCATGGTACAATGACGCGTCCGATACTCTGATGAAGCCATCACGAATGTATCCTATTAAGACGAATTATTCTCGACTACACAATATGAAACTGACCTGAATTGCCCAATGATGCCGAAAACAAAACACAATCCATAATTCAATTGCTCATAGGCGTTAGTGGTTCAAATCATTTGTCCCATTATCTCACCAAGCCCCTCTCTCTCTCCACTTGTCTTTTTTACTGAAACTTGGAGGTTTCATTAAGCTTTGCTTGGGCCCATCGGCAGACTCTATTCTATTGAGCAAAGCGAGGTAAACAAACTTCTACTGAAAGATGCCAGTGTCTTGCCAACTCTCTGATGTTTAAGATTGTGATAATTCTCTTTTGAAGAAGAAATGAATTTTTGAAGGTGTGTTCTTATGCATGCCTTGTTACTTGATTTCTTCCATTTCTAAGGTTATTTTGGAGGATTACTGATGGATAAACCGTTTCTATAAACTGATGGGTTTTAACACAATTCAGGTTGTAGGAAGGAGTCATTGCAAAAGTAATGATATCAGCAGTCCATCACCTTTCCCAGAAAATGAAAATTATTAATTAGGGCATGATAGATAAGAAGATTCATTTCAACTCATATGTAATAAAGAAGGGGAATTGGGCTCAATAAGTCAATAACAAGAAGAAGAACAAGTCACTTTTCAATAAAAGAATTGAATGATTCGGTTTGATGTAGATTGAGATATCCGTAATAATCAATGTCTATCCTCCCATTAATACCATAACAAAATCTTGCCAGTATATCTAACAAGAGAACCTATGCAAAATTTAGTCTCAACTCTCAAGGGTCTAGTAAACCGTTCGGAAAAAATAGAGATTAATCCCAACTTCTCGTAATGCCAAGAGTCTTATAAGTTATAACTCAATTGGCATTAATTAATCTCTTTTATGAGGAGAACTAAGATTCAAATCACCCCTACCATCGAATTATCAAAAAAAGAAGAAAAGATGAATGTTCAACTGTGGCTCTCCTTGCAGAAAGTTAGGTGTGAGGTCTGCAATTGCATCCATAGTTATAAATTTGTATGCTCCATATATCTTTTTATTCTAAACATCATAGCACTTTGGGAGGGAAAATGCAAGGAAAAATCCAACTGTTTGACCAACGTTGTTAGCGTTAAATGTGATTTAAATCCCCATTTCTTCTTACCATCACACAAAATCCTCCACACCAGGAGAACTACTTCTTCCAGGAACAACAAAACTACCAATGTCAAGATGAGAACCGGAGTTTCTCTTACTTTCAATCCAGCTCCTACCTGGCATCTTTTTAACCCCTCTATTTTCCATTACCCTCCTAATTTCCGAGGCATCATCCCATCGTCCTACTGCTCTATAAACATTAGCCAGAAGAACATAACTCAAGTGATAGTCAGGTTCCAATTCCATCATTTTCTTAGCAATGCGCTCTGCAGTAATGGAGTTTGTACAGGTTGTGCAAGCACCGAGAAGAACTGCCCAAAGAGATGACTCATTTTTACAATCTGCATTCTCTATCAAATTTTCAGCTTCTTCAAGTAGCCCAGCACGGCCTAGAAGGTCAACCATGCAATTATAATGCTCAATTCCAGCTTTAATTCCATAGTCCTCCGTCATTGAGATAAAATATTTTCGACCTTGATCAACCAAACCTGTATGACTACAAGCAAAAAGAACCCCAATAAAACTAATATAATCAGGCTTTATTCCCTCCTTAATCATCTCATCAAATATTCTAAGAGCTTCTTCACCTTTTCCATTTTGAGCAAACCCGCAAATCATCGAGTTCCAAGTTATCAAATTTCTTACCGACATCTGCATGAAAATTCTATACGCAAAACTAATACAACCACATTTTGCATAAAGACAAACTAAAGCTGATTCTACAATTACATCCCTCCAACCACCCCTTTTTACATACTGGCAATGAACTTCTTTTCCTTGTCTTACTGCTGCCAAACCTGCACATGCACGAAGAACGGTTCCAAAACAGTAGAGATCAGTCTCCGCCATTTCTCTAAAAATTTTAATAACAGATTCAAAGTCTCCATTTTGACAGTATACTCCAAGCAATGCAGACCAAGAAACTGAATTCCTTCTTGGCATCCTATCAAAAACACGTCGAGATTCATCCACCGACCCACATTTTCCATACATGTCAACAAGGCTGCTCTCAACAAACACATTTCCACAAAGTCCAGAAGTCATAACCTTAGCATGCACTTCTCTACCTAGCTTCAACCTCCCTAAATTACCACAAGCAGTCAACACTGTCCCAAAAGTAAATTCATCTGGAGACAACCCACGATTTCTTTGCATTGTATAAAAGAATCCCAAAGCTTCCTCAAACAAATCATTCCTTGTGAATGCCGAAATAACCGACGTCCAACAAATAGTATCCGGTTCAGGCAACTCATCAAACAACTGGCGTGCATCTCTAGACTCGTAGTTTCGCCCATACATGTCAATCAAAGCACTGGAAATAACATGATTCGAATCGAACCCATGTCTCATAACCACACCGTGAAAGCACCGGCCGAGTCTTAACTCCCCAAGCTCCGAACACGCCTTGATCACCGCAGATAAAGTGAACCCATTTGGCTCAACCCCAAATGCCAACATTTCCCAAAACAACTCAAGCGAGTTCCTGGGCTTTCCCGCCCGAACATACCCAGATACCATCGAGGTCCAAGATATGACATCCTTAACAAAAAGACCATCAAACACTCTCCGAGTCTCCGAAAAATCTCGACCCAATTTAAAATAAAGAGATAGTAAGCTATTCCCGACGAAACGGTCGGTCTCGAGGCCGGACTTAACAACATGGGCATGGATTTGGAGGCCATGATTGAAAGAAACAACTTTAGTGCAAGTTTGTAAGAGTGAAGCATAGACAATTGGTTTGACGACAATATCGGCGGAATTAGCAGAGTTTAGCAGTCGAAGCGCATCGGGGAGTGCGCCGAGCTTGCAGAAATAGAGGATTTGAGATTGTTTAGTTGATGGGGTTTTGGTATTTTGGAGAGTGAGAGTGAGAAAGCTGCAATGGCGCTTGAAGAAGAAGAAGAGCTTCATCAAAAAGCAACTGTTTTTTGAAAAATTTGATTTTGGCCGATGGGGCGGGATTCCATTCCGCCCTTGTTGATGGCACTTGTCCGCGACCGAATCAAGGATGCGTCATGCGTGTGCTTATTTGACGTAAAAAAAGGAGGAGAAATTCATTAAAAACAAAACTTATGGCAAATTAAACTCGCTTTTAAATGTGTCATTTTAAATTAAACTTTTATTATTGTGCCAAACTATTCCATTTTTTTTTTTATAATCACCTCACCTACTCCATTATTATGTTAGTTTTTGACTTATCTGATTAGTCTAATGTTAGCTTCTCTTTCACTAATGAAAATCTGCGGAAAATAATGGTGGTTGTGTTATCCTTCTCTTATAGCTCAACAAATATCTTTAAAAAAAGAAGCCCGTAAATGAGATGGAATGATTAATTTTTTTTTTTTTCAATAGCCCAAGTGTCAATAATAAAAATTAATAGTATATTGGTCCATTGGAGGGTTGTTTGCATCTGACCTAAACCTTAAGGGTATTTTTTGCAATTTGACCTTTAATTAATTAATAATAATAATGTTATTATTATTAACTCTCTCAAGAGAGTAATTATTCGTACTTTTAGAGTAAAATAATTGTGTATTCTCTCATCTTACATGAATGGTAGGTCTCAATTATTAAATTTAACTAAACTCATGACGGGATTCACTACCAAGTGAGAGGAGGAAGTACATAATTATTATGTTCCGAAAATATTGAATAATTTTTCCTTTCAATATTGGTAGGCATTGAGTGTCATTGGAGATGACTCAGTTATTAGTTTGTACTCCCTTGGTTCGGGATGGACCTTACGGTGGATGTCTATGCACCTAGATGAGGATGAGGAAGGGCATAGTATGCAAGGACAATTTGTCCAGTGGGACTGAGTTAGTGGTCAATTTTGAAAAAACAAGTATGGGTATTTATTTCAATTCAACTAGATCGATGCACTAAAGAATTTTAACACTAAAGTGAAAAATACGTGCTTTAATTGAAAACCCCTTTTTAGCTTTAAGGAGGTCTTAAAGATTTTTAATAAAATTATCAAACATGTGACAATTTTTTTTAATAGAGTTTTAACGGCCTTAAAGTTCTTTAAGGTAATGCTTAACGCACAACAGAGAGACTGACTCTTAGTTCCTTGAATCACAAAAGGCACCAAATATTAAAAAAAAAAAAAAAAAAAAAAATTTTAAAACTAGTTATACTGTGAATAGCTGATCCGGTTTTACGTTTTACCAAACACTCACTATAGGTCGATTTTGAAACCTTATGATTGGCCATCTAATTGGCCTAGAATCATATGTAAAAAAAATATGAAAAAAAAGGGCTACTACAATAGAGGAGATAATATTCCATTATTCCTAAACTTAGTTTGTCTAACATTTTTATTTTTTTGATTGGAAAAGTACGAATGGACTTTGTAACCATAGGAATAAAACGGGAAAGGAGAAACGAATGAATGGCTCGAATTCTGCAAAGAAGTTGATCCTTTAATTCTTCTCATATTTTCTTAACAAATAATTTTTATTTTTTAATTGTATCAATATCAATGATGTGAGGTTGTTGAATATAAAGGTTTTCCAATTTCTCTAGATATAATACCTTACGGATTGGGAACCACAAAATCAACTAGATGATTGTGATTTGTAGTTTGAAACCCATCGCTCAAAGTTCTTCGGTCACATTATTTGGTTTTATATCTTTGTCAATATTAATTAATGGACATATATGGATAGAAGAGAGGTTTGTCTATCGCGATATAGTATGATATAATGTGTCGGGGAAGATTTAACACTCACAATTAAGAATTTGTGACCTGTTGTAATGTTTTTTTTATTTTTTTATTTTTTATGGGAACGATAGCAAGACTTGTTGTAATGTTGATCATATAATAATAATACAAAAAATACGCGTTCTTATTAAAAAATAAAGGTTAAACAATTGTTTCTCAAAAAAAAAAAAAACTTTGCATGAAGTTTGATTTTCGTTCTTAAACTTTTAAAAAGTTAGTTTTTCGTTTTTGAACTTTGAAAAAATTTGTTTTTATACATGAATTTTGTCCCTGGACTTTTTTTTTTTTAAAGGACGAAATTCATGTATAAAAACAAAATTTTTCAAAATTTAGAGATGAAAAACGAATTTCATGCAAAGTTTAAAGACGAAAACAATAGTTTAGCAAAAAATAAAAAGGAAAAATTTAGATTATCACTAGAGTGGATAGAAGCCATTGCAAAGAAGAATTGATCTGAAATGAAGCACTTGGTCTATGGGCATTGTAGAAAATGACATATTTAGTTAATAGAAAATTAATAATATTGTAATTCAATGACATTGTTTACTCTGTATTATAAGGAGAACTAGAGTTTGAATCTTCCTTCTTTTATTATTGTAACTATTGAATTAAATTTATATATATAAACTAACCTTTTCTCTCATATTACGGAAAATTATTCAATCACTAAGATCAACTTATTGTCCAGTAATTTTATTAACTCTTAACTCCATTCACTAACCATTGCCTTCTCACCCTCCAACACAACCTAATTTGCAACATGTTTGTTTGGAGAGATTGGAGAAGGAAGGAGAGGGGAAGAGAAAAAGTGAACGGAACGTTGATTTAACAAATTAAAGGAAAAATTATTCAGTAGTCCCGAACTACAAAATAATGTTAATATCAATAATAAATAGTATGATAGGTAATCTTAAATTCTTAACATACAAGTATTCCATCCTTTTCATCACCGTTATGCTTTTTTGTTTCACGTTTTTTTTCTCTATTGCTTTATTGTTGTTTGGTGCAACATTTGAAAACCAATAAGCTTTCCTGATTAATAAAAGGGTAAAAAACTAAGATCAAAATACATTAACTTTTAACCATACCCCTCCAATAACATATTGTCCTTATTGGTTGCCTGGTTTTCTTCTGATCTTAACTTCAATCACTTACCATCGCCACCCCTCTAGACTACCTTTAGTTCTAATAAAGACTAAAGAGTAAAGACTACCATTACCATCGGTTCCATTTTCAAAATCATAAAAACATATAAGTCTTTTTAAAAAACATTAAATATTTAAAAAAATCTAAAAAAAGAAAGCCATTCTTCATTAAAAATATTTTTCATCTAGAAGTTACTTTTTATTAAACACAAAATTGATTATATAAACCCCGCTTGTGTCTACACTTAGTGTCATATTTTGTTCATAACCGGTCTCAAGCCTAAATAAAAAGAGGGTTACAATAGGTTAACGGCAAAAGTAAAATTTAATTACTTTATTATGAATGAATCTACAAATACCAATGATTATATAGTTGTAGAGGCATAAATAAAATGAATTTTTATTATAAGAACAAATGAAAGATTTAAAAAATATGTGTAAGGTAGCATTGTATATTTTTGGGAAACAAACACAAGCTTAGGTTTATATTAGAGATGTTAAACTCACACTACCGGTTTGATATCACTCTCTTACACTATACTAAATTTAAGTTGTGTGGACCAATGAATTTATGTTATTAGACTTAGATTTTTTCTAGTAGTGGACTAATGTGACATCTCCGCATTCATGGTGTGAAATAGTTTTTTCGAAATAGGATCATTTCCATTTGAAATGAAATGGAAAGAGTCTATTTCATAGTTCAAATTAAATGTTATAGATCTAATCGTGTACATACTATTACATCATTTAAAATTTTAAATGACATGATAGTATATATACTATCAGATCTATAAGATAAAATCTAAACTATAAAATGAATAAATAGAAAAATATCTAAATAGAGTAGATCCTATTTCAGCCTTTTCACAATAAAGAAGCCAACAAACCACTTACCTACATTTGGGCTCAGAAGTGCGTGAATATAATAGTTTTTGTGGTCAAACCTAGGCCAAAATCAACCGGTACCTACCAACTGCCACCCACATTCACTTTCCCTTACACAAAACCTGATAGTACACCTAGTAATTATGGGATAAGACCTCTCCTTTCCACGTGTACGAACCAGATCTTTCAATCTGTAGTCCCCCTTGTTATGTTATTATAGTTCCAACTGTCAATCACGCTTGGCACATTCCCAAAGGCCATTCAGATCGGAGACCTCGAAGACAAAAACTCCTCACTAATTCTCGAACAACTTCTTAATAATAACCCACAAATAGTCCATTAATCCAACGGCCACCAGTTAAGATGCCAAAGAAAAGTTACTCGATCCTTAACTCCTCTCATGCATATATAAAAGAAGGCCTTTCATTCACAAGTTTCTCAACTATTCTCTCTGTTCCTAATTTCCTACACAAAAAACTCGTGAGCTTCATTTAGGTCTTGAAATAGAATAAACTCCTAACAACATGGTTTATTTATGTTTTCTTGTTGATCAAACGAGGAAAGTGAGGCGGAGCAAGCCGGCGGCAGGGATTTGTTCACGGTGCGGCGGTGGAGCTAGAGTGGCAGAGATGAAGACAGCTACAAGATTTTGTTATGTGCCATTCTATTGGAAATCTTGGAAAGCAATCATATGCACTTTTTGTGGAGCAATTCTTAAATCCTACCGCTAGATGTCTTGTCTTATTTTTGTTTTAGTTAGACATCTTGGGCTTCATTTGATATTAATGGAGGATGTAATTAAGTAACATACTTTGGTTCATATGTATCACAACACTAGCCCATGAAAATTCAACGATGGAAGTTTAAGCTAGCTAGCCAGAGAGTTCAAGTTATGTATTTATTACTATATTTTAAATATGTTCCAAATGAAAATGAAGTAATAATTTTATCTCTAGCCTTTAGGACACCGATTAACAAGTTTTTTTTTTTTTTTTTTTTTGAGTGAGATTGACGAGACACTTCATATAAATTGTATTTAGAATATTTTAAAATTCTTGAAGAGTCTTATCAATTTCACCTAACGAATGAATTTGAATTGGTTGGAACGCATGATTCAATTAATGCTGTTTCCTTTTTTCACAAATTAAATATGGACGGTAGAAGCCTTATTTGAGTATTCAAAAACAATGAGGCAGATGCCACCTAATAGTATGTTGGCAATAAAGCATGATTTTGAATTAATTACCCCCCTTCCCTATTTATTTATTTATTTTTTGCACTAACTCGTACATTTCACAAGACTATATGCATAGGTATAGCCCTTTTTAGTTTTTAGGCCTGGGTATCCAAAGACTCCCTATGAAAGGACAATAGTTATCACATTTTTAGGTGAAACATGGTCAATAATTTGGTTGGCATGGCATACGTTTGGGGTCCTACTGTATTGGTCCAAGCCCTCATAAAGATATTCGGCTATATGCAATAACTGTGATACAAACTAGTCAAACACTGAAAAAAGGCAAACAATAAATGCGACACAAACTAGTCAATTACAGAGAAATAAAGAAAAAATTGGTAAAATACAAAAAAGTACTCGTGAGGTTTGGGTTAATGCCATTCACTACAAAGATTTTTCAAAAATCTCCAATTTGTTCTTTAAGCACAAACATAAAATTTCACAATTTTTATAATAATGTTATAGATATAACAAATTTCATAACTGCTAAATGATAAATTGTAATTAGTATAATATCACTTTCATACAATATCACCACCTCATTAGTTGTAGATTTTGTTTTGGCTTAAGACTTATTGTTATTTTTATTGGTGATATTTTGAACTACAATGCAATAGACATGCCCAATTTTTTATTTATTTATTTATTTTTCTTCATAATTTGTGAAGGTGACAAATTGTGAATATTGCAACCTTGCTATTAGGACAAACACTGACATTACTTTTATTATATATCAATCACAATCTATCCTCTCTGCAATTATGAAAAAAATTGTAAATTTTTTTTTTTGGGTATGATATCAAGTGTAGTTTATACTTAAAGAGAAAATTGAATATTTAAAAAAGGTCTTGTTAACGAGTGTCCTTAGGACAATGTTTAATGAAGTATTTAATGCTTCTACTTTATAGGAAGTAGTAAAATTTTAGGCTTAAATACACTATTAGTCTTAAAGTTTACTCATTGAGCGCTTTTGGTCTCTGAAGTTTGAAATGAGCACTATTAGTCTCTTAAGTTTAAAAAATGAGCACTTTTGATCCCTTTATCTAATTCCGTTAGTTTGCTTGTCTACATGGCTAACGGAAAAATTACGTGACATATTTTTTTATGATGTGACAGATTATTTTTTAATTAAAAATTACACCTAAACAAAATACCCTACTGGACCCATCCGAATCGAAATTGACCCAGTCGACCCGCTTTATACAACCTCAAACAGAAAAACACACTCAATGCCCAGATCTGTCCACCACCACCGGCGCCACCCAAATCTATCATCCACCACGTCCTAGATCTATCTCAGATTTTGGCTTTCCTACAAATTCAATTTTTATTATATATATATAAATTAAGATTTTCTAGTTTATGTAATAGACGACAAGTGCGGAGGAGAGCTGTTTGCCTTTGGCTTGAGTTATCTTCGATTCCTTTTATTTGGTTTGTTAATAAAAATTTATAATTTATTTGGCTTCAGATTGAAACTACCATTCTATAATTGATAATATCACAGACCGAAGTCACAAAAAAGTCTCCTTTTATACCAGTCCGTCCGAGTCATTATGGATTCTAAGCATTTGTTGATTTTTGATGAATGTCTAAGCTTTTGTTGATTGTAATTGTTCTCAAAAGAAATCAAATGAATCGATTACATTATAAAGGCTAATTTTTGTTAGTACTGGTGGAAATTGTTCATGTCATTGGCTTTGAAAATTAAAAACAGAGTTAGTGACAATTGCGGCTGGGATATGGGAAAGTGAATCTATGGTGGCTTTGGTGAATTTGTGGGTTCCAAATCTAGATGGTAAAGAGATTGAAAATTACTCACTTCCTCCTCGTGCCTAGTTTGCGCCAGTATGGAGGCCGTGGGTGGCGCCGATGGTGGAGGACAGATTTGGGCGTTGGGGTGTGGTTTTCTTTTTGGGGTTGTCTGAACTGGTCAAGTAATGGGTCAGTATGGATTCATATGGGTCCAATAGGGTGTTTTGTTTAGGTGTAATTTTTAATTAAAAAAAAATCTGCCACATTATTTAAAATATCTGACCTCATCTTTCCCGTTAGCTACTTAGTCAAGTAAACTAATAGAATTTGATAGAAGGACTAATAATGTTCATTTTTTAAACTTTAAGGACTAATAGCGCTCATGCCAAACTTCAGGGACCAAAACCGCTCAATAAGTAAACTTCAGGGATTAACAGTGTATTTACGCCAAAATTTTAATATTAAAATAATATAAAAATAACTTTTAAGGGTATTTTAGTCTTTCTATTTGTTATTTTAATATCAAAAGTTTGTTATTTTTTATAAAGTATAAGTATTTAATATTTTTTAACCATTACCCTAAGGACATTGGTTAACAAAATCCAAAAAAGTGCTCAATAAGGCCTACCATCAGCTCAAACCTCGTAATAAAAGTACAAAACATTTATTTTGAACGTTTTGCTGGATAACCGAATCCTGTTTGTTGTTGGATACGGTTCAAAATTCCATCAGGTTACAGCTATCAACATTTATTTCCGTAAGTAAGTAGGTCCTCATAATCAAATATGCCGCCTGAAATTTTTAATTTTGATGGGATTTTTTTTTTTGATAAAGAATTTTGATGGGATTCCTTTAGCTTAAGAGCGAAGATATATATACGAGTAATTGCCAAGGAAGTTTTGGTGTCGGCAAGGTTTAATTAAACCTCCAAATTTGCTGGAAATTTTATGAAAAAAAATATAAAATAAAGGGTCTTGTTAACGGATCCTGTTAACGAGTGTCCTTAGGGCAATTGTTAAAGAAACATTTAATACTTTCACTTTATAGGAAGTAGTGAAATTTTAATATTAAAATAATACAAAATAACTTTTAAGGATATTTTAGTCTTTTCATTTATTATTTTAATATTAAAATTTTGTTATCTCCCGTAAAGTGTAAGCATTTAATGCTTCTTAACCATTGTCCTAAGGGCATTGGTTAACAAAATCCATAAAATAAAATATCTTATAATATTTTTAGAAAAATAGAGTTTAGCTACAACACCATTTGTAACAACCCATTATGTGATAATTCATAAATTTATCTATATATATTATTTAAACAAATCACATGACTCATTAAATAGGTTATGTAACTAAAAATACGCGTGGATAGTCATTTGAGTTGCTACATAGTGGGTTATAGCAAGATTGCTTAGAGTCCATTTGTTTAAACTTATTTTAGTCTGTAACCTGTGCAATATACGAGAAAATTTAATACAATATGATTTTTTTATTAAAAAAAATATAATGTGTCAAAATTTTTAATAAAAAAATAAATGATAATGTGTAAAATTGTTTAATAAAAAATAAAAGATCATGTTAAAATAGTGGATGAGTCAACAAAAATCAAACGTGTTTGGTTTTATATATTATATAGATAGAAAAGCTCTATTTTTTTTTTTTTTTTGTTTTTATAAAAAGTTTTATACATTATTGTAAAAGTTCAATTATTTTTTAGGCAGGACTACCTTGTTAGAGCATTTCCAACACCTTTTATAAAACTTCACCCATGTGGAGAAAAAAGACTTTACCTATTAACTTTTTCAATACACCAGCCTCTGAAAACTTTATCCACATGTGAAAAAAAAAAAAAAAACTATTAACTTTTTCAACAATCCCTTCTCTATTTATATTTAAATAATATTATTTCGTTATTAATTAATTAATTTTTTTTTATCCATATGTTCATCTTCTCCCCAACCCGAGAGAGAAGCAAATCTAGTCTCACCTCAGCCGCCTCGCCTCATCGGTATCCTTGCATTCCTAGCGTCATCACCTTGCCCTCTATCCACTGCTTATCCTCTCCCTCCTCCTTATCTCATCCCAGTCCACCAGACCAACACCCCTCTTCCAAAACCAATAAAAAATACCTCCAGTCTACCAATTTTCTTTCAAAAACAACCAAAAACACATTGGGCAATCCACCACCGGTGGAGATCCAACCAGCACCAACAAAGAGAGGATCCAAAAGATCTGACCGAGATTGGCCTCGCTGGTGTCACTTGAAGCTCGTCAGATCTGCTTAAGTGAAAGGCTTAGTGAGATGAAGGTGAGAGAGGGGAAAGGAAATGAAAGTGAGAGAGACCGAGAGAGAGGGAGGCTCGTAGATCTGTTGGAGTGTGATGGAGGTGAGAGAAACCAAAAGATAGTGAAATAGTTTTTTTAGTGTGTGAATTAGAATTTTGTCAAAATTAAATGGGAAATAGAGGAACTGATAAGACATCGTACAAATAAATAATATACACCTCTTTAAGTTGATAATTTTAAAATTTTTTCATATAATTAAGTAGAACTTCCTGTTCCAAATTTCACCAATTTGGGTACTTATTCTTTCACAAGCTGCAGTTAGTATAGCTTTTTAGTAAAGGAGTACTAATAAACATTTTACTTACTTGTTTATTTTCTTCACTTTAGCTTTCGCATAATTATGCTTGCTTAACTGAATCTTTCCTCTTTTTCTCATTTTTCTACAGCTGGAAGCGGCAATGAGACTGTTGCAGAGGAAGAAAGAAGACTTCAGACTGCAGCAGTGGAGTCTGCCGTTAGAGGTCAGCCAGGGTTGTTATCTGCTGCCAGGCCTGCCACATTGGGGTATTCTGTTCTTGCTGATATGGATGCTTTCTTTCGAGAATTTGACCGTACGTCATTCAGTTCCCGTCATGCTGAGCATTTCTGGACCTTTGATGATGTGAAGGCTGACTTTGAAATCTTCCGAGTACCCCAAGGAGGAATTCGGTTCTTGAAAGCCTTGTGGGAAAGGTACGGCAGCTGCTTGTCGTATTTCAGCCGTGGTGTGCATGTGGGAAGCTCTTTATTGACTCTCCTTTGTTGTGTGCTAGCCCATATGGAGCATACTAGGCTTGAGGACATCACTGAAGTTCACATCCTTGAGTGGAAAGCCGTAGTCCAAGAGGCAATCGAAGGAGGCTTCAAATTTGGTTTCATTCTCGACTATCTGAGGAGGTTAGCTCGTGACATATTCAGCAGGAGGGTCTTGGCTGAATTGAGAGTAACAGAGGCTCGTGTTGCTGCATTGAGGGATGCTTTGAACACGGTTGCACCAAGCCCATGGGACTTGGCTTCTGCCAGCAGAGTTTCTGCAGAAGCTCATGCTGAATCAACCCTCCAGGGCTTGCTGTCTTGAGCACATCATCCTCTGCATTCTTCTTTCTTTTCTATTTTGTAATATGTTAGCCGTGTATAGGCTTTGACAATGAAACTTGATTTCACTTTGGTTTTTTGGCACATATTTGTTAAGTGCATTTACTTGTGAACAATGAAACTTGAATTGTGTCAACTTTACTTGCTTGAATTACATTGTATAAAAGGTTGACATATTTTGCAATACAAAAGAAAAGCATTTTAACTTCTATTACTCTTAGCCTAGCACAAAATGCTTCAAAAGCTATTTCAAAAAAAGAAAGATACATAATGCAAAATCTGCTGTAATGCATCTTACGAGTAATAGCGTTTCAGCCATTTTCCATTGATAGGATCTGCCAAGGTAGTTCCATCAGACTTAGACAGCCTGTAGTAACCACTTCCATGTGCTTCTCGGATGATGTATGGTCCATCCCAATTGGGAGAGAACTTGGATGGAGATGGTAGGTTTCTCCTTACAAATTCCGCGGCTTTCAAAACCAGTTGTCCCTCCGCAAAAATTTGGACTCGAAGGGCTTTGCTGTACACATTAGCCATTTTTTGGTAATTCCTTTGGCTTTTTGCTTTAGCTAAATCCCTTGCCTCATCAAGTCCTTCCAGATCTGCCATACATGCTTCAGCACACATATTAGCATCCACTTCCAATTCACTCCCTTGCATTACTCGTGGGCTAGGCACAACCAATTCAGTTGGAGAAATGGTATCAGTACCATAAACAAGTGAGAAGGGTGTAAAGCCTGTTGCTGTCTTGGGTGAACTCTGGTATGCCCAGAGGACATCTGCCAGATGGGCTTTCCAGTCGTTCCCATAATCAAACACCATTTTGCTCAGAATTCGCAGCAACATTCTGTTTGTGGCTTCAGCTTGCCCATTACCTTGAGGGTAATAAGGTGTGGAACGTCGATGCTTGACTCGGTAATGTTCTAGCACTTCCCGTACATCCTTGTTTATGAAAGGAGTACCGTTGTCGATGATGAGCTTGTATGGTATGCCAAAACGAGTGATTATGTGTTCTCGAATGAAATTTGCAACTGCAGCACCTGTTGCTTTTCGGAGAGGGATAGCTTCTACCCATTTTGTAAAGTATTCGGTAGCTACAAGAATCCAAATGTAACCACCGGAGGCCGGATTGATAGGGCCAATGAGATCTAGCCCCCAAGTGTGAAATGGCCAAGGTGTAGCCATGTTTTGGAGACTAGTTGGGTGAGTATGGATCAAGTTGGCTTGGACTTGGCAAGTGTGACATGTTTTCACAAAATCTGCCGCATCCTTCTTCATTGTAGGCCAATAATAACCAAGTGTGAGCAAACACTGGTAGAGCCTTTTCTTTCCTTGATGCTCCCCACATTCCCCGGCGTGAGTTTCCTTCATGACCATTTGGGATTCCGCTGGACTAAGACATCTAAGCGGCTCTCCATGAAAACCTTTTCGGAAGAGAGTTCCTCCTTCCACAAAATACCTCAAGGCTAGCCTTTTAAGGCGGTAAACATCCTTGGGGTTTGATGGTAAGATTCCTTTAAGCAAGTATTCTAAGAAGGGTGTGCGCCAATCAGTAGAGACGAAAGTTGCACACACCTCTTCATTGCTGTAATGGAATTGGCAAGTTAGGCACTGGCTCTGTATCTCTGCTGCTTCTGCACTCATGTTTGGCCAGAAATATCCCAGCCGCTGAAGTCTGCGGTAGAGGCTGATAGCTCCTCCATCTCCACAAGTTTTCTCATGGACGTCAGGCAGCTTTTCCTTTGCCTCTTCGATACTAATGCAGCGTGCCAAGACTCCTCCAGGCAGTCTTCTATAAAGATCCCCAGATATCAAGGTGTAATCCTTGATTTCTCTTAAATCTGCCGTAACAGCAGGAGACATGAGCTTGGCTTTGATTGGTGCTCGCCAGTCTTCTTGATCTTGAGACAGCTCTTCAAACTCTTTCCTCAATGATTCAGTGATAGGCTTCGCCTTCTTGCAGATTGTGACATCCATTTCTTCACCTTCGAAGGCTATTTGAGATCCTAAAGTAGCTAAAGCATCTGCATACCGGTTCTCATTCATCTGAGCATGTTCTATTTCGAAGGTGCTGAATTTTGCTTCTAACTTCTGTGCCAATGCCCTGTAGGGTGCCAAAGATGGTTCCTTGAGTGAGAATTCCCCTCGGGCTTGACAAACCACAAGGTTAGAATCGCCAATGACTCGCAAATGTTTGATTCCCATCTCATATGCTATTGCTAATCCGGCTAAGTAAGCCTCATATTCAGCCGCATTGTTAGAACATGGAAAATCGAACTTAAAAGACCTTGTCACAGCTTCCCCATCATCTTTATAAAGAACAATACCAGCTCCTGCTGATGTAGCAGTCGACGAGCCATCAAATTTCAAGGTCCAAACAGAATCTGCCAAGCCTGCCAAGAATACTTCATTGATTTCCCCGGGTACTTCATCCGAGATGGATGAATTATCTTCCCCAGGAAATTGAGCTAATAGATCAGCAATGGCTTGGCTTTTGATAGCGGTTGGTGTTTCTGCAATAATCTCATATTATGACAGCTGCAGAAGCCACTGTGCCAGTTTGCCAGATAATACAGGCCATTGCAGCAGACTTCTGATGGGATGAGATTTTGTCATTAATTTTGTCATTAACTGGACCTTGTGAGCTAAGAAGTAATGTCGGAGCCTTTGGGAAGCATAAATTAGAGCTAAGCAAGATCGCTCAGCCCCCGAGTATCGGCTTTCAGCATCCTTGAGAGTACGACTAACATAATAAATGGGTTGTTCATCCCCATTATCATTTTCTTGGGCTATCAAAGCCCCAATTGCTTGACTATTTGAAGCTAAATATAGTCGAAGAGATTTTCCAGAAATAGGTGCACAAACAGTAGGAAGTTTAGTCATGATGTCTTGTACCTTTTCAAAGGCTTCTTGGCATTCGGTAGACCAATGAAATGGAGCTCCCTTTTTCAAGAGTGGTGCAAAAGTAGAAGTCACAGCAGCAAGTCTAGGAATAAACCTTCTTATGTATGACAGCTTGCCTAAGAAACTCTTCAACTCTTTATGTGTAGTTGGTGGCTTCATAGTAGCTATGGCAGATGCTCTTGCTGGATCGACATCGATACCACGCTGGTGCACTAAGAAACCCAGAAATTTGCCAGCTGAAACCCCAAATGCACACTTGAGAGGATTCATCTTGAGCTTGTACAATCGGCATCTTTCGAACACTTTCTTCAAGATACCAAAATGATCTCCCCTTGTCTTGGACTTCACCACAATATCATCAACATAATCTTCAATTTCACAATGCATCATATCATGGACATTGTTGTCATGGTTCTTTGATATGTGGCTCCGGCATTCTTGAGTCCAAATGGCATGACGGTGTAGTAGAAGTTCCCAATAGGCGTGCGGAATGCAGTCTTCTCAGCGTCCTTTGGAGACATAAAGATTTGATTATAACCGCTAAAACCATCCATAAAGGAAAACATTGCATGACCAGCAGCTGAATCAATCAGGAGGTCCATGTTAGGCAGCGGAAATTCATCCTTAGGACATGCCTTGTTGAGATTACGGAAATCCACACAACATCGGATCTGGCCATTCTTTTTTTTTACGGGAACTATGTTGGACAGCCACCGTGGGTGCTGTATTGGCTTAATGAAACCAGCTGAAAGTAGCTTCTTAACTTCTTGAGTAATTTGAGCTTCAACCTCCGGATGGAAGGTCCTCATAGATTGTACCACTGGTCTAGTACCCGGTTCAACATTTAAAGAATGTGCAACAAGTTTCGGGTCTATCCCGGGCATTTCATCATATTGCCAAGCAAAAACATCTTGATATTCTTTTAACAATTCTACTAAATGCATTCTTTCTTCGACTGATAATGATGCACTAATAGAAACAGGCCTATGTACATTAGGATCAGAACTTAAATTGATTACCTCAAGTTCTTCTTTTGCAGAAATTTTGGGATCTGCTGCAACGGGTTCTGCTGTATCTGCAGATTCTGGCATACTTGCTTCATTTACTGCGAGACAGGAGGGCTGCAAAATTCCCTCCTCTGGTTCGGGGGCCTCTTGTTGGGGACAATTGGCCCCCGCGCACCTTCACAAACGGTAAATAGTGCGTCCATCGGGTAAACGGACGCGTACACATGGTGGCTGACTCTTGCTTGTGCTAGCTTCTGCCTTGCGCTTCTTTTTCTGTTCCAGTAGATCTCTCAAGTCCGCCCCAGGGGCATCCCTTATTTCTTCCCATTTGGACAGTGGAATTCCAGTAGGTTTGGCAAGCAATGCCTCCCCTGCTGGAGTAACTTCGTCATATAAGGCTGCTTCAACAAAGTGGGACTCGGATTGATCAAAGGGTGCGGAGTTGGCGGCTATTCGGATAGGCTTCCCGTTGAGCCTTCCTTTAACACATTGGTGGTAGGTGGAGGGGATGAGTTGATGTTTGTGCAGCCAAGGTCTTCCCAATAATATGTGGTAGGGAACCACGGAATCCACAACATGGAACCGTGTGAAAGCCACAACGGGACCAACCTTTAGAACAAGTTGAATATGCCCCTTAATGTATTCACCTACACCACCGAAACCTTTTATCTCCGTAGGTGCTCCTTGGATCTTCTTTTGAGGGATTTCTGCTGCTTGGATTGTACTTAAAGGAATAAGATTGATGCAAGAGCCGTTATCTACCAAAGCATGCCTTACTTGCACCTCATTGATTGTGGCTGAGAGGTACCGAGGACGTCGGTGATCTGGATACTGAACTTCCATATCTTCGTCTGTAAATGTGATTGCATTGGTTGTTTCCAGAAAAGCTCGGCTGGCATGGGTTTCTGCTGTAAAGCAGTGAGCTCCGGAATCTGCTGCTATGGCCATGATGGCCTCAGTAGCTGCTGTGCGAGCTTCTGGATTCAATCCTAGCTGATTGAAGAGAAACCGAAACCTGAGATTCCTCTGCAGAGTCTTGATGGCTGTAGGTGTCATGGCAGTACTTGCAGTGGCAGACTCGTCCACATCCACGTCACTAGTGCTTCCATGAATGACAACTGAAACCACACCCCTATCTTTATGCTTAAGGAAAGGATCAGTATGTACCTTTTGCTGTACTTGGGGTAATTCCAGGGTTCCATCTTGAATTTTCTCATGGAATTTTCTTCTAAGAGTCCAACAATCTGCTGTAGAGTGATGAACATATCGATGGAAATAACAGAATTTCGGGTTCTTCTTATCTTCTTCAGTTGCCTTTTTCTGAGCTTCTGGAAGTTTGATAATGCCATCTGCCACCCATTTGTCAAGAATGACCTTCATTTCTTCTAGAGTGCAAGGAACCGGAGGTGGTGCTTCATCGAAGGACCTCTCATTTGATTTCTTCCGCTTATTGTTCACGGTAGACACCGTAAGAACTTGTGGTTGGTTCTTCTTTTCTTTAGGCTTTCTAGTATGAGGCTTGACCGATAGCGCTGTTTTTCGAGCCTTTTGGAGCAGCTGTCCAAATCTCGAGATATCAAGGTTTTCAAGGTGAGCTCGAAATTCTGGTAACATATTATCTATGCAGACCCCTACTAGCTCGCCTTCTTCATAATTAGCATAGCAATCCAGGTATATATCGCGAAAGCGATGTATATAACGGAGCAAGTCTTCCCCACTTGCTTGCTTTGTAGTGTGGAGATTGACAAGGGTAATTTTTTCTTCCGCTTGGAAATATTTCCCGCAGAACAGCTCAACCATATCTTCCCAAACCTTCATAGATCCGGGAGGCAAGGTGGTATACCATGTGTAGGCTCTATCATCAAGAGACTTTGAAAATTCTCGAAGGCATAGATCACCGTTTACGGCATAAGCCCCCATTGAGTCTACAAACTTGCTAATGTGTACAAGGGCACTCCCTTTCCGGCCATCAAAACGTGAGAAAGTTGGAGCAATATACTTCTCGGGGTAAGACTGTTTTAACAACTCAGCAGGATAGGGAGGCTTTCTTACAAAGAGTCGAGACTCTTTTGGATTCTTTTCCCTTTCTTGTTTGAGCAGGTCTGCTATGTCAGACATTGTCACAAAGGTAGCCTCCTTTTGGTGTGATCCTGAGTCTTCATGAGGTTTTTCCTGGTCTCCTCCTTCGTTTTGAGGAGGAGTCTTTGTACCAGCATCCTTTTCTTTGAGCTGTTTGATAGCTTCTGCCAGCTCACTCTGATTCTGCTGCAAGCTCTGTATCAGTTCCAGCAGCAGGTTTGTTGGTGGTGCCTCCGAGTTTGGATCACTTGGAGGTGGTGGTGGGTTTTGTCCCTGTACATTGACTGCAGATTCAGCTTGGGAGTGTTCCATGTGGGCTGAAACTTCCCTTTGCTTTCTTCTCTGTCGGGGTTTAGGAGGCATGGCTCTCGAGCTCTAGCTTTCTTCTTGGAAGTGTTGATGTCGACTCCCCAGTGGAGTCGCCAGAAATGTGAGGGGAGTTTTTTGTAACAATGCCACGTGGCGTGCCGAGGGCGATCACAACATGGACTTTGATATTGAGAAAAGGGGTAGTCGAACCCAAAATTCAACCGAGGGCCCAAAGCTTGGCCCAAGGGCTAGTGGGACACTTCTCAAGAATGTTCGAAAGCCAAAGTCACTAAAGCCCAAAAATAATATGAACAAAGATTAAAGGAAATTTACCCAAAGTGTTGTTACCGATAAGAAATCCAAAGAACAGTTTTGGGTCCGAGCCTCTCACTGTTCCTTAGTTGAATCGAACTTGAAACGACGTAACTTTGATTATCACAATCTAAACATGGGTTTTCTGCACTGCCGATGACATCTGCCAGAAGAGCTTCGAACAGTAATAAGTTTTGTTGAAACTAAAAGAGGGTTGACTTGTTGGGAGAGAGTCAGCTCCGATGAGACATGCATAAGGATAGGGGAAGAATGTGTTTGGGCCTTTTGTGGGGCTAAATTAATGGTAGGGAACCATTGTGGTTCTTATAAGGCATTTCAGGAAATTCTGCCCAGACATCTGCCAGGAGAGCTTTCTGGGAAACAAAGGAGATTTTAATGATAAATCCTAATCCTTTCGAATGGGATTGTATTTCTGGGTTTTGATTGGTATTTCTAAGTTGAAAATGATCTCAGAAACATCCTCTTTCAGAGGTTCTCCCTTGGGGAATCTAAGAGAAAATCCTTTCTCTTGGGTTTTAATTGTGGTAATTTCTTGAGTTGTTGAAAGGGTTGTTCTTGGTCTGGTTGAACCTCATGGGTCTGATGGATCTGATGCCTTAAGAATGCAATCAGTCCTCTATATATAGAATGATTAGTGTGGCTTAATCTCATGGGAAAACCGAGATTATGGTTTTCTTAAGCCTATTAGTTTTTAGTATTAGTCCTCTATGACATGTTTTGTCAAAAAGAGTATGGCATAAGTAAAATGATTATAACCTTTCCCTAATGTCAGGACAAGGCTTTCTTCTCCTCTGAAATGGCTTGTCAGAGGTACTCATTGCTTTTTGCTGGTGGGTTTTTGTGTATGGTTAGGTCTATGCATGTCTCTTGTGACTTGGCATCCATAAATTCATCATTGTGCCTCCCAGCAGACCTAATGACAGCAGTTCATGGCTACCTAAATCTCGGAACTGACTCCCCTCCACCAAACCACACTCCTCAAGTCGAATCAACATAAGGAGAGTAGCTTCCTCACGGGTCTGGGCCGTGGGAGCTACTCCCTGAGTCCCTTTTGGGACCGGAATGGACATGGTTATGGTTTCTCTATCATATTTCTTCATTTCCCATGCATTTCGGTTGCTGCCAGTAATCTTGGAGATGTTATGCAGAAATCTGCTGCGTGAACAGTACCAGAAATCATGGTTCCCGGTGGAGTGAAGAGCTGGAATGAGCTGTAGAGACTTGAGTAATTTGAAAATGGTGGGTTGGTTGCTCTTGTCACGTTGGAGAGGATGGACCTGCTGCTGTCTTCCTCTTCTTTAGTAAAATAAGGCATAGCATGGGCTCTGCCAGCAGCAGACATGCAACTCCTCTTTTGTTAGCTTGGGTTCAGATCTCACGAGACCCACAGATTAGCTGTCTTCAGCCTTTTCAGGTGCTGGGCTGACTAATGCTTGGGCTCCAGCTGTCTTCCTCAATGAATCCAAATGTGTTTAAACCCAACAATCATATTATAAGCATACTTTGGGTTCATGGGTTTTATGTGGTTTTCCTTTGGGCTTGTGAACAGTACCGGGGCACTTAAAAATGGGCCCAGATGGTGCTGCATGGGTGTTCTAGTGGATTGGGTTATGTGTTTCGGGTTGTGGGCTTCTAGAGTAAGCCCAAGTAATTTATTAGGGACTGTTTGGGATATTTTATTGGACTTGGCTCATTGGGTTGACTTATTAAATAATCAATTAAGCCCAAGTATTCTATTGGATATTGTTTGATATATTTAAATGGGCTGGGCTTATTGGGCTGGTTTATTAAACAATTAATTAAGCTCAAGTATTTCATTGGGGGCCCATTCAAATTGTTAGTTAAAAAATGGGCATGTACACACTGATTGGCTAAATATACTCCGGAATCAGTCAATTACTGTTCTCTTATGCATGCTTTTGTTTATATGCAGGTTTTTGGTTTGGTTTTGAGGCCAGAGAAGGATCACAAGTATCGAACAATTTGGAATATTTACCACAATGCTATTGGATACACTCTCATCATCCTCAGTATAATCAATGTGTACAAGGGCCTTGACATCTTGGACCCTGGGAAGAATTGGGATGTAGCATATTTAGTGATCCTCATTGTTTTTGGGTTGTATTGCAGCCATAACGATAGCAATTAGATGTTATGTGATCAAGAGGAAACAGGCTGATTCCGGGAATAATCCTTGATAAAAGAGGAGAAAAGCATGATGAAGGGAAGGGTAGTGTGCTTTTTCTTTCCTAGTTGCCTCGCCAATTTATTGTTACATCTTATTAGAGCATTCACAAGCCTATAGCTAAAATTATATCCAAATTTTAGTTTTAAGAACTATTTTTTAAATTTTGCCTAATTACTTTTTAAAATATTCACACTTATATCTGATTCTTTATTTTCAACTCTATTCACTATAATATTATATTTTTACTTATTTTTTATTATATCCTTCAAAACATTCAAACACACAATCCGAGAGAGAGAGAGAGAGAGAGAGAGAGAGAGAGAGAGAGAGAGAGAGAGAGAGAGAGAGAGAGAGAGAGAGTAATTAAAAATAAAAGGGTATAATAAAATATTGCTTTGCTTAAGTATTGTAGCTTAAAGTTATTTTGCCTAACATGTTAATCTAATGGAAGCGATTTTTGGGGTTCATCAGCCATATTTTGGCTTAAATAGTGTTTTGCCTACCAGTTGGAAATGCGTTTAGGATATTATAAATATAACCTCCTTTTTTTTTTTTTTTTTTTTTAAATTTCTTAAGGTTGTCTTGAATTTATGGGAGATTTTTATTTCCATGGTAAATTTTAGGGGTTATGCAACGTGTAAACATGAGAAATGTTAGGGACATTTTTTTTGTACAACTTGTTAATTAAAGTGATAGATTGTAATTGGAGCAACTTCATTTTAATATAGACATACCATTGACATAATTTGATTATGCACTTTTCTACTGGAATTGCAATTGTTCTCTTTAGAGATTTTGTTGATTGGTTTGTGGATCTATGTATTGGGAAGGAAAGATGTCATGTGAATCCTCTACCAAACAGTAACAATTAATGCAAACGTTATAGATGTTTTGATCCAACAAGAATTGAATATTGCTTTGCACCACGCTTTTTCTTAATAAAATATTCATTTGACTAACAATTTTTTGAGCGTCTATGGCTCTCGAAAGTAGTAATTGTCTTTTGTTTTAGGATGAGTATTAAATCGCACCAGTTACTACACCACATATCATCTAATTGTGAGTATCAATGTTCACAAATTGTAGACATTAGTATCTACAATTTTTGAGTAGTTTGAGAAAAGTGGTGTAAGGGCGGTGTGAGCCAATCAATACCCTTTGTTTTACACATTTGCTCTCCCTGATCTTCCCATAATTCTAACCAAATAGTTCCTTGTCTATCTAATTAGTTCTGGGAAAAATTATGCTTGATAACATCTGCTAGAAGTTACTCCTTTTTGTTCCATTTAGTTCTAATCATGTTAAGCAAACATAACTGGTAAATTGCTCTTACAGACATACACAGAAACTTTTTAACAATTCTATAACAAACAAATGACTTAAAACCTGTTTATCACCTAAAACTCAGACTCATCTGTTTCTTCTATATATTCTTCTTCTTCCAAATCAGAATTGGACTCTTTAAAGTTATCACCATCACCATCAGCTTCTTCCTTTTCAGATTCTTGTATATTGGAAACCTCCAAATCTTCTGGCACTTTGTTTGTGTCGTCGATGCTTGCTTGCTCTGCATCTTCTTCTACTTTATTGATATTACTGCTGCTTGTGTTTTTTTGAATGCCATTGGCTTCGTGCTCTTCTGTTGTTGAATGCCACTTTCTAAAATCCGTTATAATGTTGCTCACTTCACCATTAATGCCACTTCCATTTTTCAGAAGCTGGACTTCTTCATTTGTAGAATTATGGGGATTTTTCAACATTTCCCGTCCATTCACCACTTGATGATTTGTATCAGAATTAACAAGAATGCTTTCTTTGACATCTTCATGGTTCTGAGGCTTCATCGATTTTCCATCTAAAGAATCTTCAACTTTTCTTACTTCCATTGGGTCATTAGAAGTTGCCCCCTCAGTCCTTCCCTTCAATCCATCTTGATCCTCTTTAAAAGAGTTTCTACTTCTCAAGCTCACTGCTTCCTTATTATTCTCCAACCACCTATTCTTCACAAGCTTTCTCCACCTCTTTCCCTTTGTACTTTTACTCACATGGCCATGTTTCCCTCTCATTCTAGAACTTGTACCAATGTTAGAATTGTCAGGTTCTTCTAATCTTCTCCCACTCTTATGAATCTCATTAACTTCCTTATGGTCATATTCTTGAGAATTTTCAAGTTTTTCCATTACTTTCATCTCATTATCTCTTTTTCCAATCCCAAAATCACCCCCATCTTGTGAATCTTCAATAGGCTTCTCAATAGCATGGCCTTCATTTTTAAGACCTTCATCTTGTGAATTTTTAGTATCTCCTGCTTTATTTTCAATTCCATCTTCAACTCTTGCTGTAAGTTGCTCTTCTTTAATCTTGATGACCTCAGTTTGATCTTGTCTTGCCACACTTCCATTCACAGTTAAATTCATAGATGGGTTCGATGGATCATCGGTACTTACTGACCACACCTTAACTGGGTGCTCAAGACGGTGTTTCAAATCCTCGATTTCAGCTTCCTTCTGCTTCAAGCTTTCCATTAGAGCTATCACTTGAGGATTTTCTTTTCCTGGATCTGTCTCTTTCTTTCTTAGCATTTTGATCTCATTCTGCTTCTCCTCGATTGCAGACTCCACGGTTCTTTGTTCATCTTTTAGTGAATCAATGGTAGACTGCTTCTCCAGAATCCTTCTGTCAAGCTCCATCTTTTGGGTTCTAAGGGAGTATATCTTCGCTTTCATCTCTTCATTCTTCCTCTTCATTTCTTTGGAGTATTCTCTTTCCTTCTGTATGAGAGAAGAAATTGTAGAACCTGGGAGGGTTAGCAACAAACCAAACCAAGGCCCAACACAAAGGAAAGAAAATTCCTACACCCTAACTACAGTAACTAAACATTACAAAGTGAGTTTCCAATTATGGTGAGTGCATGCACACCAAAATGAAACGTGCTAAAAAGAATCATCACAGTTCTTGAACCAAGACCTTAAGGTTAAGGGTAAAGCATGATAAAAATAGGAAAATGCTACGCAGGCAAAAAGGCCTGTGCAATAAAGCATGATTTGTCTTTACAAATAATCTCGTTTTGTGAAACAAACAGAATATAACTATTGTGTGCTTCTAGATCTACAACTTTCTGCATGATTAATAGAGAGAATTTCTTTAACTCAAAAAATTTTAAAAATAAATAAATAAGAGACAAAACTTATATATATGCCCAGTTCAGACACTTTTATTTTTGGACAGAGTTTACCTCCAACCTGGTTTGGAGGAATCCTCCATCAACCCACTATGTGTCAAGCAAATAGATCATCCACATGTGTATTTTAAAAAATCACATGACTTATTAAAAATGTCATGTAACTAAAAGTACATGTGGATGGTCTATTTACTTGCTACGTAGTAAATCGGGTTGGAGGTAAATTATTTCCTTTTTGTAATAAGAAATGGAGGCACGGAGCCACTCTTTGAACAAGGGGGACCATGTCCCTTGGAATTAAAAAGAAAAATTTAATAGTGTATATATATATATATATATATACATATAAACAAAAAATTAGCCCAACAAACAACTAAAAAAATGTCTAATAATCTTTGGCCCCCTTATTGTTCTATTGCTGAGATGTTTTTGTCTTTTTAGTTTAGAATTTCAAACTTATAGTATAGAATACATTATCTTACTTAAATTTAGCAATTAGCAATTAGATAATAAAATTAAACACACCATACTCACACGACACTGTTCAATGGCTAACGCACATAGACAAAATTAGTTAACACACTGTTTAATGACTAATGAACATAGGCATAATTAGTAAAATGACATAATGAGAACTTATAAATGTATATTTAGTGATGTCAGTGTATAAGTTTCAAAATTTAAAAGAATGTTGATTTCCATATTAATAAATAATTGCATTGTAATGTATTAAGGAATAATTATTTGTGTCATTTCATTTGTTGATATTTTTTTAATATTAAATAAATGCTAGTTTGGATTTTCATGAAAAAAAAAAAAATTGGTTCATATTTCGACCCCCTCAATTGAAATCCTAACCTGTCAAATGAAAAAAAATTTGTGATTTGCTCATATTAGATCAATATCGTTGTATACTTCAAATTGGGCTAAAATCATATGCCAAATTACAACATACATTTTAGATTACTGCACCTTTTGATATTAATTTCTAGCATCCCAAAATACATTCAAGAAATTTGTGAACATTATCCTCTACTTTATTACCACAAAACGTGATTGTTGAAATGCATAAAAGCGCGTTTCCAAAAAGCGTTTTTGGCCAAATAATAAAACCATAAAACCACTGTCTGAAACACCGACTATTAGAGCAGCTCCAGCACTGCTCTGTGTCTCCACAAATACAGAGCTAAAATGAAAAAACGGGCTCCAGCAGGCTCTTCATCCCGCTCTTCATTCCCCTATATTGCTACAGTAAAAATTCATTTATGAAGAGTTCTTGTTCATTCTTCAGCCGATTATTTTATTATTTTTCACCGCCTATTTAAAGCTTTTTTTTTTCCCTTTCTCTTTCATTTGCCCGATTTTTTTCTCTTTCCATTTTTTTTCCTCTGCTCTCCCTCTCTTCTCTGTTCTCTCCCTTTGTTCTCCATTCTTGGCGTGGCTTGGGTTGACGGTCTCAGCGTGGTGGTGGGTCTTGGGTCTTCCATCTTGGGTCTTGGGTTTGCCGATCTCGGCGTGGGTTGGCCATGGTGGCCTGGGTGTTGTAGCTTCCTAGTAGTGAGGATGAGGGGTTTGGGTGTTGTAGAATTTTCGATTTGATTTGACACAATGGGTGCTTGGAAATTTTCCTTCGGCTTGAGATTTTTATTTTGTTTGGAAATTTTCCTTTAGCTTGAGATTTTTATTTCGGGAGGACGATGAAGTTTGGATCAGCTTTTATTTTTTTATTCAGACTCCCATGGAAAAAAAATAATGGGTCGGAGAAAACAACAAAAGCGTGGTTGTTGGGTTTTGGACGGTGGAGTGGGTCATCGGAGTGGAGAGAGAAAAAAAAGTTAAAATAAAATAATAAAAATATTATTTTAATAAAAATAAAGATAAGATAGAGAGTAGTGTTGGAGTGAAGTTGAAAAAATGACTCTCTACATGTGAAAAACTCTCCACATGTAGAGATAAAATAAAGAGCAATGCTGGAGATGTTCTTAAATGTTGTATGGCAGTTTCAAATATCTAAAACCGTTATATCATATATTACAGAGTTTGGTTACAAACCAGTGATTTTATGAGTTATCAATAGCAAACTGACGTTTATAGCCAAATCTATCTATCCTATACCGTTCTTAACACGGTTAATTCTGTTTTAATTTAAAGAAATGAGTTAATAAAAAAAAAAAAAAAAAAAAGAATGCATGGTGCTTCATACGTGGCGTGCAAGGAGATATGACAAGTAAGGAGCAAATTGAATGCGAGAGAGAGAGAGAGAGAGAAGAGAGGGATTGACCTGCAAGAAGAGCTGAAGAGAAATGAGGTCACGGTCTTTCTGTTGGACAAGAAGGTCGAAGATGCGCCTTTCTCTGAGCTTATGGAGGACCATCACACCGATCAATGCTGCCCCAAATGCCACCAGCAACATCAACCCGTATGGCCTCCCTCTATGCCCACTACTATTTCCCTTATAAGATCCCCCCATAGCTATCTCTATGACTCCAAAATGAAGAACTAATAAAAAAAAAGAAGAAGAAAGAAAGAAAGAGATGGGTCTCTCTCTTTTATCTTTAAATAAGCTTCTTAGATTAAAGTTCTTTTGATTGCTTGTCATGTAAAAAGGGCCATGCAACTACTCTCTCTCTCTCACGAGCGGAGTTCACAAGGTTGAGGAGGCATGGGAACCGTGTCCAAGCGCTGATTCTGGGAACTATTGCCATTTTATATGTGCTTTCCCATGTTGCCACATAACATTACCAAAATGCCCTCTTGTTTTCAAAGTAAATATTTATTGTGGCTAAAAAGAGTTTTCACAAGGTGAAAGATTCTAGTTGATGTACATGTAAAAAATAAATCAATAAATAACGTCACTGTTAATTTTATGTAGAAGTGATGTTATACTAATCATAATCTCTTATTCAAATATTATAAAATTAACATAAAACACAAAATCAAAAGATTAAAAATAAAAGATAGTAATTTTTTTTATACAATGATTTCCAGGTTTTATGAGATAGTATTCACTCAAAACGCTGTATAGCTTTATTATAATAAAAAGGTTGGTGAGGTATTTTTAGTCAATTAATAATAAAATTAAAAATTTGTGGGAATGCACAGTTTTATAAGAGAACTTATTGCTCCAGAACAGTGTCCAAAGCGCACTCGTAAACTGGACAAAAAAATAAAAGGAAGCAATTGCCAAATAATTAAGCACTGAGCACTATGCTATTCTTAAGTACTAAGAATAAGTATAGGAGTTTTAGTCAACTATCTTATTAAATGGCGTACCATTGTTTAAGGCACAAGACAGTTCCTCAAAAAGGTCCTTGAGACTCCACAGAGAGTTGGCAACATGACATTTTTCTTTTATCCCGCTTTAAAAAAAAAAAAAAAAAAAAAAAAAAAAAAAAAAAATTCTTTCCAATTTTTTAAAGGCTAGATATTCTATCAAATAAATATAGGATTAATATTTATGCACATTGTGGATCAAACAAGTTATATCCATATTTAGTTAGTGGTGTACAACTGTACAAGCTCTTAAATAAAAAGAAAATATAGCTATGGATGTTTTTTTTTTTCCCCAAGTAAACTGGTACACTCAATTCCAACATAGCATTTAGCTCCATGACGGGTACAGCCCTAAATTACAGGCGGCGAAATGGCATTTTTCAAAGGCAAGAGGCAACATTATCCACTTTCTGTGTTTCATGTGTGAAAAATATTGACAGAAAGAACTTGTATCCCACGATATCTCACATGAAAGTACAGCAAGATAGTGCTAATGCAAGGAACTCAAATTGCTTGGCAATTCTACTCCTTCCCATCAACCTCTATACATTCAGCATTTGAAGTGCAAATGAATGAGAACAAGTTTATTTTCTTTTTCCTTTTTTATGAACAAGACAATTTTTTATTTAAAAATAACACAATCCTCAATCCAGGAATACAGCTTAACATGCTACAACATCACCCTACAGAGTCCACACAAACCTGCAAGCACTGAATAATAAAAAACAAGCCACTGGCCAAACAACTGAAACAAAAATACAGATTTACATTTTCTTTGACTTTTTACCAAGGATTGACAAAGGAAAATTCCAACAACACAAGGCTTTATTCATGATTGAAGTGCTGAAGCTTTCCTTTGCTATCACATGTGACAAAATAAGATTGTCTTCTTTAAAAAACAGTTTATTTCATCGTTAATATTTTATTTATTAGTATGTAAAATGTTATATTATTTAAAATTTTAAATGATTTGACACTCAAGGTGGAGGAAAAATGGTTTAACCCCCGTATAATGTGGGCCTTGATTCCAGAAGAAAGCTTCACAAATCAGATTTGTTTAATATATATTTTTTTGGCTAAATTACATAATCACTCCCTAGGGTTTGGGTCAGTTGCAAACAAACTCCCTGAGGTTTTGATTTTGCAATATAACCACTAGGGTTTCTAAATTGGTAAAATTGACCCTTCTAAGTACTTTTTTTGTCGATTTTACTAGTAAAAATTTGTCACGTGCATTATATATGACCATTTTATAATAAAAAATTCATTATTATAAACCCAAGTGCAATGCATGTGACAAATTTTATTAGCAAAATTGACAAAAAATGTACTTAGAAGGATCAATTTCATCAATTAAAAAACTCCAGGTGATTATATTGCAAAATTGAAACCCCAGGGAGTTAGTTTGCAAATGACCCAAACCCCAAGAGGTGATGATGCAATTTAGCCTTTTTTTTTTTTTTTTTTTTTTTGCTAAACCTGTATAATATATATTTACATATATGGGACGTTACTATGGTATTCAACACCGAAGAGAGGTGTGAAAACAACATTTTTGGGTATTGAAATATCTTGTCCACATCTCCGCTGCTCAAAGAATTGCTTGCATGGTAACGGATGAGTGCTCGATGAAATGAGCTCCCCGATGGTGCAAACACTGGGCTTGGTTCATGGTGAGGACTCAATCGAGAATTCGGGATAGTTTGCATGCTCTTGGAGCCAAATCAAATTGTTGCACACCAGGTCCAAGACCGGGTTGAGATGCTAGTAACCAAAGAAGGATTGGATGCGCAGAGCGGCAGAGAGGATATTTTACACTAGAGATGATCAAGAAAATATATGAATCTAATCTCTGCTGAAAGAGAAAGATCAAAGACACTATTAAAAGAGTTAAATGCATTGACACCACCTAAATTTTCATCTGTTAAATTTAGTTAGACTAACACCATCTAAATTAAAACCGAAACTGAACACACCCTTTTGTGCATCATAAATTTCGAGTACACTGAAAAAAGGAGATGCTATAGAACAAAAGCAACAATGCTAAGCATACAACTTTTTTCAAATACTTACCAAAATAACAATTTGTGATTGGTACATCACTTGTATGTGAACCCATTACTAACAATTTTTTCGATACACCAATTACAATATTCCAAGTCAACAAATTGTGAAAAAATTGTCCCTACACTTACTGAACAAAAGAATTATGAAAGGACAGCCTCGGTTCTGTACCAATACAGTCTTCCATTATGTTCCCAGCATTTTTTTTCTTTTCTTTTCTGATGTGCCCTACTTTTTAATAATCACAAAACTAGCACAAAGCCTAATTTACCATTATCAAATTGAAAAATGAATAAGAAAGTTCAATCTAAAAGTTGGATGGAGAAAATCTGTAAAGTCAGGCAATTCAAAACTATGCTGTAAAGTGGATATTGTTTATAACTTGAATGTTCAATTAATATGAAAAACAAAATTCTGCCACTTTACATCAGCCGTATAAGCTATGATATGTTAATGTACACTTGGGGTTATCCAACTCTTACCTTTGTCATGAACACTGGTTTTTCAGAAAATCTTCAGACAACAGCGTCTGAAGCAGTTCCTGGAACCTCTCAGCACCAGGACCCGGCCTAAACACTGTATCATTACCACGCAAAGAGCATGGGTCAGCCCCACCATTAGAGCTCCCAATACACCATGCCCCAGGTGCAAAACGATTTGTGCGGCCTAGAAGCTCTTTATCAATCTTGTCTAAGACAGGATCATTCTTAGCAAATTTTCGTGCAAATGGGGCTTTACTTTTAACCATTTTGTCAAAGTCCTTCATTGACAAAGAGATGGGATGCTGCTTTGGAGGAGTGTCCCAAGCAATGTAGTGGAGATCATGGCTAATCGCAGTGTTTCGGAATTCAGGAGTATTACACATAACAGTGTGAAAATAACCTTCCGGAGAGGAGACAAAATTCGCGTAATACATAAGGATAGTTCGTGGGAGGTTATCCCATCCCCATATACAGTACTCAAGAAAGGATCGGGTTAGCATTACCCATGCTGAACCTGTGTACAAGAGAATTAAAAGCAATGTTGGAACAGGATATATACACAGATCATCTTAATTGTCAAAGAAAATAAGACTAGGATGCCAAAATTAAACAGCAAGCTAAATAGATTTAGGAGAACAAATAAGCTATTAACCTCAGGTTAGTGCATCATAAAAAAGTGGCTGTTTGATTGTGCAATGCTAACTAGCTAGAAAGAAATCTATAACCAGGGAACCAACTAATAAGGTTAGTCCTCTTAGAAAATGATGAAGAGGGTTTCCCTATTTTAACCAGCTCCCATAGTGAGTGGTAACTATACCACTAATTGCACACTTGCAATTTTCTCAAGATATGAATTAAATTTGACATGTTGACATATAGAAGTCAAAGCACAATTGGTGAGACATCAATGGAAGAGATCACCCAAAGGCTAACTCACATGGAAAAGAAAAAAAGACTGAATGGGCACATATAAGGGAGAAGAGCCCTCAGGCATGTTCTCCTCGCGGCCAACATTACCAGTCAGTGCTGTCTGTGCACAGAACAATCATGTGAGAGAAAAAGATTACTTTCAGTCTGAAAATCTTAACCCCTCCCCTCCTAAAAAACAAAACCCAAAGGCATCCCAATTGGCATTTAACTTTGGTCAGCACCTTATTAAGTTTGACAATGCGTATGCAAAGATTATCTGAATTACAAAAGCGAAGTAAAACCTATCAATAATAGGACCATGATGCAAGAATTACATAAGCATCATTAATGCAGTCCAGATTTCATGTGCTCAAAGAATTGATGTTCAGTGTAATTTAAAAAAAAAAAAGTTTAAGTGTATATATAGACATATGCTTACCAGTAAACAACTTGAATGACGTGGGAAGTGATCTTCGTTGAGTGGTCAAAGCAAGGTCAGATTTTTTCGACAGGTAAAGGCCTGGATCTATGATGATTGGTTTTGCTCTTTGGTTCCTACAAAAGTAGGTGAATATCATAACCATTATAAAAGTGAAAAAGGGAAAGACTCTTCCAAGGGTGATATGAACACTGATAGGTTACTTACAATTTCCACCCAGTAATCTGCATATGTTCGATGAAGTTGAAATTTCTAGAAATATTGGAAAAAACATGGAGCAAATCTGCAGATTTAGGAAACAAATCAGATTTTACTTCTGTAAACAGAGTAAAGGAAAGCTATAGATGCTTACATATAACTCAAAACTTCCACCAAAACAAAGTATATGTCAGTAAAACCATAAGTAGCAGCTCAACAAGATAGAGCAGATCATGGGACTCTTTCCCAAAAGGAAGCCTAGACAATAAAACAGACATTCTGAATGAATTTTTCTTTTTTTTTATTAAGTACATTTGTTGAAGATTTTGGCCTGCATACTAAGAGGTCATTGCTAAAACTTTTAGAAGGCATGCCATTAGGCAAATGGAGACAGGCTACACTGGCAATGGTATTCATGGGGTATTAAAGAACCATGAATATTAGAGGAAAAAACTTGGGGTTAAAATAATAGGGAATTTTCCATCACAGATTCCTTACCAAAGGCTTGTTGCCATTGATGCGAATGATTAAACAAATTAAGTGAAATAGAAAATGGAAAATATTATTAATTACGAGGTAAGAAGAGATATTCAAGCAACAACATGAATCAAGTAAAATATTTGCACATAAGAGAACCGTCATATATCATTTTAAACCAAACGCATACAAAGTGAACTAAACAAGTGATACAGATTGAAAGAAGAAAACCAAGTTTAGTAAAATAAAAAAATAAAAAAAGTTAGCAGAAGAGGAAATGAAGAAAAGGAACTGCAGAAGAAATCTTTCATAAGCACAAAAGGTAAAAAAAAAAAAAACGTTTTGAATACTGAATAAAGAAATATAGTAAAATTATCCTTGGCAGAGGACATAAAAAAGACTGAGCACAAAGAGACATAATTAGTGGTTTATAACTACCATCCAAACACCAAAGAAGATAAAATTCTTCTATTAGAAAATAAACAGTCAGAGATTACCTTACTTTATGTTTATGAAAATGCAAGATAGACGTTCCACTCAAAAGCTTATGCTATCATTTGTGAGGTCCAACTAATAGATAAATCCCATATTAAGCCAACTCTAACTGAGGTGGGACTATCCTAACAGTATAAATACAAAATACTTTTCTACACAACAGTCTAGTCATGATTAAGAGGATGTTAACTTTGTAAGTCAGCATCATCAAATGATTGAATCAAGAAACATTAGATCTATGACCCTAAAGTTATGCTAATTACCCAGCTCTGTTAGATTTACAATCCTATTGTGCTTTAAATACCTAGTTCTAAAGATCAATATCTAACTAACTCAGTAGGGATCAATAAATTTTCGCTAGTATGCATCCTTTTAACCATTTAAAAAAAAAAAAAAAAAAAAAAATTGAGAGGAAACAGATTTAAGTCAAAGAGGAAGGAAAGAGTTCAGAAAGGAACAAGAGTAGGCATTTTTCTGCCAAAAAGAAATATGAAAAGTGAAAATGTGAAGGAAGACTGAAATAAAAATTACAGTGGGATTGTAATTTTTAACTAAATCATTTGATGAAGATCCTCTCTAAGGTAAAAAAGATTTCCTTTGAACATGGAAATGGGTCCATATAAATGGACAAAGAACTTTCAAATAAGGTTTAACAATTTCCCACTGGTATCTAATCTAACAAATTTCCACAGAATAGGGTACTCCCAATAATCCATTGTGCATTAACAGTCTCTACACTTTTCAGCAGAAACAGTATTTCACCTTCCTTGAACCCAATAACATGAGCTGCAGGCTCCACCTGATCAAATTGCACCCATGCAGCAGGCTTTTGTACTTTTTAAGAGATATTGCCTGGATATTTGGTACCAAATATCTCTCCAGCTCCATAAAGCACTCATTAAAATTGAGCTCCACTAAGTCATATGGGAAGTTACACATTATATATTTATATATATATATATGGGAGTTGCAAATTGACAAACCACACAAGGAGATAAGCCAAAAGACCAACAAACAATCTTATACAACAAGGAATGAGGATCCCCTAAGATTTCAGAAACTGGCATTGGAGAGGGTACTGCCATTGCTAGTCTCTCTGTCTAAAATTAAGCTACATTATGATTTTGGTTGTCAAAAGTTAATTATATTCTTTCCCCTTCCCATAAGAACATTAGATTAGAGAGCTACCATTCATAAACCCTTCCAATAAAACCACCAAGAACCTAATTTTGAGAATGAAATGAATATCCAATGGAGTGACACATACCTACTAAGCCAAATATGGACTACAGATGCAGTTACAGGACAACAGAACCTGAGATGATTGATAGATTCTGCTACCCTCCTGCACACCCTAGGAGCAAAACCCATGTATAGACTGACCTGGAAGCTACATTTAACTGGAAAATGACATATAGCACATTGAAATAATAAGGCTTCTGAGGAGAATTAGCAATGTAAGTGAAAACTAAATTGCATAAAGAAGCCTTGGGTGGACCCAAACACCACACTTCCATCAGACAAAAAGATGACAGTATATAAACTTCTTTGATCAACTCGAGCTAGGATCTCATCTAGTTGTAATATATAGACAATTTCTGGCACTTTAATATCTCCAGTCTTCTGTATGACCGCATCAACATGGTACAGAGGTTGATTTGGAAATCCCTGACACACTAATCTCAACTATTAGTTCACTTTCACCCATGAGAAAATTTGATCCAAGAAAACCATATCGTGCACTATTGAATGCCATGGCCCATATTCACCTATAGAAACGCCCAAGGGCAATGGAGACTGTCTTTTGGTCAAAATTTCAGGGAAAAATTAGCCAGCATGCTTAAAACTCAGGCAAGAAATGCCCTGTAAAATCTATTGATACTTGCAATTGTCACAAAGTATATAACACTGCGAACATAACAGCAACTGTTCGAACTCTCTGCTGAACATTTAAAAGGATAGAAGACCAAATTCAAGTGATAAGCATATTTAAGTGGTTAATCAGGAATCAAACACAACAAGATGAAATGCAAGGATAATTACAAGAAAAATAGATACATCATGAACAAACAAAGAGTAAAGTCGGGTACTAACCATCTTGTGTCACAAGGGGATAATCTGAAGCGCTGAGGTTTATAAACCAGTCCCACTCCGAGCTCTCCCTCAACAAAATTGCAATCGCTTGAAGGGTACAAGCAATCATCGTAGGACCTTTATAAGTCACCAAATTTGATTGAGACATAACACGCACATTTTCCACTTCACGAAATGTCGGATCAGCCTTAACCGAAATTGTCAATTCCAACCTTTCGCGGGGTGGTGCCTCAAGATCCAAATGTAGAACATATTGGTTTCTTGGATGATACACTGCCTGTAATGTCCTCATCATCCTATGACTATCACCCTTAGTCCCTGAAATCAGATATGCCAATCTAGGCGCTTCCGTTTTCGATTCCTCATATGTTTCCAATGATCTTTTCAAATCCGATTCAATAAAATACCCACTTGAGTCCTCTGATTTCGCAAACGAGATAATGTCGAATGGCAATTGTTCTCCACCATTGGGAGAGGTAAATAGCCCAAAAATGGCAGTCAAAAACAGCATAATTGATATGATCACAGTCGCAAAAAAAGGAAGAATCCACTTCCTATCACCAAAGACTCTTCCTGAGTGAGAATTAATATTTTTCCTCATACTTATTCACAGGTCGTTAACAAAACACCAATTCCCAATACTATTCTCTTTTGAGACAAGAACCCAATTCTCTGAATTAGCTGATAATCCCACAAAAGCTGAGGAACAAAGCAAAGCCCACCAAACTTCTGAATGGAAGAGGGCCAAAGAAAAGCAAGGGGGCCAGGTAACAGAACCAAAAGCCACCTTCTTAATGCGTATATAACTAACATTAAACCTGAGGCTTCAGTGTTTTTCAAAATAAAACACGGGTTACATGTAAAAGTTCATAAATTTGAACACAAAGAAGCACGTGAAAAAGTTTTGGTTTTTGGACCCCAGCTGTGAAAGAAACACCAAAACTGCTTTAATTAATTGAGACTGAAGAAACCCAAAGACAAACGAGGCAAAAACTACGAGACAAGTAACGTCTAAATAAACTTAAAGAAACTCAAGCAGTTAGATTTCACATTCATTAAAGAGAAATTGGCTTTTTGTGTAAACTGACCCAGATCTAAATCAATCAAAACAATAAACAAAGGTTGATAAAAACAAACACTTGGAGTGAAAGTTTCGGATACTTCAAATCCAAGAGAAGAAGAGAGAGAGACTGAGTCAAATGGATTTTAAATTAAAACGACCCAGAAAGAAGAAAAACAGAGTATAGAAATGCTTACTCAGTTGGAGATGATTCAAAGAAGATTCAGAAGTGACTGTGAGAGAGAATCGGAGGTTGTACAAGTATTGGTTATGTGAGTTGGAAGAGTAGGAGTATTGGGTATTTGGGAAAGCGAATAACAAGCGCATAGAGAGAGAGAGAGAGAGAGAGAGAGAGAGAGAGATTGAGGACCGTACAGATATGGAGGGTTGGTTTGGTTTGCTTTAATTGTTGGCAAAAGCATGAAGATTTAATAATTAATTATGATTTATAGTTTAAACAATTGGAATAAAGATTATGAGATTATATGAATGCCACGCCACTTCAGAGCGATTGAGGTGCGTTGTCGTTGCTTAGTGGATTTGAAGAGGAAAGTAGATCCTCCACAACCTTTATGCAGCCTTGATTTTGATTGACTGGCTTGGTAAATTAACAACAGTATCTATACAAAGGTATTTATGTACAATACGATTCATGTGAGGCTTTTATATAATTTACATAAATACGTGTTTATAATAAACTTAAAAACATTATTATTATTAAAATGATTAATTGTGATCTATATATAATAAAATAGTATTTGTAATACAAACATGTGATATTGATGTTAAACTTCATTTGGATTCGATGTGGTGTATTTGGAAAGAGAAGGATGCTCGCATTTTTTAGGATTGTGAACGGAATATAATGGCTTTGAAGTTGTATTTTTTTCGCACTTTGTTTGATTGAATGTCTGTTATTGATTTATTTTCTTGAGTTTTTTATCATTGTTTTTTCCGATTGTAAATCTTTGGTTTCCCGAGTACACGCCTAGTGTACTTTGGACTCCTTTTTTTTATTAATAAAACATATTATTATTTATTAAAAAAAAAATTCGTTTAGATCTTTTTGTTCCTCTCTCTATGGATATAACCCAAAATCATAGTGCTGTTTGAGGATGTGCACACCAAAAAAATGGCTTTTTTAAAAAACAAAAGTTGAGTCTTGGAAAATCATATATTAAGTAAGATTTATTTAGAAAAAAAAAAAGGCTACCATTTTTTATTTTGGTGCCAGGCAGCCAAATTACTATAAATATAAAGGTACTTAAGAGTTTTTTTTTTTTTTTTTTCTATGCGAAAAAAAGAAGAAGTTAAGAACCCAAGAATATCTATGACAGCTTAGGAATACAAGAATAAACAAAGAATGAATAAATAATATTTAAATGAGGTAGAGAAAGAAAAAAAAAATATGTATTGAAAATTTTATTTGAAAAAAGTAGATAGATAAAATATAAAATACCTTTTATCTCCAAATTTAGAAAAAAGAAAAGAAAAGAAAAGAAAAAAAAAAAGAATATTGGAGATGCTGACCATATAATCAACTCATTTTTTCTTCTTCCAACAAACCATTTGAAGAGGGTGAACGTGAAACAGATTTTAGGGGTTTTTTATTGTATGAATTTCTTTTACATGAATGTTCAAATTGAAGAACTAATAACTTATTAAAATCACATAAGAATGGGACGAAATTAAAAAACCAATATCGATTGAACTACATTCAAAGGGATGCCAGCAATGGCAAGGACCCTTGTGCTAAAAGATACCAATATTTTATTGCATACCCATCTCAAACTCCATTATTTATCCATAAATCTTGACTCCATCTCAGTAGGGGCAAATGACACAATCCCCAATTTAATAATTTAACGAAGAATTAAGTTGTAGTTATATTTGTACAAACTAATACATGTTGACAATTGCTGAAACTCTCCACCTGCTAATATTGTTTTAATCTAAAATTGGCAATGAAATTCAATATGCTAGTCAAACTTTGCAATCATTTTTCTCCGCTGGATTTCAAATTTTCAACAAGTCGAAAAACAAACTCACAAAGGTGCCGAATTACTCGGGTTGTGCTGAATAGTGAATACAGGCTGTTCAGATTCACATATCTTAGAGAAAAAGCAATCAATCGCGCAGAAAAGTCCATCACTCGCTTATGTGAAGCGAGTGGGGATTGAACAATGGTACAATGTTAATAACATTAACAGTAATGTTAACGTTAAACTTAAATAGTTGATGCCTTGTAGTTGTAGCCACGTAGGACACCACACCATCATGCCCGGGCATGTCCGAAAACTGTACTAGTCTAGTATTAGTTCACAGTGTCTCTTTTGTTGCTGTGTGTGCGTCCCTACAAATAAATGCTGTGGAACCCACCTACCAACCATTGGATTCTCCACCCGTTGCAATTGAGCAAATCATAGAAACTTTTTTTTTTTTGATAACCGCAAATCATAGAAACTTAAAGGATCTTTGTGGACCATACTGTATGATCTTATTTGAACTTATCACTACGGGGGAGATGTTATTTATACCCCAAGGAAGTGGAAGTTAGAACTTAGAACTTAGAACTTAGAAGATGGAAACCTTGCAAGAGAAAGCTACAATTAGGTAGTAATAGGATGGTTCATTATTTCAATTGTTGGGTTATTGGTTCAATAATTAGATTAATATAATTTAAAGAACAAGTTATTTGGTTATGAAGAGAAACCCATTAGGAAAACACTTTATGAGGGATTTAACGCACAAACCCTCAATAGAACAAATTCACTATGACTCTAATTTAAAAGATTGCCTCCCTTGGTTACTTACTCATGTGAGCCCATGTAGCTTCAATTCTTCAAGTGTGATTTTCTATTCCCTTTGTTTAGCAACTTCAGTGTTGTTGAATCTTTGTGCAGCACCTTCTTGATCACCAAGCTCTCAAAGAAGGATTGGTGAAAGTTTTGGTTTGGTAACAAAAGTCTAGGTGCACAAATATAACCAAAACCAAGTTTCTCACATGGTGTCACCCTAAAAAAGTGTTCTTAGGTCATTCTTGCTTATGGCACGGTCTCTTGGTCTTACATCGTATTTTGGGCTTAAATACCTGATGTGGATCCCGATGCTCAATCAATCGACTACAATTGAGCTTTAGTGAGCTTCAATTGTTCGATTGATTGATCGCAGTCGAGTTTACTACAATTTTAATATTTGTTAAGTTTCTCTTGAGTCTCCAAACATACTTAAATATAGACTCAATGATTACAATTTTGACATAGAATGACAACACTACAAATGGTGGAGCTAACGATATATATAAATTAAAAAAAATGCATGAAACAAAGATAAACTATAAAAATGAAATGGTATCCAATATAAACATAAATACCAAATAATTAAATTAATAGAATATTATTATTCATAAGATTTATTTAGATATAGGATTTATCTTTTTATTTTTATTTTATTTTATTTTTAATATGAAAAATGAATAAAAACCGGACACAGGAATTGGTGTTTTGACTACTTAATGTAAGTTTAACAGCAAACTTGAAATCCCATAAATAAAATCACAAAATTTAAGAAAAATATGATTACTTGATCAAAATAATTTTATATAAACCGAATAGTTCGAGCAGTACTTTACATAAAAAAAAAAGGTGATAATATTCGTAGCTTGTCATTGACTTATTAATGAAATGTCTATTTTTCCATTGAGTTACATGATTGATCCAATTTATTCAAAAGTTAGGAACGTTTAATCGACTACCTAAAGGGTAAAATTTGGAATAAAAAAATATTTTATGTAATAGTCACCCCATATAAAAGATATAATATTTGTAACCGTCACACAAGATAATACCTGAGGTGAGAGATGCTACTATTGAACATTTTGTAGAATAGTATTAAATATTTGTTGATAATTAAAGTTTCCCTTTTGCTTGGATTTGGTTAAAAGAGAAAAAGAAAAAAGAAGAAGGTGATTTTAAGGGTTTTAAATAAAGAGCATTTATCACGTAAGAAAAACATAAACTTGTATAAATTTAACCAGCCGTAATGACATAATGACCAAATTGACAGCAATGTCAAAGTTTCATCCACTGGGCATTTGGCCCAGTAATGTCTCCCTTTTTCTTTGGACTCCATCCCTCTATGAGGTACAAATTAAAATTAGATTATAGTAGGATTTCTATTGTTGTCCTAAAAAAAAAAAAAAAAGCAATGTTCAAAGTTTCAATACTAAAATGACCAAAAAATAAACAAATTAGGGACGAAAATGATAATTCACCAAACTTAAAGGGTATAATTTTCATTTTTGTCTAAAAATAGATATTAGAATAATGATGTGGAAAAATGCGTGTTTTCAAAAGCACAAGAATGTTTTACAAAAAAATGTTTATATGGTATGAATTTAATTAATAGATAAAAATTTAAATTAGAGAATTCAGACAAAAGAAAAAACTAATTTAATTAGAATTTGTTTAAAGAAGATAGATATAATTATCGGATATATAGATATATAGATTTCCACGGCTGAAAATCTGTAAACGTTTCATGGAAGCACTGCCTTTGTGCCAAAAGAAAAATATGGGTACTGCCAAATCATAATGAAGCTAGTAGTGGAGGTTCAGATGAAGAAGCTATGTAGGATAGAAAAGGATAAACTAATATTAATCAACTGTAGTAGAAATTTTCTTGGCTTTTTGAATTTGTTTGCAATGAATAATCACATCTACATTACATCAACAAGTCTTTGTCAAAAATACCTATCTCATTATCCATCATATACTTGGAATGTATGTGTGGATATCCTGTAATTTTGTCCTCAAGTGCTAAATTTTGACCATATACAAGAGGGATCTCTTGTTGCTGCTGCTGTTGTTCTTGTTGCCACAATTTCAATTGAATAACACTACACCTTAGACTTCTCTCTTGAAGCTGTCCACATAATCAGCAGAAAAAAAAGGAGTTAATTTCCAATCAATATATGTCATGAAGTTTAATCATGACTTTTCTTTGAATTGTTCATGTTTGAAAAAGTTAGGAAAAAAGAAAAGTCATGAAGTTTAAAAATTTAAAACAGCTGGTAAACATTAAGCACACATTTTAATTTTGCACTACTAGGTTAAAGGAAGTCTTCAAAAGTATGAAGTTACATGGAATTTTAATAATTTAGTGTTTATATTTTACCTCAAGGGTAGATATGGTTCTAAGAAGTTCAAGAAACTCCTCTAAAAGTAACTTCTCTTGAGCCACAACCTTTGCTAATTTTGATAGCAATGCAAAATTCTTCTCAGCCTGTTGAAGCCACAACTTAAAGTTGAGTCCACCTAACGTAAGCACAATATAAAAAAGCACCAGCATAACATAGCTAATTAAACAATGGCTGCCTACCGAGGGTGCAAGACAAGTTAACATCAACTTGATGGAAGCTGTGAGATCTAATGCATCTCCAAGAGTGATGGTAGCTAATTGTGTGTCGACCTATAACAAACATGTAGTTTACTTAAACAACAATTCACAATTGGCAGCAAAAAAAGTACCTTTCTTTTTTCCAGCCTACCTTTGCACCATCTGTTAGGGGTACTCTGCATACAGCAGAAAGCAAACACTCCTTGGTCTTGGAAACTGCCGATAGCTGCTGCCTTTCCATATCTCCCCAGGCTTCCAATAGCTTAATCTGCACAAATTATCACATATTGATCCATAAACAACGCCATTTGGATGAATCATAATGCTGTTCTTTTATCAAATTGAGTTTAAGAAAGTTATATTAATAGTTTACTACTTACTTGGGAATAGAGTACAAAGTTCAGCTTCATGTCAAGCTTTTGCTTCTCAAACTGTAATTTCTTATGTACCACAGAATGTCGCAATTTTGTGAGACCATCCCAAGCATATAAAAAATTTCTCTGCCCAAAAAAGAAAAAAACAGTTATCAGTTAAGGTTGGATACAATCCTGTCCATTTCTAAATAATTGAATGAAGAAACCTCATTTCATCTCAAATAATTTGGCTAGTTGATCTAGTTGAAAGGGAAAACACTACCATTTATATACATTTCGGCTAGGATTGATGTCTTCCTCATGACAACATTTTAGTTCTTATTGTTCATATAGATTTGAAAGTATTGTGGTACCAGCACAAATGTGAGGGCATATGACAGTCTTGGCCCTCCCTTCTAGTTGATGCTTCTCATAATACTAATTTGACACTGTTTGACAAGAACTCCTTGAGGGAGGATATCAAAACAAGTAAATTTCAGAACCTTAGAAAGAAATTCATAACATCTGCAGCCATATACAAAAGTAAAGCACCAAGGTATTCATCTCTTTCTATCCTTTTTCCTTTTGGTTTTTGCCATTAGCTTAATCAGTCCTTTCTTTCATTATAAATGTTTCTCATTAATATATCGAAAACAAGAATAATTAAGCTTCAGCCTGTCTTCAAGGACTGGAGTTTGAGTCACCAACCGGTTTCTAGTAAACTGAATCTGTTTCCATTCCTAGTATCATACAAGATCTTAAATTGTTAACTATTAAGTTCCCTTTCGATGAAGAACCCTTCAAAATCTGCAATCAAATAACTAATTTGAAAACCTAGTATTATCCTAATCTCCTACGAAATTATGCAAAGATGATTATGATGGTCTTATATATAGTGGATTTTTCACTATTGATTTTTTAAGCTAGAACAAGCACTAATTGTTAGCTTGCATTTTCAACAGTTACCAATTTAGACAAATTGATATCATTAGATGATTTTACTTCATGATGAAGAATATTACAACAAAGAGAATTTGATCATCCTAATTTTTGCCACACGGAACAAAACAACAGAATATGGTAACTGCCTGATGCTTAACTAGAGCTAAATGTAACTTAGAACATCAACACAAAGTTCTCATCATACAAATCCAGTTACCTATCTAAAATATGTTGCTAAAATACCATAATGCAAACTCACAAATCACACAGAAACCTTTAATTAGAACATACTAATTGTTAGAATAATGATTTACGATTAAATTCACGATTTCTTAACAACTTAGGCTTTTGGGACAATAAGTAAAATAAAAACCAGTGCACACACCTCTGCCTGATTAGCTATGCTCTCATTGACAGCCTCAGCTCTAGCATTGGCATACCGCCACTGCATCCACCGATTATGAAGCAGCCGAAGTTGATGAATGGTCTCCGAGTTTCCCAGCACCACTGGCATTGAATTAGATGAAGAAGATTTCTTACTCTTGAACAAGTCCAATCCCATGTTAAACAATTTCTCAACACCCGTCCCCCTCGAAGGACTATTTGGAGGCTTCAAACTTGAGAACGACATTGGCAATTTTCCTTTGTTTTCCACAGACATTGGTGGTGACCCTGTCCGTCCTGGCGATAACGCCCACTGTGACTTAGCACCCGTTAGTGAGTTCACCCTCTTGATCGCATTTTTTATCGTAAACTTCTTCGACGATGTGGGAGATGTGGGACCATCCCATGAAACTGGGTGTGAAATATTTGAATCTGAACTCCCTCTCCGAGGCCTTGTTGCAAAATCTTTCATGTACTTTGAAGAAACCTCTAGCCCTGATTTCTTGGAACTCATTGTATCTGTGCCTTCCACAATAGCTGGAGAACCAAAATCATTCCCTGAACCCAAATCGCTGAACTCAGAATCGAACTCCAAAGCATTAGTAAAAGAATCAGATTTTTGTCCACTTGATCTCCGGTATATTTCGTTTTCATCAATGGATAATCTTCCAGGAACAATACCCGAAGCTTTAAATGACGAATTCAATAACAAAGAAGACTTCGATTTTCCTGTATGTCTCACTGACTTTCCAATACTTGGTTTATGATTTTCTTTTGCATTGTCCTTTTCATTATTTTCAAACCTACTATACTCTGAGCAACTTCTTTGCCTATCAAGAAAAAAGGCGTCACCTTTGTCTATTTTTTCACTGCTTTTTCGATCTTTGAGCCTCTCATTTCCAAGATGATCTCCTAGAGTACCCAAATTCTTGTTTGGCTTAGAGGAAGAAGAAGAAGTAGTAGTAGTAGTAGCAGCTGAAGGCCAAAGTCCTCGTATAAATTCAGGGTCCTCGAGACTCCGGTGCTTTCGGGTATCGACGGAAGTGGCGGTACTGGTTTTGCGCCAGTTTGGTGAGATAACTTGATTGGGAGATGGGATTCCGGCTTCGAAGGAAGTAGTAGTGTTTGAGATTGGAGACATAAACCTTGAACTCACTTCCCGGGATTTTGGTCTTTTGGGTTTCAGAAACTGACCTGAAATAACCACTTGTTCATTCTCATTCTTCATGCTTAATTTCTATGTGGGAGAGAATGAGAGAGACAGAGCGACAGAGATTTTTCAGATTATATCCCACACCGGAAATCAATGAGGCCTAGAAAACATAAACACAAACACATAGAGAGAGATAGTTAGTTAGTTAGTTACAAGGTATAAGGAATAATGAGGAATTTGGAGATTATGTTTTGTGTGTTTTTGAAAGTGATGAGACGAAAAACAAACATATGAAAGTGGCGGCACATATTAAGATATTTATGCCGGCGAATAAGGGTTTTAAATTTTAATTCTTCTTTGTCAAATTACTTAAAAAAAAAAAATTAATGTTGGCCGGTTTAGTAATGTACGGTTTATGGCTTTATGCGGAGGGAAAGAGATGATTAGTGTTGGGTGTTGAAGGGTTTCAAGAGACGTTAGGCATTAGGAGAAAGCAAATGGAGGTCTTGAAGTAGAAGCGATTTGTGTCATAATAACTCTTTGTGATAAGTGTGTTTGTGCCTCTCTCTTTTCTATTCTATTGGTGCCTGCAGTTAAGTGGACCGATTCCATTATTATTATTTTTCTCCCATGTCAACTTCCCCAACTTTCACTTATATGAACATTTTGTAACAACTAATAACAGGTGCCAAAGCTTCAAAGGCCCCCTCCCACCCCAAAAACATACATTTCTCAATTCTTTTTTTTTTTTGAGGTAAATTTTTCGTTTTTACTTAACAAGTGATAGTGTTCGTCATGTATAATATGTTGGTTCACAAGAGTGTAATATGAATACACATGACTAAGTTCATAAAAGTATATTTGTGTTCCTATTATCTCTCATGTAATAGAGTTTTGATTTTGTAATTTTCAGCCTTATCTTACTTTCAAGATAAATATGATAAATTAACCGATAGTAATAAGTCATAGTCTTGTAGTTTAGTGACATTATCTTTTTTGTTTTTGTTTCTTTTTTTTTTATGAAGAGAACTAATGTTCAAAGTCTCATTCCCATTGTTAACTATCAAATTATTAAAAAAAAAAAAAAAAAAATCTTGAATAATAAGTAATTTTATAAAGGAAAAGAAGGATTACTCTTTTAATTCATTAATTTATTTCTCTTGGTAAGATTCGAATATTGCACCATCCCAAATCCCAAAGATAATTTTATCACCTCCATCCCAAGGCAGAACTACATACAAGTATACAACCTTGAGACTTTTTAAAAATTAAAATGTCACCTTATATTAACCTAATTTTTTTTACAAAAATATATAGATGACCCCCCTAAACTTGAAATTCTAGTTCTGCCCTAGCCTCCATCAATCCGGTGCAAGGGTGAATGCATAGTTGTTTACTTGTTTTAGATGTTGATTTTGGCTAAAAATATTTAGTAACAACTTGGTCAGATTGATAAAGTTGGTTACAATTTTTTTAAGGAAACAAATTGAGTCAAGTTGTGATTCTTATGACCCTTACCCGGTCTTTGAATGGTCGGATCAATTTGGTTATGATCTAGATTTTTTTTCACAGACAAGAGAAAAAAAAAATTAACATATTTTCTAACCTTCTTTTTCGTATTTCTTTTGATACATATCAAATAACAAAGAAAACACTCAAATAAATTGAATAATACATAAATCCTTATGTTTATGAATTAATAATTAATTCTAATAATTTAATATATAGTCCAATATTTCTACAAATGAGAAAATAAATGCAGATATATATACATGTAACATGAAAAACCACCAATAAAAATAACTAGTGTGTGTGCATTTGGATTTTTTTTTTTAAGCTTATTTGCTTATTTATCAAAAGTTGACAAAATTATAGTTTTATTAAAAGCATTTAAAGAGTTGTACATAAGCAAATTAGCTAAAAATTTAATCAAACTCACAAATATAAATCTTTAGGAATAAATTATATTATGTCAGGTAAAAAAAAAAAAAAAAAAACCTATAATGAATTGCAAAAAAACTGCTCAATGTTTATGGAAGATCAAACACAGAAAAAATTAATTTGATAATTGCATGTCAAATTGACGGGTAATATCATTAATAATTTCATCTACAACATAGAAAACATATAAAATATAACTTTAGTAGCATACATTGAAAATTATTTTAAACCATAAAGTTTTAGATAGGTTTCATTTAAATCTCAAAGTTTTCAAAAAGTAACGATTTAAACCTTTTGTGACTATTCGTCTAACTTAGTTTGAAGCACACATAACAAGCATGTTTAAATGAAACTTATTTGGAACTATAAGGTTTAAATAAAACCTTATGAAATTATAAGGTTTAAATGAAAGTTGTCCAAATTGTCTAATAAAAATAAATAAAATAAATGAAAGTTGTCCAAAATTATGAGTTTTAAATGAAAATTACTTAAAACACCCAAAATATAGAGTTTAGAAAATAGTTGGATTGTTATTATATTGCTTTCTCATATCATATGGACAGTTTTTCTTTCACAATTTCTTTCACGACAATTATTTTTCTTTTAAATTTTTAGGTAAAACTCAAATACAGGATTAGGGCAGAAAAATTAGAGGGAAATTCCATTTATAAGTTTCATAAGCTTTATAGTTTTGGATAAATTGTATATAAACCTTATATTTTCAAATAAATTTCATGTAAACCTAATTGTGTCACGTGTGCTTCAAACATCATTTGAGGAATAGTGACAAAAGGTTTAAATGGTTGTTTATTGAAAACTTTGAGGTTTAAATGAAATTTAAACAAAAAAATAAAACAAATAAATCTTGAATTTTATGATAAAGACTTGGTTAATGGGTCTCGGTCCGTGTTTGACCCAGACATGTCAAGTCAACATTGGATCAAACTAGTTATTCCTATTGGATAGTGGTATTACCACACCCATAAATGTTATTTTCACAATAACATAAAAATTTGTGCTGTCAAAAGACCAAAAACCCCTCATATTTTATTTTTTCTCTCACCCACTTTGCTGTAAAAGATGAGGGGTTTTTTGACTTTTGACAACACAAAATTCTATGTAAGTGTGGAAATATCACTTCTAAATGCGGAAATATCACTGAGCTTCCTATTATTTATATCTTGTTTATCCAGGTTTAATGTCTTATTGTTCAATTTTACCTTTTGTATCTGAACGTACACTTAGAATTGGTTAAGGGCATGCATTTTTATTAGATTTATTATTATTATTTTTTTTATAATTCGATAGTTGGAAAAGGGGAAATTTTATCACATGAAATCTCCATTACACCAGGAAATTACTGCTAAACTAAGAAGTTCTTGGCAATTTACCAAATATTTTGCGATTGGCTATTAGCAATGATTGGTCTACACGTAAAAAGCAACTAACATCAAGCAGTAAAAAATATGAATACATGATAGAATGAAAAGGTATATAAACCAAGAGTTTTAATCATAATTTAGCTAAATGGGTTTTTTAAGTAGTAGAGAGGGAAACATATTTCTTCTGTTTCTGATTTTTGCCTCCTAGAATTTTTGTAATCTTTTTTTGGTTTTCTAATAAATCTTTGTTACTTAGTATAACTATAAAAAAGAGTTTAAACTGAATGAAAACAATTGTAAGAGGTCATATGATAAATATACATAAGTTCAACATTGAGATAAAATTCTGCTTTTTTTTCTAATGGACCTTTTTTCTTTTGGTAGAGATAAATGGTTAATTAGTTTAAAAATATTATAATCGATCTTAGCCAAAAGCCGCTGAAAGTAAAGGTAAGTTGGTTTAAATCAGATGTAATAATAATTTAATACAATAGAACTAAAAAAGGAAAAGAAGGGATAGAACTTAGAAGTGGATATTCATAAGTTTTCTTTATATTCATATTACACATAAACACTTATAACTTCAAAGGGCCATTAAAAAAATAAAAATAAAAAAAATTTCAAAAGGACACGTATGATCTGTTGATTGTTTTAAAAATATTATGTCCATATTTTCATATATGTATACCTTCGAAATCGAGGAGGCATATATGGCCTATTTATACAAAAGTACATTTTATTTTGTACACAATAAACAAACATTTTCAAAGTATGAAGAGAAGAGTTTTACTACTCAAAAAGCATGCAAATTCTAGTGTTTTTAACTTCTTAATATGATTTACGTTGCTCTAAGGTTTACCCAAAGAACTATATCTTTGTCAAGGGAAAACTTCAATATCTCAAGATATTTGGGGGTTAATTGTATCTCTCTCTCTCTCGCTCTCTCACTCTCTCAATTTTTTAATTTTTAATTTTTAATTTTTTCAAGAATCAATAATCAATAATTCAATACTCAAGATAACCTTTTAGAAGTGGAAAACATTAATTAAACTAGGTTTAGATTGATAAATAGCAGTAGGGTCAAATGAATTGAGGGGCACGTAAATCTCAATTAAACTGAAACTGAGACTTCCAAATAATCAAATGTGATTATCTAATGCCTTTAGCAATCATGCAGACAACCCAAAAAAAAACAAAAAAAACAGTAGCAAATTGCTAGGTAGCACAAATTAAGTACGAGATGCGAAATTGGCAATAATGATACCAAATTGGGATTTATGGTCCACTTATTTAAGATGGTAAGTTTGGTTTACAGCTGAGGTAATCCGGTCGCAACGAAGGTAAAATGAAAAGTTCTACTACTTGCAAAAACCGAACGCCGTTGCCGGGGATCGAACCCGGGTCACCCGCGTGACAGGCGGGAATACTTACCACTATACTACAACGACTTGCTTGGCTAATTTGGTCATAAAATATATATATACTCTACTTACAGAAATAGATCTTAAAGCAGGAACGAAGGAAAAAACTATTGAAAGAAATACCATGGTTACATCATGATCTATTTTCCATTGTTTTGTCCTTTTCATTTAAATTAAATATAATTCTTTAAATTGCCTATGTTTTCAACTCTAGCCTCTAGGCATGGTGCAGTTGAATGAAACCTTGCTCACTAGGAATCTAAACTCTAGAGATGAAAAGATAAATGTGAGAAAAATAACAAGATAAAAAGAACTTGGAAGATAAACGACCTACCAAAAACAATGTGTAATTTGAAGTTTTGCACCACTAGGTTGCCTTTCGGTTGTGCAACCCAATCAATTGCCATGATTTTTCCCTATTTCTTTTTTACAAAATATATTAATAAAAATTGTTAAGATAATTTTCTCTAGAAAAAACTCAATTACTTAAATTTACAATTAATTTTAAAACTATTTCAAATTTTCAATTGAAACACTGGTACTAAAACTTTCAAATTTTTTAATAAAAGTTTCATTTATATATATATATATTCTACTCGGCATACTTCTAACTTCTAAGTATAAATCTATTTTATAGGAGAAACTTGAATGCAATCATGCATCTTTGATTTTTCAGCTTAACCAAGCAACCATATATGCATAGTTCTTGATTATGTTGTAGAGAGTGAGTTTTGTTTGAACCCCTTAAGTACTGGAATATGAGAAGGATCATATGGTGTACTTGGGGAGCTAAATTATTTTGGATGTAAAGTGAATATTCCCATAACCTTGTATCAAAATCTAAGCATCTTCAGAACTTGTACAGTGATCATTTTGGGATAAAAGATTTGAGTTCTGAGACTTGAACAGGCTTTTACCATTTTTCTTTTGCTGGTCAAACATCATTTTGAGCTGCCTCTGTTGTTCTTCAATCATCAATTGTAAATTTTGCTGAACCTGACTCAGAAGTAAACAGTAAATTTGTCATATAAATAAGCAATTGCATGCGCTTACATTAAGAGGCTAAGAAAGTATGGCAGTTCATTAAAAGCAATAATAAGAGGCTAAAGAACTTTATTCAATTCATGAGGGATTAACATGACAATAGGAGGAGAAAAATTGATCATGCGAATCATGTGGAAGAGGGGAGTGTAGAAATAAGTATATAGCATTTTCCATTAAATATTTTTAACAATTGGAGAAAGAGACAAATGGTTAGCATGTGGACAACATCGAGAGCTTATTATTCATTGAGACATAAAGAGAGATGAAGAGAAGTGTAACACAAAATCGTAATGAAACAAAGAGGCATTAGTTAACACGAACACATAAAATTATGGCATGGAAGCACAATTTGTATGTTGGCAACATTTAGTTGCAAATTAAATCTAAAATCATGTGTAGAAATCAGGCCATTATCTACCTTTAATTGTTCATGAAGACACCTTTCCACTTCAAGTTGCAGTTGTAATGCCTCCTTCATTTGCATGCTACTGCTAGACAAGTCGAAAAGTAGGGGTAAGAGTAAAGTGCTTGCATGAGGGGTTAGTACAGAAAAATATTGAAAGAAAGAGGTAAGATAGGTGAATTCTAATGTTACAGAGGCAAAATTAATTTCTTTGATGACAACATATCAAAATGCTTAGGGATAGCACTTAATCAAGAATTTTACATTTTCATGTGGAGCTGTGGCATATCATCTTCTTTCCTTTTTCCTCGCTTAGATATTTCTGCAATGGAAACAAATTATGATATCAAAGTTTACTAGTAAAAACTAGTTAGATAAAATCACTTAATTTGATTAGAAAAGGAACAAGTGGACATGATTAGTTTGACAAATGTTCTGACCAAGAAAATAAAAAATAAAATAGAAAATTGAAAGAAGAAGTACTAAGCTGATCAGAAATTCGTGATCTCATCCAAGAGAACTCTCAAAAATTGAACAAGGAAGCCTGATTAGTTAACCATGCATGCAGGTCCAATTTGATTTTTTGACACTTATGTATAGCAGGTAATTTCATATCCATATCATCCGAGGCGAATGTTTGTACATCATGAATTTCCTTTCAGTTATCACTAAAAGAAGCATAAGATAGCAGAAGGCATCAGTAGCACGTATTTCATGACAATTGTTGACAGAGATGCAAAATGAAATATCATTTCAGTGAAGTGTCCGACTGGCACATTAACACTTCACAGTTCAATATTGTTAGAAAGATGTCAAATTGTTAGCCGGATTGCAATAAAACATAGAAATTATAACTTCCAAAGTTCAAAAAACAAAAGTAGATATACAAGTTATACCCTCTACAGAGTACTCTGGCATGTACACTGCGGTTCGATACTTCTGCAATACAGATAAAAAAAATGGGAAAAGGACAAAATTTCAGATATATATATATATTGCAGAAGCATATTAAACACGGTTGCAAATCACATTTGAAAGCACTTAAAGAAATAACTTATACCTGCAAATGGCTTTTCACATTAAATATGGTCAATAAATTTGAGTCCATCAGCTTCAGTATTGCTTTTGGTGTTGCCTCTGTGATTATGATGAGTGAAATTGTGTGATTTTTAGTTTTTAGTTTTTGTATTTTCTAAAGCAGCAAAGCTTATATCCAATTACTTACTCTCTGCACCACCAAGGCGATTAACACACTTAACGAACTGCTCATGAAGATCTTGAGTCCATCTGATTCGTTTTTTATTTGAAGGAGTTGGCTTGGATGATGACCCGTGGCAAACCTGTTTGGAAATGAGAAAAGCCAAATTTCCAAAAGATAGAAAAACCAAACATGTAATCATTGCATATATATTACGAAAAAAAAAAAAAAAAAGATTAATGAAAGGCAAGAAATTAATCAATTACATTAAGAGCCTGATTTGCATGAGAAGGAAGTGAAAGTTGCTTCCTGATGACAAAGGCTGCATTCTCCCCAAGCAACATGTTCTGGTCATGTGGAAGTTTATTTGACATCTCTGAAGAAGAATAGCTGCAATAACCACGATTGTTGCACAGGTGAGATTTCACTAGTGACTGCAAGGAGTCCCTGAAGTCATAGTTGGAGCCGGCTTGCTCATCAGCTGAATCAGTTGAACAGTTATCTTTTGCAGAAGATTGAGAGGATAAGACGTGTGAATCATAAGTTGGAAATTGTGAGACCCAAGGAGAATTGCCAACTTGATGATCATATTGTTGTTGAAAACCCATGTAACTTTCAGTTGCATGAAAGGCTGAGGATAAAGGATCACTCATAGGGATAGTGGTGCTGGATAATTTAGCAGGCTCAATGTTATGTTGTTGTGATCCTCCCCTCATGGCTGGAGTACTCCAAACTCCCATGTAATTCAAGGGCGGTTCAGTGCAAAATAGTTGGGAAGAATCATCCATGGTTTTGTCAAATCCGTGTTTGAAAATAAATCTTCCAATGAATGTGCAATAATACCATCACTCTTTCAGCTTTCTGAATAAGGTTCCTCTCTCTTAAATTCTTTAAGCTATTTTGTTGTCAGCAATTACGAGGATAAAAAATTATTGAAAATTTTAATGAAAGCCAACCATCTTTGGTTTCTTCTGAAAATCTTTTACTTAACACTTTCTTACTTTAAAGAAAAACAGAATCTAGAGGTTCGATCCTCCAGTAGGTAGTAGTCATTATGAAATCATATGTACTAGCCTTGAGAATATTATTAATAATGAGCACACAATGACACATATGCAGGTTGTTCTATCTTGTAAATGTTGGTGAATGTTGGTGTATTTTCCCATAAGATTGCAACTTATAGATTGAATATGTGAAATAAGTCACTAAATCTAATGCCATCACATTGAAAATCTCCAGTTTACCCTTATTAATATCATCCACATCACAAAATTTCAACCCATTTTCAATCCATTTTAAATTAGAAAAAGATAAAGAAAAAAATGACGACATTCTTACTAAGAAGCTAAATGCACATAATGATGACACTGAAGCAATAAATTATGAATCATGTGACTGGTCTTCCATACCATGAAAATATTTTATTAGAAAAAAAGAAGAAAGTGCACATTACCTATAGGAGGTTTGGTTCTTTTAAAAATTTACCGATTTACCCACTTGAGGTCCTATATCCATTTACGCCCGTTACCCATTGCCCCTTAAAAATAATAATAATAATCAAAAGAAAACACTTTGTCCTCTCTCACGTTCGATCTCCTCACCGCTTGGTCTCTTGGTTTAAAACAACAATTTTGCTATTGTTATCTATGAAAACTACGACAGGAGGCCAGGGCCGACGTGATGTAGTTTGAGCCCTGAGGCCACAACTTAAAGTGGTGCAGTTTTTATATTTACATATCAATTAAAATATTATTTAATATAATATTTTTTTTTAAATCCATTATTTTTGGTTTTCAAGATGCAAAATTATTAATTAATTTTTTGTATTTAAGTTTTGTTAACATCTTTTTAATTGATAATATGTCTAATCAACTTAGATATAGTCAATTTTAAATAGGACTTTATTAATTAAGTTTTGTATGGGTAATTCTATAATATATATTTTGTGAGTACAGTGCCTCTAAAAGATAAAATCTCATATTGATGGTACTAATATCACATATGATGGTAATTACCTCACATATGATAATATCTACTATCACATTACTTGGTACCTTAAATTTTTATTTATTATTTAAATTTAATATATATAAAAAAATCAGATAGTACCAACATCACATATGATGGTACCTACATCACATTTGATGGTACCAATTAGTGGTTACCATACCCACAAAAAGAGTGAGTATTGTAGAATGACCCAATTTTGTATAGATTAATAATTTTACATCTCAATACATTATTTAAATGTTTCTCACTATTGGACATGCAAAATTACTAATTATGTTTTTGTATTGAGTTTTTGCTAACATCTCATTTTCAATTGATAATATTGCTAAACCAATTGATCTAAAATATGATTTTATCAATTTTAATTTTGAAAAAAAATAATTTATTTTTACAAAAACAACTATAAAAACTAAAAAGTATTATGAGTGAAATTATAGGAATGATATATAGATTTGAATATCATTACAATTATTGTAATTGTTAACTGTTTTTATATTATTTCATTATCTTTTAACTCTATTTTGATTTTTTATTCATTTGTGAGATTCTCATCTAAATTTTCTATTATATATATATATATTATATATATATATATATATATATATATATATATATATATATATATATATATAGTAATAAAATTTATCAAAGATCCTATTTGAGATTTGATTTTCATTTTTTTTTTTTTTAAGTTTTCATATTCAGATATTTTCAAATAGACATTCAAATTAAAAAAAAAAAAAAAATCTAAAATAAAATTTCAAGTATAGAATAATAGAATCTAATTTATCAAAGACACTATTACAACTTCATTTAAGAATAGAATCACCCAATAGCCTCATTTTTAACTGAATAAAGACAAATTCAAAAAATAACTTGATGGATATAATACTAACCAAACCAAAATTAATTTCAATGTAACAAAAATTGATGATAATTCAATAAAATTTAAAAAAATAGTTTTACTTTACATTAGTCGATGTGATGCATGGTAAAGGAAAAACGAAATCTAAAATAAAATTTCAAGTATAGAATAATAGAATCTAATTTATCAAAGACACTATTACAACTTCATTTAAGAATAGAATCACCCAATAGCCTCATTTTTAACTGAATAAAGACAAATTCAAAAAATAACTTGATGGATATAATACTAACCAAACCAAAATTAATTTCAATGTAACAAAAATTGATGATAATTCAATAAAATTTTAAAAAATAGTTTTACTTTACATTAGTCGATGTGATGCATGGTAAAGGAAAAACGAAATCTAAAATAAAATTTCAAGTATAGAATAATAGAATCTAATTTATCAAAGACACTATTACAACTTCATTTAAGAATAGAATCACCCAATAGCCTCATTTTTAACTGAATAAAGACAAATTCAAAAAATAACTTGATGGATATAATACTAACCAAACCAAAATTAATTTCAATGTAACAAAAATTGATGATAATTCAATAAAATTTTAAAAAAATAGTTTTACTTTACATTAGTCGATGTGATGCATGGTAAAGGAAAAACGAAATCTAATTCCAATTTTAATTTGAGTGTTGAGAATGAGATTGTTTGGCGTGTGGCCTTGTATGAGATTGAGAAAATAATGTTAATAATTTATCATGTGGAGATATTGACTAAAAAAATTAAAATATGAAGTTATTAAGAAAAAATGATCGCAATTTCTATATATTTTAATTAAATAACTTAGAGTTTCAATTAGAATAGATTTACATTGACTCATTATTTTGAGAGAGGAAAAATAACATACAACACACACAAAACCTTATTTTTATTGAGTTTAAATTGACTAATCCGTGAACCGCCCTACTCTTTACAAATTCGAATAGAAAAAGAAAAAGAAAAAAACTTTCTGACTCTGAATTGGAATTGAGGATGTCGTGCCCGCCCATGATGTTGGCCATTGCCTATATAGGAAGGAATTGAGAATGTCGGCCATTCAGGACTGGCTCAATACAATATGAGCCCTAAGGCGATAAGTCAATAACTAGTGCATGTTTAGCCTTGTGTTTAATTTACTCCAATATCTTAAATTATCAGATTATGAATATATAAGAATTGGATTTTATATGAATGATGAATTCATTGATTAAAAATCATTCATCCTTTGGTATATAAAGGTTAAAAGTTTTTTTTACAAAATGCAAATAAAGTATGACATAAATGCACCAGATTTCATAATTGGAGAACATGTGTTTTGTGTTTTTTCAAACACGAATTTTGGGTTTAAAGTTATGAAGACGTGACCTTTTTCAAAATTAGGAACACAATTACGACGTCTTGTGCAATTCGAAATACATTTTAAAATATTTTATAAGTAATTATCTTATAAGACATTTATAATATTTAGGGAATCAATTTCAATTATATAACATGTCATTAGAAACGGAAAATTATTCAGTAGTCCTGAACTACAAATAAATACGTAGTCCCCCCTCTCACGGAGTGGTGGGTCCTACCATGAATTTAATTAATGGGACCTACCACTTATGTAAGAGGGAGACTACCAATTTATTTGTAGTCCTAAACTACTAAATAATCACTCCATTAAAAAAAAGGTTGATGACAAATGATAATTAAAATTGTAACTAAGAGGTAATGATAATTAATTAATTTTTTGAAAAAAATGATAAAAGTAAAAAAATAATATTAAAATTACATATCAATTTATTATGTGTTAAAATTATGAATATATAAAAAAAAAATTGAATTTATAATATTTGGGAGCCTTTTTTTATTGGGGCCTAAGGCCTAAGTTTTTTGAGCCACCCATGCTGTCATTCCCTATATAAGAAATTTAAACCTATATAAAAAATTTGTTATTATCATTCTAGTGGGGTCAATTAGCGCCACCGACTTCAACATAGCCCCACCCATGATGTTGGCCATTGCCTATATAGGAAGGAATTGAGAATGTCAGCCATTCAGGACCGGCTCAATACAATATGAGCCCTAGGCGATAAGCCAATAACTAGTGCATGTTTAGCCTTGTGTTTAATTTACTCCAATATCCTAAATTATCAGATTATGAATATATAAGAATTGGATTTTATATGGATGATGAATTCATTGATTAAAAATCATTCATCCTTTAGTATATAAAGGTTGAAAGTTTTTTTTACAAAATGCAAATAAAGTATGACATAAATGCACCAGATTTCATGATTGGAGACCATGTGTTTTGTGTTTTTTCAAGCACGAATTTTGGGTTTAAAGTTGTGAAGATGTGACCTTTTTCAAAATTAGGAACACAATTACGATGTTTTGTGCAATTCGAAATACATTTTAAAATATTTTGTAGTAATTATCTTATAAGACATTTATAATATTTAGGGAATCAATTTCAATTATATAACATGTCATTAGAAAGGGAAAATTATTTAGTAGTCCTGGACTACAAATAAATACGTAGTCCCCCCTCTCACGGAGTGGTGGGTCCTACCATGAATTTAATTAGTGGGACCCACCATTTATGTAAGAGGGGGACTACCGATTTATTTGTAGTCCTAAACTACTAAATAATCACTCCATTAAAAAAAGAGTTGATGACAAATGATAATTAAGATTGTAATTAAGAGGTAATGACAATTAATTAATTTTTTGAAAAAGGATAAAAGTAAAAAAATAATATTAAAATTCCATATCAATTTATTATGTGTTAAAATTATGAATACATAATAAAAAAAAAATTGAACTTATAATATTTGGGGGCCTTTTTTTAATTGGGGCTTAGGCCAAGGCCTAAGTTTTTTGAGCCAACCTGCTGCCATTCCTTATATAAGAAATTTAAACCTATATAAAAAAATTTGTTATTATCATTCTAGTGGGGTCAATTAGCCCTAGGGGTGTAAGGTTTATCGACACTACCAAAAAAACCATAAGAACCGCACCGCACCGTAACCAATCTTAATAGGTGTAGGTACAGGTGTCTGTAATAGGAAAACCGCACTATAAGGTGTAGGTACATAAATCCGAAAAAAAAACTGCACCACACCTCACCGATTACACCCTTAGTATGTTATACTTGTATGCTAATAGTATATGCAGGTGATGTTATGTTATTTTTGTATGCATATGGTATATATGTGCAGGTTGAGATTAGAAATTATGATTCATTCTATGAGATATGTATGTTATAATTTTTTTCTTCTTAAATATTCAGGTTGAGATTAGAAACTATGATTTATATTTGTATACTATAGTTAGCCAAATTTTTTAGTTGTTGTAAATGTGGATTTTTTATATTAAAATTGACATTTGGACTGGTCCAATCCAACCCAAATGAGTCAAGCCTAAACCGCAAGACTGCATCTACATAGCAACAAACCACACCGCATCATGCCAAAATCGATCTTAATAAGTGCAGGTACATGTACATGTAATATAAAAACCCACATTATAAAATATAGGTGCACAAATCCAGATAAAATCGCGTTGCATCTCACAATTACACCCCAAATTAACCCCCACCGACTTCAACATAGCCCCACGCCCCCACCCATGATGTCGGCCAGATTTCGCTATATAAGAAGGAAACCCACCTACTAAATAAACAACAAACCAAGAAATAGTAGACTTAAAGAGAAAGTTGAAATCAATCATGGCGATTTGCGGAGTGAAAAGAAATTTCGAAGAAAACTTTTATTCTCCTTCTCCTGTTTGTAAGAAGGGTTGCTTTTCTTCTTCTTCTTCTTTTGAGTACTATAAGCCTATTGAAAACCCAGATGAGCTTTCTTTTGAATTAGAATCTGCCAAGGAAAAATCTGACGCAAATCATCAAGTCCCCAACTCCAATGATGTTGTAGAATGGAGTGATTTACTTATCAAGAAACTCACGGCCGTTGCCAGCATGGATGATGCCAAGGTTTGTACTAAACAAGTGCTGGAGGGTTTTGAAAGAAGCATTAAGATCGATATCCAGAAGGAAATCATGTTGTTGAATGAACAAGTTGAAGGGCTAAGAAAGGAAAATAGCATTCTGAAACGTGCTGTGGTTGTCCAACATGAAGAACGCAATATTAAGGAGCGAGAGTTGCAGGATCTAAAGGAGTTGGTGCCTCAATATAAGGAGAAGTTGACAACACTGGAGCTCAACAATTATTCCTTGTCAATGCATCTCAACCAGGCTCTGCAAAACACCTCCATTCCCGGACACTTCAATCCTCATGTCTTCTAATGTCCAAAACTAGATGTTTCTTATTTTTATGTGTACAACTTTTCTTTTCAATGGCGAAAGATTTTTTTGAATTAGTTTAAGATAGCTCTGGAGTCTAGAGAGATTTTGTTATTTGTGAGTGCACTATGAGTGTGTAAACAATTTGTAATCTCTCTTTTTGATATAATAAATTCATTATCGTTCTCTTCTGTGTAGTTGTGTTTATTTTTCTTGCTTCTTATTATTTGTTTGTGAGCCTTATTCAATGGCCCTTTTGCACAATAAAATGGTATGGGAGATTTCGCTATCACATTGATAATTTTTTTTTAATGAGAATGAACCCCTCTGATCTTGTGATTGGGTACCCATATAAATTCTGTTTTGTTGTTTTTTGGTATGATTTAAAGAACTGAGCAGAGTTGAATTTATTTTTATTTTTTAGTTGAAAAAAGAATTGTTGTGGGTTTTATTTTTGGTTCAGTCCTAATCAGTTACGAGTTATTTATATATATATATATATATATATATATATATATATATATATATATATATATATATATATATTTAAGATGAATTAAGAATCTATTGTATAAATAGAATCTATTATTTATATAAATTTCATTAGTGCTTTTTTTGAACGAGCTAAATGCCAAAAATTGTTTTTTGCAACATTTTTAGTAAAGCAACCAAACACAAAAAAAAAAAAGATAAAAGAAAAAAAAAAAAGTTTTCCCCAAAAAAATTTCCTTTGTAATATATTTTATGCAAATAAACGGAACTTAAGCTCACTAAGAGATGTGAATTGTGTGGCTTATTTCTTTGCGGAAGTTGCATCCTCTCAACCTATTTGTTTTTCCTATAATAGCACAAATCTCTCTCCCTCAATTCGAGAGGCTTGGATTAAAGATTTGCTTGTTATGTCTTCTTAATATAACTCTTCGTACTCCGTATTTAGCCAACCAAAAAAAGAAAAGAAAAAAGGGGTCCGCATATAGGGGATGTTTCTTATAAATCATGTTTATCTTATGCCAATAAGCAGAAACTAAATGTTGCCACAGGATGAAAGATAGTAGAAACAAATGAATTGTATCCTCCATCAGTCTTGTACTAGACTTTGACTACGAAGAATACTATCTGATTACACAGTTATAAAATGATTAAGTAAAACTGTAAATCAAAATTCTTGTTCTGATATACAGTTTTGAATTTTCTAACATGTACATGCATCAGAAGTTTCACAGTTTGCTACATAGTAACCTCTAATTAAATCCACAGAGTTTAGATCCAATTCTGAATCTGGATGGCTTCCCTCATTAGAGATTTGTGACTACATCACAAAGCATGAAAGCAGACAAGTCAGAAGACACCATTATTTTTACACTAATATTAAAACTCCAAATGAACATTACCAGAAGAATGCTTTTCACTGAGTTTATTATGGACGAATTATGCATGAGTGAATACACGAAGGATTTCTTTTCTGAAGTATAGTATGCATGAGTGCACTCAGCCGTATGTAAATTTCAGTGCATTCATTGAGTTCTATTGAAGTATTAAGCAAATACACTGCTTTTCTTAATCAGGCTGCACTGCATACTCCTTGATTGGCTTTGCATGGACCCCATGACTGCTTAACTGCTTTTACATATGCATAAGGTCAAAGCTTTCCAGGAACCCCAATTCTAAACCTCAATCTTGAGTTCCTGTAGAAGAAAATAAAGTATATAGTAAAGAGATCTAATGATTTGCATTTGACAGCTTGGAAAAAGGTTCACTGGTCAGTTTAAATGACTTAAACTGGGAAAAAGCTCAAGGAACACAACTAAGCATTAACATCATTGAAATAATCGATATAAAATGAACAATCTATCTACAACAGAAATTTGAGAATCAGTATATATCCATGTTACAACCACCAGCCATGCTTGATGTAGTAAAAATTCGTACAAGCATTCCTGAGAACAAAATTTGAATTTTCTTGTGCACCAAATTTATCGTGGAAGAGATAGCACTTCAGTGTCCAAAATCAATGAAAGTTGCACTGTTGCAATAGATAATGAGAATCAACATATTTCTCCCAGAGAGGCTTGTTAAATCTTCTTGTGCACCATATTCATCATGGAAGAGCTTCCGTGTCCAAAATCAATGAAAGTTGCACTGTTGCAATAGAGAATGAGAATAATCAACATATTTCTCCCAAAGAGGCTTGTATTTTTCAATCCCAATCTTCAACCATGGCTTTGAGTTTCCATTGAAGTGTAACACAGCACCCTTCTCTATCAACTGAGAATCGACATTTGTGTAGCCAAGCCCCAAAATATGCCATAAGGGATCCAGAGGCTCTGTCAATCCATAGAATGTCAAAAGTCCAGGTGGAAGTGTACCAAGTTTCCACAATGTCCGGTCAACATTCCTTTCCTGCCAGTAGTGGTAGATACCAGTTACATTCCTTCTCCTCCACTCAACCAGATCAAAAACATTCATCCCAAAAGCCCATCCGCATGCATCAGGATCAAAGTGTGCTCTTATAAGAGGGTGAGAGTAATTCAAGTACTTATGGTATCTATGAAATGTCTCCATGCAAGTCTCAACAGCTCCATTGACATTGCCGTTCAAATCAATGGAGAAAAGGGCAGACAGATCCTTTTGAACTACAACATCATCATCCAGAAATACCACCTTCTTCAGTGCAGGAAAGACTTCTGGGATATAAAACCTGAGGTGGTTAAGCATGGATAAATACTTAGGGTTCCGAAACTTGATTGGAGTCCGGCCATCATCAGTATTGCCAGAGAAATAATAGCTTTGAGTTTCTGAGTCTTGGAGTTGCTTAAGAACAGGAACATAAGAAGCATTTAACCAAGTAAAATCGTCAAACTTCTGAACCTCAACAGTCACTCCTCGAAAATCATTCATGGAAAACCAAGCCTTCATTGGAGTATAATTTATTTCGTCGGTTATGAGATGGAACACAACCATATCTGGATTTTTGGAATTTAAAGCAGTTGAATTGACCACAACTGAAGTTGCCAGGATGTTATCTGAAAAGACGCAGAAATGATAGAGATTGTAATCTGTAAGTTTCATGTCTAGTTGCTGTTTTTCCTTAAGTTTCCTCTGTAAGTTTAAGTTTCCAAACCACTCCGTTGTTAAGCGAACACCAAGGCAATATAGACTTTTTGGGACTTCTTCAGCAGCTATTTGTCCATATTTTGAACTCTTTTCACTCACAGAACTCATTTGTTCCTCGAGAGCTTGGATTTTGGCTTTCAGTCTCATGATCATGGTTGCACTGTCATAATGGAGTTGCTGAGCTTGGTAGAGCAAAAGTGCCATATCACGGATCGCAGTTTCTGATTCACTGGTTGTCAGGGGTGTTCGCCTTATTGCAGCATTTGAGAGGAGGATCTTTGAATTGCGAATCTGGGCACTTAATTCCCAAGCAAATTGAAGGTTGTTGCTCTCCTTTGCAATTACAACAAAAGCTTTTGCAAGAGAGAATCTGGTCGCTGATTTGCCTGGCAACCGAGTCAGGGCTCATCATTTCTTCAGTAATGTTAAGGCTGTCAATAATTCTATCATGTCTGTAAGGTCTCTGCAGATCAGGAAGACATGCACTCATTTTCTTAATTTCCCAAGAGATTAGAAAAAGTATAGATTATATAACATAATTCTCACTTTGTTTCAGGAGAAAGAGGGGAAAAAAGAAGAGTCAAGAGTACTTGTTATCAACAACCCAGAAGGATGCTGATAGTTTCACCACAAAATAGCAGCATCCTTACAACCATTATCAGAACCAACAATTTGTATCATGCTACATTTCAACTCCAGAACTTAAAGATTTTAGCAATCTTTGGTTTTTGTTTCTCAATTTTTAACCGTAACAGTACTGAAATGAAGCCAAATAAATAATCCAGATCATAAAATGTTCATATACCTACACTCCAAGTGCTTAATGCCTAACAAATTTCTAATCCAAATAGAGAGTTCAGTATCCTCTTTCTTTACCCTTTGGTAAGAGAAAAGTTGAGCATCTTAAATGCATCATATAGGTTAAAAATAAAGTACCAATTGGCATTTTTTTGAAAGTAGGTTGTTGTCCATTTGATTGATCCACATTAGTTTACCTTTAGAATGACACTTTTAAGACTGATGTATTCAGTCAATATGTCTATTCCACATGCTACACCATTTTTAATGCTGCTTCTAAAATTTCTATGAAAAATCTATCAGCTGAGAATCAGCTGGAGCACACTACTTAATACTTGCAAATCCCCACCCCACAAACCCAAAAAAAGAAAAGTTTTCTTCAAACCTGTTGTCAAGGGTACAAAAATTACATTGTCTAAGAAAAAAGAAATTTAGACACACACCATTTACATATGCCACTTTATTCTTCATAGAGCAGTTTAAATAAAAATTCACCATCGGTTACGTGCAAATAAACAAGCTACAGAGGACACCGATATCATTGTCAACACAGCGTAATTCACCTAAAAGAGTCCTGGCTAGTAGTATTGCAACCTAAGCTGCTTCCCAAATCCCACTTCTATCAGCATTAGATCTGAATGACTGAATCTTTACATATCTAAATGATAAACCGGGTTTTGTCACAGCAATCACATCCATTTCACATTAGACCAAATGCCAGTATTATTACCCACAACCCAATTAAGTATTTTGTACCCTCAATTATCAAATTGCTCAAGAACCCAATTTTCAAGATTCAATATTTAATAAATTCCCTCACTTTCCCACAATTTCTCAGCAACCAAACAGAGTCAAATTCCAAAGTTCCAAAACTAAAGAATTAAAAAGAAAGAAAACCCAGATCTTTTCTTTACCTTATCTATCAAAGGCCTGGACTCAATCTGAACCCCTTTGCTCAAAACAAAAATGAAAAGCAGAACCGCTACTCCACACAATGTCCACCACCACACATTCCAAACTCGCCTCCGCCTTCGAAAATCCCCAGCTCTCCGCCTCATTCTCTTTGATTACCACCCCGTTTGTTCCCCCAGAAAATGATTTCCGGAAAACTGTTTTCTTGAGAAAATTTTGATAAAAGTCACAGTCTTCGGGGTGAGTCTTGGTGTTAAAGATCACAAGGAGGGGTTTGAGATCTACAGAGTCGGGATTTTGGGGTTTGAATTATTGGTGTAATTTTTCAAAAAGAAAACAAAAATTGTAATGAAAAAGTAATTGGGGTTGAGAATCAGTGCTTATTTTTCATGTGGGGGATGAATTTTGTGGTGGGAAGAATGGGAGAGAGCTCGTGTGGTCAGTGCAGAAAGTAAGCAGAGAGAGAGAAAAGACGTTTGCTGTGAGAGACAATAACAGTTGCGATCTTGTCAAGTGGGGGCTCTATAATGGGATTGTGTATTAACTATTAACTCAGCTTCTGTCTAATTTCATTTTCTAACTATGTCGTTTTCTCTTTTTTTTTTTTTTTTTTTTTTCCTTCTGTTTTTTTTTTTTTTTTCTTATTTCCAATTATGAGGAATGGATTACAAAATTATGGCTGGCTCTGATTATGTCTTTGTCAAATCTAATAATAATGTGAGTTTCTTTGGTTGATTTTTAATCATGTTATTATTATTTATAAATAAAATTATTTATATCACAATTTAATAATTTTTTTTAAAAAATTAGGTACATTATATAATATATGTTGTATATAATGACTAACGGTGACAGTATATGTGGAATTCTGAAGAGATTTTTGTATTGATTAAACAAAAGATATTAGTGTAATTATTTTGTTCAATTATTTTTCTGTTTTCATCCTTTTCAGGAATTTTAGGAGGTGGAAGTTTAAATGGGGAGGCTTTTACTAGATCATTTCCAATTTTTATCAAAATATTTTCTTTTGGTGGATGAGAGAATTCAACGGATGTTTTATTAGGTTTTGTCCATTTTAAGGTTGTTAGGACATTTAAATTTTTTAGCTTTGGATAATAATTATCAACCAAATCAAATAAATGAATGTCCATTCTTAGATCTTGCATTACAATTTTCTATTTATCAAAGATTCTTTTCTTTTCTTCTTTAGTATGAGATTTACTATGTTTATCTCTTTTATCTTTGTTTTTCTTAGAATCAAATTCTGAATTTAACATATTCCAATTTATTTCAAAGGGTTTCTTAATAACATTTAATTGGTTATCAATTTCTCCATCCATATCAGAAGGTGTAGGATTAAGAGATTCATTATCAGATTCAACATTTTTATTGGGTTGGTTGTCAACCGAATAATAAGCTAAATTTACTTGAGTGTTTTCTTCTTTAACACCTTTTTGTTTAATATCTTTCTCCTTTTGTTTATTAAGATTTAATTGATTAAGGTATTCATTTAAATCTTGATCTCTTTTAGTGGTTGAGAAGGAACCAGAAAATGAGTGTCGAGATTTATTGTATTTTATCAATGGGGGCATTTTGGGTTTACTATGATCAAATCTTATTTTAACAGTACCATCAAGGTATTGTTCAACAGAGCTTGAGTCATCAGTTTCAGAAATGTTTATTGGTGGTAGTATGGTAGGTGGCATCTCACTGGGGAGATCCCATTCGTCAGGGAGTTTGATGTCTTCCCATTTTATCATTTTGGGGATATTTACTTGAATATCTTCACTACTAGCTTGTAGCAAAAGAGTTTTATCTTTTGGATCTTTTAATAAAGCTTGAGGATTCAAGTTTGTTTTTAACAGCTTATAGTATATCCTATATACTAGAGCAAGGGGACGACTATCCTTCTATCATTTGATATTCCAGTAGTGTTTATTTTTAGTGTTAGTACCTTTTTAGTGGCACCATCATCAAGACTTATTGTTAAGTCTGGGTTAACATTGAAATGAATTGATTCAATCAATCCTAAACAAGCCCCTATAGAAATACCTTTGATAAAAACCCAAGAATTAAAACCTGGTTTAAGTCTAAAAACTAGTAAGACAAAAACTAGTGAAAAGATTGATCAAATGTTAAAAGAATTAACAAAGATAAAAATAGAAAAAGGAGAAACCTCCACTGTAAATGTTCTTCACAAAAATGATGAAGTAACTGTTGAAACATACTCTTCAAACTCAGAAACAACTTCTGATGAAGAGATTGATAAACTTGAAAAAGCTTTTGGTAAACTCCAAAGAATAACTAATAAAAAACCACAAATTACTGATCAAGAGGAAAGGAAGAACAGATTTAGCAATTTAACACAACGGCCAACAAAAGAGCAAGAACTTGGCTCTGATACCAAAAGGGGAAGCAGCGCATATATATGAAAAACAGTTAATAAGGCGGTAGAATCCGGCCAATATTAGATTTCAATTTACCAGAGAAACCTGTGAACTAATAAATCAATTATTTCAACATGAGTTAATTGATGATTAGTCATGGTAACTATTCTAGACTGATGGTCTTTTGATAAATCTACTATTGATAAGTATGCCCGACAAATTGATAAAAGCAACAGTCAATCCTCTGCAGCAGATAAGTTCTCTGCCGGTAGAGCATCTACACTGTTTATTAAGCATGCTGGATAGCGCATTCTTGACAAAGCACTTTCGGCTACTTTAAGTCTTGGTAAAAATGCTTTCACTTTGGGAAAAAGCAATTAACCTTTGCTTTTGGAAAAGCAAATAGTAAATCTCATCGTGAAGAATCCAAGGCATCCAAGGCTTCTTGATATCTTCTGAAGACTTGTTCATTGCCTATATATATGGCTTATTGTAATGTTAAACTGAGAACTTGTTAAAACTACTTACTCTTGTAAACGTTCTAAACATTCATTTGTTGAAGCTTAAGAACTAGAATAGGTTGTTATTTGTTCTCCCACTACTAAACATTATAAACTTGTAATCATGGAAGCTATCAGCCTCCAGTCTATCTGCTAAATTTTGTAAGTTATTACTTTCAAATCAAAAGTAATTACTTTCATGTTATTTTCTGTATTCATAATCTTTTTACATCCCTTATATTATATTTGTTTTAATTTAATATTGGCCGGTTCTACCGCCTTATTAATTGTTTTTCATATATATGCACTGCTTCCCCTTTTGGTATATATATGATGTTATATTATTTTTCAATTATGTATAAAAATGATGTTATTTTGATTTTTTATTTTTAACAAAAAATAAATAAATAAAAAAATAAAAGGAGTTTGCTAATGGTCATAGTTCTTATCCATCTAGGCCCGATTTTGACATGAATTGGGATTGTTCATGTATAAATAGGGTGTATCAAGACTCCAACTTTTAAACTCAAACTTGTAAGGTGAAGGGTGTGGGTGTGAATGGCTTCCTACACAGCCGGCCTGGGGTGAAGCCCCACAAACCCTTGCTTCCTACTACTAAGCCATTAGGCACACCACCATGAGTGATAATGTTAATTTAATTATGGTTACAAGGTTTATTGGGAAAAAAATCATACATTCTTAAGATGATTTTACTTATACGTATTTTAATTAAACATGAGAATTGGATGGGCTTCATAAATGCTTAAATTATCTTTGAAATTAGAATACTTCTTTGTTTGGGTATGGCATTTACACTTAATAAAAATTTCATCAATTATTTCATTCTTCTTAAGTAATAATAAGATCATGGAACAAAGTGGTCAATTATTTCATTCTTGCTAAGTAATAATAAGATCATGGAACAGAGTGGTCAAGTAGATTTTGTTTTTCTTCTATAAAATGATTATTAAATTGCTTTTTGTTTTCCAAACAAAATAGAGAGTGCTATTTAAAAAAAGAAAAAGAAAAAGAAAAGAAAGGTAGAGAGGCAAAAAGGAATATTCCTATACTAGAGAACCCACGAAGTTATATAATACATTGGGATCCCTCACAATTCAAAATAAATATATTGTGAAAACATTATGAAATTTTGTTTTACTTGTAGGCTTTCTGGTGATATTCCATTAGTTGAATCGCATTTGGCTGCTGTTTGCAAAAGAGGAGGGAGATGTTTAACCATTAATCCTATTAAATAAGGTAGTAATAAAGCTTTATAAACTCGATTTCAAACTTACATGGTAGCCAGCCATCAATAAAGCCATTGGTTAGAGATCAAACCGTGGGGTTTTTTTTTTTAAATCCATTTATTGGACTTTAGAGGATGTCTTGTATACAAATTTGATTAATGTGAAGACAAAATTGTGGGAAAAATATTAATCCAGGGGAGGATGTGCCCAAAAATAAAAAGGGTTTTAAGAATATTGCAGCCATGGAAAATTATATAACAACATAGTAAATCAATGAGATGTATTGCTAATTCCTATGAGGCTATGACTTTTAGTAGTTGCAATTACTTGGTGGGAAATTATAGTCACAATTTCACAATTTATGGACAAGTTTGGGACATTGTAATGATAATTACTTTTTTTTTTTTTTTAGAAGAGTAATGACGATTACTTGATAATAACAATACAACTCTTTTTTTTAAAAAAAAAAAACAATTTGGTACAACTTAATTTGATGTTAGAATAGAATCATATTCCAATCAAATTTTCTAAAATATCCATATATAATTATAATTACTCTTTCTAGGACTCGCTTAACATTTGATTATATAAAAATTAAATGATTGTATAATTAATATCATCGTCCTTCACTCAAAATTGTTATCTCCATAAATATTGAAAAAGAAGAACAAATTGATAACATCTCCCCTAATTATTAAATTCTATTTTTGCTAAATCTAATTATTAAATTCTAAATGACGAATTATCCTACTTGCATGAATAATAAATGATATATAAAACGAGTTGAAATTTTGTAAAAACAAAATAATACATGTTTCGTAAAAATGTTAATTCATATTTAAAATTTAAATTAATACATAAAAATGAGTTCATGTTTTGTTTGTTTGTTTTTTTTATTTAATTTCATACATAATAGAGGCTTATATTTGTCTAACTTTTTTTAATTAAATTATTAAAATCAATAATTATAAAATGTTACCTATTATTGAAAGCAATTAATCTTACACTATTATATTACCAACAAGTACTTTGTACTCCTCTGCGAGCATCGATTAGGTTCCTCAGCCTCTAAGTCACGCATAACACCCATTGAATCATCCTCTAAGAATACATTTTGCAAGCCTATTTCTTTAAAAAATCTTTCCACTCTCACTACAGCAAAAGCTTCAATCTCACATCAGCGCTACAGCAAAAGCTTCAATCTCACATCAGCGTCTTAAGCTAAATTAATATTCCTCTCACATGCACATGAAACTTGCACACATAAGTCTCATTTAGAGCATTATATATTCACGGATTAAACTAAAGAGTATACTCAATGAAGAACAAAATCTTTTTACTGATTGAATGGTTAAGCATATTATAAACTGTCACAATTTACATATCCAATTCAGAATTTCAGCTCAACATACCCTTAATCCAAAGATTTTTCGTGAAATTATGTAACCCATTAGTTCTCGAGGCATTTGGCGAATTTTCTTAGAAAATAAATACATCGAAATCTCAACGTCTTACTAATTTGTGTCCTGGTTAGTTAAACGAAAACTTCCAATTGATCAACATCTTTTATGGAAGAAATATTATTGTGCAGTGTCCCTTTATATTATATTAAGGCTTCAATTGGAATCTCTCAAAGATATAAAAAAATAGGACAAAGTTTACTTTCAACCCAGTTTGGAGGAATTCCTCCTTCAATCCCACTACGTGGCAAGCAAATAGACCACCCACATGACCATATGTGTATTTTAAAAAGTCATATGACTCATTAAAAATGTCATGTGACTAAAAGTACATGTGGATGGTCTATTTACTTGCCACATAGTGGGTTGAAGGAGGATTCTTCCAAACCGGAATTTCCTAAAAAATAACTTCCAAACCTACTCAAAATCAGCTTTCATCAAATCAACCTCATTTCTAGGCCTAGCCCTCCCATCACGTCATCTTGCATTCCTATTCATACATACAAGTTAAAGAGTTGCAGTCCAATTTAACGTTCATATTCTATACTTGAAACCTATTTTTTTAATTGATAATTACATACTCACCCGGCATTTCTTAAATGAAATCAATGACCTGGTCCTCCACTTTGTTCTTATAAGGGGAAGAAGTAAGAAGTGTCAATACCCTCAAACTGTTACTATTGTCATTTGTCCAGCCTTTTACAACTGCTAAAACAAATGACCTTAGCAACAATCAGAGATGACATGCACTGCAGAGCTATTTTAGATTATGATGCTTTATTACATCCGACTAAGTGGACTGTGACCTTATATAGTAAGAACTTATTAAAGAAATTAAACACACTATATTATGATGGCTAGAACATTAAAATTAACATGATCACACAGGTGTGGCTTCAGAAGGTTTTTGAAGTCTGTTATAAAGTGTTAGAGGTCAAATTCCAAATGGTAGCATCCTCAATCAATTTAGAGTCACTACCTCCTAGTTCTTCTGCAAAACTGTGGTTTAATAAGGCAACTCGGAAAAAGTGGCGTATGCTTCACTGCAGAATTCTTGACAGTACAATGCGATTATCAAGTTCAATCCAAATGCAAACCTAATTTTACAAGCTTTAGGACCTTGAAACAACTCTGTCATGCTTTAAGATATTGCATACCTCTCTTTACAACTTCAGGCAGATTGTATTTTCTAGAGGAATTTCAAAACCCTATATACATCTTGGTCTTGGCGATAAATTTTGATTGCTGAAAATATTGATAATCATAATTCGACTGAGGTGCTCAATAATTCAGTTCATATTTCAGAACAATTGCTATTGAATGAATGAAGCAACCAGTTATCTAACTTGTCAAACATTTAAACTTCACAAATTATGGTAGCTGTTATAAATGATTATAATGTTTGAAGGTAACATCCTCACAAAAGAAAGCCAACAGTCAAAAGAATCTCAGTTAATTTGAAACAGATACAACATCAATATACATTTTCTTCAACACATTTATCTTGTAACCCTCAACATGCTGTTTCTATGCAAAGAAAGACACATATTGGAGAAACAACCATTTAAAGTAAAAACATAAAATGGCTTAATTTAATTATTTTACAGCAGCTTGAACTACTGCATAATATGAAATGTACACACCAAAACATCTGACAGTGTCTGATCATGCCATGTATGCAGAAAGGAACACTGTGTACATTAAGCTTACAAAGTTCATTTTCTTTAGGTAACCTTTCTCAAATAATAACAAATGTAGTTGCAAGACATTTATACATTGTACCATCATAAATCTTCAGTTATTGTTCATAAAAATTTTCTACTCAAGAAAGAACCAACATGAAAACGAAAAGACAAAAATGTCACACCGGCGCTGAAACAACTTTTCTCTCTTTCTTTTCCCCCCTCTTTCAAGCAACATCAGGCTACATGTAAGGGGTTACCCCAAATCCGAATCTCCTAAATTTTATGGGACCTATATAACACTTCCTAGAAAGGCCGCTGGTATCCCCCTATTTTAAAAAGAGTATGGATAAATGCACTATCACTGATCAAAGGGATTTTTTTAACATACTTACCAGCAAGAGCACACCTTACACACTCCAACATGATGACTATATATAGGAATCCCACAGCTGCCCAATAGTACATCCCACAAGTACCTTGGAAGTGTATAAGTGGCATGAAATTGCTCGACAGAACTAACACTTGCAGGGCCTGTTCTAATAGGAAACCCATTGCCACATGGAATCTTAAATAATGAGGCCATTTTCTATTCTGCACCACTCCAAAGTATGCAAAGTAGAAATGTAGTATATGGAACCACCAAGGCAACCTTCTAGCAGCTCCTGGGATATAAAACAACAAATCCTCAAGAAATTCGTGTCGGTCAAGTAAGGGTTGGACATAAGATGCTGTCTCAGACATCTGCAAAGCTAAAAGATAGGGGATACATGCAAAAATCCTCCACCACCATTCTGGCTTCTCAGTCATTTTCGGGATGCGATAACTGAATGGATTATCCTTGGATGCTTGCAGAGGCATTATAGATTTGCGTGGTCTGGGTAATAAAGGAAGTCTGGGCAACAGGCCTGCTTGATCCCCACCTGAAAACGGAGACGATGTAGTAGAAAGGTGTGGGAATGAATTTCCTGCAGATTATACAATTGGGAATTAGAAAATATCAATGACCTTTGGGATGTCCCACATTCAATGATCTATTCAACCACTGACAAACTTCTGAATAATAATATTTAAAATTTAGATATTCCATATTATTGGAATACATAAACAATATAAGATGAGTTAGGCAGGTAAGCAACCCTCCCTTCCTCAATGCAGTAGCACCCTGCAGGTAGACAGGTAAAGGAAGAAACAGGGGAGGGTTGTTCAATTCCCATTCATCAAAAAAAATTATGCAAATAGTTCTCTGTACCAAGCTCATTGTGTCACTAACAATAAATTGGTTATCTAAACCTGTACCTCAACACCAAAGGCTGCCTCAATGATTTTAACTCTAAGAATCAAAATTTATCTAGTTAAAAGGGGAAGAGGAGAGAGAGAGAGAGAGAGAATTGACAAGGAAATTAATATACCTTTAGAACTGCATGCAACAACCGTGCGCCTAGCCAAGGGATTATGTGTTGTGCAGGTCTTGGTAAATTTTTGTAGAATTGCATCTTTATACCTGGTGTTAAAGACAAACATCAGCATGAGAAGAACAATATGAAAATTTATTATATAGGGGGTAAAACCCCTCCTATTCCAGCACAAACATGCACACCTAGAAAAGGTTCAACCACTTTGCCTGCATCTACATTTCTCCCCTTAGGAATGAGTACCTTATTAAAATGCAAATGGAGGAACAACCAAAAACTAAACACACAAACAGGAAAAAAAAAAAAAAGCATCGTATGCACTAGTACGTGATTTACAAAGTAATCCAACTTATCTGAATGATAACCCCATCTGAAACAAACTTTATAGTGATCTTTTTGCAACATCAAGCTAATGATAAATGGATAAGGCTCTTCAACCTTATAAATATAGATGTTTCATTAGCAATTAAATTAGAATTATTGAAGTCTCAATCATGTGTACAATGCTCCTGCACATTACAACCAAGGGCAAGACTACCGGATATACCCAACTATTTTAATTATATGGTCTATTATCATGATGATCAATCAAGAGTGCAAACCAGAAAAAATAAAAATAAAATATTTAGGATTAGATTTTGCAACACAACCAAAACCCAAATTTTTGAAAATGATCTGTCTCCAATGCAAAACAAGAAACATTCAAAATGCTACTCATCAAAACACCTAAATTACCTTCTATCTTTTAGGTTTCATTCTATTTTATTTTTTTCACCACAAGATATATTCTTTTTTTCCCCAATATACTAGTGCTTCTTAAAAAATTTCCCAAAACATTCCGCAATATGTTCAAGTTGCTCGATTTAACATATTTTACACTATATTACTTTTCAGTTTTGCATTACATAACTCAAATCCAGGAGAAAAAAAAATGACATCCCTCTAAAACTTAGATACAGTTTCTTATATCAAGTACATTAGATTCCTAGTTGAATTCAAATACATTGAATTTAAATATTCTTGGAAAAGATAACATTGATTGTGTTTCATTAGTTAATGCAACTATGTGTTTGAATTCAATTGGAGAACCTATGTGTTTGAATTCAATTGGAGAACCTAATGTACCTAACCTAAGAAACTGTACCTAAGTTTTACCCTTTACTTAATAAAATTTAAAGGACATGTAAAAGTCACTTAAAGCACCGTGTAGATCTTATACTGATACACAATTCTAAAATTCTCTTACACAGCTAAAATTTCATAATACTATTTGTAGACCTCAAACCAATGAAACCAATTGTTTCAATCATAAAAAATAAAAATTAGAATAATGAAAACAGCAGACCTAATAATTAAGCAGATTATAAATAAGTTCACATTTCACAACATGATCTTCAAAGTGATGTTGATATCTTAGTAGTGATTACTGATAAGATACAGCAATTTTCAATTTAAAAAAAAAAAAAAAAGATACAGCAATTTTCTAACACAATCTGTATTAAAAATTCAATCTTTTTATACTCCTATAAAATTTCAACAAAAAGCAATGATATGAAACAAAACCAATGCATCAATAATTGGGTAACATATTTCCCACGATTCCTTCTCTACCAGCAATGAAAAAAAAAAAAAAAAAAGATTGTACTCGATCGCAACAAAAACAAGAAAAGGGGTATAAACGAAATTATAAAATGAAAAAGATTACGATTTTAAGCGTTTTTATTTGATGTCTCGGTTTATATATTAAAGGGAAAATTAGATTTTTGGAAACGTACAGAAAACCGGCGGCGGCGATACCAGCAGGAGGGAGGAGGCGGGAGCTGGTTACAGGGGCAGCAGCAACAGCCGGCATGGCTGGTGGTGGTGGTGCGTAGTGAAACTCTCAAAAGAGAGAAGAGAGAGAGAGTGTGTTTGTTTGTGCGTCTGGGTTTTTCTGGAGGTGGGAAAAGCGGCGTTTGCTTTTCATGCAAGAATATGAGAAGGGGTTATATGAGAGAGAAAGCGAAAAGAGGAAGCTGGTGGAATTTACGAGGCATATATAGTGGGGTTTATGAACTATTTTATATTTGTTTATTATGCCCTTCTATTTTCTTAGATTTGCACACTCACACAATAGAGGGGTTCTGGAACTCTCTATAACTTGAGGCGGTGGACTGACAGAGAATTTATTTATATTATTCACTTCCCTTCTTTGGTCTTTCCCGAACAAGATTTATATTTTTAATTTTTGGAGTTTAAAAAAAGAAAAAACATTTAAAAGAAGAAAGAAGAAAGTAAAATGATCTAAAATTAGGTGAATATGATTGGTCAAGTTTTGAGTATACTTCCTATGATCACTAGTTCGAGTCCCTTTATGATAATTTATCAAAGGTAAAATCTTGCGCTTATCACGATACACGTAACTAGTAAGATGTTACGTGGTTCTTTGGGATTAATCAAGGTTGCGCACAAGCAGCCCAGACACCCAAAAAAAAAAAATCAAGTGTATTTCACTTCAAAATATTTTTAAGATTTTAATTACCGAAATATAGAACCTATGAACAAGCTTAACTGGCGTGAAATTGATTTTGAAAAAAATGGCCTAAAATCTTTTAAACTTGGAATTAGGAACACCTAGAACGTGTATGTGTATGCTTATAGATTTCAATTACCAAAATTATTAGGTCATTAGGTGAGAAAGTTACTTTCCAAAGTCCAACACGTGCTTAGAGTTGCAACATAAGTAGGTGTTGACAATTGATGTAACCGGGGCTTCCAAGAGCATTGGGATTAGAAAGTTAAGCTTTTAATTACAAAACACAAGTTTTCTTAGGGATGAACATTAGTAAGTTGTTGAGTATTATCCCCTCAATTCATTAGTGAGTAGCTACCTACCTACATTCAAATGCCAAAACAGTATATTTGGGAGGGGGTAAAACTTAGGTACAGTTTTTTAGGTTAAGTACATTAAGTTTTTTAATTGAATTCAAACACATGGTTGCATTAACCAATAAAACACAAACAATATTATATTTTCCAAGAATATTTAAATTAAATGTATTTGAATTCAACTAGAAATCTAATGTACTTGACGTAAGGAATTGTACCTAAGTTTTACCCTTTGGGAGATACCATAGTATATAGTGGAGGGCTCGGGACGGAGAAGCCCACAAGTTGAGCTTAGGCCTCTTAAGCTAAGGTAAAGGCCCATCTAGCACCATGAGTATGAGTCCACTCTCAATCCTCGTAAAACAGGTTTAACTTAGGCAGGGGGAATGAAAATCAGTAACGAAACAGACGACTTGATTGGTACAATACATAGGCCTAAACTCGATTTCTAGTCCATACTGTCACTTAGATTTAACCGACCTGATTGTCTATGACAACAAAATCAAGTGTCCTTAGAAGTAGTGACCAAAAACCTGGGAAAGTCTCCCTCGAGGCTAAACTAGACTAATTTCTTCAAAAGCAAAGTCCTATAGGCATCGACATTCCCCTTCACATAAAACATTTATTGTGCCTCACAAACCTTTTGTCTTATTAAATGTGATCGAACTTGTTCTTCATCTGAGCCCGAAGCACACAACCTTGTGGCACGTCATATCAATGGATTAGGGGGAACAATTTTAGATGTACCCGAAAAGATTGAATTTAGGATGTGATTCACGCCAAAAATAATTGTATATCTCTTCCCTTCTCTTCTCTATAGAAGCTAATCATTCCCTTTGCCCAAGGTACATAATTTTTTCCCTAGCACACCTAGAACTCTATTGAAGGAATTAGATGGTTGTTTTATAAGTGCCTAAACTATAAATTTTTAATTGATATAATGTCTTTTCTAAATTTTTTAAATTGTCAACCAATCAAGTTTATTTTTAATTCATTGAGTTATTCAAGGACAAAACATGACATCCCATCCCCAAATTATACTTGGCTATGCATGAAGTAATAATAGAGCCTTGTGAAGCGAAATATTGTACAATTTTATTTTTTAAATTAAGAAAAGGAAAAGAAAAAAGCAGGCAACTTGGGGAGAGACCACCAAACCGATCACTATATATAAGTCAAGACTCATTTTCTTCTTTCATTTATTTATTTATATATATATATATATATATATATATTATATATATATATATATATAGTGTGTGTGTGTGATGGTTTTAACCTTCACAACATTTGGACAATTTTTAGACCGTAAGTTTCTAGTGGATATAATGGTTAAAAATGCACTATTAGTCATATGACTCATTATAATTACATTAAAATTATTAACATATTTTATTTCAGGTGAAATTTTTTAAATAAAATAAAATAATATACCAGTCCAATTAAAAATCAAATATAAAAAATTTCAAGATATTTAAAAAGAGTTCTTATTATTTTAATTATTTTAAAATCTATTATAATATATTTTTTAAAACTTAAACTTATTATGTATTTTTAATTAAGTTAAATTAAATTTTAAGCAAGCATAAAAAGGGGAGAGGGAGGAGGTGGAAGCCTATTATTATGTGGATTCGAATAAAGGGAGGGAAGAGGGGGCGCAAGATAATTATTCCTTGAAGATGAATGAGTGTCGACAAAACTAAACATCTTCACATATTAATATAAGCGATAGTTTTCTAGGGTTTAAGAGTCATAGTTTTCTAGGGTTTTATTAGGGTAACTATGGGTTTTATTAGGGCTGTCATAGCTAAAGGAGCCTCCATCATCGCAAGAAAGAAACAAAACCAAAAAAACCATGCAAAAAAGACTGATCGAATATCGGAATTACCTGATCTAGTTATCTACCACATCCTCTTGTTGCTTCCAACAATAGATGTTTTCAAGATGAACCTCCTTTCCAAGAATTGGAGACGTGTATGGGCTTCTTTCCCCTTGGTACTAAATTTCCGTACTGAATTGGCGTTTGGTATTGAAAACCATAATCAACTAAAGTTGATGCAGTTTGTTGAATACGTACTAAGCCGCATACAAATTGCACGACTAAACACATTCAGGCTCATGATCAATTATAACTACTTTGGAGATAATGCTAGCATAGATAGATGCTTAAGTTTTGTCGCTGAGAGCAACGTTGAAGAGTTGGATCTCGTACTCAGTTACTATCCCTTACCTCAGACCATTCTTCATGCAAAATCATTAAGGGTTTTGAAATTGGTTATGTTGGGGTTAAAAGCCTTCGGTTCTATAACTCTTCCATCTTTAAAAACTCTGTCGTTGAAGTTTGTCAAGCTAGATAACGAGACAATCTACAATCTTATCTCAAGCTGCCCTTCCCTTGAGGATTTGGATTTAGACAGGTGTTTGGGTTTGTCAAATCTTCGAGTTTCGAATCCAAATCTCAAGTCCTTGCAACTTCGGAATTTCTGTCCACTGCAGATTGAAATTGAAGCTATGAATCTTCAATCTTTTGTATATAGGGGAAATTATGGTGAATGCAAGATCCAATTTGTTGCTTGTGAAGCACTAAGAAATTTATCATTGTCGGAAACAGTCTTTACAGATTACTGGTTGCGAGACCAAATTTCTAAACTTCCCCGGCTTAAGAATTTAAAGGCACGGTCTTGTGGTATACCAGAAAAGTTTTTCTACTTATAATATGTTGGAGTATCATTGTTGTTTATGTGGTCCATATATAGTTTTTCGGAGGCTCCATGCTCAAAGACTGCAAGAAGTGGAAGTGGAAAGTGAAGCTACAAAATTAATACAAACCATAATATTGTTGTTGTCTGGTTGGAGGATATCCCTCCGTTGCTGCCGCTAAAAATTCTATTATTCTCTCCAAATTGGGTTTGGCTTGTGTGACTGGCCACCAGTTGGAGACATTCTGTTCCTCCTAAATCCTAATGATTGTACACTTCTAAATTTTGATGAAATTTTGAGAGATTGTAATTTTATTTTGGATTAATATTTATTGATAATTTTTAATTTTGTTTTGATTGAATATGTGCCAGCTAATAAGTGTTTTTCTTTTCTTTTTCTTTTTTGAAGTGGGAATGAGTTTTCCAAAATGACTAATATGTGCCAGCTAATTTTCTGTTGTTTCGAAACTTAATTAATTTTCAAATATTTTCAAAACTTAATCGCTTTAGAAAAAGCGGTGCAAAGTCTTCAAATCATTTAGAATAATGTAGACTAAGACCGTTACATGAAAAGCAAGGGTGGAGTTAAGAAATTATTTTCGGATAAGTTGGAAGTATTATGTAAATTTCGACTATATGAGATAATTTTATTTCAATAAAAAAAAGGTACACCTAGTTAAGAGAGACAAAAATAAAATAAAATTTGTAAGTAAATCAATAAAAAATTAAAACAAAAACTAAATTTTATACAACATAAAAAAAAAAATAATATATATATATATATATATATATATATATATATATATATATATATGCAGCAAAGAATCATCAATAATGGTCTAATGCATTGTTTGCCCCAACATAACACCACACCCATGCATTGCCTGCTTGCCCCCACAGTAAGACAAGACACAGTATACCACATGCAAACAAAAAAAATTCAAATATCAATCCTTTTTGAGTCATTGTATCACTCTCACTTATACATCACTAATATCATATTTCACAATCTATAATGGGTAAATTGTAAAGGGTCATTTGAGATTTGTTCAATGTTAATATATGATTTGGGATTTGTTGTTGGATTGTTAGGGATTTCCGAATTTGAGATTTGTTTTGCTGGCCTAAAAACATTTTTTATTTGTATTGTAGTTATGTGATGGGCTAGATTCCATTTTTTTTTTTAATCAAGTGTTTTCTATGCTTTAAAACCCATGTGCTTTGTTATTTTTGGATTTTATTGGAGTTTGGGCTAATTTTATATTAGAGGGCTAGACATTTGGGCTGGGCTAGAAGACACTAATTTTTTATATATATATATATATATATATAGGTGTAAGAAAAAAATAGAGTTGGGCAGGAGCCCAACCTAGCCAACCTATAGCTCCACCCTTGTGTACATGTGACATGTCAACACATTTAATTGTAGAACAAATGTACCATTTAAATTCTTCATAAAATTAATGGTGCATCACAAAAATTTTGTATTTATTACTTAAGAAATTGAATGTGTATTTATTATTAGGGCAAATTGTATGTTCCCCCTTTCACTATTAGGTCCAACTTAATTCCTCATTTTATCTATAAAACTGAGCAATGTCCCCCCTTATGTGTTGAAAATATGCAAATAACTCTCACTATCTAATTTTCTGTTAAATCCAAGCAAAATTAACAAAATATTCGTTATGGTGTATTAATCTATATGTAATGATAGATTTTGAGCATTATGACTTAAAAATGAAAAAATACATATTAAATTATGTTAATTTTGCTTGAATTTAACATAAAATTGTATGTTGTGGGGGCTATTTGCATATTTTCTACACAAAGAGAGACATTACTTGTCTTTATAGATAAATGAAGGAATTGAGATATATCCAATATTTAAAGGGGAGAAAGTGCTATTCGCCCTTATTATTATTTGCCAATGAAGTTAGACCATTTTTCTTTGTTTAAAAAATATTGTTGAAAATGCTATCTTTATGGTGATACAATGGATCAAGATTTTTTAGAGTTTCTAGGGTACTCTACTACATAGAGTTTCTTAAATCCTGACCTTTTATTTATAATAAATGGTCTAGATTATGCCAACTCATCAATCAAATAACAAAATTCCTAAAATAATAGTTTTTTAAACATCTCATAAATCTAGGTTTAACTTTTGAAGTAAACTGTGTTATCATCAAACTAAAACAAACGATAAGACTTAAGAGGATTAAAAAGTCCAAATCATTGCTCCTTTCTTCTCAGCCCTCCTCCTCGTTCCCCTCATATCTGGATTGAAGTCTTGAAATATTTTAGAAACTGAAAGCACCGCCCAACAGAAGAAAGAAAAAAAGAGAAAAAGAAAAGTTTATCCCTCAACAATCTTCCTTAATCTCACCGTGCTCTAAAAATCAATCTTCTTTGTTTGTTCTTTTCAAATCAATAAGAAAACAAACAAAACCAAAAGAAAAAAAGTTTGATTAACAAACAAATAGAAAAGAAAGCAAAAATGAAATAAAAACACAAAAGCAGTAAAAGGCTTGCCCATTCACTATGAAGATTGGCACGGCTCACCATTGAGTTTGCTTTAAAATCAAATATTCTCTTTTTCAACCAAGATACTTATCAAGCTTTATGAAATTATCAATTGAAATTATTCTGAAATTTTTCAGATGGGTTTTACCGTTTTAGTCCAAAGAACAAGAAATTTTAGAGCTGGGTTTTTAACATTTTGAATTCTTTTTTCAGGTGGTTATTGATTTGAATGCCTAATATTAACTTGATATTTCATTGTGCAGTGAAATATTCATAAATGTATATTAGTTTGTTATTGTTATTCTATTGGTGTGTGCCTTGTGAAGTTATGAGTTGCTACATGTGCGTACAGTATAGAGACTTCAAGGCTTCTTCAACCCAAATATAACATAAGAGATTGGTGAAGGAGAGAAGGGCAGTGATACGGAATTTTTTTTTCCTCCTTCCGTTTGTTTTTGTTTGATAGATTTAACGTTGTTTACTTTCAAAAGTTAATTATAGATTTATGAGTTGTTTTAAAAAAACCATTATTTTAGGAGTTTTGATAATGGATTGATGAGTTGGCATAATTTAGACTATTTATTATAAATGAAAGGTCAAGATTTAAGGAACTCTATGTGGTAGAATACCCTAAGAACTCTAGAGGATCTTGATCATCCTGATAAAATAAACTTCCAAACAATGTAATTTTGAATGTTAAAATCTATCTACGAAGTAGTATATGGAAATATTCTATTTGTTTGACGAGTTTTTTCCATATAATTTAGTTGATAGATGGCAATAATACCATATTTCTTGAATATTCTATTCACACATAAATACTATTGGCACTTGGTGGATTACAATTAACTTAACTGGAAAAGTTTTCTCTTGTTGTCAAATAAGGGATCAGGGTTCAAAATCACCTACACCAAAAAACCAAATTGTGCCTAGCTTTAATAATAAAGATCCATCATTACCGAGTGGATGTGCGACTAAGTTTTCCAAATTGATGTTATTTCTCAATACCATCAATGTGTTTCAGACTTTCAGTTCAAAACCACGACCGTTTCATTTTCTATAATTTTTGGTTTGAACGACTTTAATCGAAGTAATTTATGTTGCCCTAAAACCAAGTTTAATTTCACCTCCCGATTCATGCTTTTGGATACTTTCTCACACTTTGTAGTATTCTAAAATGACTTTGCTATCCTACGTTACAATTTCTAATTAATATATTATTTTTTTAATTTTTTTTTTTAACAAAAACACGGAAAATCATAAAATTTTCACATAATGTATTAATGGCGTACTTTCCTTCTCACATGAATAGTAGGTCTCACTATGAATTTAATTAGCGGGACCTACTATTAAAGTAAGAGGAGGAAGTACACCATTAATATATTTCGGGAATATTCTATAGTTACCCAAAAAACTCTTAATCTAAAAGACGGAAATGCCAGGAGTCATGTAACTCAAATGATATTGACTGGTTTCCTTTATATAGAGAACTAGGGTTCAAAACCCCCTCGCCCACCGCCGATTTATCAAAAAAAAAAAAAAAAAAAAAAATCAAGAAGACTGATTGGTTCTTCGACTTTCACAAGCTCTTCTTCGAGGTCTTTCAATTGCTTCTCCATTCTTCATCACTGTGGTGGTGCTGATTGTTGACGGTACACATGTTTCTTACTTTCTTAAATTTATTTCTTTATTTATTTTTTTTTAATTTGTCAAATTTATAATATTGAATTTGGACATTTCATAGTTGGTTTGTAATTCTAAATTGGATTCGTCAGTCCTTTTATTTTTTAATCTGATGAATATCCCTTTCCATATCATGAACAAGTGCATCCCATAAGCCTAATTACTCGATACTCGCAATTGTTCTGTTACTTAACAAGAACGTTAGAGCTTTTGGACCATGACCCACGGTTGATTCTTTTCTTTGTTGTCAAATTGGATATTAGATTAACGAAGAGTGTGAATGAGTGATCATCTAATCAATCTCATAAGGAAATTCTTAGAAATTTTCATTGGGTTTTTCTTTTTTAATGCATTTGTTTCTCATATTTATTATATTTTGTGAAGAATGCAAGGGAAAAGTTTCAGTTAGTGGGTAAAAATGATTGAGTTGAAAGCTTTTACATTTTATTTTGGGTTTAAATAAAAATCCCAATCAAAAGTTGTGTAATTCGATTAATTATAGTCTTTATGTCACTTTTCTTTATTTGTTTAGTCCTAGATTGATGGACAAGATTAGAGAAGAAACAAATGAGGTCATTTTTAATTTGATTACTTATATAAGTTACATCTCTTTGATAGGCACTCATTTGAAGTGAAGATAGAAATTCTTAACTAGCCTAGTCTTAATGTGTGTGTGTGATGGTTCAAATCCACTCTCTCAAAGAGGGATAAGGATCAAGTGGGAGGAAGGGGACCTCTCTCTCTCTCTCTCTCTCTCTCTCTCTCTCTCTCTCTCTCATTTGGCTCTTCAAATCGGGAAGAACCTACACTCAGTGAAACTTAGGTAATGACATATGGGTTGGTTCTAAATCCAACCCAAGTTCTAGTTGTTGTCTTGGGTTATATGGGGTGTGTACGTGTTTTGGGTGTTGTTTGGGGAGTTGAACCACCGCATATGTGATAGATGAAATGGCATCAACTCTCTCTCTCTTTTTAATTTTTTTTTTCTCTTCTTCTATGAATTCTCGATCTCTGACTTCTCATGATTGTAGTATATTTTTGAGTGTTTGGTAATTCATAACTTAATGTTCAAGCTCTGATTACAGAGACTATTTGGGTTTTTAAATCTTGATCTCCATTTGGTTGCCTAGAAATTGTGAAAAAAAAATAATAATAATAAATGAAATGAAAAATTGGATCATACAAAATATGTTTGGATGCCTAGAAAATGATAGAATTTTCCTCCAAACCAGTTTGGAAGAAAGTTCCTTCAATTCATTACATGTCAATTCAAAAGAATATTCACATAACTAATTTAAGAGTGAACAGAGTTTTCCTCCAAACCAATTTGGTGGAATGTACCTCGAACCCATTATGTGACAACTAAAAAATTTACCAGATGTACTTTAAGTCACACGAATTACTATGTGATTTTTTGAATGGTTTAATGAATCATGTGATTTAATACATACGGATGATCTTATAAAACGGCATGTAATGAATTGAAGGGAACCCGGTTTGGAGGATTTTTTTTTTAATAGTCATGTGGTTTGTTTAAATAATAGACACATAGTTACTCCAAATAAGGTTGTAAGAGATTCCTTCAACCCAGATATGTAGGAAAACTTTGTACCCCAAAAAATATTGTAAAGAAAAAAATTATTTAATTTATAGATTTTAAATAATTTATTTTAATTTTTCAAGTTTTTTAGGTTATTTAATTGACTTGACATTATTTAATTACATGACATGAATTGATTGGCTCAATTAGCATACATGATAGCCTTATAGGTTTAGATGGCATTTAATGGATATATTAGCATTGGTTATAGATGAAAAGTCTTTTTTCTAACGTTACATAGCATTAGAGATTCAAATCAATATTTTTAAACTTTAGGGAGTAATATGAAAATGACTCCAAATTGTAAAGATATAAATCAGTCCCATTTCACAAGTACAATTGTTTTAGATAAAATAAAAAATATTAATTAATGGGTTAAATACACTATTGGTCCGTAAGGTTTACTCAGATTGCACGCTTAGTCCCTAACGTTTAAAATGAGTAGAAATGATCTCTAACGTTTTAAAATTGTGCACTATTGGTCCTTCTATCTAACTCCGTTAGTTTTGTGTATATGTGATTAACATATAGATAATGTGACAATTTTTTAATTGAGGTGACATTTATTTTCTTTTATAGGTAGGATATTGACATGGCAGACTCAATTAAAATAAAATAAAACTCACCCATCCGATTAAGATCCTACCCATTCACTAAAACAATCCATGACAATGCATCAAAGGATCTATTAAAATCTAATGGATCTAACTCAATCTCAAAAGACGCCTTGAGAGATGAGGGATGTCCATGACTTATAAATTACACAACCCAAGAACACTTGGTCAATGTAGGACTAGACTCTCACTTTAATAGGATCAAACCCCACATGTGTCTCTCTCTCTCTCACCAGCACCCATCAAACCTAACATGTGTCTCTTTCTCTCTTCTTCCTCTGTTGTATTCAACTGTATCTAATCGTCTTTAAAATTTATATCACCTGTTGAATTCAATATCTCCTAGCTATTCATTAATCACCACATTCAAATAATTAATTATTCATCCCAGATTTGTTTGTAAGAAAAGGCACGTGATCATTGTAGAAAGATTAGTTCAGTATTGAAATCAAAATCCTTTTATCTATCCCAATAGTAATTTTAAGAAGAAAAAAAATACAAGGGAGAATACTTATATGTTGTTTTGTCAATTGGAATTCGATTTTGTCAATGGGTTTGATGGGTGTTGGATTGGTGGAGAGAGAGAGAGAGAGAGAGAGAGAGAGAGAGAGAGAGAGAGAGAGAGAGAGAGAGAGAGAGAGAGAGAGAGAGAGAGAGAGAGAGAGAGAGAGAGAGAGAGAGAGGAGAGAGAGAGAGAGAGAGAGAGAGGTGAGGTTTGATCCTTTGATGCACTGTAATGGGTTTTTTTAGTGAATGGGTAGGATCTTAAATGGGTGAGTAGGTTTTATTTCATTTTAATTGTGTCTGTCATGTCAATATCCTACCTATAAATGGAAATACATGTCACTTCCATTAAAAAATAAGCACGTCATCAATTTGTTAATCATGTATATACAAAACTAATGGAGTTAGACGTAATGACTAATGGCGCACGATTTTGAAACGTTAGGGACCAAACGTGCAACTTGAGTAAACATTAGAAACCAACAATATATTTGAGATTAAATTCAATAAGGATCAAGTGTAAACCTTATTATTTACACCATTCAATAAGATAATGACACATCAGATTATTTCAAATAATAGGATAAGAACTATCACACATGAATGAAACTTCTATCCAGGTTATTAATATCTAAAAATGGGAAAAGCAAAACAAAAGAATTGAAGAAGCACCGCGCAAGAAATTGTCGGTGATGTTGCTGGAGATAGAGAGAAGCCGCCGGTGACTCCGCCCCACCACCGCTGTCAATCCATTTGGGAATTTCTGGGTTGATGTTCTATTAATGCTCTTTTATTTTTATTTTTTTTCTCTTTTGAAACATTTTAGATCTACATCTAGCATAAAAAAATTCACTAACCTTACCACTGGGTACAAATTCCTGGGCATGTTTGTGTGATTTGAAGTTGTGGGACCATTCAATGCTCTTCATCTTCACATTTTTTTTTTTTTAGTTTTTTTCTGTTCTGTTTCTTTCTTTTGTTTAGTTAAAAAGCTTTGAGTATCTTTAGCAATTTTGGGTCTAAGATTAGTTGCATAAACTGGAAGTTTCCCACCGGAATTTTGTCTCCAATGTCAACATCATCCTCTCCAACTTCCCCTTTCGTCTTGCACCCTTAAATAAATAAATAAGGGAAAGGCCCAAACTGCCTTGTCTTCTTCGCCGGTTGATTCTACAAACTAAGATCCAACAATATTATACCCAAAATTGCCAACGATGTATGCACCAAATTCACATTTACACAAAGCGTTAATAATGGTGGGGTGAAGTTATCAATGATTTCCCTTCGTCTCCGGCCACATCACCGGCATCTTCTTGCCGTATTGCTTCGGCTCTTTTGTTTTTATTTTTTTCTTCCTTTTACACTCCGTTTAGGAGTGGGAAAGGAATGAAATATATATTAAGAATATTTTTTCCTTTTTCCTATTTGAAAGTTTAAATATGAGAGAATGAGAGGGAATGAGAACATCATTCCCTTGTTTGAGAGTTTAAATGAAGGGAATAGAATGAGAACGCTCATTCCTCTCTATTTCCTCCAAACCCTCAAATTTTCATTCCTCCCCAAATTAGGAAAAATATGGAGGGAATGAAATTTTGTTTAATGAAATTTTCACCAAAAATCTCAAAATGCCCTTAATATTTTTTTTAAATCCTAGATTATCCTTGATTCTTCACCTCCATCTTCTCACATCTTCTTGTGCTACCGTTCTCATCTCAAACCTTGGAGTTTTTTCTCTCCTTTTTTTTGTTTGATACCATCAACACAATAGCAAAATTAACAATATATATATATATATATATATATATATATATATGTGTGTGTGTGTGTGTGTGTGTGTTTTATTTCTAGTTAACGTGAGTTTATATTCATTATGTTGTGTATTGTTGTGTTCACAAAGGTTAAAGTAGTTGTCGGGATCATACTACAACTATATGGTACATCTACAAAATTATTCTCACTGTGTCTAAACTAGATTAAGATGGATGGTATTGTAGTAATATTGTTATAAAATAATTCATTTTCATTTCTTCTAATATTATTTCTAAACAAGGTTACTTGTATTCCATTCCATTCTATTCATTTATTTTAAAACATCCAAATAAGATTACTTAGTTCCATTCTATTCCGTTCTATTTCATTGCTTCCTTATTCATTAAATCCATTACATTCTATTCCGTTCTTTTCCTTTATAATTTATTCATTCCATTTCATTCTCTTTTAAACTTCCAAACGAAGCCTTAATATTTTGGAGTAGAATTAATATGGTTTTGATTTGGTGTGGTGTTTCCTAATCTTTTTATTTGAAATAAGCTTATGTGGCAGTGTTCCATAGGAGGGTGTAAACAAAGCTCCTTATTGAATTCACTCTTTATATATTTAACCTTTAATTAATTGAACGAGTCGTTTCTAACCTAAATATTCGATGCGATATCTATGTCACGTTTCCACCGCCAGTACTTATCTATTCCTCCTTCTTGACAGAAACAAAATGCTATAGCCAGGTTAGCCTATATATATATTTATTTCTTTATTGATACAAGTACAAACTCTTTTTTGTAGCACTTCCATGGAGGAAACAAACGCGAAGAAGGAAAGAAGAACACAAAAAGCCATGGACGTAAAAACCAATGACAATATCAGCATCGATCGGTTCTCAGATTTGCCTGAACACATGATCCACCAAATCGTGTCTTTGGTCCCCGTGAAATACGCAACCCGAACCAGCGTCCTCTCCAAGAGATTCAGGTCCGCATGGCTTTCCAACCCGGTAATTGAATTTAATGTTAATTTCTTTGCACATTGGGTTTCGTACGGAAAAGCGACCCAGCGGCTCATGGATTTCGTGGGCGACACTCTTAAACGTCGCGATACCAAAGCTAATTTACAAAAGTTAACTTTTAGGGGTAATCTTGATGATACTACGTTCAAGGTCCCGGTACGTTCGATGATTAATTATGCATTGGATAAACAAGTCGAAGAGCTTTATCTTCATGGGAATGTTAATGGGAATTTGGATGGTACACTTTTACTTTCTGGTTTATGTAGTTTGCCAAAGGTGATGTTTTTTGCTAAATCCATCAAGGTTTTGGAGATTGAAGGGTTTAAGATACAAGCCCAGAATTTTATTTTAAGCTGCCCTTTAATTGAGAAATTTAGACTCAGTTGCTGTGTTGGGTTGAAAAGTATTAGGGCTTCAGGTGCTCAAGAACTTAAAGTGGTGGAATTGGAATGGTGTACTGGACTTGAGAAAATTGATATTGATGCTCTAAATCTTGAATCTTTATCATATACTGGGAGGAACCCTCCTCAGCCGTGTGAGATTGTTATGACCAATTGTAACTCTCTTAGAAAGTTAAGCTTAAGGTGCTCTACTATAATGGATCAGTGGCTTCATTACCATGTTTCTAGATTTCATTTTCTTGAAATTCTGAACCTATTTGGATGCCCAACACTGAAATATATCAGTGTCTCTCATCCTAATATCAAAGAAATCAAGTTGTATAATTGTGTTGGAGTAGAGAAGATTGACATTGTAGCACAAAACCTTCAATCTTTTACATACGGAGTGGTGCAATCTAGACAATGTAACATCAATATCTCTGCTTGCAAATATCTCTGGAATTTAAGTCTATATAATGCTACAATAACGGACAGGTGGGTTGAAGATAACATGGCTGTATTATGTTTACTTAAGACTCTAAGATTGGAATGCTGCAATGTGTTGGAGAAGATTAAGTTTCATCATGACCTGCTTACATGTTTTGAATTGCATGATTGCAAAGTGGTGGAGGCCGAAATTGATGCTCCAAATCTAAGTTCATTTGTGTATAGTGGGCAATTAATGCTCCCTCCGGTGATTACTTCTTCACATTGGGATGCTATGATCAAGTTGAATACAAATCTTCACAACCAACAAGACCCTCCCTCCGAGTGGTTCACAAGCTTGAGGGAATTTCTTCTGGGCTTTGGCACTTGCAATTTATTGACACTGGTTTGCAACAATGAAAAGGTAACTATTCTCTATAACTTCTATATTTTGAATTTCTCTTTTACTTATTTTTTGCTCATTATATATATAAACATCCATACATAGGTGATCTCTCACTTCAACATTCAACAAACACTCAAATTACTCTTCCAAGAAACCTATTTCTTTTAATGGACCAAAACCAACAAACTTCAGCAATATTTCAATACAAATTGCTTGGTGGATTTAGAAATACATTCCTTAGTTGACAGAAATACAAAATTAATTCTTTATTATGTAATAAACTTTCATTCCACTCCAAAAAAAAAATGTTAATACAAGAATTTATATTTTGAAGTATGGGAGCATGCATGCTTGAATTTGGGTGGGGTGTTTCCATGTATAGAGGTGTGTTGAAATATGAAGATAAGTGGAAGTGTATGATCTTAGGGTTCACATAGAGCTCTTAGTAGAGGACATGATTGTCAAAATTGGGATTCTACCTTGAATCATTGGGAGGGTTTCGTAAATCGAATTGTAGATTTCAATTGTAAATCATAAGATTCTACTTTTCATAAATAAAAATAAATAAAAAATATATCAATAATTATAATTCATAACATATGTTAAAGAATCATTGAAAAATAAATAAGTTTTGACATAGAAACTTATAAAAGGCAATAAGTCATCAACCATTAAATACCAAATGACAAATTTCAAACTTCAAACTTACAAGTTCCAAGTTTTAATACCACATAACCACAAACATACATAATGTTTCAAATAATAACACTACACAAATAATAATGTTTCCCAACTTAGTTGCGACTTGCAATAGCAGATGGCACTTCAGTATTTGGGTAGCTCTCTCTCTCGGTCTCAGAGTCTCACTTTCTCTGTACTTTTATTTCTTTAGCTTTTATTCGTGTGGGAGACTTACCACTTTAGGAAATTAGAGTTTGTTTTATTTTTTATTTTATTTAATGGGCTATTTCAGTATTTGGGCTACTAAAATACTAAAAATTAGCCCAACATAAGCTAAATTCTCATTGGAGGCCCAAAAAAGAAAAAAAGAAAAAAAATTGCAAAAAACCTAAATAAGCTTTGTGCATTAGAATCGGAACAAAATCGAGATTCTACAGATTCTAAGATTCAAATCGGGATTCTATGAAGATTCTATCATCTCTAAGATTTAGTTAAGATTTAAATTTTTTTCATAATGTTGAATTGTAAGATTCTAAGATTCAAATCGGGATTTTAACAACAGAGGTAGAAGATATATGTATAATATGCTTGGAAGACTTTGTACAATTAATTTGGTAATGCATTCTTTTTTTTAGTTTCTGGCTACTTACAAAGTGCATACACTATTTACACAAATTAGTATGAAAGCTTTAGAGACTCTAGATACTAGTAATTTTTTTATATAAACGCACAATCTCTTCAAGATTTCTCACATTTCTAGATAATAATTTTCTATACATTTTCAATTACCCTGACTTCTAACAAGTCCAACTTTTTTAAATTTTTTTATTTTTTATTTTTACTTCTGATTTTAGGTCTTGATGATTCCAATAGAATTGAGAGATAGTATGCTTCCTCCGCTATTTGATATCAGGCATGTGAAGATAAATTTACCTTACCAAACAAATCTTGTTCCATTACTGCAAAGCTTGGTTTGGCTCATTCCTCATCCAGAGACTATATCATTTGTTCGGGGTTCCAAAAAAGAATTCTTGAAGGTAAATGATGTTATACTAACCAAGATATATGAGTAAATGGAGAATTTGTTTTTGTTTTTCTAGCTTTTAGTAGAAGAATATTAGAATTGTTGATTTCATGTAATATGCATTTCATAAATTTCATTTTGACAATGCCTAATTTCCTAGAGTTTCACTAACTATTAGGATAAAATATAAATACATTGCCTTCAATACAATGTATTAAATTTCCCAATTAAAATTCAAATGCATAGTTGCATTAACTAATAAAACATAAGTAGTTATTTATTTATTTATTTATTTTTTTGCCAAAATATTGTTTTCGTCCCTAAACTATACATTAGTTTCGTTTTTTGTCTTTGAACATTGAAAAGTTCGTTTTTTGTCCTTAAACTTTAAAAGTTCAGGCACGAAAAACGAACTTTTTAAAGTTTAGGGACGAAAAACGAAACTCATGTATAGTTTAGAGACGAAAACAATAGTTTAACTTTTTTTTTTTTTTTAATAAATCAAGTATTTTTTTTTTATAGCCAACTTTTTTAGTTCATGGCTGTATTGTCCACCATAATTTTTAATTTCAAAAGCAGCTACTTGTGCACTTTTTATTTGGTTGAAGTAGTGTGTCACATGAAATTCCATTATCCCAAGTGTCCAGCTGAATATTTTGAGTCTAGCATATTTGATTTTTTGTATTGAATTTTACAGTTCGAATATGATCAGTTGGTAGCTGAAAAAGAAGACAAATCCTACTGCTGTTTCTTACGTCCAATAAAGTGTTGGTCTCATCGTCTGAAAAGTATTGCACTGCACAACTTTGAAGATATTGATGAGAAAGAGAATATCAAAAGGTTTTTTATGACAAATGGAATTAGGTTGGAGATGATCTATGAAAACTCAGATGCCTTCAGAATAGTTAAGGGCAAGTTGATAAGGACCTGAATTATTGATGAGTGTGAGTATTTTACTTCTGTAAAATAGTAGAATTTCCATACATTCTTATGTACAAAAACACAATTGAGGAGGTAATTAAGAGCAAATGTTATGCTCTTTAGCTCCTACAGACGTGAAGATTTTCTGCCAATGTTCTTGATATTGTTGTTTCTAAGCAATAACATTGCATGTATTATGTCATATCTTTATGCATATCAAATTTATATGGTTATTTCTAGCAAAAACTAGAGCATTTCCGTGGCCTCTTGTTTCTCTGTTTTAGCTACGGCACATAATCTCAGAAGAATGTATGAGACACTGAATGTGATGATTATTATAGTTATACCTTTTGAGGTGAGCTTGTGATTTATATTTATAAGTTTCATGCACTTGTTTCCTTTATTTAATTACTTAGCATAAGAAATGGATCTTTCCAACTCGTAGGCTATTCCCACATCAATGAGGAGTGAATGAGAATGTGAATGTATAAATATCTAAGGTTTAAGCCATTTTTGCAAGCTTTGCTTGTATTTTAAGGCACAAGAAGTATTTGCAATGAAAATATAAAACAGTCTGCTTTTCTAAATCAAATTCTTATACTTTTATTTTCAACTTTTTATTTAGTTTATGGCGTTGTAACCTTGTTTTATATTTTTAAGCTTTATAGTTTTATAGTTTATAGCATAGTTAGTGAACAACCAGACTAGAGTTGTCATTGGTTACATGAGTTTTTTAAAATAAAATCGCCAGTGAGACACGTGAGTGAGTGAGAGAGTGAGACACGTGAGAGAGTGGCTCCACCACTGCTGGTGGGGTGGTTTCAATGGGGGTTAAACGGAGTTTTTGGATTGAATCAAAGAGATTTGATTTGGTTTTGGGGGAGAAGGGTCCGAATCAGGTTAAGTTTACTGAGATAGGAAAGCATCATCGGTGTGATATCTTCACGGGGACAGAGGGAGCAATTTGGTTGGGACGTGTCGTAGAGGAAAATATTACACGGGAAGGAGAACAAGCCTTCATACGAACGCGGGGTGAACATAATAAAACATATGTAATACGGCGATATAGCAATAACCATGGTAGGTATGTCGAAGTTACGGAGTGTGGCAGGGGCGGTAGTAGGGGTCAAATTATTATACCAGAGGGTCAAAAGCAGAATGGTTGGCGAGGTTTTGTCAAGGAGTTAAAACTCCTACTATCGCCGGAACAATGTCAACCTACAAATCACGGTGGAGCTTGTACTAGGACAGTAGAAAGGGTCGAATTGAAAAATACAAGGGCTCTAGAGGCAAATTCTGGAGAAAGTAAATTGTATGCGATGGTAGTGGGAGGAAGTGGGCAGGAGACGACTGCGACAGTGAAGCCGGTGTTCAGAGCGCCGGAAATAAGGAAGGAGACAATCACGGGAAATCCGGGATTTCAAGATGTGCTGAGAATTACGGGACCATCAAAGCAGCGTCAACCGTTACGTTTCTTCCCAAATTTTGCGTCAATGACTGGAGATTTATTCGTAAAGGGCGGACTAACCATTTGCTTGAATGATAAGGGTCAACAGAAGGTTAGTTGGACCCCGAAAGAAGATAAGCTTAAAAAAGCGTGGGTCCCATGTGGGCCTGGACCTGGGCTTGGCAAGAACAAAAGTAAAAATGAGGTGTTACTGGGCCCGAAGGCCCATTCCACTTTTGAAGTGGGCGAACCCTCTAACATTGCAATGGAGGAGGCCCAGTTTAATGCTAAACCAATAGAATCAGAATCGGGGCGGGGACTTGACCCAGTAAGTTTGAGTGACCTAAGCTTTATAACTCAACTCAATAAGGCAGAAATATCTGTTCTAGAGGAGTGTTCCAAAGGTGAGGTGTTGGAAAGGACAGAGATGGTTCAGGAAGGCTTTTATGGCAGCAACGTCAACATGGGTTGATTGGAGCTTGATTTTCAAAGATGGAAGATGAGTGGTGATCCCAGATTTTTCCGCTTCACCGTGGGATTCTACAAGGGTCGTGCCTCACTTCAACCACAGCGAGGTGATGGTCTTGCCGATAGTGGGAGATATGACTGCTAGTAGCTCTGACGAGGCAACTACAGGCGATTCTTTGGCTGGAGAACCAGGTATGGTAGTGATGTCGGAGGAGGATACATCTGAGACCTTGGAAATTTCTCCTTTGGCGATTGATTTTTCTTTGCTTGAGAAGGAGTCGGGAAATATGGGTGTTATGGAGGAAGAGGTCACTACTCAGCAACAACTTTCCGATTGGGTTATGGTCACTTGAAAAAGGTTGGAAAGGTGTTGGGTGCATCATATGAAAGGAATGAGGAGATTGTGATTGGTCTTCTTCAAGACATTGAGGCTCGTCGAATCAAAAAGGCCTCAGTGAGTCTCTATTGAAAAGAGGACGGTTGTCAGCAATCAAAGGACTACGGGAATTGAGGGGTCTTGTTAGTACTGTTAACTATGAACCAAGAACACCAGAGAGCAGACGATCCTCTAGGGAAAGGGCTTTGATAGTTTCCCAATGAATTTGAAAATAGTGTCTTGGAATGTTCGAGGGCTGAACGACTGTGACAAGCGCCTCCGTATTAGAAACCTCATCCGGCTTTGGAAAGCAGATGTAGTCTGCTTGCAAGAAACGAAATTGGGAGAAGTTGATAGAAGGTTAATCAAGTCCTTATGGGGGTGTCCTCATTTGGATTGGGTAAGCATGGGATCTAATGGTGCTTCAGGGGGTATTTTACTACTTTGGGATAAGAGAGTTTTGGAGAAGATGGATGAAGCGGCTGGTCAATTCTCTTTGTCTTGCAAATTCCAAAACGTTTCTAATCAGTTTGAATGGATTTTTACTGGAGTCTATGGTTCTAATTCTAATAGAGAAAGAAGAGTTCTATGGGAGGAGTTGGCTGGGATAATAAGCTCGTGGGATGCCCCTTGGTGTATTGGAGGTGACTTCAATGTTTTTAGATTTCCCAGTGAGAAATCTGGGTAGGGTCCTTACAGTACAGCAATGCAGGATTTTTCAGATTTTATAGTTGACTTTGGTCTGTTGGACACTCCTCTGGAAGGAGGCAAGTTTACATGGTCTAACAATCGGGAAGTTCCAGCGATGTCAAGGTTAGATAGATTTCTCTTTTCTACTGAATGGGCAGATCATTTTGGGCTAGTTAATCAACAGAGGCTTCCCCGTGTATTGTCGGATCATTTCCAGTTGTTTTGAATTGTGGTCGGATAATTAGAGGAAAGCGTCCTTTTAGATTTGAGAATATGTGGCTTAAGGTGGAGGGTTTTGTTGACAAGGTCCGAGGTTGGTGGGAAGCATATGTCTTTGAGGGATCATTGAGTTATGTCATGGCTAGTAAATTAAAGGCGCTAAAATTAGATTTGAAGCAATGGAATGCGCAAGAGTTCGGGAATATAGCTTATCAACAGCAAGGCATTTTACACTCTTTACATGTGATAGAGACTTTTGCTGAGACTCGGTCTTTATCTGAAGAAGAAAAGGCAGTGAAGGCAAAATTGATCCTGGACTGGGAGAAGACTTCTTTGCTAGATGAGATTAGTTGGAGACAGAAATCTCGGGCAACATGGCTTAAGGAGGGTGACAAGAACACTAAGTTTTTTCATAGTGTTGCAAACTCCAATAGATGGAATAATACTATTCGGCACTTATATATTGATAGTGAACTTTCGTCAAACCAAAAGGCTATTAAAAACCAGATATCCAAGTTCTATCAGTCGCTGTATACTGAAGACACTAGATATAGGCCCAAGTTGGATGGTCTGGATTTTACTCCTATTAAGCCTGAAGAGGCTGCATGGTTGGAAAGACCTTTTGAGGAAGATGAGATAACCACAGTAGTGAAAAGTATGAATGGTGACAAATCCCCGGCTTTGGATGGCTTCCCTATGAAGTTTTACCATGCATGTTGGCATGTAATTAAGGAAGAATTGATGGCTGTTTTTCATGAACTATACTCCGAAAGGTTCTTTAGCGAAAAGCATTAATGCAACTTTTCTCACGCTTATTCCGAAGAAGTCTAATGTTAATGAGGTGAGAGACTTTAGACCTATAGCCTTGGTGGGTAGTATTTCCAAAATTGTTGCGAAAGTCCTTGCTAACCGTTTTAGTACGGTCTTGGGTGGCATCATATTGTTGACACCCCATTTTGCTACCTATATTCTAACCCTCACACAAACTAAGGTTTTTACAAATTAAAATTCTAAAAACGGAAAGTGCACAACTTGCCTAAATTAGGGTTTTAAACCAACAGTGTTTTTGACCGTCTGATCGACAACTAAAAGTAATCAAACAGATCTTTAAGTTAAGATGATTGAAATGACGTGTCATGTGTTTGAATCGGACCACGTGTGTGAAAATTATATCCGGTTGAAGTTTTAATGAACAGAGTGCATAATAATTAAATGGCATTGGGCACATAAGATTAATCCAAATTAATTATGATTGGTCCATTAATTGGATTAATTTTAATTAACAAAGGTGTAAATATCTTATTGGCTCAAAGTGTTAAATTATCATGGACTCTAGCGCATTGGATAAACTGAACAAGTTAATTGGATAATTATTGATTAATTAATTAATTAAAACATTTGAATTAAATCATTCAGCGTTTTAAGGAGTTAAGAAAATCACCAATTATCTGGAAATATCTGGAAATCAACTGGCAATAATTTGAAATTTAAGTTTTAAACAAACAGATAATACTGATTCATTTTATATAAAAAGGGGAGGAGAGTCATAAAACGGGGGGCAGCATAGGTAAGATGTATCGTTTCTTTGATTCTGAGGGGTTTTTCTTTAATTCATGGTACTAACATTATTTTCCTTTGTTTTCTGGTTTCTTTCATGAGCATGAGCACACATCCATGGTCAACAAAGAGCACAGAGCAACAACAAAGCCATAACATCTGAAACAAAGGGAGTAATCTGAATTTCCATTCTTACTTACTTTGAATTTCCATTTATCCATGACTAACATTATTCTCAATTGCCGATTACTTGGTTCTTTCAGGAGAATACACAGTCACATACAAATATTGGGAATGAATCAAATGAACAGACACGGCAACAAGGAAAGCAAGTTCATGGTGAGAAGCAGTAAACCCAATTTACATTCAAACCACCATATACTATGTCAACTGCCATGATCACAAACCTATACACAACATACCTCACAATCATAACACACACCTACATCACAAACATATACACTACCATTACCACTCAATTACACACACGGCAGCAATAGAAAGCCCTTACAGATTCACCAAAAATATCAACCCACACCACACAATTACCCACGGCACAACCCATACACGGCAGGCCTCACAATCACAACACACACATCCTTTCCACCACAAACCCACAATCACAAGGCCCACGGCCAAACATCCACCACCCACGGCCAAACACCCATCACCCACGGCATCACCCGCGGCCATATCCATAAACACCTACCAGCAGATCCGAAAACCCCATTGCTTCTTTGCCATGGATTTGAATCCCACACACGGGTTCACACAACATCAAACACCACATGGGTTCGAAGAAGACCCATGACCCATAAATGGTTTCACCCAAACCATCTACACACACGGGTTCCACACAACATCAAACACCACATGGGTTCGAAGAAGACCCATGACCCATAAATGGTTTCACCCAAACCATCTACCCACACGAATTCACCAATAGCCACGGCTAAAGAGAGAGACAGGTTATTTTTCTTGGTTTAGGCCGAAAGCTAAATAGAGAGAACCACCATGAGTGGTGGTGCGGCGGCCTTGAGAGGTGGCAAGCTTGAGAGCTTCGGCCATGGAGCTTGAGAGTGAGACGTGAGATGAGAGAGGGAGAGATTTCATGGTTTGAGAAGAGAGAAAATGAGATAGAGAAATGAGGGGGGGCGGCTGACCTAATTTGAGAGAGAAAGAGATAAAACCCTACCCGGTTTTGTTAGAGAGATTATTGGACCGGGTCAGCCCGACCCGTGTCCATTTAAGCAGCCCAATCCGAATCTAACCCACACCAAACTCTAACTTGAGCCCGACCCGTGTCATTTCGACATTCCAATCCATTTTAAACCAAACCCAAGCCCAAACTTGGTCCCAAACTTCCCCATACGCCACTTTGGTCCCAAAACTTCTCAAAATCACATTTTGACCCCAAACTTTCCCAAAATCACATTTTGACACCAAACTTTCCGAAATTACATTTCCACTCCAAAATTCCCCGAAATTACATTTTGACCACAAAATTCCCAAAATTACATTTTGACCCCTAAGCCATACAAGCATTCTTCTCAAGCTATACAAGCAATCTTGAGGTATTCTTTACAAGCCATACAAGCATACAGGTATAAATTCTAGACTGAAATTTATTACTTGTATTTTTTTTTTTTTGAATAAAACGATAGAGAATTTTTATTGATAATCAGACTGAACAATAGGTAAAATAACAGCAGGGAAGTCTTCTAACCACACCTGCTCAAATGATGAGGACAATGCCTCTGTAGCTAGAGCTTTAGCTGCTCTATTACAATTCGCTTGAATGCTATTAAAACTTAGAACAAAACAATCTTTGGCCAAACACAGAATGTCATCCACCAACACACCAGAATTCGCTAAGCACGGGCCAGTGGTCCTTAAGAGTCGAAACAAATCACGCCAACATCCCTCCACAATCACCTTTGACAGACCAATTGCCTTAACAAATTGTAAAGCTTTCAAAATTATTCTAGCACGAGATTGGATTCTATCTTCCAGCATGTCAAATGAACATGACATAGACGCCATGACTAACCCCACCTGATTTCGAATAATAATACCAAGCCCCTCCCTGCGTTGAGTGCCACTGCATTGAGACGCAATATTTAACTTGAAGATGTCTCCAGTTGGTGGCTCCCATTTCTGAGGTTCTGGCTCCGGAGTCGCTGGTTGCATCACATCTTCAATATCACCTGCTTCAATAAAATTCATTGTAGATTCCGCACCTCGCAGCACCACATCAGATACCGTTACCACTTTGTCTTCCCAGAACAACACATTCCTTGCCTGCCATAGTGCCCATGCCGTCGTGAAAAAAATTTCAACCAGAGGAAACTGGAGATCCGTAAAGCAATGGTCTACAACTTCCACAAAACTCATAGTTGAAGCCACACCAGCAGAAAGATGCACAGCACTTGCCCTCCAGACTTTTTGAGCGAACTCACACCCCCATAATACATGATCAACCGTTTCCGCTTCCTCCATACACCATCGACAAGTCAAGGAACCAGTAATCCCTCTGTCATAAAGCTTAGCTTGGGTAGGTAATATGTTGCGGCATGCTCTCCATATAAATAACTTTATTTTTGGGGCAGCTTGGACTGACCAAAGTCTCTGCCAGAAGTGTGACAGTACCTTTGAAGATGAACTTTCAGCTTGGTCTGCAACAGAGCAGTGCAGTATCATGTGATAGGCACTGCGTACAGTAAAAACTCCTTTACTTGTACCAGTCCAGACTACTCTATCACAAGGGCGGCGCATGCTTAAAGGAATTTTAATAATCATCTCGATATCACGGGGGAGAAAAATTTCATGCAACAGGGGAACGTTCCAGTTCATAGTGTCTTGATTTATCAAGGAGGTGACACTTGCATTTTCCTCCAGATATTGCACAGGAGATATAACTCTGTATGTAGAAGGGCTATCAATCCATTTATCCTTCCAGATTCGGATATTCTCTCCATTACCAACCCGCCACCTCACTCCATCACATAAAACCTTCTTCGCACCACACACACTCCGCCATAAATAAGAGACATTCCCATGAACTGTAGCTTCCAAAAAAGAAGTGTGTGGAAAATATTTTGCTTTGAGTATCCGAAATACTAGAGAATTAGGATTTTGGAGAAGTCTCCAGCCTTGCCTAGCCAACAGTGCCTGATTAAAACACTGTAAATCACGAAAACCCATACCTCCCTCCATCTTTGCCTGGCATAATTTCTTTTTGCTAAGCCAATGAATCTTCCTCTCATTACCCTTCTGTCCCCACCAAAACCGTGTAGCCATGTTGCTAATTTCATCACATAGCCCCGCAGGTAGCTTAAAGCAACTCATAGCATACGTTGGAATCGCCTGAATGACCGCTTTAATCAAAATTTCTTTGCCAGCTTGTGACAAAAATTTTTCCTTCCAGCCCTGGAGTTTTCGCCAAATGCGATCCTTAATTTCAGAAAAAGCTTGCTTTTTAGATCTTCCAATAATTGGAGGGAGTCCGAGATACTTCTCAAATTGAGTTGTTGGTGAAGTGCCAAACATCCGCAGAATAGTGGTTTTGATAGCTGGAGAAGCATTTTGGCTAAAAAACAAAGCTGTCTTGTCAGTATTGATTTTTTGGCCTGATGCTCTCTCATACAGTGTTAATATTTGTTGTAAAGCATCACAGTCTGTCTCTGTTGCCCTACAAAAAATAAGACTGTCATCTGCAAAAAACAAGTGGGACACCCGTGGGCCACCCCTACTCATAGATATTCCTTGAATAGCTTCCTCTCTTTCTGCCTTCCGCAACAAAGCTGACAAGCCTTCTGCACATATAAGGAAGAGATAAGGGGATAAAGGATCCCCTTGTCTCAACCCTCTACTAGGCTGCACATACCCTTTAGGATCTCCATTCACCAGTATTGAGTAAGAAACTGATGTAACACACTCCATTATCAATGCCACCCACTTCTCATGGAACCCCAGCTTCAGCATTATTTTCTTCAAATAGTCCCACTCCACTCTTTCATACGCCTTGCTCATGTCTAGCTTGGCCGCCATTTGAGGTAATTTGCCCACTCTTTTATTTTTCAGGAAGTGAATAATCTCAAATGCAATCATGATGTTATCTGAGATCATCCGGCCAGGGACAAAAGCACTTTGACTATCAGACACCACCAGTGGTAATATGATTTTCATCCTATTCACCAACACTTTCGAAATAATTTTATAAAGCACATTACACAAACTAATTGGCCTAAAGTGTGTCATTGACTCAGGAGACTTGACTTTTGGAATCAATGCTATATGTGTAAAATTTAAACTCTTCAACATATGACCCTTATTTAAAAAATCCAGCACAGCATTAGTTACATCCATACCCACAATATGCCAAAATTTCTGAAAGAATAAAGCAGTCATACCATCTGGACCCGGAGCCTTTGATGGACTCATTTGAAAAAGAGCTATACGAACCTCCTCCCTAGTAAAAGGTTTAAGCAGCTCCTGGTTCATATCCGACGAAACTACCTGATCAACCTCTCTGACCACAGCATCAATAGCAGGTGGATGTGTAGTAGTATAAATCTCATGAAAATAATGATCCACTACATGTGCAATTTCTGTTTCTTCTCTCTGCCATACATTCTGAGCATCCCGAATCCCCACAATGGTGTTTGTTTTTTTCCTTTGAGAAGCACAGGAATGAAAATATCCAGTGTTGCGATCTCCTTCACGTAACCAGGCAACTCTAGACCTTTGCCTCCAATATATTTCTTCCTTCTGCAATAGTGACCGCAATTCTCCACGCAGAGCCCTTCCTTCATGGTAATTAACATGACTGCCATCCCCCCCATATATTTCATCCAACCGTTTCCTCTTGTCCACTATAAGTTTCGGGATTTGCCGCAAATTAGCCTTACTCCACGAAATTAGACCCATACGGCATTGTTTTATTTTTTGAGATAGACGGAACATAGCTGTACCATCTTGATGTGTTTCCCAAGCCTGGGATATTGTCTCTTCACAACCCTCCTCACGTAACCAGGCATGTTCAAAATGGAAGCGTCGCTTTCTGGAGTTGCGTTGGGGTCCCTGAATCACTGCTTCAGAATTCAAAACTAAACCCATATGATCAGACAATGCAAAAACCACATGCTGGATTCTACTACACGGAAATAAATCCATCCATTGTTCAGTTGCGACGCCTCTATCCAACCTTTCATCCACACATTCGGGTGGATCCCGATTATTAGTCCAGGTAAACTCATAGCCTTGAAATCCCAGATCAAGCAGCAAACAGTCATTGAGCGCCTCTCGAAACTCCGCCATTTGAGCTGGACAGCGAAACAGTTTCCCCTGTTTTTCATCACTTGACATGATCTCATTAAAATCTCCCAGAACCAGCCAAGGTCTGTCACTCATCCCCTTCAACCGCCTCAATAACTCCCAAGAATAACGACGACAAGTAGTAATAGGATGCCCATAAAATCCAGTAAACCTCCAAACTTCCCCAGAATGAGAATTAACCCAACTGTCAATGTGATGCTTCGAATAACTCTGAACATGAACATCAACTGAATCATCCCATAAAAGAGCCAACCCACCCCCATAACCATCTCTTTCCACACCAAAACAACCCTTCATACCCAACCTTAGTCTAATAAATTCCAACTTCCAAACCGGCAGACGTGTTTCCATTAGAAACACAATCTGAGGAGCTTCCTTCTTCACGCAATGGTGAAGTTCAAGAACTGTCTCAGGGTTCCCAAGCCCCCGACAGTTCAAACTAATGGCTCTCATTGGGCCCGGCGGAGCTGATCAACAGCCTCCGCCGATAATTCTGCCATATTAGTAACCCCTTGCTGAACATGTTGTTTCTTTACCCGACGCCCCCCCTCCAGATGAACATCATCTATTGCTGCCAGTTGAGCTTTTCTTTTACCACCTACTCGAGCCGCCCCTACTGGAAGTAGACTACCAAAAGAGGCCTACATACGGGCTCTTTTCTTCCACGTCTTTGGTCTAGAGCATCCTTCCTGTGGGTCCCGTTGGTTCTGAACCAAAGAGGAATAAGTACCTCTCACGTGCTCAGCACCTATCCCATTTAAGTCCACCATAACAACTTCATCCTTATCTTTAGTCATATGTGTTTGATTGGTCTTATCTCCCACCAAAGAATTAATATCTCTCACGTGTTCAGCACATGTCCCATTTAAATCCACCACAACAACTTCATCCTCATCTACAGTCATATTTATCTGATTGGTATTATCCCTCTCCACCCTCATATTTGAATCTGCATGTAAATCATATCCCTCCTTTTCCGCACGCGCTATCCCCACTTCCGAATGTTGTGCAACAAACCGTTCCATCGTGGGAAAAGAGGACTCTTCCCTTTCCTTTCTCGCCGACGATGATCCTTCTTTCTCCACCGCCGATGCCGACTCTGCATTTACTTCTCCAGCATGCACATGAGAGCGGCTTGTCTTAGCATTACCAGCATCACCATCAAAAGGTGGCGAAGAATATACTCGAGGTTGACGGGGTACACGGCTTGGTAGTGCACGAAGCCAGGCCCCATATCGAGCTTCACCTGGTTCCAAATCCCCACCAGTACGCCGTCCCTCAAGACAATCGTTCCCACTATGGCCAAGCCTCCCACAACGATAACAAAATATCGGTAAATGCTCATACCGAAAATCAACCCAAAAAGGATCATTCAGGTTCCCCGTTTCCTCATCCTCAAATTGTAATATGCGTCCCCTCATCAGAGGTTTCGCTATCTCCACTTCAACCCGAATGCGCAAATACCGACCCCAACCCATCCCATCAGGTGGGACATCAACCTCAAGATGCCTACCCATTGCCGCTCCAATCATCTCACCCACTTCTCTTGTCATACTCTTGATAGGCAGATTAACAACCCGAACCCAAAACGCCACATGAGTGAACTTGACTGCCGTCGGTTGAAAATCCCCATGAAACTGCATTATTTGTATCAGCTTCTTGTCAAAGGTCCATGGACTTTGGACAAAAATGCGCTCCATATCATCTTCATTGCGAAAGATTGCCATGAAAAGGTTATCATCAATTTCTCGAATGATAAGCTCTCCAGAGGAATACCATAACTGTCGAAGAGCAGATTTGAGTGCATCACTATTGAAAGGTTTCAGCGTCAAAAGTTTGAACAACACACTGAACTGTGTTTCCTGTTCTGACTTCGCTTTTGTATGCCGGCCCAGTAGAATACGAGGGGCTTCATCCATAGATAATTTCAGTCGCTGGCACATCTCCTCTAACTCCGCCGTCATGACTCAAAACACGTCTCACAAACCACACACCCGAGGATAACAGAAAAGAAAAGAAAAGAAACACCACCACAGTAGAGCCAAAACGGTCCCATGAATGGTTCACAAGCTTGCATAGGCAAGTTCCCTACCTTCTACGGCACTGAGGACTCGAGAGCCCTAGGTGCGTTGAGAAGTTTGTTTCATAATAAGAGTCATGAGGGGTAATATATTAGTGTTATCATAACACTATTAGTAGGCGGTTTGATTTATTACTTGTATTTGATTGTTTTGTTTTATTCTTGAATACCATGCTTATATGACTATAACATGATATTTCACATGAAATAAATTAAACAACAACTTGAACATTAAAATTGGATTTTGATGCGAACATGAGTTTATGTAATTTGACATGATTTGAATATTGGCCAAGCTTAATCTAGAAGACTGACGTATGTCGGCTAAAATGGGGTGCAAACACCTTCCCATTTTATAACCAAGCTTCTGAATCTTGAATTGAGGGTTCGTATTACAAAGTGTCTTACAAACAAACAGTTTTTCTTTTTACTAGACTGTAACTAGGAAACTCATTTACATGTAATTATTTCTTTTTATAAATTCATTAGCAATTGTACAAATTCAAAGATGAATAAAGAGGAATTATTGTTATTGTGGGAATTTCTTATTTTGTCCAAATAATTAAAATAAGTGGCGACTCCATTTACATGTACAATCAACCTTCAAATCAAGAGGGTTGGTCCATTGTCAGTTGGGTCACATTTTGAGGCCCATTTGACCCTCGGGTCGTGGTTCTCACACATATCTTCTACACAAAATGCTTTTGTCAAAGGTTAATAGATTTCAGATTCGGTTCTTACTGCAAACGAGTGCATTGATAGTAGACTTCGTATTGCTATTCCTGGGGTCTTATGTAAGTTAGATGTGGAGAAAGCCTATGATCATGTAAATTGGAAATTGTTATTATATTTACTGGAGAAATGTGGTTTCTCTGAGAGATGGAGGAAGTGGATTCACTTTTGTATTTCCACTATTCGATTCTCCATTCTCATTAATGGCAGTCCAGAAGGTTTCTTTGGAAGTACGCGTGGGATTCGGCGAGGGGATCCCCTGTCACCTCTCCTCTTTGTTCTCATTACAGAGGCTTTGAGTAGGATGATGACGAGGGCTGGTGAGGAGGGGCTGCTGTCTGGTTTTCAGGTGGGTTTTTTGGACAATTCTTTATTGAAGATATCTCATCTATTGTTCGCTGATGATACCTTAATTTTCTCTGATGCCAATCCCGATCCATATTTTTCATATCCGGCTGTTGTTTACATGGTTTGAAGATGTTTCAGGTTTGAAGATTAACTTGTGTAAATCTGAGATGGTTCCAGTGGGTTGTGTTCCAGATTTAGAAAATTTGGCTGGGATCATGGGCTGTAAAACTGCTCAATTACCTATGAATTATTTAGGTCTCCCTCTTGGTGCAAAATTTAAGTCTAAAGCTATTTGGGATCCCATTTTGGAGAAGATGGAACGTAAATTAGTTGGATGGAAACGTATGTATCTATCCAAGGGAGGAAGACTTACTTTGATCAAGAGTACCTTGTCAAGTTTACCCACTCATTTCTTGTCTCTTTTCCCAATTCTGGTGGCGGTAGCATCTCGAATTGATAAAATTCAGAGAGATTTCTTGTGGGGTGGAATGGGGGAAGGAAAGAAATTCCATTTAGTCAATTGGGCTCAAGTGTGTCAACCAATTCACTTGGGCGGTTTGGGGATTCGGAATTTGCGAATATTTAACAAAGCGCTGTTGGGGAAGTGGCTGTGGCGTTTTGGCAATGAAAAGGAGGCTTTATGGAGACTGGTTATTGTAGCTAAGTATGGTGATCAGCAAGGAGGTTGGAGTTCTGGGGAGTTGTTGGGTCCCAACGGGGTCAATTTATGGAGAAATATTAGGAAAGAATAGACCACTTTCTCTCGTTTCTTGAGTTTTGAGATTGGGGATGGAGCTACGGTTCGTTTCTGGACTGATAGATGGTGTGGGACTACTAGTCTTAAGGAGGCCTATCCTGATTTATTCCGCATTACTAGGAATAAAGAAGCTTGGGTGAAGGAGCATCTCCAATATCATAATGAAGTGGTTTCATGGGTACTGAATTTTAGTCGCCCTATTCAAGACTGGGAGGAGGAGTCTTTATCCTCCTTTTTGGATTTACTATATTCAAGCTGGGTGAAAGGGTATGGGCTGGATAGGGTGTGCTGGTATGGTTCTCAAGAAAAGGGCTTTCAAGTGAAATCTTTCTACAATGCTATGTTACCCAAGACTGCAGCACTAGGTCCTTGGAAGAACATTTGGAAACCAAAAGTTCCTACTCGTGTGGCATTCTTTGTGTGGACTACTGCCTTGGATCGTATTCTTACCACGGATAACCTTAGAAGACGTCGGGTGATTATTATGGATTGATGTTGTATGTGCAAGAACAGTGGGGAATCCTCTTCTCATCTTTTGTTACATTGCCCAATGGCTTGGGATCTTTGGAACTTTATTCTTAGTCTATTTGGTCTTCATTGGGTCATGCCAAGAGATGTTAGAGATTTGTTAGCTTGTTGGTGGGTTGGCAGAGGAAGATCAAAGATTAAGGAGTTGTGGAATTTGATTCCTCTTGGTGTGTTTTGGTGCATTTGGTGGGAGAGGAATTCAAGGTCGTTTGAGGGAAAAGAAAGAAATATGATGGAGCTTAAAGAGCTTCTTATTCACACATTGATGGACTGGTCTAAGGCAGTGGGCTTGCATTCTTGTTCATCTATTTTTGATTTTCTGGATTATTGTATTCTGTAATTATTTTGAGTTTTGCTCTTAGCACACTTCCTGTGTTCTAGGACATTTCTCTTTTTTGATGCAATAAAACTTTTATTACCTATAAAAAAAAAAAAAAGTTTATAGCATAGTTAGTAACCTTGCTGACAATCTCTAGGCTACATATTATCATATTATGGTTTATTAGACTCACCACTTGTTATTTAGCACCAAAAAAACAAAAAGCATAACCCCAACGGCCAAACCAACATGGGCTCCTACACCTCCAACTACCTACGTCTCCTTTCCTTCACCAAGCTCTTGTCCTCACACGTCAACCAATGTCGTCATGACCAAGCCCTCGCTCTTTTCCACCACATGCAAGCTTCACTTGCCCTTGCTCTCGACCCGCATGTCTTCTCTCTCGTCCTCAAGTCCTGCGCAGCCATCCACCGCCCACAACTTGGCACTGCTATCCATGCCCATATCACCAAATCCTCTTTCCTCTCAAACCCATTTGTCGCCTGCGCTCTCGTTGACATGTATGGCAAATGCGTCTCCATTTTGCCTGCACGCCAGTTGTTTGATGAAATTCCTCAGAGAAATGTTGTTGTGTGGAATGCTATGATATCGCTTTATACACATTCTAATCGTGTTCCTGATGCTTTGAAATTATTGGAAGTCATGGACATTGCGCCTAATGTGTCAACTTATAATTCAATTATAGCGGGTTTGGCAGGGTCGGATGATGGGTCATTTAAGGGGATTGCATTTTATCGGCAAATGAGAGAAATGGGGTTGAAGCCAACTGTAGTTACGCTTCTTGCTCTATTACCCGCTTGTGTAGGTGTAGTGGCTTTGAATTTAATTAAGGAAATTCATAGTTATGCAGTTAGAAATGACATTGACTCGCATCCCCAGTTGAGTAGTGGCCTAGTGGAGGCCTATGGGCGATGTGGGTGTCTTCTAAATGCACATAATGTGTTTTGGGATATGAAGGAAAGAGATGTGGTTGCATGGAGCAGCATAATATCAGCATATGCACTTCATGGGAAGGCAAGAAATGCACTGGAAATTTTTCAACAAATGGAATTGGCAAAAGTACAGCCTGATGGAATCACTTTCCTTGGTGTACTAAAAGCTTGTAGCCATGCAGGATTAGCTGATGAAGCATTGGATTACTTTGCTCGGATGCGTACAGATTACGGCATGGAAGCAAGTAGTGATCACTATTCGTGTTTAGTTGATGTGTTGAGCAGAGCTGGGAGACTATATGAGGCATATCAGGTAATTAGAGAAATGCCAGTTAAGGTGACTGCAAAAGCTTGGGGTGCTCTTCTTGGGGCATGTCGGATTTATGGTGAGTTAGAGCTTGCAGAGATTGCAGGGAAAGCTTTGTCTGAGATTGAACCTGATAATCCTGCCAACTATGTACTGTTGGCTAAAATATATGCTAGTCAGGGGAGACATGAGGAAGCTGAAAGAATGAGAAGTGAAATGAAGGAGAGGGGAGTGCAGGCTGCCCCTGGTAGTAGTTGGGTAACTTATCAGGATTGACAACAGTGATTTTTGGACAACTTTTTTTCCCCTTCAGAAGAGGGACATAAGTGCATGATTTATCACTTTAGACAGTGAGCAAAAGCCTCCAGAAAAAAGCCTTCACTTGATCTAATCATGCAGAAAGAGCTGAAAGTCTGAAACCATGACTACAAATTCAGCTCTGAAACCATCACTACAATGGTCCTATTTTATGGCATTATTATTGTGTGAGACAACCAGTTTTGCCATGTAGTTCTTAAAATCTAATCTACTCATCTCAAAATATTTGGATAAGATTTTAAGAACTCTATAATGAGGTTATCTTATTCTCATCTATGAAATTGTAATGTTGATGGATTTTCAATTTTGTCATTTTCATTTTTCTTATTATTTCATTTTTCAAAATTTTTTGACAGAAATAGGCAATTGACAAAATAATGCCAAACAAATAAATTGCTTCAATTTTTTTTTTTTTTTTACATATTATTCTTGTTTTACATTCCATTGAACACTTTTTGAGTTGCTTAACATCATCGAGACAGAGATCTGAAATTGTTTTAACAAGCCACTTAAACACAAAAAATAAAAAAATCACTAATCTGACCCTTATTCTTTTCTTCTTTGCATTTTTCTCTCTTTACCACATCACCACCGCTTCTCTTCATGGTTGTAATTCGATTGAACAGCACACCCTTTGCCATTGGAATTCATGGGCCTTCCAAAACTAGTTTATTTATACTTTTAAAATTAAGGATAGTGAGGGTGGCATTAATATGTTCATATGTGTACTGAGGATTTGGAGAGAGGATGGCCTCAAGGTTTTGGTGATTTGACGTTGGATTACATTGAGCACTAGCAGTTAGTGGTGCCAATCAGTGTTTGCTCTATACTTCGCATAATTTTTTTACCATTATGTGGATACTGCATTCGGGAATGTATTTCCTGAAATCTTTCTCTGTATTTCACATAATTTGTTACAGATAACGCATTTGAGAATGTATTTCATACAGTTTTTGCTCTATATTTTGCGTACTTCGTTACTTTGTTGGTGTAAACACTTTATTGGAGAATTTATTTTGTTAGGCGTTATGTTTCTTGTGGATCTTTGCGGCTTTGCCTCAGTTTTTGGATTTTTGCTCTTTGAGAGCTTGATTTGTTTGTAATACTTATATAGGGGTCTTTTACTCTACAATAAGGTTTTATAATTTATCGAAACAGACAAAAGATGTTTGATTAGGAAAAGCCATAATCAAATGTCAAAAATAGAACCATTTTGCATCCAACAATACCTTTTGCCTCACGAGACATTGAGATTATGTAGTCCCAACTAATGATTGGTAGAAAAGAATCACTAGCACCATTTAAATTACTGTATATGCTGTAATTGGGGGATTGACCAACATATGATAATCGTTAATTCCAAGTGGTTTACTGGAATGGTATAGTTGTAGGCTTGTAGCTTCTGTTCTTGCTGATAGCAGTATTTCTGCTTTGTTTTAAGCTTTTTAGATGGGGGCATGTCCTTGTTGTATCTAGTTTTCTGAGGTTTGTCCATCTTCTTTATCAGTTTTACTGTATTCTTTGTTTCAATTTTGAGGACTGAACAAAAAAGGATCTGGCCACTCTCCCTTCATATCTCGCTCCAATCTAGAAAGTGCTGCACTGCGGAAATAATCAAGATTCACAAAGTAGTTTCTCCCTGTAAAACGGGGTCTTGGGAAAACACAATAACATTGTACAAAGACAAAACACTAACATGAGTGCAAAGATCAACAAAAGAATCACATATTTCACTAACTAATCTTATCTCAATACCCATTAATTTCACATATAATTATAGCCTCAGTTAAATCCATTAGCTTCATATGAAATGTAGCATCACCAAGTAGGTTCACCCTGCTAGGCAGGATCTTGGCTCCACAACACCTCGAACAATTCGGATTGAATCATCATCGGCATTTTCAAAAGCATTAAAACTATAACTACAAACAAATGGAACAATATTTCAAAGCACAAGACTTAAAAATGGATGAAATTTTTTATTTTTTAGAAAATCTCAGGGGGCTTGAAGCTAACTAACCTCAAAAACATGGATAAATCATCAAATCATTTAATTAAGGCAATAAAACAATCAACAAGTTAAACATACATGGATTTCAATAGGCTCAGTATAAAACACAGCTCTTTCTATCAAGAATTTTCTGAAGCAGAACTGGCATAAAGCTGAAATTTCATCATCACAGCCGATAAGCTTACATTTCAATAAAAATAAATCAATAGCAAACCAGAGAGAGTAATTTATTAAACCATAATTTAAAAATAAATAAATAAATGGCTCAAATTAAGAAATTCCACCATTTATTTTCTTTTATTTGGATTTTTGCTCTTTGAGAGCTTGATTTGTTTTGTACAACTTGTATATTGGTGTCTTTTATTCTTCAATAAGGTTTTATTATTTATCCAAACAAAGACTTTGCGTACATCAAACGATAATCAAATGTCAAAAAAAGAACGATTTTGCATCCAATTAATGTTTGGCACAAAAGTATCAATAGAACCTTTCAAATTACTGAATATACTGTAATTGGGGGATAGACCAATCCATGATTCTCGTTAATTCCTAGTGGTTTACTGGAACGGTATAGCTGTAGGCTTGTCGCTTTTCTTCTTGGATCTAGTAGCATTCCTGTTTTGTTTCAAGCTGTTTAGATGAAGGGTTATGTCCTTGTTGTATCTAGTTTTCTGAGGTTTCAGTTCTAATGGAAAAAAAGCTACTTATATGACACGATCTTTTAACTTTTGACTAATTTACCAGCTAAACTTTAGCAATGCCTAATAGCCCCTTCCCTGGCTGTGCACGTACATAGTGCTTAATAAAATAGCGATTGCAAAGATTTAATTTTTACTGTATTCTTTGTTTTGTTTCAGTTTTGATGACTGATCTGGCCACTCTCCATTCATATCTCGCTCAATTCTAGAAAGTGCTGCACTGCTGTAATAATTTTTGTTATTAATACAAGTCACAATTTGCAAATAAACTGATAAGACCATGCGTTTCGATATAGTCAATAAATTCCCAAAGTGATAATGATCCATGTCTACAGCCAAGCTGCGAATGACAAAAATTAACAAGGCATAAATTCAGTAGAACTCAAAAAAGGATTTGAGCACCAAAATTTAGAATGTCGTGCTGTTATTTAACTCCAATCTCGTGAAATATAGAGGAGAAGCTGATGACAACACACAATGTCTGAGTTTTTCAGTCTCTAAACCCACATGAGGGTAAGAGAATAGTTAAAACTCAATTTGTAACAAATTTTAACTTAATAAGCAGAGCAAAGAAAGAAAACAATAAGCAAGTAATTAAGTAAGAGCCTCAGTTTTGATTGTTTCTGTCAAGGGTTACGCAGATTCACCAAGTAGGTTCTCCCTGTAAAACAGGGTCTTGGGATCTATCGCACCTCAAACAAGTTGGATTGTAAAATCATTGGCTTTGACCAAGTACGGAGAACCAACATGAACACAAGATACATTTAAAAAACACAATAACATTGTACAAAACAAAACACTAACATGATTGCAAAGATCAACAAAAAAATCACATATTTCACTAACTAATCCTATACAATTACCCATTAATTTCACATATAATTATAGCCTCAGTTAAATCCATTAGCTTCATATGAAATGTAGCATCACCAAGTAGGTTCACCCTGCTAGGCAGGATCTTGGCTCCACAACACCTCGACAAGTCGGATTGAATCATCATAGGCATTTTCAAAAGCATTAAAACTATAACTACAAACAAATTGATCAAACATGGACAAATCATCAGAATCAATCAATTAGGCAATAAAACAATCACTTTCTATAGGCTCAGTATAAAACACAGCTCTTTCTATCAAGAATTCTCTGAAGCAGAACTGGCATAAAGCTGAAATTTCATCATCACAGCCGATATATCAACAAACGCTTACATTTCCATAAAAATAAACTAAGAAATTTATGCAGAACTGGCATAAAGTTGGCTCATATTAAGAAATTCAACCATTTATTTTATTTTATGCTTCATTGATTTCTCTCAGAAGCGCGGATAAAATATTAAATCATCGCCAACATTGATTTTACAAAAACACAAATCAAACAACATATACAAGTAATTGTAAAAAAAATAAATAAAGAAAGAAATATATAGCGGATGTTTTTAGAGGCAAAACTATTGAAAAAAGATAAACCCCCACGTTGACACCGCAACTCAATTTTTGCCTACAGGACTAGCCTTGTTTCCATGTATCAATATTGGTGATTAGAAACAAGCTAAAGGTGTAGATGAGGCAAAACTAAACTAAAAACGACACAGTTAAAAGAGAGAGATGTAGGCGTCGTTTTGACACAGCAAAGCCCTGGAGAGAAAAAGGCTAAACTGCAACACTAGACGTCGTCTCTTTGGCACGAGCAATGGGGCTATCGTCGTCATTCATTGTATTCAACGAAGCCCGGGGTAGTGCATCGTGCGGTACTCAAACCAATATAAATCATTTTTCATAGAGATAAAACATAGAGAGAGGGAGAGAGAAATTGAAACCCTAGTTCTAGAGAGTGAATGAGAGAAGGCTGTGTGATTTGTGAGAGGACCTTGCGTTCGTTTATATAGGCCTTTCGGGATCAAACTTATAAAACCCTAGAAAGCTCAGAGGCGGCACAGGAGACAACTCGGGTTCGGGCCGGGTTTCAGCTAACAAACAATGGTCAGGCCCATTATCAGCTCTAAAATTTGATTTGTTACATATTTTGGTAAATTATATAATTTTCCCATAGTTTGATTTCTAATTAATCCTAAATTTTAAAAAGTTTTAATTAAAATCATTAAATTTTTAAACATTTTTAATTCACATCCTCAATAAATTATTGTTAAATATTAACTATAAATAATATCATAATTCAACGATACGGTGTTCCCAAAACAAAGTTGGTCTTGAAAGTGTTAGTTAACTTCCACCAAATTCTTCAATGATATTGAGTTCTCCTTCGCATTATTCATTACCCCAACTAGATGACAAACCTTTAAAAACTAGTGTTCTTATGGGGTGGAAATTCCCACCATCTAGATTTTCAAAACTCAATATGGACAGTTCGGTGATTGGAAACCCTAGCCACACTAGTGTTGATGGCTTGATAAGGGACAATGAGGAAAATGGATATGCGATTCCTATTGTAGCATTGGAATCACAAATTCTCTTAGGGATAGTTTAACTTTGACTCATAGCATTAATGGTTACAAAATCATCATTGAGATAGATGCTAAATTAGTGGTGGACATTCTCAAGGCTGAGAACATCCTACTCTGACACATATAATGCTCTAATCTCTGATTGTAGGTTCCTGATCTGATCTTTTGAGGAGGCTCATCTTCAACACATTCATTGTGATGGAAACTTTTGCACGGACCTTTTGGCCAAGGCAAGACACAATTTTATAGGAACTTTTTAAGAAATTATAGTCCCTCCTACTTTTGTTGTAAGCCAATTATTGACGGATATTTAGGGGGTTTTCATATCCTTGTTTTGTAGTAATTAGCCACCTATTGCAGGAGGTTTATAACATTAATTTTCCTTTATATTTTCAAAATTGTGGTTCAAGATCACAATTTCCAACTTAATTTTTTAACGGTATAGGGGCATCTAATTCAATCTTGGATTTTTGAATATTGATACCGTGGTATGTTAAATAGTAGTATGAGATTCAAAAAAATGGATGGGCAGAGAGCATCATGCTTTTCGCAACTTTTTATTTATTTGCCTTTTTTTTTTTTTCCTCAAACCTTAACGAGATGAGATTCAATAAAATGGACATGTACCAACCAATTTACTCTACAGAGAAGGACAAACTACTTTAAATTTTGTTTACAGCCAAACAATAAAATTTACAATTGATAGGATTTTAAATGAAGAGATTGTGTGGTGTCAAATTGTAATAGGGCCCCAGAGCCCAACTCATTATATATTTGAGCCTAACCCATTTAAGATAGAAAATAACTTTTGTATCTCTCTTCACCTTTCCCATATAGCTTATATAAAGGCCTCTCCAGGACCACTCTATTGTAATGAGGCCAATAATAGTGAGAAAAAACTAGGTAAATGTAGGCACTATTGGCCAAACCACGGTAAATTCGATGTTGCTTTCCCTCTTTCCTCCCCATCCACGCCAAAGCCCAAACACACAGTTCCGACCCTAGAAATAAATTGGAAGAGCTATTTTAACCTCCTATAAATCCCATCATTTGTAAAAGTTTTGTGTATTTAACAAATCCCATCATTTATAAATGTCAAACAAAACTTCATCCGATTATGTGAGGAAAATTTATTCAAAATTCAGCTTTCCACATCAACCCTATTAGAAACAAGACAACCCTTTCTGTCTAACTTGGAGAAATTTTAATTTTCGAGATTGTGATTAAAAAAAAAGTCAGCAAGAAACAAATTTTCAATAAACACTGTTTCTAAATTATAGACCTATAAAGTTTTCATGCAACAAGTTCAAATCCTTGGCCATCTACCACCAGCTGAGAGGACAGTAAATCGTATTTTGCAGATGACTGTGAAACCAAATTCTATATGCCACAAAATTTTCTGATTTTATCACAGTTGTATGGTCTTAAATTTGAATCCTAACTAGCATGAAGGAAGAAGAAAGAAGGGGAGCAATGTAAGCAAGATATCAGAGTCACCATTCTATACTACACCATGGACATGGGAAAATTACTAAAAGGAATTGACAAGAACAAAAATTATATTGATTGCCGCTGCAATAATTCCTCACATGAGCCATCTCAAAAATATACAGGGCTACTTTCCTCGGAACCTAAATAGGTACAAGTCAAGTTATTGTGCTCAGACTATCTTCCATGTCAAGTGCCGGTACCCAGCCCACTTAGCGGCAAGATGGATTCCAATGGCAAAGGCTGCACCCAGCAATGGCATTGGAAGCCTCCTAGTTGCCGTTACAACTCCCACTTCTTCCTTTCCTTTGGAAAGCTTCTTTGAATGGTGAGAAATAGCAAGAGCAAGATATGAAGCCATTACCACCATTCTGACCCATGGTTCTCCAACTGCAGCAAGCACAGTTGCAACAGGCATCACAGATGAAACATCATCTGTCTTCTTAACAAACCGTGAGAAACCATACAACAGCAACAAAAGGGTCCAGAAGAATGGCTCAGAGATGTAACCACTCACAGCTGCATAGCCAATTAGGCCAGATACTGTGAGAAGATGAGTTTGGCTGTTTACAGAGTTGGGAGAAGCGGCTTCTGCAATGGCAAGAACAGCTGATGACAGTACGATAATTGTGGTCATCTCTGGAACAGGTGTGTATGCCACTATGCCAGAATAGAAAGCTCGAATGGCATAGAGAGCAGTCTCAACACATCTAATCAGAGAAGTTATGGGATCACCAATGAAGTGGAATACAAGAGCCAAGGCAAGCTTCAAGAGGTATCCCACAAAACTAACGATACCAAGCGCCGCCTTTCGCCAGTTAGAAAGTTCGAACAAGACTGCCCTCCATGCATAGACAAGGAAAGCAAGGGCTGCATAATAATCAACAGTAAGTGTTGGTTAGTCAGCAGTGTATGCACTTTATTTCTTAAAAGAACAAAAAAAACAAAACATAATTGACCGAATATTACAACCAAGTAAAACAAGTTAAGATGAGCCCCTCCCCCGGCGTCATTCTTTTGGCCACACAAAAGAAGAAGGAATAATACAATTGAAGCATGATCAAATGTCTACCATAAAACCTGTGCAAGCATCATATAGGAATTAAGTAAATGAACTCAAGCTTCTATTGAAGCTTACAAAGTTATTCATTAGCAAGTGGCAGTTTACAGATAAGTGGATAAATCCCTGAGACTATTTGCAACTGTTAATAGCAAAAAGTATAGCAGAAATGTGTTTTAATTAGATTATCCAATCTATAAGCACACATGAATTATTTGTAAATTGTAATGAAAAGAAAACAATCAGCTTGTAGCTCAGTTAACACAATAGATGCAAGTCAGCACTTCTTGGATCCCCCCATGATTTTTAAACTGAAGTAAAATCACAGCAGATTCTTTTTTCCCCCTGTAAGATTAATATTATCCTAGATCTTCTTTTGGCCTCTATCTGACAGTGAGTCCATGCCTCTGCGTTTCTAAGCGCACGTGTGCAAGCTCAGAAGCCTCTTTTACTACAAATACTAGAAAACATTCTTTGAAGAATAGTTTGAAGTGTGTACTTATCAAAAAAAAAAGAAGAATAGTTTGAAGTGTGAAAAAAAAAAAATTGATTGCTAAGTTACACACACACACTGGTTGGTTTTGAACCCACAACCCACCCTCTACCTTGCTCTTACAAAGACCAGAGATGCCAATTGAGCTAGAACTCATTGGCAGTTTGAAGTGTGAAAAAATTAAGGGACAGTATGCACAGAAATTATCCAAATTACCTCATGAATGCCTCTGAAAATTTCACAGAAAGATTTCAGCAAAACAGCAACCTCATGTGTTCTAGTGCATTTAAATATATTATTTCACATCATATGATTCCGCAAAGATAGGCAGGAAATAGAACCATCAAAATTGTAATAAGGTGCAGGAACCTACCTCACAAAAACACTTCTGTTCAACTACATTTCTTCCACCACTCTACAAAATGCATTCAGTTTATGAGCTTCCTCCCACACTCTCTTAGGTGAAATTGGCAATGGGGTGTCCCTATTATTCTTCTCTTTTTGCTTACAACATTTTTTTATTTCAGATTGATGTTTTACTATACATTCAAAAATTTCCATTTTTTTTTTTTATAAGTAAAATTTCCATTTTCAAGTACTCTAGCGAGTAATGATGACATATAATTAGTAAAAATGAATAATGAGATAAGACACATTCATACAGTACAAAACCATCTATTACCATAAAATACGCCTTAATAAGAAATTTAGCTACGATATTGATTCCCAGTTTCCCACAATCAGTCCATGCACAATTATAATACACTGAAAACCACACTACATGAAAAACAACAATAAAATTTCTTTCCTTCTTTCCCTCTTTCCTTTTCATTCATTTTTCCACAACCAAATGAGGCACACAGTAAAATATAAAAATCTATCCTCTGTTTAACAGCTAAGAAAGTCAGTCAAAACATTAAAACGAAAACAAAAATCGAGCTTCATGTTGCTCAAATTTATAGGCAATGGAAAACCCAACTCAAACCAAGCTCAATACTTGGATCAGGGTAAGAATTTACCTACAAACAATGGCCATCTCAGTGGTGGGTCAGGAGCTTCTTTGGTCAAGTACCTGAACCGCTCAGGCATAGTGCTGTCTCCTCGAGCCTCTTTCTCAGCTTCTTCATCATCAGCAGCACCACCACCACCATTCCCTGTACTCGCACAAACCCCTAAGTCCAACTTTCTCTCAAACACAAAACCCAGTCTTTTCCCGGAAAACCCAGGAAAATTTTGACATGGTTTGAGACCAAAAGATGGGGATTTTGTTGGTAATGAGCGAAATGGAATGGTTTGGATATGGGTTTTGATTCTGAGGTGAGAAAAAGAAGTGATTTTGAGTGAGGGATTTGGAGACGAGAGTATGGGAAGAGTCATTGACATGGTGGATTGGGACTATCTCCCTGGGTTTTGCATTATTAGGGGTTTTTGGAGAGTTCGAATCATGACCCGGTCCTTGGATTCGGGTCCTATCCATACCCATTTTATTTTTTATGCTGGAAAATTTGGGAAATTATTAATAATTATTTTATTTCTATATAATCACACCATATTTTCATGTTTTTTTATTTTAAATAACTATAAAATATTATTCGAAGAAGGAACATCAAGGAATAGGGAACAGACCCTGTAATAGCAAGGACCTGAACCGAATTACAAGCATAAACAGTAACATGGGAGATGGGGGATGGTGGTTGGTGACAATTGTGGATGTGGGTATGTTGGTGCTGGTGACAGTGACGGTGGTTGGTGGCAGGTGTGTTTGCGTTGGTGTAGTTGCGGGTGATGTTTTGTAAAATGAATTTAAGATTATTTTATTAATAGGATGGTTTGTAAAATGAAAAGTGGTATATGAGATGTTTTGTAAAAATGATTTTTTTTTTTTTTTTTTTTTTTTTGCTAGTGTAAAAGTGAATAGTTAAAGTATAAAAAATGGATTTTTGAAAAGGGAAAATAAAGAAATTATACATAACCTATTGAGAATGCTCTAGATTCTAAGTACAAAGGCATCTAACAAAATGACTGGCACTCTATGATAATGCAAAATAGCAAAGGATTTTGAGTTCTTTTTTGGTATGTTAGGGGTTGTTTGTTTGAATGCGTCATATGTCTTATAAATAGACATTGGGTTTGCCGACCCGGATTCAAATAGTGGAGTCGAACCAAAAACTCACTTCAAGGCCTTACAACCTCGAAAGCTATTGGTGCATGGTGAGGGCTCGATCGAAAACACTTAAACACAATGAAAATATCAACTCTGAAAAAAATGTATTTCTCTTTAATAACTTGACAAAAAGTGATTTGAGGAAAAATGAGAGAGAGAGAGAGAGAGAGAGAGAGAGATCTATTTATGTTATCACACTAGAAAATCCCCAATGAACTTTCTATATTTCAGATTTAGGCTTAATTTTCAGTTTAAGACCTCAATTTGGTTGATGAGGAGAAGATGAAAGAATTTATTTTGCTTGGATTGACTTGGGATTGTATAGAAGGTTAAAGGGACATCAAATAACTGGTTTCTGTAGTAGGCAATAGCTTTAGTAGTTTGGTTTTTGAATGCATAGGATCCTAGCGCAGTTGATCATTTTTTAGCAATGCAAAGGTTAAGTTTTATGCCATATTGGGTAGCTCAGTCAACCATATCAACTTTAACATGAGTTTTTGAAAGATTTGTCTCCTTAAGGATCTACTAAATTAGAAAGATTAGGTCATACATCGTTAAATGAGGTTAGACCATTTTTTCTGGCTTTGTGCTTAAATTTGGGATTGTGGCAAGTACGATAGCTCAATGGGACATTGTTTTATGATATTGTGACTTGCATATGAGCTTACTCATGAATTTCATGGATTTTGCATGTGTTGTAAGCTCATTTTGCAAAGTCTATTTTTTAGACTCATGGATAAACTCAAATAAGTCCACTCTTACCCTCCAAACTACACTCCTTTTAAAATTCCTCAATAAAATCACATGAATTTTGGCCATACGAAGTAAAAGAAATAAATAATAGATTCAAAATAATTGAGCTTCCTTAGTTTTGGACTTTTAGAAAAAATGAGCCTTAACAATATGCTAGCAAAAAAAATAAAAATAAAATCCATTGATACAATTTTGTTTACAACTTTTTTTATTTATTTAAACAATTACTAAGGTGGTATATTGTAATAGATATCTAATGGAGTTAGTATTAATGGTGAGTTTATAAGAAAGTAATAAATAACAACTTACTATCTCAAAAAATTTTAAAAAATGGTTAAATATACTGTTAGTCCCTAACGTTTACCCAAGTTGCACGTTTGGTCCCTAACGTTTAAAACGAGCAGAAATAGTTTCTAACGTTTCAAAATCATGTACCATTGGTCATTTCATCAGTCTCTGTTAATTTTATGTATACGTGGCTAACAGATTGATGATGTATCCAAATTTTAATTGAGATGACATTTTTTTTTTTTCATTACAATTAGGATGACATGACATACCCATTTAAAATTAAAATAAAACCCATCCATGTTATCAAAAAAATAAAATCCATCCAACCCACCCAACCCAATTTTGATTAAAAAATCCAATTCCCCAAATTAAATTAAACCATAAAATTAAAAATATAACGAGCATCTCTCATCTCCCTCTTCCTCTCTGGCACCAAATAGAAAAATTGTACTAAGAACATTGTAGAGGCATGGGCCAAGCAGCGTAGAGACTAGAGAGAGAAGAGCCAAGGCAAATAAAGAAGAAATTTCACCGAAAAGAATAATAGAAAATCCAATCAGATCTCTTACCTGTATTTTCGGAAGAGGGGGAAATTTAGGGGGTATGTTTGATCATTGTTTTTTTTTTTTTGTTCTCTAAACTTGTATTTAATTGTTTTGAGAAACAACTCTTAAAAATAATATTTTAATAGTTTTGAGAACAAAAAATTTGTTTGGTAGATGTTTTGCACATTTTTGTAGTAATGTTTTCATTTATTATTTTATTATTATTATTATTATTATTATTATTTTACAATCAACACCAACCTCAACCTCAACCACAACCACCGACGATCACAACTAGCCATCGACAATCACCAACAAAAACCAACAGTCACAGCAACCACACCCACCTGAAAGCACACCCACTGGTAATGCTATTGTGACCCACCACAAAATCAACAAAAGCCCACCACCAGCCACCACAAACCAACAAAACCCCACAAAAAATTCAACAAAACCCCACCACTGGCCACCACAAACCAACAAAACTCCACTGTGAGAGAGAGAGAGAGAGAGATCGGTCCTTTCGCGAGCCATGTTGGGCGAGGGAGAGATCGACCTCAGATCAGTGAAACCCAGACGTCCACCACGAAGTCCACCGAGAGCCACGTTGGGCGAGGGAGAGATCGGCGCCGTGAGCAATGTCGGGTGAAAGAGAGGGAAAGGTTTCAGATGAAAAAGAGAAAATATTTTTTTTATTAAACAGTTTACTTAGTACAAAATAACAAAAAAGAAAACATCAAAAAGATGTTCTCAAAATATTAGATTTGAGTATTAGTTGTATAGTGTTTGGTCTTAAATACAAAAACAAAATCCAATTACCAAACAAAAGACTTTGTAGTGAGACCCACGATTTTTTGAATCTGAGTACAGAAAATTGGATTTAAATCCAGCAACCAAACATGCTCTAGGTGTTTGAAACTTTGAATCCCCAAATCAATCAAAAAAGATTGATTGAATACATAAGAGGATGAGGCAACAAGGAGAGTGTGGGCGTGTGGGTGTCATAGGGGTTAATGGCGTATAGAAGGAGGCAGCAGGGAATTACATCAACGCATTCCCTCATTTTAATAGATGATGCTGACCCCGAAGAAGAAGAAAAATGAAATGTATGCTATGGACCGTCAATTTTAAACAATTGATCTTTTGAACATTCAGAGTTTAATATTCTCAAAGCTTCCAGTTGGTGCCGTTCATAATTTTCCTCTCATGGAAGCCTTGTGAAAATTGTATGATGTTAATTTGGCAAAATATTCTATATATAAAATTCATGCTTAGTAGGTTTCTTTGGCCAAAATTATTTTACAATTGCTTTGCCCTACTAGTTGCGTATGATTTTAGTGTTTAATTTAATTCAACTAATTGGGTTTTTTTAATCAAAATTAGGCTGGGTGAGTTTTATTTGATTTTAAACGGGTATATCATATCCTAATTGTAAATGAAAAAGAAATGACACATCAATTAAGGGATAATTTCTGTTTATTTTAAACATTAGAGACCAAACGTGTAATTTGAATAAACGTTAAGAATCAATAATATATTTGGTCCTATAAAAAAAAAAATTGTATTCATAATATTAATATTGCTCAAAAAATTAAAATGTGTGGACAATAAGGCAACAAGAGGAGAAGTATGAAACACGTTGTTTTAAGAAAAAAAGAGGAGAAGTATGAAACACGTTGTTTTAAGAAAAGGACACCTACAGCTATTTGTGGTCCAAGTCTAAATTTGCATTTTTCATCTAGACCTATGTAATTTTCTCTTCTTTTTTTTTTTTTTTCTCCAATTTAATTTTTCTTTTTCCAATTTGGTTCCGAAAAAGTTCTAAATCTTACCCCTCCTGTTACGTCCAGAAAAAAACAAAAGACAGTTGGAAAAATAAAAAAGCGAACATTTCAGGGCATAATTGTGGCACATTTGAAGGCATAATTGTGGCACATGGTTCCTATGGAGCTGGCCTAGTCGTTATGGGGTAACAGAGGTGGGTCTTATAGGGTTGATGCCATATTCTGCCCTTTATACACTTTCATCCCCATTGTCATTCTCACTATTCTACAAGATAATCCATAATTAGCGGGCGGGTAGAATTCCTCCGATTCACATCTCACACGGCACTTCAACTGTTCAACAGTCTCTTTTATTTAATTGGATAATTGAAGGAAATTAAACCATTATTAGATATGGAATACTGAGCTAAACACCTAAAGTTATTAAAAATAATTAAAAAAAAAAAAAAAAAAAATTGCACAGCTTTTGGCTCAATAACATGACAAAGTACATGAATCCCACTTTTGAATTGGATTATAAGTCATATAACTTCTAAGTAGGGAACACGCCTAAATTTAATGCTTGAAAATCTTTTTGGATTCCTTTGGTGATTTTTTTTACAAGTTATTTGATTCACATAACTTTATCATATTTTAGCTACTCGTACGTGTTGAGTTCATTAACTCTGCAATCCCACAACAATCATAGAATAAACTTCCAATAATTGCATTTTCCTAAGGTAGAGTGACATTGTTTACTTTAGCAAAATAATATCCCGAATTTCAGAGTAGTGGAAGACCAAAATGAATGGCCCATAGTTTTGTATTTATATTCCAAGTAATTCCATTATTATGTGTAAAATCATTTAACCATCTTCATGAACTATCCTTATTATGCCTTTGCTCCTCCTAATCCCAAGTGTACCTTTCACACTACCATATGTTATTAATTTTAATGAAGATTTCGGTGGTGCATTCTATGCTACCAAAATTTTCATTTTCATTTTTGTGTTTTTAATTGTTTCATAAAGTAAAATTCAGTAGCATGATTAATTAGTAATAACATGTCTTATTTGCCGCAAAGAAACTTGAAAATTTATAAAAATTAACCAGTTTTAAGCTAGCCAAATGGTCCAAATAGCAAAGGGGAAAACGGTGGACCAATAAACATTAAAAACTAAATGGTTAAATGAAATATTTAGTTCACATCACTCCTTTAAATTTAAATAACAGAAATGCGTAAACAATTTTGTAGCCTGTAATGTGTTCCAAAGATATTTAGTCCATGTATGGATGGGTGATTCTAACAACCCCCATCTAATCTAGGTCAAGCTTGAGATGATAGTTGTAGAAACTTAAGTTTACTATTACTATTCTTGATGGTATCCGATTGTGTATACATTTCTAAATTTTGGGTGGACAAAGAATCCTCCAAATCCATTTCCACCCACTTGAAGTTATCAAGATTAAGACTAATATCCTCATTGATTGCTCTATTGGCCCTACTGTGCAAATTCACGGGTTGGTTGTAAAAATTTGAATTCAAAGGACCCCTCCAATTTCATTCGGTGCTTATAATGTCATTATGTCAGTCACTTTCAGTTAATAATATCTCGTAAAAAGTGCATAGGGGAGTCCATTATTAAGTTTGTGATTGTGTTTGCCATTAATAATAAACTCTACCTAGACTAACTACTAGTGATTTAAAAAAAAAAAAAAAAAAAGAGACTAACTGGCACTACAAATGAAAGATGGTCCTACTTTCATTAGCCTTCAGCCGTACACGTGTCCCATTTCAGTCAATACACAGGAGAAAACTCATCTCCCGGCAAAACTATCGATAAAATATAGCCACGTCTCCACGGTTAGATATTTCAAAAAAAAAAAAAAAAAATCATTCATTCATTCAAAAAAAAAAAAGATATTTCAAAAAAAGTAGTTTTTAAATAACTATGTCAACGAAACTGGTAACTCACATAAATTGTGTATCTGAACTCTGAAAAAGGAGTCTTTTTAGTTCTGTCTTTAACTGCTACTTTGGCTTTTCCTCTTCTTTCTTCTTCACTTTGAGCTCTCAAATCCAATAACTTGGGTCAATATGACGATTCTCTCATTCCTTACTAGAGCTTCAGGAACCTTTCAAGGCTACCCTGCTTACTCTAAGCTTCTGGTCCTCTGCACTCTCAGGTTTCTCTTTCCCTTACCATGTTTTCTTCCTCATTCTCCACTGCTAGATTGTCACTATTGCATTCTTTGTTTTGTTTCCTGTTTGGTTTATGAGAACCTGTAGGGAATGAAAAGAAATGGGTGATCTGAAATTTGGTTTTTTGTTGCATGGGACTTGAGAGATCAATACCTCTGCTCAATCGTGCCTAGTATTTAGTGTGCCTAGTTCTGTTTTTCTGTGTGTAAAACTGTACATCTTTAGAAACTATAATGTCATATTTTGTAGAATTTTGTGGTTTCTTTTATGATTTTTTATTTTTATTAATAGAGCCTTGTCAGGAACCAAATAGACCTTGACATTCTGTTGGATCAGTGAGAAAATGGGACAAAAGAAAGAAAACTTAAGTTTTTCATTATTGAGACACTGCAAAAAAAAAAAAAAAAAAATTGTTCACTCCACTGTGCTTCATTCTCTCACAGAAGCATAATTTTTTTCTGCGGCTATCCCAACAAAGGAAATTACTGTAACAATTATGGGAATCATCGAGGGAATCAGAATCACATTTTTTTTTTTTTTTTTTGATAATTCGATAGTTGGGAGAGGGGATTTAAACCTTAGATGTTTCGGTTGGAAACACCAGAAGGTGTTAGTTGAGTTATAAGGCTCTTGACAAAGGAATCACTGATAAAACATCTAAATTCTTACCCAAAGGCTTGAGCTAGCAGGTGGTGACCCTACTGAAATTGAAATAAAAACAACCAGGCACATGGAGTCCGAGAACAAACAAATCAGGCTTTGATATCATGTTAAAGTATCTAACCTAGGAGCTCAAGCTAGTGGATGAAGACAAGCAGCCACCACCAATGTTGGATTCTTTAACAATCATAGGCTATTTTTTACCTTCTAATTTTGTAGTGATTTTTTTTTTTTTTAAAAAAAACAACATTCTGTTTCACTGAGTCTACCCATCCCCAATCCCATTGACCATATGCGTCCTTTTATGTAGATTATTGCCAGTAGCAAAGGGAAGGATGGCCCAACTTTTGCATTCTCTCCCTTGTATTATTCTTACTTTAAAAAAATTACAAGTTTTTATTATCATAATTTTTTAAGTTGTATATGTTTATTTACAACTTATTAAAAACTAATAAGTAGTGATTTGTCATTTGGGATTATAAATTCATATTTTCTATAATATGTGTCATGGACTTATCAATTTATAGACATAGAACTACTTGATTATAATGTTATAGTTACAACATCATGTTCACATACTTTTCACAACTCCTTTTTCACCATTTGTTTAAAAACAAACACACCAACATAAACAAATGCAAGACTCTGTTTCCTAAAAATGTGTGAGTTCAATATTTATGACAGTGGTATTACTTACATAAACGCTACTTAGTGAGCTACATGAGTTAACGCAATGTTAATTTCACATTTGTATGATATATACATAGAGTTAAACCAGCTTGTAAATTTTATTGCCTTATTAGAGACCGCAAATTATCAAGATAGATTATTATTATTCAGTAAGTTACTAACTAAAATTTTCATCACTATATAACTATGGCCCCCTTGATATAGTTTTTTAACTTTGCCACTAATTATTGCAGTAGCGGAGGTCTTGTGGCGTACTCAGAATCACAACCTGACATTGGCACTCCAGATGTTGACCCTAATCAAAAGGAGCCCAAGAAAAAGAGAGTGGTGGTGCTTGGAACGGGTTGGGCTGGTACTAGTTTACTTAAGGACCTGGATGCTTCATTATATGATGTTCAGGTTGTTTCACCCAGGAATTATTTCGCGTTTACCCCATTGTTACCTAGTGTCACAGTTGGAACAGTCGAAGCACGAAGCATTGTGGAGCCAATTCGAAATATGGTGAAGAAGGTAAGTGAGACAAAACAAGAGCTGCAAGAATTCTTTTGGTATATATATCCAATTGCATCATATAATATGTATGTACATACGTACAGATACATATGTGCGTGCATGTGTGTGTGTGAGTTATGTGATGAAAGATGGATATGTAACTCTATTTATCTTGAGATTGCAATTATCACACTTCCATTAGAAGCAAAAGATAAGTAAAACAATTTGATTGCTCTTGAAAATTCTTTTGATGTGGCAAGTAAAAATATCTATATTATTCTTTTATCACAGGGAAGAGGAGAAGTTAAATATTGGGAGGCAGAATGTGTCAAGATTGATGCTGCAAACAATAATATTCTCTGTAGGTCTAATTTTGGGAACAACTTGGTGGGTGATCGAGAATTCCTTCTGGAATATGACTACTTAGTCATTGCAGTAGGAGCACAAGTAAATACCTTTAACACGCCCGGTGTCATGGAAAATTGCCACTTTCTGAAGGTAAAGTCTTTCAAATAGATTGGAGCTGTCAGAATTAGTCTTTGGTTGCTTCTTAATGCCACCAAGATTCTTAGATGATTGTATTTTTCTTAATAGTTGAAATTTATTACTGTAATCAAATGAGTCTCAGCAGTACTGAATCTTATGTCATCAATTAAAAAAGAAACAGTGACATCCCATGCAGGAAGTAGAGGATGCTCAGAAGATCCGTAGGAGTGTTATAGATTGCTTTGAAATGGCTGTCCTTCCTGGTCTTAGTGAAGAAGAGCGAAGGAAAAATCTTCATTTTGTAATTGTTGGAGGAGGTCCCACTGGTGTGGAATTTGCTGCTGAATTGCATGACTTTTTCGAAGAAGATTTGGTCAAATTATATCCTATGGCCAAAGATCTAGTGAAAATATCAGTGATCCAATCAGGAGATCATATCTTGAACACGTAAGAAAGGATGTAGCTGTCATATTTCATTAATCCTGATGATTTTCAACATGTTTCAATTGAAATCAGTATATATTTCTCATGCTTATATTTGTCATAAGTGATATATTGGGTCCTATTCTGTATACCATAAGGAGATTTCTTCAGTTAGCCATTCTAATCTTGCATCAAATCAACTTAGACTAAATGTTTGATTTCTTTGTGCACATATATTCATGTGAGTTCAATTCCAAAAGTCTCTAGTCATATTCTATACTTGCTCTATACCATATACTTACATTTGAGTTTGGGTTCATATTTAAAAAAATTGAAGAGTCTCTTATGCAAGTTACACATTCAAAATCACAGCTTGAAAGCATATAAAATTTCATTTTTTCTGTGTAGTTTTGATGAAAGAATTAGTACATTTGCTGAGGAGAAGTTTAAAAGAGATGGCATTGAAGTTCAAACAGGATGTCGTGTTCTCAGTGTTTCTGATAAGGATATTACAATGAAGATGAAGTCAAATGGAGAGATTTGCTCCATACCTCACGGATTGGTTTTGTGGTCTACTGGAATTGGGACGCGTCCAGTTGTAAAGGACTTTATGGAGCAAATTGGGCAGGTTTGTTACATAATTTTAATGCACTTGCACTTATAATAGATATATAAATAAATGAAAACAATTTTATGCAGTTGTTATAAATGAGTAATGTGAAATTTCCAGATAGTTGAGTGGTATTTTTGGAGCCTAATTTCAAGTTATATTTTCAAATAATCCTTGCTCATGCTTTTAACTTTTAAGCCATTTGCAATTATCACCATGTATGCCCAATCACTTACAATTTAGCTCTGCTCTATATGCAGGCTCATAGACGTGTTCTAGCAACTAATGAATGGCTGCGAGTAAAGGGATGTGACAATGTCTATGCCATTGGTGACTGTGCTACAATAGATCAACGTAAAATCAAGGTAAGTGAAGCCTTTTAACTGTTGATTTTACTTTTAGAACTCCAGTAAGTCCTTGTTCATTTATCATTTAATGTATCAATTTACAGCAGCTTGTCCTACTCATCACATATTTAGGTATTTGGTGAATATACCAAGACCCTTGTGTCATTAATTTGTTGAAGTTGTGGGTTACTCGGTCACCTTAGCACCGATTCATTTTGTTTTCACCTTTGATAGTCACAAAGTAAGACACACAGTTTCTAAATTATTGTTTTTGCTTCTTGAGATGGAGTTAGAGGAAGATATCTTTACCATGTCTAAACTGATATTTGTAATCTACAGTAATATTACATTTTTGATATCATTGTGTCTTTAGGAAGATATCTCGAGCATATTTAAAGCTGCAGACAAAGACAATTCTGGTACCTTGACTGTTAAAGAATTCCAAGATGTGATAGATGACCTCCTCATAAGGTACCCTCAAATGGAACTCTATCTAAAAAGCATGCACCTGAGCGATGTGAAAGATCTGTTGAAAGATCCCCAGGGGAATGATCAGAAGGAAGTGGATATTGAAGGGTTTAAGTTAGCCCTTTCTCATGTTGATTCGCAGATGAAGAGTCTGCCTGCAACTGCACAGGTATATATGTCTTTCCTCTACTGATTTGGCCATCTGGGTAAATTTGATGTAGATTTATGGCTGCTTGCTATCCAAATAATGGGACACAAATGTATTCCATCTTTGGACATTCAGGTGGCTGCTCAACAAGGTGCATATCTTTCTAAGTGCCTTAACCGCAGGCTTCAGTGTGAAGAGAATCCAGAGGGTCCTCTGCGTTTTAGAGATTCTGGGCGTCATCGGTTTCGTCCTTTTCGGTATGCCATATACTTTAAAATGCTCATCTATCTTAGCTTAATATGTGGGTCATCTACAATATGCAGTTACACTATAATCTTCTATGAAATTTCATGCAAAAAAAGAGAGAAAGAATACACTCTTATGTTGCGTTTGGATGTGAGGATTTAAAATCAAGGGATTTGAAGAACAAATGCTATATAAATTGCTTGATATGCATTTAACAATACAAGTTAATTTGAGCTTTGGAGATTTTGCTCTTAACAAAAAACATTTGGGGATTTTGCTCTAACTTTTTATGGATTTGAAATGATATTTTACATCTAATCATTTTAAATCCACATAATAAAGCTCAATTCTATCCATAAATTTCATCAATAACAAAAAAAAAAAAATCTGTCTCATTCTTTATTCAAATCATTTAAACTAAAAGGCACCTACAAAGATATGCACCTAGAAGTATTTAAAAGGAGGAAAGACATATATGCTTCTAGCGAATCCCTCATTCCTTTTAAATACTTCTATTGAAACAGCCATTAAGGTATTTCAATTACTATATTGGAAAGTGAGATCCAGTCCAATTGTTTAATTGGCCTCATTTCCTAGTTAGTTGCTGCTATGACTTTAGAAACATTAGAGAACAAAGAACAGCAGAAAAAAATTGCAATGGTTATGGCAAATTAAAGTCCAGAAAAACCACTGTATAACATAGCAACCAATGCGGCATTATATTTAGAAATTGGAGCACAATACAATGAGTTTCTGAATTGAAGTACTGTAACAATTCAACGAAGCCTTTCAAGTCCCAGGCATCCAAAACACCCTACATCTAAGGATTAATTGAACAATGTTGTAAACAGAAATAGTTTAGCCAATTTCAGAGACTAAGGTCTGTTTTGTTTAGCAAAAATGACATATACAAACTATATTTTTGTTGTTGGACATTGTAATCTTCCTCCTGTCTCCTTATTGCTTCACCAAGCAAACTATCACTTTTCTGATAAGTACGTTTGAAAAATGGTCAAGTAAAAGATCTATCAGGATTGTATGACTGGATCAAAGCACCTGAGCAGCAAGCAATTAATTAAGTATTCTAGTTCTTAAATTGTTCTTTGAAACTATCTTTCATGTTTGATATTTTTATATTGTTGGTGAATACTAAGAAGTTGCCAAATACAGAGTAGGTGTCAAATTTAGATCCCTCCCCTGACGCAAAATTTTATTTTTCCTTTCCTATCGGTTCTCATACGTGTCATTTTGTAGTCATCACTTGTGAGTGGAGTATCTACCATTTGAGTAACATTCCAAGGATATTAGGTGAAAGTTGTTAGGATGTTTAAGGATTCTTTGACAAATTTATCAAGTAAAGCATGCGCTGATATTAATCATAGTCTAAGAAAATTTTCTTTTGTGATTGTCTTCATTTCTCTACCACAGCAAAACCTTAGAAATATTTGAATGCTCTAAAGACATAAATCTTAGCGGTTGAAGTAGTGAACAATCATAACCTATTGACAAAAGTTGCAAGTGTTTTTAGCTGCCATTTTTTGGTAAATTGCATTTTCTTACTTGCATCTTTGTTTGATTTTAGTTCCTTAAATATGTGGTCGGTTCGATTTTGATCCTTTAAATATGGGGTGTCTCAACATTCTACTAGTCACGTAAAGGGAAAAGTAGACGAAGGGATTAAATTGTTACATTTTACAATTTTGAAGGACCAAAATCAAATGTTTTTTTTTAAATTGAGGTACCAAAATCGAACAGGCCACATATTTGATTTTACCTCCTTTTTTAGGGGTGTGTGTGCCCTTCCTAACCAATGAGGTGCTGGCAACTTGTGACCACAAGGTACAAGCATTTCGGGCAATTTGCTCCCTTAGGGGGAGAGCAGGCAGGTGCAGAGCTACCAGGAGACTGGGTTTCAGTGGGTCACAGCTCTCAGTGGCTTTGGTATTCTGTATATGCAAGGTAATTCTCTTCTGCCTCTGGTGTTTTACTTTTACATGTGTTTGCCTTTTGAGATAGTAATAGTGTGTATCTGATTTTGATATAATTATTTCTTACATTTAGCAAGCAAGTGAGCTGGCGTACAAGGATGCTAGTTGTATCTGATTGGACAAGAAGATTCATTTTTGGGAGAGATTCAAGCCGAATTTGAGACAACATTTGGGGGGCCTGTAAATTATCTTGAGTTGTACTGCTTCTTGCAAATGCAGTCTTTGCACCTATCAGCCTATCACGTATATATTGTCTATTATTTTCCTGTAATTTTTTTTCCTTATATTTGGGATAGATTTTCTTTCTCCTCTTTCATAAATAAACAATTCGACAACAAATTTGAATTTTCAAGCAATGTCTATTTCTAGCCGATCTTGAAATTGTGGAACTACCGTTAGACTTGATTGTTGTTGATTTCTTATATACTTACACTGAAACATACATCAGCCTTCCTAAACTTGAATCAACTTCTTGTCTTGCGGTTCCTAGAGTTGTGTTGATATGCATATTAGTCACAATTGTGGTTGCTCTTGTGGCTGTTATGTCTTCATTTATGCTTATGGCGTATGTTAATTTTCTTAATTATATTAATATTAACCATTTTTTATTCCTAACACTTTGTAAAAACCCTTTTTTTTTTTTTTTTAACTTCATGACATATTGAAGCTTTTGAGTTTTTACAATTTTACAAATCATTATTTATTTATTTTTATTAATTTTAAAACGTTTTATTTTCATTTATTCTCTGTCCAGGGCTAGCCCTAGAAATCACTGGGCTTGGAGTGATGCAGAAAAATGAGGTCTAATAAACATCAATTTTTTTAAAGATAAAGTATCATTGTAAATTACTTTATATGCAATTTGTTCTGCAATATATATATACACCGTAAAAACAAAAAAAGTAAACCAACAAATGAAAATAATAAACTATTATAACAAATTGTATTAAATACATACCCAAAAAATCAAAATTCAAACTTGTTATAGATTTTACTTTTTTTTTTTTTTGGAATTAGATGAGAGTGTGACAAAAAAAAATTTCAATTATACAGTAATAGTCTAATAGAGATATAAAGAAAGCCGTTTAAAGAGAGAGAGAATGAGTGAATAACTTTTGAATATCAAGAGTTGTAAAAGTGATAAGTCGATAAGTTATAGATCGAGGTGAAAATTTTACTTTACTTTTACCTTTTTTTGGGTTATTTTGTTATTATTATTATTTTGCTAATTCAAAAGTATTATTAAATTGAAACTGAGAAAACACCTCTAAACCATGCATCATGAACAAGAGGGATACAGTTACAATCACAAGGAGAACCTATACTACCCTGAGCATCAAACTTTGCCAACGAATGAGTTATTTTATTTATGTTAAGACTTAGGTGAAAGAAATAAATTATTGTAAGGCTTATTTTTTAAAGAATGATTTTAAATTTTTGTATAATGTTATATTATGATGTTTTTTTTAGGCGTTTCAAGATTATAATGGTTTTTAAAAATTTAGGATGATAACTAATTTTGAAGTGAGGCCTGGAGCGCACTGCGCACACCTCGCATATGCTCAGGGTCACCCCTGTCTTTAAGCCTGACTATTGTCTTCATCCTCCTCCCACTCTTCTGATCTCTCAATTTTCGAATCCTCTTTCTTCCTCTTCAAACTCCTTAGGTCTAAGCACTCCCCCTCTCTCACTCTCTCTTTTTCTCAGTTACCTGAATCCCTAACATAAGGGTTGTAGGATTTGTTTATCAGTCCCGCTTGGATCCCACTACACAGGTCTCTCTCTTTTTGTTTTTTTTTTTTTCGCCAGATTTCTCTTTGTAATATTTTCTATGAGGTTTAATTTGTAATCTGGTAGAAACACATAGCTAGCAGTTTTAATTTTAAAGAGGAATAAGTTCCACAAGCTCTCTTGATAGCCACACAGTATAACTTTTAATGGAAGAGAGTTTTTGGACAAGTACGTAACAAAGATCTTTTTTGAGAAGACCATGATCCATTTACTTTCCTGGTGGTGGCCGAACCAAAAAGGGTTGAAGATTTTGGAGAGACTTTATGTTCAAGTCCCTTGAATTGAACGAAAGTGATGGCTGGCATGGGATGGTAGACAATTTTGGGATCTTTTGGAAAAAGATTAAGACTCATCGTAAATCTATTTTTTATATGATACAATGATCTGAACCATGATCAAAATATTGGATTTTGCTATTTGACTCCTTATATGTTTCTATGTGATGCTATTTTATCATGTTTTGTTCAATTTAAATTATTAACGATGCTTAAGTCAACATATTATCTGATTGATTAATGAAAGAAATTTGATTTACTTTATTAAATGATTAACAATGCTCAAGTCAACATATTTTGGTTTCTATGGTATTAGTTGTGGCCATCACACATTCACTGTGAGATATAAATTTGTGAGTTCTGAAATTTATTGATAGTATCAGGTTGACATGTAATTATCTCAATCTAACATTCAGCTGATCTATTCTAATGTTCTTTGTTCACATTTTTTTATTTTTTATTTTTATTTGTTTTTATAAATATTAGAGCACATTGAAGATGTTACTCTTAGAGATGCACACGATGGATTCTACTGAAGAGAAAGTAAAAATTGAAGGATCATCAGTAAGGCACGTAGAAAATTGCTTAAGAAGATGGAAGTGTGCAAAACAGTATGGTTGCTCATTGTTGATATTATAAGTTTTAAAGGCTTTGCTTTGCTTAGGGTTGATATTATGGTGAATATAGTTTAGAACTGAGGTTGACTCTTTGGCATATAGGATCAATTTGGAGAACAAATAATGATATGACAATATTTTAAAATTCTCATAGAATATGAGTCATATGACTTTCAATTTCAATATTTGTCTAGAATCAAATTGCTCTATAAAAAAAAATTATATTTGGGATCTCAATGCTACAAAATATGCCTTGTTGGATTTATGTTAGAACTATTTTGTACAATATTTGACTTTAAAAATTGGTTTCATATATTTCAAAGGTTTTGCTGCTTTATGAGCTTGGTGTTACCAAGATTTGCTATATATAGATTGTTTATAGTTATTAAACTGCTGAGTGTGTATTGTGATTTCTACAATGAAAATGATAAGAATTCTATATTGGGCAAAAAGAAGAGGCCACCATAGAGTTTCAGATGGTGATTAGAATGATAACCCAAAATGGAAGTGCATGGTAGCTAAGTGGCAAGGCTGAAAGATTCATATTGAGTAAGGAGGAGGCTAAATGTTCAATCGATTTTGTTATGGTCACTATCTGACTATCTAAAAACGTGTGTTATAGTGTACTTTTGATGATGCAAATTACTTAAATGTTATTTAGGAATTTAATTTTTTCTTACCTTTTGAGTTGTTGTGATTATTTCATTTTTCACTTTGAGATATATATCTTTTGTGCATTTATGTAAAATTGTCTTACGCATTGCATGGGTTAGCAACTAGTTATATATAAAACTAACGTTGTAGTAGCCTAAATTTGTGGTATGTTATTAAAAAATAGAATTAATATAGTAACTACATTTATTTTCTGTAGCATCAATTATATGTAAAAGGAAATTTTATGATTATTTTTCTAAAATTTATATTTGAAATACTTGAATTGGACTATGGTATTCCTTCTCAAATTTAGTTACTTTGTTAATAAGTAACAAACTCAAGCAAACGGAAGTGGCTAACTTAAAAACACGTAATCAAGAACATACAAAAAAAATTGTACAATTAAGTTAGTGAAAAAATTAAATATTTGTGAAATAACTATTCATATTCTTAATTACATAAACATTACTAATTTGTATTTCCTCTCTTTCTAAGAACTTGTAATATAATTGAAATTGATTTTTCAAATATTATAATAGATAATGAGTATTATACATGATTTATAATATAATTTCTTACAAAATATTTTAAATGTAGGCTTGCATCCTTATATCTTAGTTGAAAAGGTCAAAAACTCAATCCAAAAACTAATTTTAGGCTGTGCTCGTAGAGGTCAACTATTAATAATCATGCACTTAATCCAAAAACTAATTTTAGGCTGTGCTCGTAGAGGTCAACTATTAATGATCATGAATGCATGCCTCATTTAGGACAATTCTCCTTATAAATACAACGTCTCCACTCTCCCGACCATCAAGTCACGCAAACCAAATAATTTGTCACTGTTACTTTCATCGCACAATGGCTATGTCCAAAGGAAAGGTTCTTTGCCTTTGCGTCTTCATGTTTCTTGGAGTTTTCGCTTGCGATACAAATGCCAAAACAATTGGCTATGGAGTTATTCAACGTGGGACGATTCCTTGCGACCCATTGCATCGTTTTAATTGTAAAGGGAACATACCTGCTAACCCGTACCAAAGAGGTTGCGAAAGAGAAACGGAATGTCGGTCGGGTGGTAATTAACGTGCAAAGAAGGAAAGATTGGTGGCATTCACATACTATCGAGTTTGAATAAGCAATAAGTTGATGTTATTTCTACACCAAATGTTGTTATTTCCACACCATTAACAATAGCCTAAGGAGTAATATCTAAATAAGAAAGCTTGTCTTTCATCTTATAATTTATGACATTATTATTGACAAAGGATCCACTTTGTAACATATTATATAATGTACCTTCAATATTTTAATGATCCAATGGCTATGTTGAATGCGATGATTTTACTTTAATTCATGCAATCTTTGTGCGCTTGTTTTTTATTAAAATTATTAGTACAAGAATGATTGCAGATGGAAGTTAGTTTTCTTTAATGGTGTTAAGGATAATACGGTTAATATCCATCCAACACATTCAAATTCAATCACAATGTTTGACAGAGATTTACAAGCAAGAAAAGATAACACAGCAAACTCCTCAACTAATAAAGATAAACATAGATGTCCAATATAAGTGCATGATAAGATAGCTAAAAGACTCATTTAGAACTCTATATGTTGTATAAGTCTTATTCAGAGTTATCATGTTCTATATCAACTATGTATTCACAATGATTATAAATACAATACAGCCATCACTAGATTTAGTGAGGCAAACCAATACAAAATCTCTGAATTCTTAGATTTCACAAATGGCATCGGTAAATTGGAGTTTTTAAGACATTATACAAATGTACTCATATATTGAAATGTTAAGAAACTATATATTTATCTACTCTCTACGATAAATTCATTTTATTATTAATCAAGACTAGTCGCAAACCTGTGTGATGCACAGGAAAATTATTGAAAATAAAATTTAAATTAATTTTGATTCCTTTTACTTTTTTTGTTGAATATGTTTTTTTTTTTTTAGTTCAAAATGTTGTAGGCAAGATCGATAAAGAGACTTTACGAATCGGATTTAGGATTGATCCTATTTTTTGGTTTAAAAAAATAACTAAGAAATTATTTACCATAAGATAATTAAAATTTAATATAATGTAATTTTTCTTTTGACATAAGTTGAATATAGTCCAATTTTTATAAAACACGATTCATGTTTATATTTACCATATGGATCATGTTTCTATCCAAAAATAAAATAAATGATACTTAAAATAAGAAGAAGGACAAATAAATACATGGGCACATAATTATATGATCAAACCTAAATAATTTTCATAACTCATTTCAAGCTCACATGGTTTCATTATAACAAATCCATCCATCTTTCTCCATTGCCAACAACAAAATTAAATGAAATACATAAGAAAAAAAAAAAACTCTAAAAATCTTGATGAAAATTGATAATTATGATTATTATTAAAAGATATTTATATTGTGTTTATATATGGAATATATTTAGTATTAGACATTAATTATGATTGTGTTTTATATATGGAATAATATATTCTTATATTAAAGAAAATATGATGTGTCAAAATTCTAATGGAAGGTTTAATAATAGAATAAAATTTAAATTTAATTAGAAAACATATATTAAAATAATGAGGTGTAAAATTGTGAGATTTCAAAAGCTTATGTGGCGCAACATGATGAGGTCAACCAAAAGTCAAAAAGCTTCGGTTTTACATTATAGTATAGATATGTTTGAACATTTTTAGATATGGTTTTCAGGACAAAGTTTTCATGTAAATTGGTTTAGAGGAAAATTCTTCCCATCCATTACAAGGTAACTTAAAAAATTATTTTGTCTACTTATAGTCTCATGACCAGCTAAAATGACTTATTTAACTGATGGATAGAGTTTTTCTCTAAATATTCACAAAATAATTAACGTGTAATCTCAAAAAACGGCTTGAAAGATGAGGGATGCATATAACTTATAAATTGCACAACCAAGAATACTTGATCAATGTGGGACAAAACTCTCTCTTTAATAAAAAGTACATGTAGATAGTCATTTAAGTTGATATATAGTGGGTTGGAATCCTTAAAAATTTAATAAATCATGATCTGATTTAATACATATGGATAATCTAATAAACCGTCACGTAATTGACGGGAGGAGATTCTTCCAAACCAGTTTGCAAGAAAACTTTGTAAATCTAATCAAGATTGTTATTTTTTACAAATTTAAATTTATTTATTTTCGTATCTATTTAATTATTACATTAGTAAAGTTTGACCTTCCAATCAAACCCCAATCCGACTTCAAAACTTGAATTTCTCTTCTTATTTTTTGTTCTTTTAAGGGTTCGGTTTTTGAAAACCATAGACTATATAGAGAATTTTAATGACAATATTATGCTCAAAATTTCATAGAAAAACTTAGACGGCAGTGCATATGCTTAATCAAAATTTACAAACAATTTGTCTTTGACTATTAACTGTTATTGGCATGTGCAAATATATATAAGTTGATTTTTACCAATTAGACCGTCTAATGTTGCTCCACATGATGATCACTTAAACGTATAATGATAAAAAAAAAAGATGCTAGGGAAAATAAATTTTGGCTAAAATGCATAATCACCCCCTGAGGTTTGGCTCAGTTGCAAACAGACCCCCTGGGGTTTTGATTTTGCAATATAACCACCTGGGGTTTTTAAATTGGTGAAATTGACCCCTCTAAGTATATTTTTTGTCAATTTTGCTAACAAAATTTGTCATATGTATTGCACTTGGGTTTATAATAATGAATTTTTTATTATAAAGTGGTCACATACAATGCATATGATAAATTTTGTTAGCAAAATTGACAAAAAATATACTTAGAGGAGTCAATTTCACCAATTTAAAAACCCCAGGTGGTTATATTACAAAATCAAAACCCCAAGGGATCTGTTTGCAACTGAGCCAAACCCCAGGGGGTGATTATGCAATTTAGCCATAAATTTTTTACTACATATTATTTTAACGAACTGGTGTGTTATAAATCACAAAATTATAATTAAGACATTTATTTATTATTATGTGTTCAACTAGTACCACTCACATTCATTGTCATGTCAATTTGTAAGAATTTTGTAGTACCTTTAGCATTTTCAAAAAAAGAAAAGAAAAAAAAAAAATTTTGATAGAACTTAAATTTGTAACATTATCCAAGTTATGCTCAACTTTTCTAGGATCAAAGTCTTTGGCCAAAAAAAGAAAAAAAAACAATGCTAAGGATACTAAAAATCTTACTAGCCTTTACAAATTGAAGTGACACCCATCACAAAAACGTAATTCAAACATTCATTTATCATGTTTTGAAATCCACTAATCACATTCATTGTCACATAAGTTTATAAAGGCTATGTGCTAAATTTTGTAATATCTTTAGCATTTTCCACAAATAAAATATAAAGAAAACAAGAGAGAGATAGTAATGACCCGTGTCTCCAAATATGTGAGTGATACTAAACTTTTGAAAAGCTAGCATAAATTTTTATTTTTTATTTTCATGATTTTACATGATCTAAAAATGAAAACACATGCCGAAAAGCAAAAATTTATAAATGATTCTTGAACATGTTATCTCATATGCTAAATGCAAGTTTAAAGAATTTGTATTTCCTCTCTTTTTAATGACATGTAATATAATTGAAATTAATTCTCCAAATATTATAACATATAATGAGTATTATACAAAAGTTATAATATAATTTCTTACAAAATATTTTAAAATTTAACCTTGCATCACTATCCGCTAGTAACTCAATCAAAAAAAAAAATTAGGCTACACTCGTGAGATCCCCTGGCTCCTTCTCCTACATCAGGCTCCTCCACTCGAATGAAACTCAACCTTGAGTTTTCTTCTGAAAATTAAAATCTTCCGCTCCAAATAAAAAGATACTTTGAATACTGGACCATCCTCGAAACTTGCTTGGAATTATTTTCCACAATTTGTGCAACCCAAAATTTCTTCTATTCACCCTTCAATTGATTTGCAATATTAACCAATAAAGGCTTGAAGACAAAATTAAAATTTTCTACTCCAAGAAAATCAATTGATTGTGTTGTAGAGATCTTCAACAAATCAACTAGATCTTGGGAATAATGGGTTATGGATTAATGACCATCATGTTTCCTTTCAGTTGAATCTTCCACGATATTCCCAAAAATTTTCGCCTCAAGATTTTTGTCATTTTCTCCAATCAATTCTAAATTTCCTTCTTTAGCCTCTTCAAGAACTCCTTCCAAAATATCATCTTTGATAGACGATATTTTTTCAAATTCTTTGTCTTCTAACTCTTCAACCTTTGTCAAAACTTAATCTTGTTCAACTTCTTTAATACTAAAATTATTCTCATAAATTGAGTTTTTCACAACATCAATAACACCCAAATTTTGATCTTTCCACCATGAACTGATATTGAGATTCTCGTTATATTTCCCTTCAAATAATTTTGTTTGTCCATGACTATAACTGGTATAAAACAATATCTCATCATGATCACAGAAAAAGAAAAAACTCACCATCAATCTTTTCATTCTTGGCAATGAGAAAATTTTAGACTTACCTCTTCACATTTTAAAATACTCTCCATTCCACCAATCTGCTGCATCCCTCACAAGCTTCCTCGATAAAAGTAGCGCCTTGAAATCTTCAGAAATCTTTGCATAGGTAAAACAACCTTCAAATTTCAAGATCCAATCTATGAAGTCTTCTTTGTATGATATGCAATCAAAGCATGGAATGTCCTTAAAACTAGCCATAAACCCGTGCGATGCACGGAAAAATTAAATGAAATCTAAAGAATTATTGGTCTAAACATGATCACAGAGAAAGAAAAAACTCACCATCAATCTTTTCATTCTTGGCAATGAGAAAATTTTAGACTTACCTCTTCACATTCTGAAATACTCTCCATTCCACCAATCTGCTGCATCCCTCACAAGCTTCCTTGATAAAAGTAGCGCCTTGAAATCTTTAGGAATCTTTGCATAGGTAAAACAATCTTCAAATTTCAAGATCCAATCTATGAAGTCTTCTTTGTATGATATGCAATCAAAGCATGGAATGTCCTTAAAACTAGTCGCAAACTTATGCGATGCACGGAAAAATTAATTGAAATCTAAAGAATTATTGGTCTAAAAATGATTTTTTTCTGTTTTTTTTATATTTGTCTAAATATGAAAAATTGATAATTATTAAAAGAAATTTATTATTATTGTGTTTATATATAAAATATATTATAGTATTAGGCATTTATTATGATTGTGTTTATATATATGGAACAATATATTATTTCTATTAAAGAAAATATAATGTGTCAAGATTCTAATGAGATGTTTAATTATAGAATAAAATTTAAATTCAATTAAAATATATATATTAAAATAATGAGGTATAAAATTGTGAGAGCAACTTATGTGGTGCAATACTATGAGGTCAACCAAAAGTTAAAAAAGTTTTGGTTTTACGTTATAGTATAGATTATGAACATGTCGCCTGATAAGTCAATTAACAAAAGGCCCTCAAGTAACATCTTCAGTGCGATTCTTGTCAACTCTTTGTGTCCTATTTGCTTTGAGTCCCAATCTGACATGTTGTTCTCGAACTGTTCATTTACTGCCTTTGTTCCTTTATTACCGCCCAAATAACATCTTTCCCACAACTTCCACCGTTGGAGCCTTCAACTCCATCTCCGTTAGCAGCCATCAAACCAGGCAAAACCTCGCTCTGATACCACTTAACACAGTACGGAAAACATGAAAGGGATAGATTGCGTTTTAGCTAAACTTAAACCCTTAAATCCATGAGGGGCTTCTTGAATCCACAAGGAAGAACTCTGGAATCTATCAAAAATAAAGAAAACCTTAATTTTATTGAAAGATAATTGTTACCTTCATTTTACATATTGCCAGCCTATTTAATTTTCCATGTAAGAATATTCCTAAACATATCCTAATTGATACAGTATCATAATAAGACTCTAATTTGAGAAAAATTATTCAGTTTACTGGGTGAACCAGGTGAGTGGTCTACCAATCAAATAAAAAAAAAATGACACGTGTTCTAATTAAATGACTCAGCTATACACCAATACAGACGTACAGTCAGATAACAAAAAATATTAACATATAGCTGAGTGAGATCCCCTGGCTGAGTTATTTAATTTTTTTTGTAATCTGATTGATTTGACGTATGGCTGAGTCATTTAATTAGAACACGTGTCATTTTTATTTGATTGGTGGACCATTCACCTAGTTTATCTAGTGGACCGAATAATTTATTTTAAAAACACCTAAAATTAAGGAAGTAAAATCAGAACTCTTAAAATAATGAAAATTTCATAAAATATTAAAAATCATCTCATGATGTGAGATCCCCTGGCTTCTAGGCCCACATCACAATAATGTAAAGGAACTCCCCCAGATAGGTGGGGATGCTCATAATATCCAGATGCCAGATGCTCATAATATGATGGTCTTATCCAGATGCCAATTACTAGATTGTTTTGAGTTGCCCAGGCATTTTTAATTTGATTTTGGTATGTGTTAACACAGAAATCTCTGCAAGAAGATTGCGGCTATATGGCCTTGTCCTAAGAGTCAATAGACCTTGAAGAGGATGCAAGACTAAAGTAAAAACCAAGTTACCCAAAAGTCGTAACCCAGTAAGCAGTAGCCACCACTGACTTCATTCTATAGTCCCATCAGTGAAAGAAGAAATATGGCAAATTCTAGATATCAGAATCAAGCAACAAAATATTTTTTCAAGTTCCACAGTACATTCATCTTAGAAAAATCTCCACCTTCTCATTGCGCATATGTTCATCTTTGATTCTTCGTCTTGCAGAAGCTGTTCATGCAATTTATATTTCATCAAAAGCTACTTGACCAAAGAGGCATGAGAGTCATGACAATCAAGTGTATTTTACCATTAAAACCGTCCTGAATGAAGTTCAAGATGTTAGGAAAAATAGACATGTGATACAATCTGGTAACCTAGTTGTCACCCCATTAAACCATTGGAACTCTCCCTAAATGCAGGTATAATTGATTGGAAAAAGTTTGTCAACCAACAAAAGATGTATAGCAGATTCAAAAGGGAGAGGACTGAGGAGAACAACTTCCAATGTCATGTTAAATGTAACTTTCAGAATAAGTATCATCAAATGGCTTTGATTCCTAATACAAATTGAGGTTATGAGCCAACAAGTATATAAAGAGTATCAAATAACAAGCTATTAATTTTCATTGACTTGGAAACACGTACCATCATTATCAAGCAAGAGAAAAGCTTAGCCCATTATTGCATAACAAATAAAGCAATACAACTCATTCACAGAAAAACAAGAGCTTGCTTAACCCATAACAAGAGTTATTGGCTCACAACAACGAAGCTAAAATTTTCAGAACTAAAAATCCCCTTGGCCCATACTTTCTTATTATTCAATTCATTCTTCCTCTGCATCTCCTTCTGCAAAACTCAAAGCCTGACAAACTGAAGTCTCCACCTCCTCATCATTGTAAAAGTACGACCTCCGCCCAATCAATTGAGCTACTCTTTTTGCCGGCCCTGAGTCCCTCGGGCTCTCGTTCACACACCGGAGTGTCCTAATCTTCGGAAGCACATCACCCATCTCAGCATTTGACACTGCATTACCATCCTCCTGACTCTTGTACACCACTACATCACTCGGAACCTCCCACCGCTTCTTCACCCGGCTCTCTGTCCCTTGAATCCCACGTGATTTTCCCACCGACGAAGCCCTCCTTTTGTCACATCTCTTCCCATCATCCTTATCATTCTCCGGTAGAGACCGCTTCCGGCCGTCACTCAATCTCAAATTCCCATTAGTATGATTAGCAATCTGATTATACCTGCTCGCCACTACCCGGCCAGGCTTCAATGGCTTCTTTGCCCACTTTTCTCCATCTTTAAACAACTTCTTTGGTTGAATTGATGAAACAACCCCATCTTCTTTCTTCACAGGCCTTTTAGAAGTCACAGTGGTGACGGCTTGCTTTGGAGCTTGAATCTTTGACACGGTTTTCCGCGATTTTGGGCTAAGACTCAGACTTTTTCCCCTTTCTTTAATCACTTTCAACTCATCAATATCTTGAAGTTTCCAAAAGCACGATTTCCGGCGACTCTGTATCGGCTGGACCGGGGTGATCTCCAGCTTGCTGGGCTGCTGCTGCCGAGCTCTGGCTCCAGCGAGTATTTCCGAGGGCCCTAAACTCATACCCCTTCGGTTAATCTTCGATTTAACGCTTGAAGGTAAAGTTTCTTCAATCTTTTTCATCAAATCCGAATTCTTCACAATTTGTTTCGGCTCCATAAACTTAGCCGGCACGAACCTTCCACGCCTTTCGATCGTCTTCATCGCATTTCTCTCTGCCTTTTCAAGCCTAAGCGCTTCAAGTCTTGAAGATAACCGAGCAATCTCCTTTTGAATTTCCTCAATCTCCAAATCAATTTTTCTTTCATCACAGACTCTCTCCTTTTCATCTCTTTCTCTTCCTTCATGTCCTTTCTTTGATACCACTGGAGTTTCAAGAAGGCCCTCCTTGACGAGAAGCTTGAATGGCTTCCCTTGTGAGTTTCTGATAAGGCTATTCGGGCAAAGCGGCTTAATGGGTACCGAAGATTTCACAGGCACGGGGGTTTTCACCACAAGAGGGCTCAGATTTTCTTTGCTGCAATCGGATTCAAGCGATTCGGACAGATTGACGGTGTGCAGATTAGACCAGGAAGATTTAAAGGCGGCAGAGCCTTCAGATTCTTCGTTGTCAAAGGCGGCATTGTTCCATATCTGGAGGTCTGGGGCGTTAATGGCATCTGGGTATTGAAGAATACTACTCATTGTTTGTTGCTTAATGGGTTGAAGCAATTCTTAAAGATCAATGGGGTTTTAAGAGAGTGAGTGTTTGAGTGTTTTTGGTTTGTGGATTTCTTGGATGGTTCTTGATGCTGATCAGAGAGAGAGAGAGAGAGATTTGGGGAAAATTTTTGTATTTTGAGATTTTTGACCGTTGGAGGAGAATTTAGACGTTAGTAGAGGGAGTGGTGCTGGAGGTGGTATATTGGCCGTTGGATGATAAACGGCTCCTATAGACGCTCCGATTTGATTTTAAAAGGTTAATTTGCCAAGATTTGTTGGCATTTAAATACGGTTTTTTGTCTTTGTCTTTAGGTAAAATGGGGTCCATATGGAGCGCCTTAAATACGGTGCGTTTCATGCAAATCACAACACGAAAACGGTGGGCATCTAATTTACTATTTAGTATTTACCCCTTTTTTTTTTTTGCTTAGTATTTACTATTTACCTACTCCAATGTTCTTATGCTAGGGAATTTTTGTTGTTTTAAATATTTTTGGGAAGGGGATTCAAACGCTTAATATTTCCATTAAAATTCCCAAATAAATGATGAATTTATGATCCAATAATAATAATGGTTGTTATTGAAGATTGTCTAGTGCTATTTATCTTTATGGTTGTTTTTAAGTTGTGACAAAACCAAATATGGTGGTGCTATCTATTTTCAAGGTGCATTTGAAAAAGTGATGTTTAAAAGAGTTATACTAAGGAAAAAAAAAACAGTGAAGTTAATTTTTTATTTTATTTATATAAAAACTATACTTTAAAAAAATATGGGTTTGTAAAGAGTCTTGTACTTCAATTAGTAATTCCAATTCCCACCGTTTTCAACAAAAATATTTAGAGTTCAAATCTCCATTTCACAATTATCGAATTAATGACAAAAAAAAGTATGGTTTCACACCGCTCAAACAAACGTTTAATAATAGTTGAATACTTGATGTTTACATAAATAAAAGATAAATTTAAATTTTAAATAAAGAATAGATTAATTAAAAGAAAAATTAATGCCCATATTGAGAAATGCACGTACAAAGATATATTGGAAACTTTCATTTTTTATTTATTTAATATGTACGGAAATCTTTTAAGTGATATTACTATCACATTGACTTTGCATGGAATCTATTTGTTAAATAAATTACAAATAAATTAATTTCTAGGTGATGTATTCATGTCAAGTCGTCAACCTAATATGATATTATAAAGCATATTGAATTATATCATGTTTGTAGCAACCAATATAACTTGTTTACAAAACGAGTTATGTGGGTTGTGTCATGTCACCGACTTGTTTAATAAATGAGTTATCTTCGAGGAAAGAGGTTTTGACACAAATAAAAAATTGGTTGTATTTAGGTTGACCAAAATAATCTATCATCCTTCGAGATTAAGTGCAATACTTTTTAACAATATTTTTTAGGACAATCGAGATAAAAAGTTGTTAAGTTGTTTCTGCAACTTTCAATCTCGTATGTCCAATGAAAAATTAACTTTTTAATATATCTAATTAGATGGCCAAGTGTTTTTTTACATCCAAAGTCACAATATCATCATAAGAGCCACCAACTCTTCAAACAAGAAAAAGAAAAATTCAAATAAAAATAAATAAAATTTTGCATCCCACGCTCTGCCTTTCCATTTATTCATAACTTTGAAGTTTAATTTTGCGGATGATGCAATTAAAGAAAGTGTTTTTCTTGTTCTAGGGTTGTTTTAGGTGCTTGGTTTCCAATGGCATGTCAAAGACGATAGAGAGAAGAGAGGAAGGAAAAAGGAGAGAATGTTTGACCCAAAAATAGAGCCCACAAAACATTATTTACTGAAACGCATTGTTTTTGCTTCATTTGTGTTCAAACAGCATTACATGAAAAATGAACGGAATAAGATTTTTGTAAAGGTTGATGAACTATGAAGTTTTAAGTTGAACTTTTTTTTTTTTTTAATCTAAGGTTAAATTTGAAACAACTTCTAACTATAGGATTACTTATGAAAAAAAAAAAAAAATTCTAACTATAGGATTTAAAGTATAATTTTCTCTATAATTAGCTAAATTTGAAACAACTTCTAAGTATAGGATTACTTAATAAAAAAAAAAACTTCGATTTGTCTTTAAATTGGACAAATATAAAGGTCCGATAAAAAGAAAACTAAACTTCCATCAACTAGTAATATAGTTTATTAGAAACAAAAATCAAACTCGTTGAAAAGGATTTTACAATAAGAAACAATTTAAAATTGTAACAAATCAATCATTGAGGAAATAACATTACTACAGAAGGCAAATACTGCGCTTAAGAGGGGAACAAACAACCCACCTTCCTCAGGGCAACAAAAAATATATTACAGGGAGGGGCATTGATTATTACCGAGTTGACATCAGCACAATACAGTTGGGGAAAAACAAAGAACAAAAGAAACAAAACAGCAAATCACCATAGATAAATAACACTTACGGGGAACAGAAGCGCCAAATACACAGACAACATGATCATAAAGATAGAGAAAGGCTCCTCTGGTTTCCAAGATTATGTGGTTTTATCTCCCATGAAGTAACCTGCTGTGCTTCCTCCAGGAGGATAAAAGGCAAAGAGATCTCACGGATCATCAGGTCACCGCAAAATGGGCATTCGTTGGCTATGGCATCGTCCAGCTGTGATCGGAGCTGGCCACCAGTTGGAAATAAATTAGTCAGTATAGCTTTACTTTTGAGAAGCAATAGACTCACAAGAAGAGATTTTTATTTTTTATTTTTATTGAAGAAACAGAAGAATTAAATAAGGTACATGAAGTAGATGCTTAAAAGGCATCAGAAACAATAGCAAAAAAGTGAAAATAAACATTACTAAGAATCTGTAAAATGATAGTGGTCAACAATGAAACGCTCGTTACTAAGCCAGGAGACTAGAAGTAGATGCAAATCAGACACAATTCAGAGCAATGCATGGCTTCATTCTCAAGTGGTACCAAACTCCTCCATATAAACCAATATATGCTGCTTGAATGCAAATCGGGAACCATGTGAAAGTACAGACCTTATCTACTGGGGTCATGCTAGTTATGGATTCCTCAGTTAGGGTACCATTTGAATCCTTCCTCGCTTCCCCCCCAAGTAAAGTAAGTTGCTTCTGCAGATCCAGTATATACTCTGCCTGCAACATTCATTCAGAAATGGACAAAAAGAAAATAAAAATAAAAAATTAGACTGGGCCAGAAGGATCTTGTTACTGGTATATATCTCAAACCAAAAAACATACAGTCAAAGCATGTGTTCCCTTCAGAGTACCAAGCACAATAAGAATAAATAATATACAGTTTTAAGAGAAGCTACTGACATTACAGAATTTAAGTAATTGAACTTTTTTCTTCCCTTGATATTCTGCAACACTAATCGGTAGACCCCAAATGATTGATTAAGCTTCCAAGTTGGCTTTTCCTTTCCTCCAACTTAACAGACAATTAAAGTGATATAACCACATTCACATTCAGTGGGGCTAAATGTCTCGGCTATGTAATTGTCACTGTTATAAAAAATAATCTCTTAATTTATTTATAATTTTGTCAAAGCCTTTAATTATTATTCCTTATGATGTTGTTTGCTATTGAACAAGTTAGAAATCTGTTTCCTCTAGTTAACACATCTTGTTATGAACACTACTAGCCATCTAACAAATATATCATAGTTTTTATCTAAACTTGGCTCTGATTGACATCTCACAAATCTTTTGACACAGCTAGTGATAGATTAACCAGAAACAATTATAGTCATACACTTCTGCTAACGCTAAAGATAACACCACAACTTACTTGAGCTTCGTTGGTACTCCGTGTTACGTGTGCAATCAGGCATTGTGCATGGAAGGCATGTCCACATGGAAAGACATAGAAAGGGGCCATTGGTCCTATTGATGTGTAACCCCGAGCCATCTGGTACTCTCTACCCACAGTTAAGATTTTACGTCTACAAGCCTGATAATTCACAGATAGAGAAGTCATATTTCAGATATAGGCACAAAACTAAATAAAAAATTCAATTAGTTCACAACAGCAAAGTATATTTCAACTTCAAAGGAAAACACATATTAATTACAAAAGAAAACCATAGGGTTAAGGAATTAGAAGGAGCACTTTCAAAGAAACCCATATCAAGCATGATAATATGCTTTTACTCCAATCTAAGTGGTGTGTATGTGAATTCACATTATCTACAGAGACACACACAATACCAACTGTTACTTTATCCAATTAATTATTGGCTTGTCCTTGGCAACTAAAAATCAGGATGACTTATACCCCACATTCTTCATCACGATCAATCACAGCATATCTTTGAGCAAGTGCACTGATATCATTTCTGATGTTGTCTGCACCATGTGTAGCATCATTCATCTCCTGTTTCAGTAGTTCAATTTGTTTGTTGTAATCCTCTAGCGATGAGCAAATTGCCTCCTACATACATATAAAAGAAATTAGACTAAAGGCATCTGAAGAGAATTTAAAAGCAAGTACAGTATTCTAAAAGTTGGTTATATTAGACATAGGATCATTTAGACACATGTCATCCTCCATTTCTGATTAAAAAATAAACTACTTTCAGAAAGGACATATATCACACTATATTTGTTTAACAATAAACAAGGTCTCCCTTGCATGCAAACAAAAGAAGAGATACCTAAATTTCTAAATTTCTAATTTTTTTTAAACATAACAGAACCCACCATTGCACTCTTGAAATTTCTAAATGAGCTTATAACTTTTTGTGAGATTTCAAGGGTAATAAAGAAAAAAATATTCTTTTTTATTTCCTTTTTTCTTTTTCTTTTTTGGATAATTGGCACATTAAAGAAGTAAATTATAAGTTTGAAACTCCAGAAAGCTCACATAAGTTTGGTTTTCTTCAAAACCTTATTTGTTTTTAGCATTTACTGCTCTCTCATTTAAGTCTCGTTTTCCTTTATTTTCCTACCACCTTACTATAGATTCATCTTCATGGAAAGAAGATTAGTATGAAGTAGAAAGTATAATGTGAACAACGCATTACCCAAAACAACCCAGTCAGTATCAAACTTAAAGGGGGGAAAAAATAAAAGAACACACACACAAAGAGGGAAAGAGATCATTTATCTTCTAGCACTAGCAAAGCCTTTGTTTGGAAAATGGGTATTTAGAAAGAATTAGACTTCAAAACTTTGAAAGCAGATTGTGGCAGTCACTGGAGGTATTTCAGAGGGTGCAGTCTTCAATTAATTGAATGGTTCTTTCCACCTATTAAGTTGTCGTCACATTCCCTGGTCAGTGTCTATTGTTTATATCTGTCCTTTTCATCTGCTACATTTGGGTCAACAACCTTTAGAACTAAAGCATTTGTGAGGGAAAAAAGAAAGAAAAGCAAATGTACAAAAGAGCAGCAGTTATGTAATAGAAAACTAACGCAAAATCAACAGAGGGATATGTAGCTCAACTACTGTATGCAAGGCACAAGAAAGTCTTAAACCCCTTAACCCTTGGGGAAAGATACATTCATTATAAAATGTAAGATGAAATCCAGACTCAGAAAACTAATGGAAGGGAAAACCCCACAATATTTTATATGGAGGTAAACCACAAGCTCTTCCACATCGGAAACACCAGCAAATGGCTACTTCACTTGATCAGGCAATAAAGAAGAAAAGAAATCCATACATCAAAAGGAGGGAATTAGCCTGAGTTAATGTTAAAAAGCTCTGAGATTTGAGGATATAATTAAAAAGATTCTGTTAAAAGCAAATGAATTGTGATTTATCGGTATCCTTGGAGGTGAAGAGAATTATTTAAATTGGAGTTGCTTGGTACAAAGAACAGTTGAATATAACTAGCATGGAACTTGAGAATAATTAGAGAATATAGATTTAGCTCATTCAAGAAGCAAGAACAGAAAAAAACAGAGTAGTAAATTTTACAAAAGAAGAATTGTAGCCCAAGGTATAAATGGAATCATTGTGATCACTGAAACTAGAAGAAAATCAGGTGATAAATTCTCACTTTGAAGTCATCAATCAGAGCAAAGTCCGGAAAGAATGGTAATATATCCTCAATCTTTAGAAGGCCATCAGTTTCCTTCAGAAATGCTATAGCCTTCCGTATGTTCTCCCTTTTAGCCCCCTTTTCCTGTTCAATAACATGCTTGGCGACCATAAGCCATAGCTTCTTTCTTAAGTCTTCATCATCTTCAACCTTGTCAGCTTCAGCCATTGCAAGCTCAGGATCAACCTAGTGCACCAAAAGGAGAATTTACATAAGATAACAATGTTGTCTAAAATGAAAGCGAAGATAACCATTAGAAAGTTTGAAACAAGTGTATTGCCTAATATTATAGGTTCCACACATAAGAAGACAACACGTGGTGGGCTATGGTTAAACCAACTAGTTTTAGACTTCTAGCCTCCTTGGAAACTGGAGATTTCTGAATATTAGGATGCAACAATCACAACCTACTGCCACTTGTGATTACAAGTATTTGATCTTATTACAAGTGTTTAGGAGGTGCTAGCAAAAAGCATTTTCCTCAGAAGGGAAGTGATGGATGTTTTCTTTTGCTGGAACAGGTTGTATTGGAGGCATTGCAATAGCATCATATATAATGTGACCCCTCAATGTCTCATGTGGATGATTTAGAGGGAGAGGAACAGTTGAATATTCAAGGGCATGGAATCATTGATCTTAAGTCTAGTTTATTGCATCTTTTATTCGAATGTTGTATTAGGAAGTATTCTGTAATTATTTAAGAAGCTCTACCATTTGATTCCTTCAATTAATAGAATTTTATTACTTATTAAAAAAGAAACAAACAGTTCAACACATTTTGATGACAAAATTACCCCAAAACCCCACATTTAAAATGCCATACAAGAAGTTGATGGGGGAAAACTATTGAAACAGCTATGGGTAATCAAATTAACCAAAGCGGAATAAAAAATAAATAAAAAATTGTTAGCATCAAATTGCTACCTGTAGGGCAAGAGCAACTGCTTCTTCATGCATAGACATCATGCTGTATATATGAACACAGGCACGCATTCGCTTTTCCTTGAGGCATAGGCGTAAGGCATACTTGGGATCATAAAAGAATTCGGGGCCATTTTCCCGTCCTTTCCCAAACTTGCATTGTAGGAAACGCAAAAGTGCACCATCATCTTCCTGATAGAATATGAAAGAAAAAACAAAATTCAATTTCTATACACACTGTAATTTATTCTGTACACAAATGCTAGAGTATGTTAAAATATATATATGCAGAAGGATAACTGCATGAATTTTACCCAAAAGCAACTAGAATCTTTGTACCAAAAAAAAATTCAATTCACTCCACAATATCTTATAATTAACATAAGGATACACATGCGTTTCAAAAGCAACATAAGACTCACAGCTTTAATTCATTGTAAAACTTGGGATCAAGTGTGACCAAGTTCCACTTTATAATATGATACAAAAAAATTATGAATGATACAAAAATCAAATATCTTTCAGACACTATTGTGATATTGAGTTCATAAAAAAAGGGAGACATCGGAAGTTTTGATAAAAATGCTTGGAAATATTGATATAGAATGCATTGGCCGACCATAACCCGCCAACACCATGACATCAATATAGAGTGCAAGAATTAATTTCATCATATATATGATAGAGCATGCAAAATTATTATGCTGCAATTAACTTAGAAGCATATATTAGAGAAATATTTCAAAACTCTAAAGCAAGAAATCAACCTGCTTGGCATACAAGGAGAGAAGCAAGTTGTGAACTCCAGGATCCTCATTATGTAAACGATGAACACAGTATTCCAAATATTTGATGACTTCATGTGTTTCATTCCTGAATGTGATATATAGTAGCAATAAACAGTGAATACAAAGTTTATAACTTAAATAATAGAATGCATGACTAACCACTAAACAGAAACAGAACTTCCAAAGGTCAGATTAACTTCTAATGTTGGTTTTTATCAATTTAAGTGTTGTACCTGACAATGATGAGATGTAATTTTCTCCATAATACAAAATTGTCGCAACATAAGCGAAATATTGTATCTATTCAAATCCAAATGTGCTTGTAATTTCAAAGAAGAGGCATATATATATAACTGAGTATATGATTCCTCCATCTCAGTTTGTCATCAGGGAATGCTCCATATCCAAACTTAATGAATAAATAAATGAAGATATTGTTATTGGAGCTTTGTAGGTGCCTTTATTACTTTCAGAAGTAAATGCCTTATCCTAGATCCTATGTCTAAATTCTACCCCCCAGTATACATGACATATCATCAGTATATTAATTTCTGTGCTAAATCAATGCAGGAAGTTACTTTTTCATGACAAAGATATAATTTGCTCATTATGAGCAAAACCTAAAAGCATGGTCTAGTTTTCTAATGCTCCCTTTCTTCCAACATACAATACTTGGTGAGTAGGAATATGTACAAATATAACCACATAAAGCGTCAAAGAGGCTTATCAAAGAAGGATTCCATTGAGCCTACTTAGCAGAGCTAAGGTTTAGAACCCATTTTTTTAGTGTTTCTATAATATAACAATTGAAAGATTTTTTTTTTTTTTTTTACAACAACGGTGTTCATGCTTTATGCACACCTTGTAGCTATCTTTCAATTAAAATCATTCTATTACTTATAAAAAAAAAATCAAAGGCGTTCAAAGTTCTTCGAATCCTTGACTATTCCCTTGGGTATATGTAATCCACTCGTCCCATGTATACCAAATATTACAGGGAGAATCCCTTGGAAGTGATCCTAAGATGCTGACTAGAGGTTTCAAACCCAGGACCTCATAGATCTCATGAAAGCTAAGGAGGTTTGAAATTGCATGAACTAAAAACTCCATGGATTCAAGGGGTTGAAAAGTTTAAAAAAAAAAAATAAAAAAATCAGCATTTACAAAATGACCAATAGTACCATGTTTTTAGCACAAGGAATGCACAAAATTGCTAATTTATCAACAGGTGATTTCTTCTATTGGCAAGTTACATATTCACCCCATAAGTTTTGAATCCATGACCTCACATTATAGGTGATCACAGGTAGGTCAGGCTTGGGTTGAGTGTCAACTTGCCAACCGACTTGATCACATCAAGGAAGATAGCCCAACCACTGCTGACTGAGAAGATGCAGCTTATAGACCAATCCAGTAAGGTTATGTCAGCAATCGGATTGGGGATGACCAGTTCATCTTGTTGACACCGACGATTTGCGGCCAGCAAGCGATTTTGTCAGATCCGGTAGAGATCTCCATTGAATCCCTTCATAGATCTTACTGTGAAGGGCCAAAGGGAAAGAGAGGGTGATGGCAAGGTGGGCGAGGGACGACAAGGAGGCAAAGTGTGTGGGGATGACGGAGAGGAATGGTGATGACCGGTGTGGTGAGGTACAACACTTATATTGATAAAAACCAACATTAGGAATCAGTTTATAGGGGTGTTGTGTGTACCCCATGGAACTGCTTTGAATCTGTAAACTTGACCAAATACAAAGTGTACCTGACAATGACTTGTAAGTGTTGTAATAACACAACAACAACAATCAAGCCTTAGTCCCAAAATTTTTGGGGTCGGCTATGGATCCTCAACAGACCAGTTTGTAATAACACTATTATAAAAATAAAAAAGTGTTGTAATAACACTTCAATTGAGAAAAAGTGAATCTATAATCAATTTAAGTGTTGTAAGTGTTACACACTCCTATTTACCTGACAATGATGAGATGTAATTTTCCCCACTAATACAAAGTGTCATAGGAATTAATATTGTACCTAATGACTGGTGGGTGAAGGTCATATGGGTGTCGGTTGTGTCGGGTGCACCAAGTTTATAGGATGAGGCCCATGTCCAACAAAAAACATCGGGTTTTGCATTCTAAAATCCAGTCTCGACTCTCAACCAAGTAATTTGGCGAAACTGTCCGAACCGGATTGGATCGGACAGGTGGGTCAGTTTTCTCAGGTGTTTGATCAACCTTACCCTCCAGCCTTCTTAATGGAGAAGGAAGTGTCATTTGAGTCAAAGCTCATTGTCGTATCAACTGATGAATCAAGTAAAGAGCCTAGATGTAGTGTTTATTTCACTTTCTTTTCCACCAGATGATGGTAAGACTTTGATGTCTCTAACTTGCACACTATCCGTACTGTTGCCTAGTTCTTTTAATGCATTTCCTTTCTACCAAATTAAAAAAGAAAAGAGTGAAGAGCCAAATGGACTAAATATTCAGTACTGCTAGAAGCAATAATGCCAGATACAGGTGTCAGGTGCAACTGCTTTGAATCTATAATCTTGACCAAATTCTGCACTATGACACTTTCCAGGATCACATGCAAGTTTAACCAGGAACATTACAACATATTGCTATTATCACAAGAAATTTGTGAAGAATGTGAAAGAAACATATAGTTGATCAAAGATGCAAGTAGGTGCATATTACTTTGCATGAGGTTCACTTGAATATCGCATCATTGCTGGAATCAGTTTCCGCGGGTTCAGGTTGTTTGTGGCCATCCATGACTCCACAGTTTCATATGCATCAAGCATGATGAGGTCTGGGGCAAACTTATACTGCAAAAACAATTCAATGATTATGGAGGGCCCAGAGTGGGGAAATGTTACAACCATGATGTAGATTCTGGTGGGCAAAAATTTTCTTATCCTACCTGAACGTCTATAGGAACAGCAGGTTTTTGAAGTACTTCCAGTGCTTTCTTGGCTTCTCCTTGCTGAATACAAAACCAAGAGAGAGAGAGAAAAGGACAACCATAAGTAGTGACAGAGCTGGATTTTTCCCTCAGTGGGTGCAAATTTCAAAATTATCCCAAAGTTTTTATAGTAATTCGAAATTTTAGTCCATAGTTCAGGATTTGAAAGAAGATTTTGAAAGTTAACTTCGACACGATTTTCCTTTGATCTATGTTCAATACTGTGGCTACTAGTTTCTTAGGTAAGTGATCTCCAACGTTCATTTCATCCTAAGAAACTTATCCATGACTAATTCAAAATAATAACCTAGTCAACCTCAACACCTTTATTCTTTGCCACTACCACCTCCATGAGGAAAATCTGGAGTGAAAAGAAATGTAGTGGAATTTTTTTTTTTTTCCTTTCTATTTAATCTACCCATAGGTTTTTCAAATTGCAAGAAGCCCAAATCTTTTTAACAAAGCTCTCATACTTGATTGTGCAAATTGTTTTTTTTTTTTCAGTAAATGCAATTTCAAGAAATTTTCAAATCTCCCCCATTCTATATTATATGACCCAAAACTTTGATAAAATTCAGCCCACTGAGTACAATATGGCTCCGCCACTGACTATAAGTATCACACAACAAATTGGCTACCAAACAATACATAATCAATAAATTATAAATAAATACAAAAAGAATAAAAGTAGAGTATTATCTCTGCTTTAAAGCGAAGCAAATAAATAACCTCTCCCTTCAATGTATCATTTTCCAATCCATAAAATTAACTTCTATGGCCTAATTTTTCCAGCACCTTTTCCATTTTAGACCAGAAGCAAAATGAGAGTTGTATTATTAATGAAAAAAGGTACACAACAGAATTGACAATTACGTTTCCATTTTAAGAGAGTTGTGTTATTAATGAAAAAGGGTACACAACAGAATTGACAATCATGTTTCCATTTTAAGTGAATGCAATGGATCTAACTAATCAAATAATCATACAGCTTCTGATTTTAGCCACCACTCACCAATGAGCTCTAGTTCAAACGGCACCTCCTCCCCCCATAAGATAGGATGGAGGGTAAGGTCATGTGTTTAACAACCACTGGATAATCAAATAACTATATCAGCTTCTAATTTTAGCCACCACTCGCCAATGAACCATAGTACAAACGGGCACCTCCTCCCCAATAAGAAAGGATGGACAGTAAGGTCATGGGTTAACACCCACCAGTTGCGTGTAAACTCACCAATAAAATAAAAAATTTCAACCACTCTTATTCATTTTCTTTTTTAGCCAAAGAGAAACTGAACAACTAACTTCTAAGTGCCCGGATCTTAAACCAAAAGCTAATAATTGTGGGACCCAATATCAGACGCAGCAAGCACAGTTATGGTATGTTGAGATTTGTCTCTATCAGTCCCCTGATATGTTACTGTCAGAACCCTAAATATTATTGGGGCTTCCTTATTAGAAATGGGGGCAGTTGAGAAAGGAGTTAATAGTTTGAGGAGGATAAGTATTAGGTGATTCTTGGACAAGTACTATATTGGGTGTGTGTATGTAACTTACCGATAAAAAAAGAGTGGAACAATCTCTATTTTACTTTTTTTTTTTTTAATAAAAAAATAAAAAATAAAAAAAGGAGAGAAGAGGAAACCCATAAGTAGCAGCAACAGGTGACAACACCAACAAGATTCCACAAGAAACTCAAAAGGCTTCGAGAAAGTACCTGAATATAGTGGTGAACAACAATTTCATATTGCTCCTTTAGACTAGCAAAATATACTAGTTCTTCAACCCGACCATAACTGTAGCACATTCCAAAAGAAAACAAAGTTTCAGAATTATATTACTTGACCAGAAATTTAAGAGAGATTTACATGCATAAGAAATGAATATTTTCCTTTTCAGTATGAAGCATGGTGCTGCATCAATAGTCACAGTAACCAAAGAAATGAGATACGTAAACTATAATAAAAAAAAATTGGGGTTAAAAGTGAACCATGTTACCATGCATTACAATAAGAAAAGTAATTATACACCATGCATTTCAAGCTAGGTAAGAACTCGGTCCCCATGATTATTATTTATTAATAACCCAGATATTGGGGCAGTTGAGCAACTTCCCACCTTATACTTCACTAGTTAATTTTGGGATTAATCAACCAAACACGAATCTTGATCTCGAGTCCCCCTAGCTTAAACCTTAGGTTTACCAGCAAAGTTAAGGTAGGGGGGCAAAGGGAGTTGAAGAATTTATTTCACTTTGTAAACTATGACTCTAGGAAAGGGGATAAAGGGGAAGGGGCTTGTTTGTTAAATCATCATGCAGGGGAAGAAAATTTACTGGAATGCGCGTGGATTCAATGTAGGGGAGAAGAAAATAAGGATCAGAATTCACTGAGGGAGCAGAACGAGATGCAGTATGCTTTCAAGACACCAAAATGGAGTAGTTTTCGAGAGAGCATGCCCAAAGCAGATGTATAGCTTACAGAGGGAATGGAAAGCAGATGTGGTATTCAGAACTGATGAAGCAGTGGGTGATCTTCTATGTCTTGTAGATTTAAACATGTCCTTGATGACTTTGCTTGGATTTTCTCAAAAGTCTATCGCCCCAACACAAACTCAGATAGAATTCATTTTTGGGAGGAACTAGCTGGTGTGTATGATCGGTGGGGGAAACCCATGGTATATTAAGGGTGATTTCAACATAAACAGATTCCAGAGTGAAAAGATGGGAGCTATAAGGGGAATTCTTTTTTGATAAATAGCTGTAAGGGGGAATTTTGCAATGTGGGAGTTCTCTGGTTTTATTTTAAAGCACGGGTTGGTAGATATTCCTCTGGAAGGGGGTGCTTTCACATAGTCTAATAACCATGATCCTCCATCCACATCAAAAAATATTTTTTACCCAGAGTGGGAAGAGCAATTTAGCAATTTGAATCAAAGGTTACTCCCTTAACTCTTGTCGGACCATTTCCCTATTCTTCTTGATAGCAATGGGAAAAATAGTGGAAGAGGATCTTTTATGTTAGAGAATATGTGGCTGAAAGTGGAAGGTCTTGTAGAGAGTTCAAAATTGGTGGTGCAGCTACCAGTTTTCACGATCACCAAGTTTTGTCTTGGCAAACAAACAAACTAAAGTCTTTGAATATTGATTTGAAGACATGGAATAAGGAGTTAAGTAATTGGGGGAAAAAGAAATAATTAGTAGAGGAGGTTCTGATGATGGAGAGCTAAGATGAAGAGTGGATTCTGTCAGCAAATGAAGAGTAAAAGGGAGATTTCAGAGGTAGAACTAGGGAAGGTGATTCTTCTGGAAGAAAAGAGAGCATTATGGATAGTTCGCACAGGCAATAAAATTTTATTGGACAACTAAGGGACGCTGAATCTGTCACAAAGAACAAAGAGGAGATCCGGAACAAGATGGTACAATTATATAGTAATCTACAGTGAGCCGGAAGCCTGAATACCCAAGTTGGATGGGCTTCCCTTTAATTCAATCGATGCTAATACAACAGATGAGTTAGAGAGGCCATTTGAGGATGAAAAGGTTTTGCAAGCATTGAAGAGTTTGAAGGGGGGATAAAGCACCTAGACCTGATGGCTTCTCTATAACCTTCTTCTTTCAAACTTGTTGGAGTATGGTGAAGGACATCATCATGAAGTTATTCAAAACTTCCACGAGAAAGGTATGTTTAAAAAATAGCTCAAATGCAACATTCATTGCTCTGATTCCAAAAGAGAAGCAGGGCTGTAGGCCTGTAAATGTCAAGGATTTTAGCCCTATTAGCCTTGTAGATAGTGTGTGTATAAATCCTTTCTAAGGTGCTCTCAAACAGATTGAAAAATGTGAGGAAATTTGCTCTCTAATACTCAAAATGCATTTTTTCAAGGAAGGCTGATTTTAGATTTTTCCTTAATTATGAATGATTGTCTAGATAGTAGAATAAAGGAAGGGGTCCCAAGGGTGTTATATAAATTAGACCTGGAAAAGGCCTATGACCATGTATATTGGGAATTCTTGTTGCATGAGTTGCAGAGATATGGATTTGGGGAAAAGTGGAGAAAGTGGATAGCCTTTTGTATTTCCAGAGTTAACTTCTCAATTCTGGTGAATGGTAGTCCTAGTGGTTTTTTGGAAAGTACTAGGGGCCTATGGCAAGGGGATTTCCTATCTCCTCTCCTTTTTTTTTTTTTGTTTTTGTTGTGTACTAGGCTGATTTCTAAGGCTGTAGAAGGGAGCCACCTATCAGGTTTTGGTGTAAATACGGCTAGCAACGCTCTTATGAAGATCTCACTTACTTTTCGCAGATGATACTCATATTTTCTGTGATGCAGATTCTAACCAGCTCCAGTATTTAAGGTGCATCCTTAGCTGTCTTGAAGCTGTCTCACGCTTGAAGGTTAATATGAGCAAATCTCAAATAGTTCCTGTGGGTGAGGTAACGAATTTGGAAGAGCTAGCTGGAATTCTTGGGTGTAATGTGTGCCATTTGCCATTGAAATATTTGGTTTTACCATTGGGTGCTCACTCTAAATCCAAACCTATTTGGCATGGTATTTTACTGTGAATGGAAAGGAGATTGGCTACTTGGAAGAAGTTTTATCTATCAAAGGGAGGACTAATTTTAATAAAGAGTATGCTCTCAAGTCTTCCTACTTATTTTTTGTCTTTGTTCCCTTTGCCTGTTAGCCTAGCCAATATGATGGAAAAAATCCAACGAGACTTTGATTGGGTGGTTTGGCAGAGGATTTTAAGTTCTATTTGGTTTATTGGAACATTTCCTGTAGACACCTCTTCATTTGGGAGGCTTGGGTATTAGGAAGTAGGTGGTTTTTAACCAGGCACTACTTGCGAAGTGGTTATGGCAGTATGGGAAAGGATTCCCTATGGAGGAAAGTAATAGAAAATAAATATGGGAATTCTTGGAGAGGATGGTGCTCGGATGTTGGAAGGGTGTTTGGAGTAAGCCTATGGAAGAACATCATACATGGGAGGGCTACTTTTGTTAGGCCTGTCCACTAAGAGGTAGGGAACACCACTAAAATTCAATTTTGGCATGATCTTTGGTGTGCGGATGATAATTTTGAGAAAAAATATATATTATCCTGGAGCTCTTTTTAATAGCAAGGGATAAAGATGCTATGGTGATAGATATTTGCATCATTCTACAGGAGGCATTCATTGAAAACATTTTTTAAGACCGGTCCAAGATCGGGAGATTGAATCCATGACATCACTTTTAGACGAGTTGTATACTGCTAAAATCTTTCAGGGAGTTGAAGATAAACCAGTATGGTCTCTTTCAAAGGATCATGGTTTCCATGTCAGAGTACATAAGGCTTTGAGGAAATGGGGTGAAAAAAATTTCTCTTGGTGAGTTATGTGGTGAGTCAGGGTTCCTCTTTCTGTGGCCTATTTTGGGTGGACAGCTACTAAGATAAAAATCTTAATGTTAGATAACCTGTAAAGATGAGCTGTGATAATCACTAATTGGTGTTGTATGTGTAAATCAGATGGAGAGTCCGAAGAGTACTCTTATCTATATTGCAAGACTGCTCAAGATTCATGTCTTTTGTCCTTTGTTTATTTGGGGTGATTTGGCCCATTTGGGTGATGCCAAGATCTGTGATTAGCTTATTGGCTTGTTGGACTGGACAATTTCGAAAGTATGGTAGGGTTGAAATTTGGTAGGCTATTCCATTATGTTTGATGTGGACTATTTGGAGGGAAAGGAATGCTCGCACATTTGAAGACAGTGAGCTCTCAGTAGTGGAGCTGAAATTCTTCTTCATACGGCCCTTACATGAGTGGGGACAGGCTTACTGGTTCAACTTCTTCAACTAAGTTTCTGGATTTTTAGATCAGCTGAATTTTACATGTTAATTTTTAATTTTACACTTATAGTGTTTCTCTTGTTTTGGTTCCTCCTTTGCATGCTTCCTGTGTACTGGGGTTGTGTCCCTTTTTGAGCTTTTCTAATAAATTTATTTAAATTACACTCTCACACATATGAGATTTAAAATACTGAAAACTAATGCAAATGTAACCCCCCCCCCCCCCCCCCAGTGCGGGGGCCAGAGAATAAGATTGGAAAGAATAGTTCAGACACTTGTAGTCATTGGAGGCAAACAATTTATAGCAGATTGTGTTAACAACTACCTTTCCAGAAGTCTCATTGTAGTTGTTTCGTCTAATACATCCTTGCAGTCACTGAGAAAAGCACAGAACTCTTTAATGATTGATTGGTACTCTGAACCATGATTAACCACAGCAGTGTCATCTTCCAAGAGCAGCCGGTTTATCTACAAATCATTGTATGAGATCTGAGTTTAATTTTAAAACAGAAACAATATAAATCATTGCTTTGCAATTACTGCAGTCAGGGGATGGATGAAATATTTTCATATGATACAATGTGATGTTGAAGATAACTAAAACTCCTAATCTTCTTACACTTCTCAAAAACGGCTTTCATGCATTTACATCCACTAAGATTAAAGCATAACAGAAGTGGCTAATAATAACACCAGTTTGCCTAGTGGTACATGAGTACATTGTAAGATATGGACTAAGACAAGCTAACACACCATTGTTATGCCTAGAATTTAACTGTGGTATAAATAAATAGGATATTTGCTCCTTATATGCAAAATGCCAATTAACCACATCACTGTGCTGAGAGAGAGAAAGAGGGAGAGTTTAAAAAGAAAATAAAGAACACAAACACTTTAACTTTTGTGCTTAATATTTATTAAGTTCTTCAATATAGACAGATCAGTGGTAAGAAATTGCATGGAAAAAGGTACCAAATATTGTAAGATGCATCATATTAAGCTTCAGCATATTACTCTTCTAATTTGTGCAAACAATAAATACAGTTTTTACAGAGCAAACTAGCATAGCAGAGACCGAGAAAGAGAAAGCCAGGTTATTCCATCCAAGGACCAAGCATAAAAAGAAGCAAAACCTTGTCCAAGTACAATTCAGTAGCCCAAGTGGAGATCATTGTTATTTGGCATTTATCATCCTTTGCAAGATTATCAAGCTTCCGGAGTAAGAAAGTTCTCAAAGCATCCTGCAAGTAAGTCAAAGCAAAATATAAAATTGTAAATGTATGTTTCACACTTCCAATTGAAGGATGTCTAGCTAAACTCATGCATCTCATAAATAAATCCAATAGTTTTGGAAGGCTCATAGATAAAAGTAATCAATCCAGATAATATCCCAAATATACATCTACCGTAATATTTTTACAGCTTACATCTACATGGAAATTAGGAGAATCTTACACACCTAACAGAAGTTTAAGTCAAAATTGAAAATCTGCATTTTTCATAAGTTTTCTATAAATGTTCAAAATGATTTGACTTGCAATATGTGAACTGGGTCAAGGATATTTGACCAACTGGAATTAACATGAAAGGCAACATGAAATATATATTCCCTACTTCAACTCTAGTTCCAGCATTATTATTATTATAATAATAATAATATAAATATAAAAAATCAAAGAAAGAAGGAAAATATAAACTTGATGTGCAAGAACTGTCAAAATTACGTTGCAGCCAACATGATACAATGCATGCAGCAGCAAAATCAGTTTTATCGATTTACCCTACATTTTCATTGAGCCAAAAGAATGAAATAGTATTCCAACTACCTGTTCGCTTATGGTAATAAACTTTAGAGTGACCTCCTCGAATGACAACATATAATTAATCTGCAAAAAAATTCCTGTCAGTCACAAAGCTGTCCACTAGTTAAAAGAAACAAAAGAAAAGAAAAAAAATCACATAACTCACACACACAACACACATATATACATAAACTAAAATAATGCCCTCAAGTTAAAAGGTAAGAGCATCATTGGTTAAGTATTATTCATGATTTATGTGATTTCACCAACAAAGAATTGTCAATCTACTCTCAGCCTCTCAGGTCTGTTAAAAGTTTCAATGTTATTGTCACATTAACTGATCATTATTATATGAACTAAATCTAATACACTATCTCGGAATACAGATAACTAGTGAGTTAGAGCCAATTTTGACATTAATAAAGGCCAACAACATAACTGGAATAAAGGCACCTGAAGATACAAAGGACCATTAAAAGAGAAAGTGAAGAAAGATAATGGTGAATAATAGAGGTTCTTCTTCTCCAGAATAAGCTAGAAATAGTAATCAACAACAAAACCATGGAAAACTGGTAGCAAATTGAAGGCAGTGTCATGAATTAAGGATTATAATGAGTTGCCTGTATGTTAGACACCTTCAAAATCAGACGACTCACAACTGAAAATCATATATTTGTAAAAAAGTACATAAATAAATCAAAATGTGCTGTCCTTCAAAATGGGGGTTGAGACCATAAACAATTGAGGGAGGAGTCAGTTATGCATCTGCAGATCAGGTGGCTTTGCCTGGATGAGGGACAACAACTTGCAGTTTACTCAAGTTTAATAGCAAAAAGTCGACAAAGAAATAAACCTTTTGCAATTTCTTACTTGTCCAAAAAAAGTATAATGTCTGAGTGATCAGGCAGTAGTAAGTCTTTATTTACAGTTTATAGCCATAATTCAAAATCTTTCTGAGCTCAACAAGTGAAAGATGTTGTATGTGTCTTAGGAATGGGGAGAGTATAGATCATCTTTTTCTTCACTGTTCAGTGGCTGCAGATCTTTGGTCCTTGGTTTTTGGCCTGTTTGGGGTTCAGTGGGTAATGCCCAGATCGGTGCTGGATCTCTTCCATTGCTGGTTGGGGCAGTTGGGTCGTCATGATTATGCTTTGGTTTGGAAGATGATTCCCCATTGTGTGATTTGGTGTTTGTGGCGGGAGCGAAATGCTCGGCTCTTTGATGATTCGGAACGCCACCTAACTGAGCTTAAATTATTTTTCTTTCATACTTTGCTGGATTGGGTTGTGGGGTCCGGTGTTGTCTCTATTCACTCCATTTTGGAGCTGATAGACCTTTGTAAATTTTGATTCTTTTGTCCCTTTTTGGGCTTCTCAATAAAATGCATTATTTATCAAAAAAAAAAACAGGTGAAAGATGTTTTTTTTTTTTTATAAATAATCAGAATTTTATTAAGGAGAAAAAAAAAAATAAATAAAAAATACAAAGCTCCCTCTAAGGGCATAAAGCATGCACTTAGGAAGGAGGAGAACAAAGAAGCTAGACAAGAATAGGAGAAACACGTAAAGAAACAACAAAGGCAGCAAGAGATTTTTCCAAGGTAAAACCCCAGACCCGAGCCCAATCAAAAAGAAGACCATAGAATAATTCCAGCAACTTAGGCAGGGAGTGCTCCTCATCTTCAAAAGTCCGCTTATTCCGCTCTCGCCAAAGAGTCCACATCAAGCACAATGGAGCCAAATTCCACACCGTAGAATTATGCTTCCCAAAATAGTTATACCATCCAGAAAGCAAATCAGTGATATGCTCAGGGAACACCCACATAACCCCAAAGGAACATAGGACCAAGTTCCACAAATCGGAAGCAAAAGTACAATGAACCAATAGATGGCTTCCGGTTTCCCCAGCACCACCCAACCATTGTGAATCCTCGCCGCATAAGATTGTCACAAGTAAGAATCTTCCCCCAAGCGGCAGACCACATAAAAAAGGAGACTCGCCTAGGGGCTTTAACCCGGCAAATGGCTTTCCAAGGGAATTTAATGTCACATTTACCCGCAATGGCCTGATATAAGGATTTAGTATCAAGCACCCCAGAAGAATGAAGCTTCCATCTCATCTCATCCGGCTCAGCATGAGATGGGATTTTCGACTGGATGAAGTTGAAAAAAGCAAGCACCTCTTCAACCTCCCAATCGTTGAAGTCCCGAATAAAAGTAATATGCCAAGCTCGACCCTCCCCAACACTAGAGCTTGTCAAACAAGAAGCTAAAGATGCATTTTTGGAAGACGAACAAGCATATAGCACTGGGAACATATTCTTCAAAGTAACATCCCCACACCAATTGTCATGCCAAAAGCGAATCCTGCTGCCCACACCAGCCACTAACTCCACCTGCTGACTAAAAAAGTCACAACCGGTTAGAATGCCTTTCCACAGGCTACAACCATGAGTCCCTTTAGGAATTTTTGAAATCCAACCACCCCATTCCAGCCCATACTTATCAACAATAACCTTGCGCCAAAGGTGAGAATCTTCCCTACCAAACCGCCACAACCATTTGCCCAACAAAGCTCTATTAATAACCTCCACTTTCCTCACCCCCAAACCACCTTGAGCTAAAGGAGAACACACAGTTTCCTAGTCCACAAGATGATGATGAAAGCTGTCCCCCAAACCTCCCCACAGAAAATTCCTTTGAAGCCTCTCAATTCTAGCAGCCACATGCTTAGGGATAGTAAAAAGGGATAAATAATAAGTAGGAAGACTAGCAAGCATACTCTTTAACAAAGTCAATCTCCCCCCTTTGGATAAGTAGAGTTTCTTCCAACCGGTTAATCTTCGCTCAATCTTCTCTAGGATGGGATTCCAAACCGAAGAAGCTTTAAAAAACACTCCTAGAGGAAGACCAAGATACATCAAAGGTAAGACCCCTATACGACAACAAAGAATATCAGCCAATTGGGTGAGATTAGACACCTCCCCCACAGGAACCAATTCGCTTTTAGCCATATTAACACCTAAGCCAGTCACCGAGATGTTGGGATGTTTCACTATTTCTTTGGGATGATTTTATGAATACGAAGTTCATTCATAAGAAATCAAGTCAAAATAACAAAATGCCAGGAACTATACATCAAAATAGTAACTTAAATACAATGATAGAATAAGATAGAGTGATAGAGAATTCACTTTTGCAAAGAAAGATGCTGCTCTGAGATAATCCTTGGAGACAAATGCAGCTTCAGCCTGCACCAAAAATTACTCTATTATACACTACCCAGATAACAAGATTTAGTATATAAATATATGCTGCCCATAAGAAATTACAAAAGAGGCATATACTTAGAACAACCATGAGTTAAACTGCAATAAAATCAATTAGGCATTACCTGTACTAAATATACTTGGTCTCTCCGGAGTGGGTCACGACAATTTGCTAAAGCTGCAGCATACTCATTCATGTCCAGATAAACCTTCCACATATCTCGGCCTTCATCATTGACAGAGACCTGACATGGTATTCTCAAATCAAGCAGTATGGGAAAAAGATATTTTCTACTGCGACATGGACCAAAAACAGAAGAGATGAAGTCATCAGAACATAAAAACCTGAAAAACAGAATTTTGGTCATATGCGTAGAACAATCCAGCCGTGGCATCACTACATAATCCAATGATACCCCTGGAAACTGATTCTGATGATTGGTCAAACTGAAGTTCCTCTATGATGTGCTCGCTAATTCTATTCACAACCTACAAAAAAATATTCACAGAACTTAGCAAAGAAGTTCTAGGGCTGAAAAACAGAGTAAATGTATTATGTAGGAAACTTCAGGTAAAAGACTAACAAAACCTCATTATAAAGATAATACAAGATTATGATACCTCATATTAATTACCAGCAGTAGTCCAAAACATGATGCTTATTACCAGCATTGAGATTGTAGCATTCATAAGGTTGACAAATAATGGGCATATTCATAATTATAGGTATATTATGAGTGTTAACTTGATCTGTGAATACGCACCTTGACCTTATTCCCAATAAGAAGCAAAAAATGAAATTCAGACACTGCCATAGAACTGGGTTTAACTGCTTCAGCACCTTCAGACAATTTTGAATAGTCCAATAAAGCCTTGTTCTCGACAAAATTTTCATCTCCATTTGTAGAACTGCCCAATAATTTTCAAAATAAATATATAAATAAACAAAGCAAATTTCATAGTGGAACTACAGCTGATACACATCAAGAAACAATCCACCAATTATATCAGGGAAGTGCAATGAGCACATTCCAAAAAACAAACCATAGAAATAGTACTGGCTAAAGTAAGAAATCCAATAGTGTAAATGAATGGCTCCAAATTGACACGAAATCAAGCAATCAACAGTGTTATCCTCTACCTATGCTGTGCTCCAAAATTTAAGCCACCATGATAGATACCAGCTCCAGAAAGCCATGCAAAATGTACAGCTCTTCTTTGCTTGATGTAGAAATGCAGTTCACTGAAAATTGACCAAAATGGGAGGGAAACCTCATTTTCAGAAAGATAAAAAGAATCAGCAGGAAGTAAACTTCCAGCTAAATATCACAAATGATTCATTTTAGAGAAGAGAAGCATACTTCCAACATAAGTATAAAATAATATTCCAGCTTCTACAGTTTTAGTATCTGATTTTATAAATAGGTTATTCAGAATAATTTTGAAATTAAAAAAAAAAAAAAAAAAAAAAAATTAGCATTTACCTGTTTGGTATTTCACCGGGAAGCTCCATGAAATGCACAGCACGATCTAAATAACTTGCAAAAACAGTCTAAATATTTAAAATGATCAATAAGCATAAAATTCAAATTATATTGCACAATAAGAAGACACGCTATATGCAGATAACAAATTGTTCCACCAATCCCATACGGTTGGACATGTTCATTTTAAAAAATTCACTAAATTCTGAAAGCCCAACAATGAAAAATGGGTGTTAGAGTTAATCTTACCTCCAACGATCCAAATCCAGTAAAAGAATAAAGTCGTGTAGGAGTAACAGCCATCACATAGTATCTAGTTCCATTGATTATGCTAGCGGTTTCCATCTGTACTCATTACAACCAAAATGGTGAATGCCTTAGTTAGAGTTGTACACGGACAAATTCCATTTGCAAACAAACTGTAGTGTCAATTTCTGAAAAGCACAAGAGCTTTGATTGAATCTAGCTAGCTGTCATTCCAATTCCTGGACGACAGGCCAAATCAACTGGATACATAGCACATGCACACAACTCGACACACAAAAGTATCACAACTTTTACTATCCAAAGAAAACCATTTTAGTTGCTTCTTGTGTAACAGAACACTCAAGTAAGTCACTAGAACAAACTTTGGGTTTAAGAACGAAGCAACAACTAGGCAAACAAACAAAAAAAAAATGCAGAAAAAGATACCTGTAAATCCATGAAAGCTTGTGGAAGTTCTGCCAATTGGAACAGAAACTTAATATACTTCTCTTTCTTGTCCTTCTCATCCACGGCAATCTCATGAAGTTGGCCATTATCCGTACCAAGAATAACTTCCTTCGTAGAAGCTGTGTTTAAAAAATAATCAATGTTGCATATCCATATATATCAATCAAACAAGCCATGGCTAAAACATGAATAAATTACCTTCAGTAATCTGTTGTCTATTCCAGGCAACAGCATTGACCACAAGGCCTTTCAATTTGCCTAAAACGCGAGGCTTAGTCCACTTGGCATGAGTATAAAAAGTATCAACACCTCCACTTCCAACAATAGTGGCAATACAATGGCTCCCTCCCGGATCAACAAACACTGTGTGGATTGATTGCTCCCCAGGACGACCCATAGAGAGATCAAACTCTATAGCTCAAATAAACAAGAAAACAAAAATCAGAAATTCACTTTAATGAACAATTTTAAAGCAACATTCAATTTGAGCAAAAGCTAAAGCAAAATTAAGTTAATAAGCACAAATCTGCGAATCAAGCAAATGGCAGGTTTGGCTGTGTTTTCAGAATTCAGAGACAAAAATCAAATCCTGATTTTCTCTGGAGAAAAGACCTAGTTGCCCTAACCGAGCACACGAAACAACGAAGAGAGTAAGGTATTGGAAAGTAGTACGAACCGTAGGAATCGCCGACCCCGAAATCGTGACGGATGAGCCAGCCTTTACTGGTGCCCAACAAAATGACGTCGTTTCCGGCGGCCATGCACGTGATAACCCCGCGGCCCTTCGCGGCGTATCTCTCGAGAAGATCCACCGTGAATACCTGTCTCCCTGATTCCATCTTTTGAATTTCCCACGATTTCAATTTTCAATTTCTTATCCGTGTAGGTCTAAAATGTAATGCAAGTGTAACCAAATACTCTAATTAATTTACCATCGGACCAACTGACCCTCGCCGGACTGGACTGGACTCCGGTGATCAATATCAATACGTCGTCATTTCGTATCGTGATCCACGGTTGAGAATCGATCGTAGAAAGGACTGGGCGATTGGCAAAGCAGAGGAGAAATTATCCAGTAGTCTCAAATATAGTCTCAGCAAACTGTCATTGTACTGCCGCCCAATACAAATAAGCCACGTCATTCAAATTTGATGATAGAAGCTTCCTTGCCATCTCATTCCATTAGACTGATCATAGTTAGTTATCAAACAGACATTTAAAATGTTGTATTAGACTATACATTACAAATATTTCATAAATTAATAATATTTTTATATTAAATTGATAATTGTTGTAATACTAAAATGGATAATAAGATTTTAGATTGCAACAATCAAATAAATTATGAACTAAAAAATTTAAAAGTAAATAAATTTTGAAAACAATAAGAAATAATTAAAGGGTAAATTGCACTTTCTCCCTTTAGCCATTGGGTTTATCTCAATTCACTCATTTATCTATAAAAGCGAGCAATGCTCTTTTTTATGTATTGAAAATATACAAATAGTCTCCATTGTTTAATTTTCTATTAAATTCTAACAAAATTAACGATATGTTTTTATGTATTTTGTCAATTTCTAGTCATAATACTCAAAATCTATGATTATATATTAATATACTATAAGAATATTTCATTATTTTGGTTTGGATTTAAAGTAAAATTAGATGGTGGGAGGCAATTTGCATATTTTCAATATATAAGGGGAGACATTGCTCGATTTTATAGATAAATTGGGGAAAATGCAGATGACCCAATATTAAATAACAAATGGAGTTGTTGGAACAAACTTCACACTAATAGGACAAAAAAGTTCAAAACACAATTAAAAAAAAAAAAAAAAAAGATAAAAGTCACCATACATGTTTTTAATTGTTAATATTGTTGTTTGTAGTCTCGCAATTTGCAAATTATACATAATATTGAGATTTACAATTTGTAACGCAAAGTTACACATGGGTATATAGGTATAAGGATACTGAGGTACTACGTTCACTGTTTTTTAGTCCTTTAAGGTTTCTAATTCATTCAAAATTACCAAATTTCCCAATTTTAAATAGCATAAAATTAAAAAAGTGGACATATTAAAGTAATTTTCTTAAGAATTACAAAACCGGCATGGGTTGCACAAAACCCACTAGATTTTACTAGGTTTGTCCGGTTCAATAACATAAATGGTCTAATTAAACACTTGGACCAGCTTAAGTATTGGTCCACCGATTTCCTCTTCTAATTCAACGTATGCCTTTAACAAGTTATCATGTCCATTCATCTCATTTGTCTATCATTGAGCATACTTTTGGTGTTTAGAATAATAGATGGCGAATTTTGAGATATATGCCATCTTATTCCATGTGTTTACTGAATAAGAATTCGCCATCTTATTTAGTAAACACGTGGAAATTCATTATCCTTGCTACAATAGTTCTTCACAATTATTTTAGTTAGTATGATGATGATGGTGGTGATATGGGGGCATGGAATCTATAGAAATGACACAAATGATATGGGTGAAAAGTAGCAGGGGATGTAATTAAAAGTAGTTCGTAATAAAATCACGGAATCGATTTGTGGACTATAACAAATTAGTGCAATTGTTAATATTATTGTAATAACCATTAATGCCATGTTATTTTTGTAAATGTAGCTCATGCATTGTAGTGGAGAAATATTTATCTTTTTTATGGTGTAAAAAAATTGATAGAACCTAACATTCTAAAGTCAATTTATATGAGTTTCTCATTTGTTGGAAGCCAATAAAAAAAATCCAAAACTTATAAAAAAAAAAGGTTGAAAATTGCACACTTAAACTTTTGCTACAATAATTACAGCAAAAGAAACAACCACATTATCTTATTTCCCATTTAGCCATTTATTTTATAATAGTTTTAATAAATAAATAAAAACAATCAGCAAAAAGCTAAATAAGCTGCATGCATGACGTTTCCTATCAAAGATAAGTGCATAAATACCATTTCCCTTAAATATTATTAATAACTATTTAGAATATCTTCTTGACAAGATCTGAAACATCCATGACGTTATATAGTAACTTATACCCTTCTTCCTTTGGGTGTTACTCTTTGTTATTTGATTGGCTGATTAGGCCACCTAGCATCTAGGCCTAATATCTAACCTTGTATTTTGTTTTATATGTTTTATTTTATTTTGTCATTAATTTTTGCCCATGTTGTCAAATGAATGTGAATGCTAGGCCTCCTCCAGTACTCCATGGTTTTCCTTGCATGAATGATGAATCTAATATCTAACCTAGCTAGTATTTTGTTTTGTTTTGTGATTACATTTTGCTCGTGTACCTGCAGCTGCAGCAGGAGATCAGCTTCACGTTGCTGCCTAGTCAGACTGCCATGCATGTTGCCCGAAACTTTGTTGCTCGTCGCCCTCCAAGGTGATTGTCAACCCATTAATTATAATATATAGAGTCAGCAAAACAAACAACAATAAGAAAGCAGAAAATTTATATGAAAAGGACGAGTTGATTTTATTATATAACCTCCTCTGGGGGAAGTTTTTATAAGTTGTAGGAAGCTAAAGAGACAATTGTTGTAACATACTGAAACAGCTTCAATACCAATGTTAATTAAGGTTTTAAAATGGAAAGGATGTGATGCATGTTGATGTTATGAGGAAGAAATTAACTCGCTTATGGTACAACGTACTGACAATGAAAACACATAAAAGTGATGCTTAAATTTGGTCTTAGACATAAACAAGCAGATGCAGTTCATGTCCCCTGTTGAGAATTATCAATTATATCATAAAAAATAAGGTGTACACTTCGGAGAGAGCATTGTGGAACATTCAAATCCTAAGGCCTAGCTAAAATCATATTCGATTAAAGAAAAAAGAAAAGAAGAAAGAAGGTGGAGGGAAAATAATTCGTAAATAGTTGAATCCGAACCTGAAAATTAGGAAATAACTAAGATTACGTCATTCCCAGCTCGGACTCAACCAAGCTGTGTTGAATGTTCGGATGTCCGAACAGAAGCAAAGATCTGCTCGGATACGGAGTTTGTTCGGGAATAAGTAACTAAACTCCTAACTAAGTAATCCGGAATGAACTAGAATCGTTTTTAAACCCCAGCATTGAATGCCTGAAATATCTGGTCAAAGGTGTGTTGAATACGTTTATGCTTTAAATTCATAATTAGCTGTGATAAGGAATGATGATCACCCATAAATGAACTGACATTGCCCATGTTCAAAAGGGGGATAATTGATCAGAGAGCCTAAATATCTCTGACTATTGGCAAAATTAAGGTTATTGGGAAGGGAAATTGGTAAATATCATAAAAATATCTCCAGTTAAGGGCTGGTATAAATAGAAGGAGCTTCAACATGCGAGAGGTACGTGCTCTTATGCTCCAGAAAAATACTTCACTGTTTTCGTATACTCTTTGATTACCTTCTTCCCGGAAACTGACTCAGGCATCGGAGAGCAAAAGGCCAACCCCCACTGGGTTGACCAAGGTGCTAACCATTTGTCTTTGCTGTTTGACTATTTTGTGTTATAGGTCCTAGGAAACCTGTTCGGATCAACCTCAAAGGTACTCGGATTCAATTTCCTGGTCAGCTCTTTCATTCGTCTTAATTTAAGTTCCTACAATTGGCGCCGTCTGTGGGAAGAGCTTTCTTTAGAGTTGAAGTCCGGAAACTAGCGAGGTTCGCCAGAAATGTCTGGAGTACCGTTAGCATCACGACCCCCACCCTCGGTGGTGGTGGAAGACGCGAGTTTATCCAGAGTCTCTTCTGGAACATCATATAAGCCTTCTCGTGACTCAGCGGAACTACAACGGACTGCTGGTGGAGTCGCGATAGGAAGAACCTTAGTGACACCTGCCCCACCACAACAACCTGCCCCACCACAACAACCTGCCCTACCACAACAACCTGCCCCACCACAACAATCTGCCCCACCACAACACCCAGCTCCACCACAAAGCCTGGCCCCCTCACGCCATACCTACCCCAACCAAGTGTCTGCTGCCAGGCCAGACGAAGGAGCCACATCAAGAAGGCTCGTTCCTGAACAAACCAACAGAGGTAATGCTCGTTCTCGTCCTCCCCTCTATGGAGAGAAGAACGCGCTAGAAAAGAAGCATCAGTCAAGAAAAACTGTTCGGCCGGGGAGACAGAATGCTGTCTGGAAGGCTTTTGATTTGATATCGTTATCTCCTTTCTCCAAAGAGATAGAGAAGGCCAAGATGCCCGAGAGATACCCAGTCCCTCGTTTCGAGATATATAATGGTCGGACAGACCCTGTGACCCATATTGGCCATTATCATCAGAGCATGGCTCTGTCTCGGAATAACGATCCCCTCATGTGTCGGCTCTTCCCGTCAAGCTTGGGAGAGGTCGCAATGAGATGGTTCAATCAGCTTGGAGTACGGACGATCTACTCTTGGGATTAGTTGGCTGAGGCATTCGTGGCTCGATTCATAACAAATAGTCGGAAGAGGAAGGAAATGGGCGCCCTCTTCACAATGAAGTTAGAAGCCAACGAGACGTTGAAGGACTACTCCACCAGGTTCTGGGAGACCTACAACGATATTGAATCATGCGGAGAAGAAGTGGCTATTACCACTTTTAAAATGGGTTTGCCTGCTGAATCAGGTTTACGCCAGTCTCTAGTCAAACATCCTCCTGCGAACTTGGGAAAGCTGATGTACAAGATAGATCAATTCGTCCGAATAGAGGAGGATGGTCGCAAACCTCCTATGGATCAGACTGTGGCTCAACCCAAGCCGATCATAGCAAAACCTGCTGCTCGGTCTGGCAACACATCTAAAAACCTTTCTGCCCCGAGGAATTTTGTGGCTCCAACTTTTCGGGCCTTTGAAACTGTGTTCAAGGAGCCTATTTACAAGGTAATGGAGAAGATCAAGAGGGAGCCTTTCTTTGTTTGGCCTCCTAAGATGATCGGGAACCCGGCTTTGAAGGACGGAAATCTGTATTGCTCTTATCACAGGGAGAGGGGCCATATGACTGAAAATTGTCACCTGTTGAAGGTCCACCTGGAAAAGTTGGCATCGGCAGGGCATCTTGACCAGTATATCAATAGGGACTTGTCTAGTAAGAAAGAGACGGGTCCGGATGCTCGGCAGCCTCAATCTTTGAACACCCCGTCGGCAGGGATCATTCATGTCATTCATAATCCTTCATGTTCGGCAGTTTCTTCACCATCTTGCAGGTTTAAGATGCAAAAAGCTGCTCACCTCAGGAGGTCCTTCTCCATACAAGATGCAGCTCATCCAGCCCCTGTATATTCGGTGCGCAGAGGAAATATGGAGCAGGCGATCTCCTTCTCGGACGATGATTTGAGGGATGTTCAACTGCCCCACAATGATCCTTTGGTAGTCACCCTGAGGATAGGAAACTATGACGTCCAAAGGGTGTTGATTGATCAGGGAAGTTTCGCAGAGGTGATGTATCAGGACCTTTATGGAAAGCTCGGTTTGGGAGAGGCAGAGTTAACTGATTTCACAACCCCTATATTCGGCTTCTCGGGAGAACCTGTTATTCCATTGGGAAAAATCATGCTGCCTGTCCTTGTAGGTCCGATTAATCTCCAGACGGAATTTATTGTGGTTCGAGCTTCATCTCCCTATAATGCCATAATGGGGCGTGATTGGCTGCATAGGATGAAGGCAGTCCCATCTACACTTCATCAAAAGCTGAGGTTTCCTACTGCCGATGGAGTCATGGAATTGAATGGGGACCAGGTTGCTGCGAAACAATGTGTTCTGGCTGCCACCAAGAAGAAGGTCGCAGAAGATGCACAACCTGCGGGGGGTTCATGACGAATCACAGTCCCAGGAGCTAGAGGACGGAGAGGCTATAGTGACCGAACAGCCAGATAAGGTATTCTTTGATCCCTCTACTCCTGAAAAATTCTTTTTGGTAGGTTCGAATTTATCTCTAGTAGACAGAGAGTGTCTGTTGCAGGTCCTGATAGATAATCAAGGACATTTTTGCCTGGTCGGTATATGATGCACCGGGAGTATCTCCGGACTTGGCATCTCATACACTGAATATCAAGCCCGAACATAGGCCGGTGGTTCAGAAACGGCGAAAGTTGGCTCCGGAAAGAGCCACGATAGTCTTGGAAGAAGTAGAGCGCCTTTTGGCATCTGGGGCAATCCAGGGAAGTACAATATCCGGCTTGGCTTTCAAATACGGTAGGTAGTGAGGAAGAAGAACGGAAAGTGGAGAGTATGCATTGATTTTACTGACTTGAACAAAGCATGTCCTAAAGACCCTTTTCCCCTTCCTCGGATAGATCAATTAGTTGATTCGGCATCAAGGCATGCTCGGTTAAGCTTCCTGGATGCCTTCCAGGGTTATCATCAGATTCCAATGAACCCTGCCGACCAGGAAAAGACAGCTTTTATCACACCCCGGGGAACATACTGCTATCGTGTGATGCCGTTCGGTCTGAAGAACGCAGGGGCAACCTATCAGCGGATGGTTACCAAAATGTTTGGGCCAATGATTAGGGAAGACTGTAGAGGTTTATATTGATGACATGCTCGTCAAGAAGTCTCCAAGAAGAAAATCATATTGCTGATCTGCTGCAGGTTTTTGGTATCTTGAGAAGGGACAATCTGCGCCTCAATGCTTCCAAATGTACCTTCGGTGTTGGTTCTGGTAAGTTTTTGGGCCATATAGTGAGCAGGAGAGGGATAGAGGCTAATCCGGATCAGATTGCAGCCCTTATAAATCTGGCGGAACCCAGAAATGTTAAACAGGTGCAGCGTTTGACCGGGATGATTGCTGCCCTGGGGCGATTCATTTCAAGATCAGCTGACAAATGTAAGCCTTTCTTTCGGCTCCTTGGCAAAAGAAGCAGATTCGAATGGGATGAAGAGTGTTCGGTCGCCTTTCAAGCAATCAAGGCCTATTTGTCAACTCCTCCATGCCTTTCGATTCCTAATCCGGGGGAGCCACTGTTTTTGTATCTAGCAGTATCTGATCATGCTGTGAGTGCTGTTCTGGTTCGGGAATTGATGCAGGAGCAAAGACCGGTTTTCTTTGTCAGTAAAACAATGGATGAGGCCGAACTGAGGTACCTACCCCTCGAAAAGGCAGCTTTGGCGCTTCTTCATGCAGCCAAGAAATTGCCTCACTATTTCCAGTCCAGCACGGTCACAGTGCTGAGTGATCTTCCATTAAAAATGCTCCTGCAGAGGTCGGATTTCACGGGGAGGATCACCAGGTGGGGAGTGTATCTGGGATCGCTAGGGGTAGAATATAGACCTCGGACGGCAATCAAAGGACAAGTTTTGGCAGAGTTTCTGGCCGAATTTCAATATGACCCAAGCGAACCCATCGTTGTTCACTCCAGCACAAACTCAGTTCAATTCTGGATGGGGCAAAATGGAAATTATTTGTTGATGGTGCTTCAAATTCTAAGGGATCGGGGGCAGGAATCGTGTTGATATCTCCAGAAGGTCTGGTCCTCGAGCAGGCTGTTCGGCTGAAGTTCTCGGCGTCCAATAATGAAGCCGAATATGAGGCAATGTTGATCGGTCTCAGAACAGCAAGGAAGCTCGGCGCTGGTAACCTGCAAATATTTTGTGACTCCCAACTTGTGGCCAACCAGATTTCGGGAGAGTATCAGGCAAGGGACGATAGGATGTCGGCCTACTTAACGGTTGCTCGGACTCTATTATCTGAGTTTGATTCAACTCATGTTGCACAGATCGGGAGAGGGCATAACTCCCATGCGGACGTTTTGGCCAAATTGGCAACGGCTTTAGAGTCGGATATGTAGAGAACGGTATGTATAGAGACGCTGGAACAACCAAGTTTTCAGGATCAGGAGGTATTAGTATCTTCCATCAATATCCGACCAAGCTGGATGGATCCTATACTTGGCTACATCAGAGACAATAAACTACCAGAGGACAAGAAGGAAGCCAGAATGATCAAACAGAAGGCCCCGAGATTTTGGGTCTCCAAAGAAGGGCAATTATACAGGCGATCCTTCACCGGACCGTACCTGCTCTGTGTACATCCTGATAGGGTCAAGGATTTTCTCTTCGAAATACATGAAGGAATCTGCGGGAGTCATACTGGAGGCAGATCTTTGGCACACAGAGCCTTGTCTCAAGGGTATTGGTGGTCCATACATGCAGGCAGATGCCTTGAAATATGTCCAAGAGTGTGATAAATGTCAGAGATTCGCTCCTATGATACACTAGCCAGCTAGGGAATTGAATCCTCTGTCTAGTCCTTAGGCCGTTTGCTCAATGGGGTTTGGATATTGTGGGGCCTCTTCCTCGGGCTCCAGGGAACAAAAAATTCATGATTACTGCAACAGACTATTTTACCAAATGGATCGAGGCCGAGCCACTTTCAAATATCCGAGACGTAGATACAAAACGTTTCCTCTGGAAGAGCATTATCACACGATTCGGCATACCATGGGCTGTCATCTCGGACAACGGTACCCAGTTTGAGAGCAAGCTCTTCAAAGGGTTTTGTTCGGATCTCAGCATAAGAAACTTCTTTTCCTCCCCAGGATACCCCCAGTCTAATGGGCAGGCCGAGATATCCAATAAAGTCGTATTGAGTGGGATTAAGAAAAAGTTAGAAGCAGCGAAGGGAAAATGGGTGGAGGAGCTCCCAAGCATATTATGGACGTACCGAACTACAGTAAGGAAGTCCACCAACGAAACACCTTTTGCGCTGGCCTTCGGTGTGGAAGCAGTCATTCCACTAGAGATCGGGATGCCGACCATCCGAACAACTGAGTTCACTGTTCAAACCAACGAAGAAAGACTGCGCAAAGATTTAGACTTAGTGGAAGGAGAAACGGGATTTAGCTGTAGTCCGTCTGGCAGCATATCAACAGCAGATGAGGAGGGAGCATAACAAGAACGTCAAGCCTAGGACGTTTCAAGCTGGTGACTTAGTCCTGAGGAAGGTTATGGCCAATACGAGAAAGCCGAATGATGGGAAGCTCGGACCAAATTGGGAAGGGCCTTATAAAGTGTTGTCCCAGACTGGGCATGGAGCTTATCGGCTAGAAGACTTGGATGGGAAACCTGTCCCCAGACCGTGGAACACTTGTAACCTAAAGGAAGTATTTCTTTTGACTTATTGTAAACCAAGGTTGATATTATATCCGAAATGTTATTATCTCTGCTTGTGTTTTCTTTACAGACAGGTCGATCATTGTCAAGGGGGGTGAGTGAGGAAATATTTTCGTCCGAACAACACTACTACCTCAAGGGGGGTGAGTAAAGGAAAAATTATCTTAAAACCTGAAAAATCACTACCTCAAGGGGGGTGAGTGAGGAAATATTTTCGTCCGAACAACACTACTACCTCAAGGGGGGTGAGTAAAGGAAAAATTATCTTAAAACCTGAAAAATCACTACCTCAAGGGGGGTGAGTGAGGAAATATTTTCGTCCGAACAACACTACTACCTCAAGGGGGGTGAGTAAAGGAAAAATTATCTTAAAACCCGAAAAATCACTACCTCAAGGGGGGTGAGTGAGGAAATATTTTCGTCCGAACAACACTACTACCTCAAGGGGGGTGAGTAAAGGAAAAATTATCTTAAAACCTGAAAAATCACTACCTCAAGGGGGGTGAGTGAGGAAATATTTTTGTCCGAACAACACTACTACCTCAAGGGGGGTGAGTAAAGGAAAAATTATCTTAAAACCTGAAAAATCACTACCTCAAGGGGGGTGAGTGAGGAAATATTTTTGTCCGAACAACACTACTACCTCAAGGGGGGTGAGTAAAAGAAAAATTATCTTAAAACCTGAAAATTACTGCCCCAAGGGGGGGGTGAGTAAGGTAACACCATGTCCGAAGATCTACAACTTAAAGAGGGGAAAGTAAAGTCATATCCGAAATATTCTGAAGGAAAATAAAGCTTGGAGGAAGCCCAAGGAAATTAATGAAGCCAAGAAAAGCTTGTCGGAGCAATGCACCCGAACAAAGCGGGTCATGACCGAACAGGTTATGCTGTATGTGCCGTGAGGTAAAAATGCTAAAAAGGTCAGTGTTATCGCCATTATTAATTATATGAGTGATATGATGTATGAAACTGAACAGGTTTCCTTAGTAGCATTGACACGTTACTATGTCCTTCATTTCTTTTTAAGTAGTAACGTGTCGTTTACCTAAATTCACGCACTGGGAGGGGAGTAGATTTAGATGCCTCCCAACATAATTTAGTATAATAACAAGTTGGTTGGGTTCCTTATTACTTAAAGCTTAGAACTAATAGTTTCTGGGTATAAAAGTTAGGTGGTGTATGATCCCTTCTCAGGTAAAACTTGGTGTTGATCTGTTGTCCGAACATATTTCCGAAATAAATATGTTCGGACATTTGATTAAAAGGACCTCCTCACCTTCTTCACCAATAATTCTCTCCTGAAACCAATAGCGGTGAAGTAAGTAACATTTAATCTTTCTCATGGTTGATTTAGGGAGAACCAGGATAATTGAATTCAAGATTTGGTAAAGGAATGGAACATAAATCTATATATGAAAACATACCAGCTACTTATAACGTATGGTTCGTTTTCTTTTAGGTATAGACCTCTTTCGACATTATCCCACCAAACATTGTGTTCAGATGCCTTAGTTTCCATCAGTCCGAGATAAAGCACCCTATTTTTCCGGAAAGAACTACCGTCCGAGCAGAACGCCAATTAAAAGTTAGTAAAAATTAGCACAAACCATGGTAAACGCAAAAGATCGAAAGTGATCAAACCACCAAATTACAAAAACAAATGTGGGAAATAGAACATAAAACTTAACAAAGATTAATTAAAACCATTAACAAAAGGGCATATCAAATATAGCAGCTGAAAGTATCAATGTTTGAAGGTTTAGATCTACAAGGATAAATACACATCCGAAATGAAATTAACTTAAAAATTAAAACTAAATCTAAATTAGTTGTCTTCAGTTGTTGGGAGGAACTGATTCGGGAGGCGCAAAGTCTACAGGAGTTGCCTCTTCCTGTGCAGGAGGTTCGCCGGTCGGGGCAGGCGTCGGATCCATATCAACCATTGGGGTAGGGGCCGGGAGGTCATTCCGTCGGAATGACAATGGGGATGACTTCACTGCCGACGAGTTCTTCGACTTCTGTCTTGTCCCCTTCATCACTCCACTTCTTCTTCGGCCTCGTCATCCGAAGCTTTTAGCTCAGCATTGGGGTAAGGTAGGGGCGTGTTCTCCCTGAGGAACAAGGCTGAGCTTCTCGGAACTTCAGCTTCCTTGAGGGCAGCTTTCCAACCGTCTCGGAAACTCTTGTTGTAAACCAACTCGAGCTGCTCCGCCACCTCATCAAGGGCCTTCTGTTCGCCCTCAGCCCTGCCATCACGCATCCCCCCTGCCCGGGCCTCACTAATCTGGGATTCCAGGAGTGTCAATCGAGCCTTCAGATCCGTGAGTTCGGCCTCCACCTTCACCCTTTGGTCGGATTCACTCCTTGCCTTCTCCTCGGCATCCTTCATCTTGTTGATAGTATCGTGGAGTTGTTTCTCCAACTTCCCATAGTTTTCTGCGGCGTTTTCCATCACGTCGGATAGGGCCTTCTCGTGTTCGGCTTCCTTATCTTTGATATCCCTGAGGAGGCCGGCTATCCTATCCTCCTTCTCGTTTGTCGCCATGTGGAGTCCAGCTATTCTGGACTCTGCAGCATGGACCCCCTGAGCGGCCTGTAGACAAAGTATAAACGATCAATCAGTAAAGAATTTAAAGGATAACGACAAAGTAGAAACGTATGTTTAGGAACTTACCATCACCAGGCTACGGGAAATGTGCCTGAATATTCTGCCCGAGGACATTTCATCCCAGACTTGGGAGTCCCCGGGAAGGCAAGAAGCTCTGGTAATGGCCTGGGCTACCCGAGCAGAGAATTCCACATCTGTGGTCTCGAAAACGGTGTGAGGCAGTGGTTATGAGGTCCCCTGCCACAGCCATCCTTGGGGCCCAGACTTCAGGAGCTGCCGAGGGACCCGGCCGATCAACTTGCTCCGTTGCTGGCTTCAATTTTTTAGGTCGACGAACAAGCTCCTCAACTCGTTCGGATTCAGTTTCCTCTGTGATCTGAGGTAGTGCTGCTTGCTCGGGAGCTGTTGCCGAGCTCAACTCTGTTTGGGCGTCCGGTTGAGCGCCCGAGGTGGCATCATAAATAATCCTCCTCGAGCGCCTCGGAGGGGCCTCGGGCTTTTGTGTCTCCTTCTCTTTCTCCTTTTCTTTCCCTTTGGAGCTTGAAGCTCCCTTCTTCCTTTTCTTCAGGATGTCGAATACGTCTACTGGGGGAGCCATCTCGGACACTTCGCCAGACAGGAATGAACTCGGGGAGATCTTCGGTCTGGCCGGCAGAGGCGGGTTGGGCCACGTATAGTACTGAGGGTTCTACGGGCGTCTCTTGGGATCTTGGAATCCTGGGGCCCTCCAAGTAGTTCCCGACCAAAGGCGAATAGCCGAGCAGTATAGAGGCCGCCCTCGGATGTCCGAATTGGTCTACGCAAATGTTGGATTTTAACACCTTTCGAATGTCCTCAAGGTTCGCCGCTGTAGCCGGAACGTGCAACCGAGAAGGAACTGCAGAATAAAACCGAAAGTGTTAAAAGTAAAAACAAGGTCCTTATGTACCTAAATAAATACCTCACAAGCTATCATGTTATTCGGTCAAGAGGAACCTATACTTGTTCGGACTTAACCCTAAAAACCAAAAATTGAATCATAAGTCTAACCTGGACGGCCGAACATGTTTCGGCAACGAGATGAGCCCGAATACCAGTTCCCCGAAACAACGAGCCAATCGTTGTCAAAGCCCTTGTTGGAACTCGGCATCGCGGTAACCAGCTTTTTCGTTCACCTTTTTGGCCTTAAGGGAGCATGAGGTGTCCGAATCTGACTTCGGACAGACGTAGGAATAGACGTGTAGGATATCCCTAACCCTTAGGTTGGTTCCTAGCAACCTGTTTAGGGCGAACTACGCCCATGACTAGTCGAAATACGTTAACGGACATTTGGTCGGGACAGCCGTTAACGATTTGGAGGAAAGTCGATGAGAAGGGGGTGAAGGGGAAACCTAACCCCTCCCTCCACTACGCTCATCACGGAAACGAGTATTTCATCGCCGTTCAAGGGAGGGAAGGTTTTTACTGCTAAAATACCTAAGTTTCACGTTGTCTGGCACTAAGGTATTTAGCCCTAAACCTCCTCATACTCTTCCTCGGAGTTGACTAAGTGAGGCTAATCTATGCGCGGAGGCCATTCTGTACGAAATGTACAGGTGAACGAAATTGAAGGAAAAACAAGGAAATAAACGGAAATTTAAAGAAGGATAGGTGAGAGAACTTACGGGTTTTGGGGGTTCGGGGCACTCGGTTTTCTTTGGAACTTCTGAAAGCGCACGAGGACGAGAGATGTGAAAGAAAGAGGAGGTGAAATAAAATGGAGGCTGTGGGCGTATGGGATTATAGATCCCTCTTTAACAATAAATCCGACCGTTCGCCCCCTAATCTGTCAAAACCTTTCATATTCACGCCTTGGGAAATGAAACCGCCGTTTCTAGAATAAGAAACGACGGTTTCTTTCTTTATTCATTTATTTACTCATTTTTTATTCTCATTGTTGTTTTTATTTTTGGCACCTGGCGCGAAAAATACTTTTTTGAAAGACGTGTTAAGCTCTGACCCTTCCGAAGAGACTGAAAGGATCAGAGCAAGGGGGTAATTGGAGGGAAAATAATTCGTAAATAGTTGAATCCGAACCAGAAAATTAGGAAATAACTAAGATTACGTCATTCCCAGCTCGGACTTAACCAAGCTGTGTTATATGTTCGGATGTCCGAACAGAAGCAAAAATCTGCTCGGATACGGAGTCTGTTCGGGAATAAGTAACTAAACTCCTAACTAAGTAATCCGGAATGAACTAGAATCGTTTTTAAACCCCAGCATTGAATGCCTGAAATATCTGGTCAAAGGTGTGTTGAATACGTTTATGCTTTAAATTCATAATTAGCTGTGATGAGGAATGATGATCACCCATAAATGAACTGACATTGCCCATGTTCAGAAGGGGGATAATTGATCAGAGAGCCTAAATATCTCTGACTATTTGCAAAATTAAGGTTATTGGGAAGGGAAATTGGTAAATATCATAAAAATATCTCCAGTTAAGGGCTGGTATAAATAGAAGGAGCTTCAACATGCGAGAAGGTACGTGCTCTTATGCTCCAGAAAAATACTTCACTGTTTTCGTATACTCTTTGATTACCTTCTTCCCGGAAACTGACTCAGGCATCGGAGAGCAAAAGGCCAACCCCCACTGGGTTGACCAAGGTGCTAACCATTTGTCTTTGCTGTTTGACTTATTTTGTGTTACAGGTCCTAGGAAACCTGTTCGGATCAACCTCAAAGGTGCTCGGATTCAATTTCCTGGTCAGCTCTTTCATTCGTCTTAATTTAAGTTCCTACAGAAGGATAAAGAGAAGAGTAAGAGAACATATAAAGTAGAATTTGAAACATATTCATTCATATATATTGACTCAGCGAAGGTTACAACTCATGGGTTGATGATCTTCTTAACTTATGGGTTGATGATCATCTAGAAAAACTCTTGACTAAAATTAATGCGGTATTTGATCATTTTGATTCCATAGAAATATAAACCACGAAATTAAATGTTCTGAATCTCTTTGAAAAAAGTATTTGGTTAGAGAATCTTAAGATTAGGTGAAATCACTAAATTGATTGGGATTGTATAAACCAGGAAATGAAAATCGATCAACATAGAATATTAGCCTATTTTGGATATGATCATGACCGGGCACCCACACCGCTCAACAAAGCCCGTTATAAGGTTTCATTTTGTTGGGCTTGGGCTCTCATTTCATCCTCAACTAGCTGAATCGGGTTAAAAATTAGACCCAATTACGAGCTATGCAGTAGGCACAAGCAAAGTGCTTAAACTCCTTGCCTGGCCCAGCCTAATTCTCCCTATTGTTAATTGACAAAATAAAATTAAATAATTTATTAGGGCCAAAGGGAGATATAAGCTTAGATTTTGTCGGATCAATCAAATCAGGAAAAAATATCTTCTAAACCTTTTTCTCTTCCCTTTTATTCTTTGGATGGGGGAGGGATTGTTATTGGGTGGTAGGGATTGTGTTACCTAATCAATACTAACCCCAGAATTGGACTTGGCACAAATCAGTCCAAGGGTGTGAGCATCGCAACCAGTGTGGATTTGTAAGTCTCTTGAGTCTTGACAATGAATTTCATGATAGAGATTCTACTAGAGATATTAATCACCATAAAATGAACTACTTAAAAATAAAGTTGTTACTTAATTTTAATTACTAAAGAAAAATTAGGAATTGCATTTAAAAATTATATTGAATGATTAATATATTATATCAATTTAAGAAATCAAACATTACAGATTTGATGGTTTGATCATGTTCAAATGAAAGCGATTTGCACTAGTAAGAAATCGTGAGTTGATTCAAATTAAGGAAATGAAAAAAAGGTAGAGAAAGACAAAAATAAATAAATAAATAACATTAACAATACTAAAAAAGAACATGTTAATTATGTGTTAATTAAATAGAATGCTTTAAGTTTATCATCTATGAAATTATAAAAATTAAATTCATTAGGCTTGTTTTTTTCCTATAAAATGAACTATTTATATTATCAATAAATTACAAATAGTAATTTGATATCTTATGAATTTATTTACAAAATTACACATTCAATCTCAAGCATATATAAGTGTTAGCCTCAAGGTTTCAATAATTATTAATTGGTTAATTAATCCAAGGACATTCATGTAGTTTTGATGATAACCATGATTTTAAGTTGTTCATTAATGATATTTTCATATGAACTAATGATTTATGTTTTAAAGCTCAATTTTGACTATTGATTTAATTGGACCAAGATGGCCAATTCAAATATCAAGCAAATGCAAAGTTGATAAGTTGCAAATTCATTGAAGATGAAAGTCATCAAGACTCAAGACAAAGAAATCAAGCTCAAAGACAATGATCCGAGACATATGAGAAGTAAGAGTTAGGTTTTGTAAAGTTTATTAAGATTTGATCTTTAAGGCTCAACTTTAAAACCAACTTCAATTGAAAAATCTCTTAAAGTTTTCAAAGACAAACTTGATTGGTTGAAATTCAAATATAAGACAACCATATCAATTGAAAAATCTCTTAAAGTTTTCAAAGACAAACTTGATTGGTTGAAATTCAAATATAAGACAACCATATCAATTGAAAAATCTCTTAAAGTCTTTCAAAGACAAACTTGATTGGTTGAAATTCAAATATAAGACAACCATATCAATTGAAAAATCTCTTAAAGTCTTCAAAGACAAACTTGATTAGGTTGAAATTCAAATATAAGACAACCAATATCAATTGAAAAATCTCTTAAAAAAATCTCTTAAAGTCTTCAAAGACAAACTTGATTGATTGAAATTCACATGCTTGATTGAAATTCACATGCAAGACAACCATATCAATTATGGTTGAAAAATCTTAAGAAGAAAAGTTTTCAAAGAAAGCAACTTGATTGAAATTCACATGCAAGACAACCATATCAATTATGGTTGAAAAATCTTAAGAAGAAAAGTTTTCAAAGAAAGCAAATTGATTGATTGAAAATCAAGAAGAATGCAAGACAACATGATGGCTATAAATACTACCCTTTCTTCATTTCTAAACATCAAGCATACAAGAGAAATCAAAGATAGAAAAGATAACATCTTATACATCAATCCATCCTTCTCAAGCTTATATTTTCATATCATTCAAAATCCTTGATTGAAAATTTCTCTAAACACTTTTTGAGCCATATTGATCAAATCCTTGATATACTATTAGAGTGAGCATATTGTGTACAATTACTCTTTGAGAGAGCCTTATCTTGTACAACAAATACTTTGTTGAAACCATTGAGTGTTTTTGTTAGGGTTTTGGTATAAATCCTAAGTAGTGAAAAGGATTTTTCACTGGGTGGTTACTCTTCACCTTGTAAGGAAGATTTGTGGGTCTTGGTATAAATCCTAAGAGTGAAAAGGATTTTTCACTCGGTGGTTACTCTTCACCGTGTAAAGAAGATTTGTAACGGTTTTGATCTTCACCCGAAAGAAGATTGTCAAATTAGTGAATTTGGGAATCCTCGAAGAAGTGTTCTTGAGGCGGGGACGTAGGCACGGGAAGCCGAACCTCGATAACAATCATCGTGTTTGATTTTCTCTCTCTCTATCTCTTACATATTTAATTGCTTATATATATACTTGTGTTTGATTTTCATATCATATCTTATTGCAATTGAATTGTGTTCTTAAATTTGCTAAATCAACATTTGCTAATTTGAAAATAGTTTTTAATTCCGCATTTAAATCGAAAAAGTTTGCCTCAACCTAAATCACCCCCCCTCTTAGGTTGATATTTGGGTAACAATTGGTATCAGAGCCAAGGCTCTACATATAGATTTAACAATCTTAGAGTTAAGATCATGGCAAACACACCTAGACCTCAAATGCTTGAAGGTCAATCTACTCATAGACCACCTCTATTCATTGGTAGTGATTATGGCTATTGGAAAAATAGAATGATCATGTATATTAAGGGTCAAGACTATCATGTTTGGAGAATCATTGCAAATGGTCCTCATATTCCCACAAAAACTGTGGAAGGAGCAACCTTAGCAAAATTAGAAAGTGAATGGAATGAGGCTGATGTAAGACTCATTGAATTAAATTGTAAAGCTATGAGTACTTTATATTGTGCTCTTGACCCAATTGAATACAATAGAGTCTCGGGTTGTGACTCGGCTAAAGAAATTTGGGACAAACTTGAAGTTACTTATGAAGGAACTAATCAAGTTAAGGAATCTAAAATGAACATGCTTGTCCATGAATATGAATTGTTTGTTATGAAGAAAGATGAAAATATTAGTGAAATGTCTACTAGGTTTACTAATATTGTGAATAGCTTGAAGGCCCTTGGAAAAATTTATACTAACCAAGAAAATGTGAGAAAAATTCTCAGGTCATTACCAAAGAGATGGGAAGCAAAGATGACAGCAATTTCTGAAGCTAGAGATCTTAAGGTGTTGACCTTAGAAGAACTATTCGGATCACTTATGACGTATGAGCTTGAAATGAATAGTAAAGTGGAGGAAGAAGAAGTCAAACCAAAGAAAAACTTCGCCCTCAAATCCTCTCATCATGACCACGACAATAGTGAAGAGGAAAGAGATGAAGAAGAAGAAATTGCCCTGATGACTAGAAACTTCAAAAAGTTCTTAAAGAAGAAAAAGGGGTTTGGAAGAAGATTCCCTAAGAAAGGAGAAAATAAAGGAGAATCAAGCAAAACTGAAACTCCTACCTGCTACAAATGCAAGAAGCAGGGGCATTACAAAAATGAGTGTCCTCAAGTAAACAAAGAGAAAATGAAGTACAAAAAGAAAGCTCTAAAGGTAACTTGGGATGACTCCGATGAAAGTGATTCGGATAACAACTCAAGTGACAATGAAGTGGCAAATCTTTGTCTTTTGGGATACATAAATGAATCCAACATAAGTGAGGATGAGCACGCGAGCTTTTGTCCGCTAGCATTTAATGACGATGAAAGCGCCACCGAAGATCTTTGCTTAATGGCACATGGAGATGAGGTAACTTCTAAACTTAATTCTTTAGATGATGAATCTTATAGCTATGATGAATTACAAAATGCTTTTGAAGAATTGGTTGAAGAATTTGAGAAAAATGTTTTGAAAAATAAAGTTTTTAAAAAGAAAGTCACATCTCTTTCAAACGAATTAAATGATTTGAAAAACAAAAATGAAATTCTAGAAAAACAAATTAATTCTTTGAATGATAAAAATCTGTTTTTAGAAGAAGAAATAATTAAGTTGGAAGTTAAGTCACAAAATTTTATTGAGAAAATGAAAGCAAATGATGTGGAAACATCATCACAAATTGTTCACAATTCAAATCTTTTGATTAATGAAAATAAAGAACTAAAACTCAAGGTTGAAAACTTAACTAAAATTTTGACTAACTTTACAAATGGAAAGAAAAATTTGGATAATTTGTTGGGTAGTCAAAGATGTGTTTTTGACAAAGCGGGTATTGGATATAACCCGAAAATAAAAGAAAAACATTATCAAAAATTTTTCATTAATGAAAACCTCTTGAAATCTCCCATATGTAAACATTGTGGAAAAATAGGGCATAATATTCATACATGTCCCATGAAAAATATGATTTGGATTATTAAAGGAACCTCACCACCAACTAACCCAAGAGGACCCAAGAAGATTTGGGTACCAAAGAAAGTTACTTAAAATTGTTTTGTAGGTATGCTTGATATCCAAATCTACCAAGAAGAAGTGGTTTCTTGACAGTGGATGTTCAAGGCATATGACAGGTGACAAAAACAAGTTCACTTCTCTTACTCTAAAAGATGGAGGAAATGTCAAATTCGGTGATAACTCAAAAGGAAAGATCATCGGTATAGGTAATATTGGTAAAACACATTCTCTTGTTATTGAAGATGTTCTCTTGGTTGATGGTTTGAAACATAACTTGCTAAGTATTAGCCAATTGTGTGATAAAGGCTATAATGTAATATTTAAATCAATCATGTGCATTATAGTAAATGAAATTGATAATCAAGTTTTATTTGTGGCATTTAGAAATGAAAATGTCTACACTATTGATTTTGATAATATGACTTCAAAAGAATCAATTTGCCTTGCTGCCATAAATGAAAATAGTTGGTTGTGGCATAGAAGATTAGGACATGCCAATATGGAATTACTCTCAAAATTGTCTAAACTTGATTTAGTAAAAGGCTTGCCGGTTACTAAATTTGTTAAAGATAAAATATGTGATGCATGTCAACTAGGTAAACAAACTAAATCATCTTTTAAGAAAAAGAAAGTCATTTCTACTTCAAGACCTCTAGAACTTATTGCATATGGATTTATTTGGTCCTATTAGAACCGCTAGCTTAAGTGGCAAATTGTATGCATTTGTAATTGTTGATGATTACTCTCGCTATACATGGGTATTATTTCTTGCTCATAAAAATGAAGCTCATAAAGCATTTGTTAAACATTGTAGAAGAATTCAAAATGAAAAAGGTTATACAATTAACAATGTTAGAAGTGATAGAGGTAGAGAATTTGATAATCAAGATATTGAACTATATTGTGATCAAAATGGTTTTGGACACAATTTCTCGGCACCTCGTACTCCTCAACAAAATGGAGTAGTAGAACGTAAAAATAGATCACTTCAAGAAATGTCTAGAACTATGCTTAATGAACATAATTTACCTCAATACTTTTGGGCTGAAGCTGTTAACACCGCTTGCTATGTTATAAATAGAACCATCATTAGAAACACTTTAAATAAAACTCCTTATGAACTATGGAATAATCGAAAACCTAACATTGGATATTTCAAAGTTTTTGGATGTAAGTGCTTTGTATTGAATGATAGAGATAATCTTGGTAAATTCGATGCTAAATCCGATGAAGGTATATTCCTTGGTTATTCTACAAATAGTAAAGCATATAGAGTGTTCAATAAACGAACTATGGTTGTTGATGAATCTATGCATGTTGTTTTTGATGAAACTAATCCATTTCCATATCAAAAATAATTGTGATGATGAGCCAATTTCTCTTGAAAATAAAGCTAGTTCATCTAATCCAAGTTGATTTAAGTGAAAAAGTCAAAGATCAAGTAGATGAACCAAAAGATGAAGAAAAAGCGCTTCCTCCAACCAAAAATGAAGAATTACCAAAAAGTTGGAACGTAGTCCATAGTCATCCTAAAGAATTAATCATTGGTGAAGTTGAACGTGGAGTAAGCACAAGATCAAAGCTCAAGAACATCTGCAACAACATGGCGTTTCTCTCACAGAATTGAACCAAAGAACATAAATGAAGCTATTGAAGATGAATCATGGATCTTGGCCATGCAAGAAGAGCTAAACCAATTTGAAAGAAACAAGGTATGGACTCTTGCACCTAGACCCAAGGACCACTCCGTCATTGGTACAAAATGGGTATTCCGAAACAAAAAGGATGAAGAAGGTATAATAGTAAGGAACAAAGCAAGGTTAGTCGCTCAAGGTTATAATCAAGAGGAAGGTATTGATTATGGAGAGACTTATGCTCCAGTTGCTAGATTAGAAGCTATACGCATGTTACTTGCTTTTGCATGTTTTAAAAATTTTAAATTATTTCAAATGGATGTCAAAAGTGCCTTTTTAAATGGTTTTATTGCCGAAGAAGTTTATGTAGAACAACCTCCTGGATTTGAAAATCATGAATTTCCAAACCACGTTTTTAAATTATCAAAAGCTTTATATGGTTTAAAACAAGCTCCAAGAGCTTGGTATGAACGACTAAGTGGTTTCCTTATTGAAAAGGGTTTTACACGTGGAAAACTTGACACAACATTATTTCTAATGTTTGATGGAAAAGACATGCTTATTGTGCAAATCTATGTTGATGATATTATATTTGGTTCTACTAATGAAAACTTGTGCAAAGAATTCTCTAAGACTATGCAGGATGAATTCGAAATGAGTATGATGGGTGAGCTAAAATTCTTTCTCGGACTTCAAATAAAGCAAACCGAAGATGGGATATTCTTAAATCAATCCAAATATGTCATAGACTTACTAAAAAGATTTGGATTGACAAATGCTAAAGCATATGGAACTCCCATGAGTCCTTCAACAAAGCTTGACAAAGATGAGAAAGGTAAACCGGTGGACGTTAAGCTATATCGAGGTATGATTGGTAGTTTACTTTATTTAACCGCAAGTAGACCCGATATAATGTTTAGTGTATGTCTTTGCGCCCGATTTCAATCTTGTCCTAAAGAATCACACTTAATTGCAGTCAAACGAATATTTCGATATTTGCTTGGAACCATTGATTTAGGATTATGGTACCCTAAGTCAAATTCATTTGACTTAATAAGCTACACGGATGCGGATTTTGCTGGTTGCAAAATTGATCGCAAAAGCACTAGTGGTACTTGTCACTTTCTAGGACACTCACTAGTATCATGGTTTAGTAAAAAGCAAAATTCTGTGGCCTTATCAACGGCGGAAGCCGAATATGTAGCGGCCGGTAGTTGTTGTGCTCAATCTCTCTACATAAAACAACAACTAGAGGATTTTAAAATTCTTTTTGATCATATTCCCATAAGGTGTGATAACACAAGTGCCATAAGTTTAAGTAAAAATCCTATCCAACACTCTCGCACAAAGCACATTGAAATTAGATACCATTTTATAAGAGATCATGTGCAAAAAGGGGACATTGAACTTGAATTTGTAAGCACCGATAGTCAATGGGCGGATATTCTCACGAAACCTCTCATTGAAGAACGATTTTGCACAATTCGACGTGAAATAGGTATGGCTAGATACGTTGATATCAAATGAAGTTTAAACTTATTATCTTTCTCTTAAGAATTGAATATAAAATGATTTTATGCATATCATGTTCATAAAATTGTTCATTTTATATCTTCCTAGTTATATTGTTTGAACATTAAATTATATGTCCAGTTCTATGTATATTTGCGTATATGTTCATGCATAAAATAAGAAATAAAACTCATCATTTAAACAAACTTGAGTTTATTAAAAAGAAAGCCATAAAGGAGAAGTCACCACAAAAGGAAAAACCACTACACTTCCCACTACATTTATTTGGGGATAGAGCGAGAAGTCAATTCCTTCACCTCAGCTAGTAGCTTCTCGTACTGCTTCTGCAGCTTATTAGTGGTCTTGCTCTGCTCTGTGGACCGGATTACCAAATCATCGGCATAAGAATCCACGAGCGCCTTCAGCCTTTTGTTCTCCTCCTTGACCTCCCCTACTTTCTTCTTACTCTCCTTCAGCAACCTTTGTAAAATGGTGACTTGAGAACGCAGCGCTTTCACTTCCATATTCCTAACATGAAGACGACGTCCCATGTTAGAAACAGTGGCAGTACACTGAATCGTGAGTGCCAATGATTCATTTATTATTTGTGGGTCAGTCCTCCCAGCTAAAACCTTTGCATCCTCCGGAGTACAAAGACCGGCAGCTACTGCGGTGGCAGTCTCACCATTCAATATCACTGAATCAGTTACTGACACAGGGCCATTAATTGAAAGGAAGTAAGGACGCCAGACTTCTGGCATCACACTAGGTGTATCATTTAGATTAATTGTTTCTGGTTTGTTTTGAGAAGAAGAGGAAGCCATTCTAGAAAATCTAATAAGAGATTAAGCTAAGAGTTTGAAAATGATGAAGTTCATCGAAAATTAGTGTGTGTTAAATAAACCTCAGATTTTTGAACAACAGCCTGTACCTATCACCCGACTCCCGAGATTTTTCTTCAAAATTCAACGTTCAAATCTCGAGATTTAACGTATACGGAAATATCACTGACTCAGAACTCGATGCGTCGACAAGATCTGTTTTCTGAAAAAGCAGAAATTTTTTTTCAAACTTCCTGATTTATCGGTGTCTATGGCGTGCGTAATTGGATAAGTCTGACACATAGCAAAATCTGAACCCTTCATTCACACTTACGACACGTAGCAAAATCTGAACCATTCATTCACACTTATGACACATAGCAAAATCTGAACCATTCATTCACACTTATGACACGTAGCAAAATCTGAACCATTCTTTCAAACAGCGCGTCTGTCCTATAAATTCGCTTCACCTCTCCACTACATACTCACACCTCTCCGATAATATTTTCTCTCATTCTTTAGATAACACTCTAAGAGGATGCAGCATCATTTAGAGATTCATAAAATCAAATACTTGATCTTCTCAGATAGAAGCAAGAATTATTATTGATCAAGTTTCCACGAAGCAAGATTATTATTGATCATGCTTCTCGGTTGAAGTACCTCTCTCATACACCAGGCTTGATGGGAAGATCTTTGGCATTCACTCCAAATATATCTTCCTCATCCGAATCATCCCGTTCATACAACTGTTGATACACCTGAAGCTTTGTATGACAGAAGAGAGAGAGTACATAATATATGAGGCTTCATCCCATGTCCTTTCCAGATTGCTTAAATCATCAGCATTTTAGGCATATGGCAAGGGACATCATATCCTTTCCTGAAGCATCTTCAACCGAACCCTCAATCCATCCGAACCACTAGGATGAAGAATCTTACAAATATGAATATATTTGTTTTATTTCTTTATGCCAAATAAGAGAAAAATATGATATGGTTGGGGTAGAAACCAAAAGGGAGAAATATATTTTTTGTTTAATTTTGGTTGTTTAAAATGTTGAGTGATGTTTGGAGATATTGAATATAATTATTATTTTTTTGATGATGCCAAGGGGGAGAAAGATATGACATTTTTTGAATGTATTGGTGAATTATCATATCTTGCAATAATTGGCAAAATGCGCATATATATTGATTGCTTGATAATACTTAAATGACAAATTGATCTATGCATAAAGATAGGGGGAGATTTAAAAATCTCTAATATAAAGATATGCATTATTTTAGGGGGAGCTTTTCAAGAAAAGCTTCAAAATCATAAATCGTATAAAAATATCATATCATATGTGTCATCATCAAAAAGGGGGAGATTGTTAGCCTCAAGGTTTCAATAATTATTAATTGGCTAATTAATCCAAGGACATTCATGTAGTTTTGATGATAACCATGATTTTAAGTTGTTCATTAATGATATTTTCATATGAACTAATGATTTATGTTTTAAAGCTTAATTTTGACTATTGATTTAATTG